>CAXHWN010000555.1:842244-1564744 GCA_964020975.1 Hermodice carunculata
TTCACTTCTAAGCAAAATGCACTTGATGCAAGCGGTCGCATACCTCTGCTCCTTGTTGTCATGACAACGGTTCCGGTCGTCGACAGCAGCCCAAGATTTGATGGTCAAGTAACAGTGTGGAAGTAAGTCTTCTCATATTGTTATTGAATGTGCAGCTGATAATATTTACGTTGTTTGTCTGTTTCAATGCTTGCGTGATTGCATGCAATGTGTAGCGGTATTAATTGTTATTGTCGAAGTCAAATTGCAATCCAAAAGTGCCAATGTCAAATTGCCTCTGTGATTTAAAGGCGACTGAAACATTATTTTATCTTAATTTAGACACGTTATTAGCAAGCCTAGTGTTGATTTGACAAAATGAGAAATCCATACATTGGATGATTAAAACAAATATTGTTTCCTTTTCTCGGAAAACAAGATCATTACCAACACATCAGTATGTTTACAGTCGTTGGGAAGCACGCATACATATCCCGTGACGTTTCCCTGTCTGAAATATATAGTGAAATACCATTTGTATGAATATGTGCAATTTTGCTCCTTTAAAGAATAAAAGAAGTCAGTTTATCCACGGCATTTTGTGCAACAGAGAGAAAATATAAAACCTTGGTAATATGAAAAAATCGTCTTTTTTTCTGTCCCATAATCTATGCCAAGGGGTCCCAAGCGGACTGATACACATTAATATACAAAGATAGTTTAGATAAAAAGAAATCTCTCTTTGTAAAACAATTTTACCCAATCATCGGGATACACTGTGACACAGGGGAAAGGCTGGAATGGTTGCATTATTTTTCATTTGATACAAGATTGCACGTCTTTGTCTAGAATGAAGTCCCTGCTTTAGCTTAAAACGGGAAGCGTACACAATAAGCTCTATATACCGGAGAACTTGTGTCTTTGTCCAGACTAACACAAGAAGCCATGGTAATTGATTTCCTGGCTATGCCATTGATTGTACCACTTTATTTGTCTTCATTTGGTGGACTCTGCTAGCCGCCGTCGTACTTAAAGCACCACTTTCTGCCTTTGGGCACAGACACTTACATTTAACACAGTCTATATTGATACCCGTTTTTAGCTTTGCTGACCGCAGGTCGCAGAGCTAATGCGATCACTCACGTCTGTCCGTCCGTCCGTCTGTCCATCATTCCGTCCATCGTCCGTCCATAAACCTTTAGATTTTGAGAGAGATACCGTCCACAGTTTTTAAGACGGCCCCATATAACTTTCAGGGCTTATCTAATGGATAGAAATCTAGGTTGAGTTCCATATTGGTGGCGCCACGTTCAGTATTATGTAATATATGGATGACTATGTGAAAATCTTGTGACCGCTATATAGCATCCTTAATGTGTAGTAAATCTTCATGAAAATTCGTACGTTTGTCCAGTAGGTCAAAGTGTAAGTTATTTTTGACACTATAGTGGGGCCACCTGTAATTTGACGGAAATTGGAGGTAAAATGTGTTTTAAGATATACAATTCCATATTTCAAAAAGTAATTGATTACACTTGCCAACTTTAAAGGATATATACACCATGTCCGTTGCTAGCATATTGCCTAATATCAATGACATTGACCTATTTTTGTGAGGTCACCAGGCCTGTCAAGTTAGCATAGGTGATTTCGTAATGGTAATGTGCAGCTTGGACATCAATGGAAAAGACAATTGAGCCTCCAGATCAAAATTGAACTTAATTGCATTGCACATGAGACTGTACCTGGCAACCTACTTTGCGGGTCACCGTAAACCAATAAGTATGGATTTTGGCGCTGGTTTGTTTTATTTCTTCAATAACTGGAAAAGCTATTACCCGATCTGAACAAACAGACCACGTATGCAAAGCAGGATGCAGGGCGCACATTTTAAACAATAACCTTTTTTAAAACTCCGAGTTAGAGGTCAAGATCACATGGCCATTTGGAACATAGAGATCATCTTGTGAATGCTCTGCACCCCACATTTAATAACTTTCGGGACTAATCAAGTGTATGAAAATATATGTCGACGTGAATGTTGGTAGGGCAGCCAATTGCATAATGTAATATACAGTTTAAAATGTGAAAATCTTGAGACCAGTCCGGCATCCATAATTTTCTATGGATCTATATGAAGATTAGCTTGATTGTAGAAGTGATCAAAACTGTTCGGTTGCGTATGATACTAGTGGCGTCACCTGTAATTTGACGGAAATTTCGAACTAAAATGTCTTGAAAGATGCAAATAAAATTTCGAACTAAAATGTCTTGAAAGATACAAAATACATATCTAAAAAAAAATGAAATAAACATGCCAAATTTATAGGATGTAAATATGATGTCCAATGCTTATACGTTATATAAAATCAGTGACCTTAATGTATTTTTGTAAGGTTGCCAGACCCGTTAAGTTAGAAGATGTATTTTGGTAATGGTAGGGTGTAGTTTGGACATTCATAGCAGAGACAGTTTAGACTCCAAGTCAAAATTGCATTGAGTACATTGTATATAAAACTCTACTTGGTGACCTACTTTGGGTCACTATGACCCAATGATTGTGTGACCTTGACCAATTTTGAAGGTCATTAAGCACTAAAGAAAAGGACTTTTAATTCAATATTTTTATAAAGAATAAGACGAATTATGCCAAATGGACCACGGGGTGGGGGTATCATGTGGAAGTTTGATATTGCATAACATAGCTAGCCTTGATAATTTTTTCAAGTTCATGGATTGAATACATTTGAGCAAATGGTTTTCCTCTGTTGGCCTCTTGTTGCTCAGTTGTTGTATAAGATACTCCTCTTTCTATTCGCCACGCATCGTCATCGTTGAGCATCCGTTCGCCAGCAATGCACATTTTCCATTGTAGCTTTAAGGAAAATAACTTTTTCAAGCTTGGCCGGGATGTTTCTTCTGTCCCTACCTGGTTTGTTCAATAAGTTACGCTTCAGTGAATTTTTGCATAATCTTTAAAATTCTGTCGTTCAGGAAAATATTGAGAGAAAAACTTCCTCAACAAAACTGCTGATTTAGGGGGGGGGGTACATCTTTTACATCTTCAGCTGCACTTCAGGGGTAACCCTCGACCATGCCGTTTGCAGCAGGAGGCGCTATAATGGTTTTTTCATGTTTCTTATTTGTGGGCGTGTGTTCAGGTAATTTTCCATTTCTCCAAAATCACTGGTTACGTTCTCGTAAAGTTTGATGCCGATATCCTTTCAATTTGTCACAACCAAATTCTTTCTTAGGGCTGGGTAATTTTTGTGTATTTTATGCTTTTTCTTTTTCGTCACGTTTTGGGGGCAATGTTGTACATTGGTATGTTTTCTGAAACTACTAAGCCGGCTGTTTCGCACACCATGATACATTTTGCTGAGACCTTAATTTGTTCAGCATTTGGCACAAGAAACTTTTTTGCATGTGTGATTAATTTTGCTGTGCTTTTTGTACTTTTCGACCCCACTAACTGCATTCTGGATTAAGATATATATTTATATATATATATATATATATATATATATATATATATATATATATATATATATATATATATATATATATATATATATATATATATATATATATATATATGCAATGACCAAAAAGAATAAATACTAGCATGTTTTGCAAATTGATTCTACAGAAAAGCATGAGCAGTCGTCTCCCAACAGCTTTGGCAAGATCTTCAAATTTGGAGGGGATGAATCTTCAGCCAAATAAACTATACAAGGATTGCTCAATACCTAATGCTTCAGTGATTTTTAAGGTGAAACTTGTTTTAATCTATCGGGAAATGTTTCAATTGGTTTATTCTCTAAAAAATAAACTGTTTTGAAAGTTGTTTCAAAATGGCATATAAGCACCTCTGCAATTGTGCCTAAATTTGTAGACTAAGTGTCAAAATGATTTTTCCTGTTTGTACATTTAATTTGTGAGTGTCTCCTAACTTTCTCCTTCAAAACCGCTTGCTGAATTGTCTTCAGACTTAGTAAGAATGCCCCATACTTTACTCTCTGCCAAGTGTGCCTACCATGTGGTGCTGCTTTCTGCTAAGTTTAAGTGCACTCTTAAAATTACCCATAGATCAGTCACAATTCACAGCGTCATTCTCAGTATAGAAATACCAATGTCAATGTTTTATACATGCCTGATGGACCATCTTATGTAATATTTTGTATAATTACCAGATGTAAGGGTTTTTGTTCGGACAAAGTCAGCTCAGCACAGACTATTCTCACGCCTATTTATTTACCCATACTGGTTAGTTTATTAGCACATCGTTACTGAAATCTCTGTTTTGCATGCTCAGACGAGAAAATGAAAGCGTCGTAAAATAAAGTAAAATCCAAGCAGAAAATAAACCTGCTCCTCAACAATTATTTTCACAATATGCCTGTATTTCCCAAATATATTACACAAACATTCAAGATTTTATAACATATTTGTTCAAATGCACATGTGTACATACTGTTTGATTGATGTGGTACATACAAACCATCTTTTTTCTTTTTACATTTCCCATATGTTTGACGGTATGCATGTATGCATGTGTGCATCCATGTATATATGTATATACCTAAGTACGTAATTATACACATGCATGCATACTTACGTATGTATGCATGCATACTGATAGCGTACGTATACACGTGCATCCGTGCCTCGCGTCCGTCCGTCAACATTCACGTGTTTGACTTTTATAAAAAACGTCTGCTGTGTTAACTTGAGTCTTGGTTTGGACGTGCTTTGGATAGGACTATACTAATTTTGGTCAAGTTATTATTCGATTTTATGACTTTTTTATTTTAAGCAAAATGCTTTAAGAATTTCCAAACCTAGCATGTCAAATGCTTTGAAAATATACAGGGACACTTCTGGGGACCTCAAAACTCTAAATTATTCAATAGATAGCGCTGTGGATATTTTTCTCTTTTTTAGGTATTTCTATGTGTTTTCGCTTTTCTTGACTTTTTTCCCCATACCGTAAGTTGAATCTTCTTAAAACTTATTGGGAATGATTTGATCTCCAACAAATTGTTCACTACATTGTGGTGCTGTCATTTTTTGATATTTAACAATTTCCGAATTTTGATCACAAATTCCCAAAATTTGGATAATTTGGTAAGGGTATATGTCATGTTGGCAGCAGTGATAATGGTATCAAACAAAGGTAACCTTGATATCAAGTAGACACCACCACTGTTGTCTGTGCATGTAAGGTCAGCTGAGCAGAGCACTGCTACAGTCCTTTTTTATCGTAGGGTCGGAGGTAAAATGCAGGGTGGGTTGCGGCATGAGAAAAAGAATATTTAATAACAATGCCGTTTTCTGAGAATTTCACGCTCAAATTTCTTTACAAATTCGCCATCCCTTAGTACTGATATACCTGCTCTGAGTTCGCAGTTTTTGCATTGACAAGTCACGCCACAGAGCCGCACGCTGTTGTGTAACCAAACAGACAATTCAAAAGCCGTTGGCTATAGCGAGGTGGCCGATCCAGGAGAGTGTCCAAGGGACCCTGACCGCCTGCTCGTGCCTGTGATTTCGCATCTAGCATAAGGCATAGTAGATTGAGAAAGTAAACGTAAGTTTTCAAATTTGATTAAGACTTGGATTTTTAGTCAGGCAAACTTCTGCTATTTGACACGCAGAAAGCATCAGAATGCAGGAATTCTTTTCTTTCAAAACTTGCTTGCGAGTGCATGCCCCGAAGGCCGGTGAGTGGCTTCCCATTTGTTGCTCGTCGCTGACTGTTTTAGCCAGCGACTTTTTTTTATCGTGTATCCTCTCCTGGATACATTATATTGAATTATAGAATGATTTTAAAAACCTAAAACGGAAAACAAAAACAAACAAAAAATCCACTGGAGCCCCATCTTCTTGGCCACTAAATAAGCACAAGGGCAGCGAGGCGTTAGTTGTAAGAACAAGTTTGAATTACGCAATGTGAACCGCTGGTTCTCGAATGACCAAACTAAGACAGCATAAAAGCCTATTGAAGGTCCCACTTAAGTCCATTAAAGGTTTCACCCAAGAAAAATATCTCTGAAAAATCTACAATGTCGCTTCGAAATGGTTTGTAAAAAAAGCAACATTCACGAAAAGACGATGTTGGATAATATTGTTCCTTGTGTCCAGTGTAATTCGGAATGAGTCGATGTGCTGCTGCTTTGTGATGACAGACGAGAGTGAGGTTATAAAAGCCATCGACAAGACTGGCGAATGTAACGACTTCAGCAGAAATAGTACATGACATCCTCACCTTGGGTTCGGCTTTTGTCACAACTGAAATCACGCTACCATTATCGAGTAGACTGCTACAGCCGTTCACCACGTAAAATAAATCAATCTAGACAAAGGCCCTTACTCTGAAAACACGATGGTTTGGTGACATAATACGAGCAGATAGCCTAATGCTCCTGGAAATATTTTATCTCCTAACTTACACAATTTCCTTTAGGTTTCAGTTGTCTGCCAATGCACAAGAGGCGATCTATAAATCAATTTCAGCAACTCTTGGTGGCTTCCGCTGGATTGTGACGTCATTTTCAGCTTTTTGCTCACCCAGCACACACACCACTACTGGCAGCAAACAGGCTTTTATTAGTAGGGTGCACGCTTTGAATGGATAAACTTCCTACTTTGAATATATCAATCCTTAGGGAGCAAAATTAGCGATATGCCCACAAATCAACAGCAATATCTGAGTCATACAAGCAAAACATACGATGTATTACCCTCCGTATATACCATACCAAATATGTACTGGTATCACGGAAATTGTGGCGAATATGATACTTCAGGAACTTTTGTAGTAGGTTTACTCCTGAATCTATCCACATGGATCCCCATATGGGCACTGTCGTGTGGAATAAGCCATAAACGTTGACCTGGGTTATACGACTTTGCTATTTGAATTTATTTGAAGTGGATTCAGATTAACGAGTGTATAACGGTGCCACTTAACCATTTCTGTATACACGTTTGTCTCATGTTAGCAAGGTTTACCGGTTATCAGTTTGAAGGTCATTATCTAAAACTTGCCATCCCAACACTCGGCTGAAATGGGCTGTCTCCAAGATCTGGGGAAGCCAACACTGATCTTTCTTGAGTATGATAAAATCCGCCTAGTAGCGAGACCCCATGATTTTGTTGCGACCTTGTGGCTTGCTGATATCCAAGACACGGAGGTCGGCAAACCGCAGCATCGTATATACATATTTATGTGTGTGTATATATATACATATATATATATATATATATATATATATATATATATATTGCAAACTTAAGAGTTCATTTCATGCTGCCAAAACACCAGTTACAACGTGCTTCTAAGATCTGTACCAGGTTTCACCCTGCATGCAGGTATGAGGGCATTCGGGCCACGGTTTCGCATGATTTACACAAGTTACACAAGTATCCAAGCTTATATCCCACCAATGGGTAAATCTTGCAACCAAATGCTCTCCGAGAATTTCCATTGGGGGTGCGCAGTCAGCTTCAATTTAATTGATGCTGCTCCAAAGGAAACTTGTGGGTTAACGCAAAGTCTGCGGTTGAAGATATTGGTTCTGGAAATGCCAGTAAGTATAAGAAAAGTAGCGTATGCTACATGTTCCCAGCGTTACTTTTGAACTTCATTTGTCACTCATCCTTTGTACACTCATCTAGATTTTGGTGTACATCTAAAGAAAATAAAATGGTGCCACTTAAATCTGACTCTGTGATAGATTTGAGGTCAGAGGTCGCAGACTGCAGACAGTCTAGAAACAGCTCCTGGAAATTTTTATTATTTCACCTATTCGGAAAAGCCGAACTGAGAAAAATGCCAGTGGAGGGACTTCTCGATATGCTAGAGACACTTCTAGGCACTATAGCAGGAGCAAATGAGCTCAAATCGTGGAGTATATACCAAGAAAAAAATGGCAGTGTAACAGTGAAGCTAAGATTTCAACAGACCAATAATGCGGCCAGTGGTGTAGTCACCCATAACGATCAGAACACTGCGGTGTACAAACAGAAAAGTGAAAAACAAATACTGAGGGATCAAAAACTCGCACAGAACTGGAGACAATGTGTTGTCACAAGAAGTCAAAGCCATGAGATGTCGATGGACACAGAAATACCAAGGGACACTGATAATAGTGATCACCAGAGTGACAGTACATATATAATTTTTCCCCTGCTTGTGTTGAAATGGATCCAACAATTGAGCCATCCACAGTGTAACCAACATTCACTGAAATTGACCAACAAGTGGTTTGGATACCTAGAAATGGAAACATAGAGACGGACAATGAGCATGAGGACATGTTTGGCACAGGGGAAGAATTGATACCAAACATGGAACATACTGCCAAAATACCAGCCAATGGCAGGCAATTACAGGACAATCGGATTCGTAAGCGTGACAAAGAAATTCAATCTAAATCTGCTGATGTAAAGACTGGCCAGTGCGTTGTACTAAACTGTGCATACAATGAAAGACGCAACACATTCTGCAGAGACCGACATATGTATATTTGAACCAAATGCCCCAATTTTCAAGCTTGCCAGCAGTGGTACAAGGCAGGGGCACACAAGAGGCACAAAGAACATTTAAAACTGAGAAAGTAATGAAAATGTAATACCTGCTTGATTGATGGACCATAAAGGCATTCTTGACCTGCCTGGTGATATGACAGAACTAATAGGAGCCATTTCGGTTTTCCGAAATGTGATCATTATTTTTATTTCTCACTCTCTTTATTTTGATATTATTATTCTTTTAATGTGTACCAATAGAGTACGAAATAAAGATATATATGTAAGTACTCCGCGTCGCGAAACTGGGATTAAGTTTATCGTATCAAGCAAAAATGGTGCACTGCTAGATGCTACGCCATTATGTATGATGCACTGAACTGTTGAGTGCGATATGAAACTCGTCTGACCTGGACACGATGTTTTAAACATGTGCCCTCTGTATTGAGTAATTTGTAACAGATGATGGAGTTTTTTGTGTAAAGAATCGCCGATTATATGCTGATAAAATTCCAGAATTGAAGCGGCATGACAGCACAATTAAGTCAACTTTCCTCCCACGACCAAGCTTTTTATGTGATCACATTTATGCCTTCCCAAACAAAGGACAATGGGTGACCTTTTTAATGAGGACTGCATGTGCTGTACGAAAATCTCGGCCCCTGACATCATTGTTGTATTGAGGCAATTTTATCTTCAATTTGTACGTACATGTATAATTTTTTTATCATCCAGATTGTTGAAGCTACTTGTCACTTAGAATTTCAAGGTTTTGAAAAAAATGTATGATCGTGACCATATTGCACTTCTTTTTGTTTTCATTCTACTCATCAACTCACAAAGAACTACTAAGACGACAATTGTTCATGTTTCGCATCTAATGGTAAGACCACAAACCCCCGAAATGGAACTTTACAATATTTGATATCATGTGCGCTTTTTCTGGTAGCACCCCATCATAAATATGAAAAATCACAAAGAAGATTCTCGTAGGCTGGACATCTTTTTGAATATATACACTAATTTTGATGGTCGATAAGTCTATATAAATTGACAAAAAAGGAATTACAGCGCGTCATAAACGCCGTGCAGAAATTTAATCCTCCCTCCACTCCAAATCCTGCCATAAGGGACCGAACATAAATTTTCAAATTCAAAGTTTTTGTTTAATTTTCCACTTAATACGACCTATCTGGATGACATGACCCAAGTCAACAACTTTCTTGGACGCGGTTTGGTTCCAATGCACCTTGTTGGGAGTGAAAGACTTTTGGTTTTTGGCCTGGGCGTAATGTAATCATTCAAGTGTCATATCTTCCATGATTTCAGCAGCAGGTTGACGTCACAAGTGTCATATCTTCCATGATTTCAGCAGCAGGTTGACGTCACTGGTGTTGTAACTGGTCAGAATCGTTAATTATTTCTGGGTGCGAACCAAGACATTCTCTTTTCTCAAGAATTCTTTTTCTTTCTTTCTTTCCTTCTTTCTTTCTTTCTTTCTTTCTTTCTTTCTTTCTGTCTGTCTTTCTTTCTTTCCTCTTTCTTTCTTCTTTACGACCAAATTTTTCTCGGACACCATTATTCCGAAAACCACCAAACTTGCCATGGTGACTCACCTACCAGTGAAATTGTGCATATCGTTTTGAATAGTCATGATATTTTAATTTATGCTAATTAGGGTCAATCAATTTTAAAAGCTCTATATCTTAAAAAATATGGATAGACACAAAGTTCTAACTTGCACTCGGAGCTTTGAGACATCTAGCAAATCCAGCCGCATGCAAACAAAAGTTGGGGAATTTTAATGTTTGCTAAATTCAATGACTGTCCCCGCAAAACACACCCCTTCTGCTGCTTGTAGCAAGCTGTATGGGCCTCCATGGTGCAGTCATAACAAATTACCTTGAACCTGTTCTATAGGTAGCCTTCTATCCATGCATGCTAGGTCTATGGTTTAGAAGGCTTGGGTCTTGTAGCAACTGGGGAAGAGTGGAGGACTCCCAACAACTTTGTAATGAGGTTCTCAATAAACTACAGAGAATCTCTGTTCATGCAAGAACAGATCTGCTCAATGTTGCTATGTGTACCAGGCAGGCTATTATACCCACTATTGCTGGACAGAGCTGTCAGTCCTCTGTGACTGACACTGGTGTCCTAGCTGGTCTGTTTTTTGCTGATGCTATCATGAGTCTGCTGGCTTATCAATCCCAAGGGACTGCAGCTTTAAACACTTTAATTTTCAGAATCTTTTCTTCAGTATAATTTAGATAAGATAGGTTTATTACTGTCTACCACATGTAACTAGTTTTTTCAAGATAAAATAAACTGAAAGATATACACAATACATCATTCCAACATTTGAATACATAAAGCTCTTTAATTATGCCTGGGTGTGAACCCAGCCATTCTAGTTTTTCAGGAATTCTCTTTCTCTTTGTTTTTTCCTTATACCCAAATTTGTCTAGAGTTTTTCTCCGACACCATTATTCCGAAAACCACGAAACTTGCCATGGTGACTGACTGCCCACCTGTGAAATTGTGTATTTCTTTTGGAACTGTCATGATGTCTAAAATTATGCAAATTAAGGGAATTAAGATTTAAAAGCTCTGAATTTTAAAAAATATTATAGGCACAAAGTTCTAACTTACACAGATAGGTTTGAGTCAACTGTCAACCTAATGAACAGTGAACAAAAAATTTTAGAATTTGAAATCATGCTAATTAGGGGCACTTGAACAATTTTAAAGTTTTATATCTCCACATCTATTATAGATAGAGGTGCTATTCCAACTCCAATCTTGGTTTGTGATATAGCCGCATCCAATGCACAATGACCCAAAGTTCTAGCGTTTTAATTTATGCAATTTAGGTGAACATGTAAAATTTAATTCTTGAATATCTCCAAAACTACTGTAGACAAAGGTTCCATTCCAATTTTAATTCTTTAAGTTCGGGACATAGCTGCATCTAATGAACTAAGAGCTAAAGTTGTAGCATTTTTAGTTATGCACATACGGTGAACACACAAAATTGAAATCTTCAATAGCTTCAAAACTGGCTTATTTTAAGGGCACCCAGACATGTGAAGCAAATTTTCTTTTCTAGTCTAACAAATATATTTGCTTCAAATCCAACGGACTCAAAACGTGATAAATAATGTTATACGGGCAATCAACATGGCAGTTGTTTTGTTTGTTGCTGACTTCCTGCAGTGAGCCTGTGACTCAATGATACTTGTTGGACAATTCCATTTTCGAACACACCTTTACATGATGATCTTTCCACTTGTCAAGATTTAGATATATTAGTTGCTGTTCAAAGTTTCAATGCTGATTTTAGACTATTTCATTTGGAAAGTAGTTTTCTTAATTCATTTGGACGAACATGTCGACTCGTGTTATGGTAAATTTATTAAAAATTGCTCTGTCATGGATGGTAATAGATTCAAAAATAGATTTCCTTTGGCTTTCAAAATTAACGGCAAAATTATAACTGACAAGCACCAAATTGCCGAATGTTTTAATCAGTTTTTCACCAATATTGGTCCCAATTTAGCTGCACAGGTTAATAATGGTAATTCCATACCTTTTACCTCTTATCTATCAACTCCAAACGATTGTAATTTTGCTTTCTCACATGTATCTCCAGATGATATTTCTATGATTTTCAAAAATTTTAAACCCAAGACTAGCTCCGGACAGGACGGGATATCTATGTATTTATTGAAAGGTTTAGTAACTTCTCTTTCTGTACCTCTAGCTTTAATTGTCAATCAGTCTCTCACCACAGGTATCTTTCCGGATAAATTAAAAATAGCAAAAGTATTACCTCTTTATAAAAAAGACGATAACTCTTTATTGGATAACTATAGACCAATTTCTCTCCTGCCAGCTATTTCCAAAGTTTTTGAAAAAGTGGTGTATAATCAGTTGTATGAATTTTTTATATCAAAAAAGCTTTTCTACGCAAGCCAGCATGGTTTTAGAAAATTGCACTCCACCGAAACTGCTGCTATGGAATTAACAGATCGTCTTCTTCAGATTCTTGATACTGGAGACCTACCTGTCACAATATTTTTAGATTTATCAAAGGCCTTTGATACTCTGAACCACGAAATTCTATTCCATAAGCTGAATTATTACGGTATCAAAGGAACCCCTTTAAATTGGTTTAGAAATTACTTCACAAACAGAAAACAATACGTCAAATTCGACGATGTTTCTTCAAAGTGCCTATCCATTACAACTGGAGTGCCACAGGGCTCTATTTTGGGTCCTCTTCTTTTTATAATTTACACAAATGACATGTATTTGGCATCTTCAAAATTTGAATCGATTTTTTATGCAGACGACACGACTCTTATCAATTCACTTAGTTCTTTCAATTTTCCTCTCAAGGACACTGACTCTGTATCAAATAGCATAGAAATCGAATTAAACAAGGTTTGTGATTGGCTGTCAGCCAACAAATTATCTATAAATATTGCTAAAACTAAATATATGGTGTTTCATTTCCCTCAACGAAAAATAAATTTCACCTTAAATCTTAAAATAAAGAATGTGCCCATCTACAAAACCAGTGATTTTGATTTCCTAGGTTTACGAATTAACGAAAACTTAAATTGGCACTCACACGTTAACAAAATTGGAAATAAGCTCTCAAAAATTATTGGTGTTATGAAAAGAACACAAAATTACTTTCCGCAGGATATTCTATTACAAATCTACAATTCTCTTTTTCTTCCTCATCTAAATTATTGCATTCTTCTGTGGGGTTTCTCGTGTGACCGTATTTTCAAACTTCAAAAGAAGGCTGTTCGTCTTGTTTGCTTGGCAAGATATAATGCCCACACGGATCCTTTATTTAAAACGTTAAACCTTTTACAAGTACCAGATATTCTTAAGTTAAGATCCTTAAAATTTTACTATAGATATTTAGAAAATAAAACCCCTGATTACTTTAACAACATATTTGCAGCTACAATACCTTCTCACCGATATTTCACTCGACACAGAAATGACAGCCAGGTTCCTATTCCTTCTAGAAATTCGACAAAACATTGTATTAGGCATTACCTTCCAACCCTCTTAAAAAACACACAACCCTGTATCAAAGATAAATTGTTCACACATTCTTATAATGGTTTTGCAACCTACATAAAGCTTTTCTTCGTGAAGCAATATAAAGACACTTGTACAGTTGCACACTGTTATGTTTGTGGTAATTAAGTGACTTTATATTTACCCTGTATATTTAAGCTTCTAATCTCTGTTCTTAATATTTTTGCCAGTTGTTTGCTAATTACAATTTTACCGAAAGGTGGCCTTGGCGATAGCGGATCATAGAATCCTTAGCCAAGGTCATCCTAATATCATTTAGTTCAATTATGAGTTCTTGGTTATTGCTTAATTACCACTTTGTCACTACAAACGTTGAAATTCATGTAACCCATTTCATATCATATTGAATAAACTGTTCTGAGTTCTGAGTTCTGAGTTCTTATTATTAAATAACGCCATTTTAGACAATTGAAATTGTCCTACGTAATGAATGGTCCTGATGCACCTGTTTCAGCATCTTGTGTCATAGTTTTTGCAAACGTAACACTGTTTTGTTGCTGGGAGGGGGGGATAAACCATGGTTCTTTCATATGCACATGTTATACACTACATTCTTGAGAACTTTATAATCGTCTTACTAGCAAAGTCCAGTGTGTTTTCATCTGGAGCAGGTCTCAAAAATGTAAAAGACATATTTAATGACTACTCGTGGTCTTAGAGTAAGTGTGGCCCTAATTAACTGTTGGAAGCAACCGATGTAAGTCTATAATGCCTTAATCTCTCGTAAAACACTATTGATAAGGCAGACCGGATTTCATCTCTTGCTTCCCTTAATTGCTCCAGAAATGTGACAGGGTTTCTCTTAACAAGTTCCCTGTACTAATTTCAGGTATTTGCCTTCATAGCAGACCACGTTGCGTGTTACCTCTACTTTACTTGATCTGCCCTTTTTTTGTCAGGATTTTATTGATAGGAAGGGAAACAAAAATTAAGTGTGACCCTCCCACAACACCGAGACAATAATCTGGAAGTTCGTCATTATCCCCTTCGCCAGTAGCCGCCTCTGGTCACTTGTGTAATGAAGCCTGTTACGGGGGTAACCATACTCAGCCAATTAGAAACTGAGTCACCTTACCAAAAATAAAACAGTGCCCTGGCGAAAAAAAAGGCAGATCCCAGTGCAAAACAAAACACGCAGCCTGGGTCTGCTTTGGAAGTTATTCAGGGATTTGCCCTCACTTGAAGCCTGGAAATGTGTAGTTTTAGGTTTTATCACTGTTGGGTGGACGCAATGCAAATATTTCAACTTCTCTCTCTCTCTCTCTCTCTCTCTCTCTCTCTCTCTCTCTCTCTCTCTCTGTCTGTCTGTCTGTCTGTCTGTCTGTCTCTCTCTCTCTCTCTCTCTCTCTCTCTCTCTGTGTGTGTGCGTGTGCTTGCTTGCTTATTCATACTTCGGCTTGGGTGAGTCTGGCCCGTGTTCGGGAACAACTCATTACAATGGAATCACGATTTTGTTTTTGTCTGCCATAATGACTGGGCATCAGCCTGCAAGTACCTGCGAATGAACGAATTTTGGAACGAACTTGTCACGAGCAGGTTTCTCCCACTATTGGTAATATAATTAATAGTAGCTGGTTCGCAAGTTCATCAGGAGAATTGGCGAAACCCTTAAAATAATGCAAAATATGGAACACTGTAACAATGGTATAGAAACATAAGTGTCCTACGCACATTAAAGACAGCACCGAATACAGCACTTGTACTGGGTCAAATACAATGTAGTGCGCCATGTCGATTATGGTCCCCTCATATCTACCTCCGTTCAACCATTTTTTGAGAATGGTACTTTGGTTCAGTGGGTATGTGCGTTTCCCAATTTTGGCTTCTTGGTTGGTGCCCAAGATTGCTGCTTGGAGCCCCGGTCGTTCCTTGGTACAGAGGGCTGGCCCGTGACGACGAGCACCGAGCGATAGCGTGGTGTCAGTCTCAGACACTACTGCCACTCTCGGGTACACTCGTACCTTGCTATCGCTGAGTACTGGTCGTCACGGGCCAACCCCTGTGTCCCGTGGTCCAAAAACAAAATAGTTGATGGTTGTATTGGTTCAGTATAGTAGGGACATTGATTTTCTATCCGCCAGGTGAACTTGTTACTTGTATGAAAAACATTTTAAAGGCACTGTAAGGATAGTTTATCATTGCATCAGATATTACAAAGGATTAATAGCCTCATCAGGCAACGATGTTGCAAGCCACGCCTTGGATTCCCACAACTCTATTAGTTGAGTGAGCTGGAACCCCAGAAAGAGACCAGCAATCCATTACCGCTGAAATTTGCGGTATATCACCCTCATATGACCTCCTTATGAGTGTTCTTCCTCCAAATGTGAGAGAAAATAGTCTGGGGACATTTTCATCTCTGACTAGACATGTACCAATCACCATGAAAAATGTGACCAAGCCAGTTAGGCAACGCACGACACCTTGAGCAGAAGCGGTACAATGATTTATTGCAACTGTATTGGCTCGGAATGAATAGCGTAGGGAGGAAAAGTGGCATGTGACAGCGTAATAAAGTAGCAGTTTTCTGTTCCCAACAGTACAGTCCATGATCCTAAACCAACGCCTTGGAAATTGCAATTCCAATTGCTCTTCAATGTTTTATTAGCATACGCTTGGGAATGTGATAAGAAATAATGTCAGAGGACAATATCGGGATGAGACGAGACAAAAGCTAATGAGATATACATTCTTATTTGCTCTGCAAATGTGAAACTTGAGATACAATCCAGCATAGCAAGCAATGCTTCATTAAGTCTTTGTGTTTGACTGTGATAAAGACTTATCTTTGTATTGATTTCGTCACAAGTGCCAGCAGCTACGTCGTTCAGCTACCATTATACTCTTATTACCCGCACGAACCACTCTTGGCACAATCCCTTGTAGCAAGTGTTGCTTGGAGTGCTGCTACTATAACCACCTGTCTGTATTGTTGGCTAGCTTGTTGTCCTCGGCGCTATCACGTTTCACCACTGATTAGAAGATATGTCTTCACGTCACGCGACTTCCTCTCCAGAGCGTGATATCTAAATCTGAACTTCCGTTTTAACTTTTTGCAGTTTCTACATTGTGTTCTGGGAATTATTCAAAATATGAGCTTTCCTTATGATTCCCACTACTACCAACTCAAAACAACCAATGCCATCAATCTCGAATAATATATATGTTTAGATGTTAGGGTTCCAGCTGTACATATATATATATATATATATATATATATATATATATATATATATATATATATATATATATATATATATATATATATATATATATATATAAGTATATATATATATATATAATATATATATATATATATATATATATAATTTGATTTGATTTGCTTCATATGCTTATTTAAAAGTTTGAAATGAGTGAACTGTCTAGCCACAGCACTGCAGCAGACAAGCCCTAGAATTATCATATCGGTTGTCTTCATGCAAGATATTGTTTACTCCATGCGACATAATTCTACAGCTGCAAACAGTTTCAACTATGCTGCATTTATATACATTTCTGCAAAATCCAAATTTACTAATTAACGTGACTGCCCTCAAGTGACTGGTCCCAACTTAACTTAAACACGGTTGGTCAAATGATCTCAATGGTACTGCACAGTAGTTGTATTATTTTGTTTGTACGTTTGATCTCTTCTTCTTTTAAAGAAACATTGTAGTTTTTCTTCTAATTTACACTGCAACAGCTATGGCCAGTCTAAATAATATTTTGTACATCCGACATGGGAAACGAATAATAATTGACCATCAATGCCTTTGACAAGGTGCGGCTCCTCAGTGCCTTTTTAGTGGACGTAAGCCTCGTAAAGGCTCTGAGAACAATGCGTGTCTATGAGGACTATGCACAAGGAACATGCAATTTCTGGAAACACTTGTAAACGCCTCTTTCATCTAAGGTCAGTCACACTAATCTTTGTCCTTTTCAGCCAAAAGGTCCAAATCATGAAATGTTAGCCAAAGTACATCTGGCACACTCTTCCGCCGCATCAGACTAAAATCTGAAGGATGCACTGGGGAGCAAAATTTGTAGATTGGACCATATATAGGGGAAAACTGCATGTTTTGTCATTGTAATTGAATTTTCGTTACAACAAAAATAAAGGTCATGAATTAAAAACCACACAAAAACGCTGATACAGGACTATATGCTGTATAATTAGCTGCAGTTGTAATGAGAATTGCGCACTCAAATTCCTGATAGAACGGGGAAGCTTATTTTCACCACACACCACGTCTTGCTGACAGTTCCTGAAAACAGCTGGCAAATGTGGCAAATATGGCAATGAGAGGAGCTAACTTTGTTTACCCTACAAGTATCTCCACTAGCAAGGATAGCCACCAGAGGATATGTAGCAGCCTTGCCATCTACAGTCACCATCCTCTATGGATTCTCATACCAGCACTCCTAAGGTCAGCAATTTATCTTATCTTTTTATCTTCGGTCGATACCTCTGCGATAAGTTGGGAGCTCAAGTGTCTGCGCCACTAATTTCCTACCTCATCTGTACCACCTAAAACTCAAATTAGGCCACTTACTTAATGCAACGATGACGTCGCAGTACCTTTCCAAGCGAAGTAACATATTTTGACTTTTGACAGATTTACAGTGTTACTTAATTGTTCTGCACGTTGTATTTGTTGACCAAACACTCATTGATAAGCTCAGATTTGGCACTTTCTACTGGCACAAATAGAAGAGACTTGTGCACATATTACATGCCTTCTAATTTTCTAGGTTGTATATATATATATATATATATATATATATATATATATATATATATATATATATATATACATATAGGTAGATAGATAGATAGATAGATAGATAGATAGATAGATAGATAGATAGATAGATAGATAGATAGATAGATAGATAGATAGATAGATAGATAGATAGATAGATAGATAGATAGATAGATAGATAGATAGATAGATAGATAGATAGATAGATAGATAGATAGATAGATAGATAGATAGATAGATAGATAGATAGATAGATAGATAGATAGATAGATAGATAGATGTACGTGTGTATGCCGCCTGGGTGTTCGTGTGTGGTGAATAGTACACTAGGGTGCCTTTTATTTTGTTTGAACCAAACAAGCAACTCACATATCAATAGAAAGGACCCGCCGAAATTTTAAAAAGCAACATTTCTCTTGCAACTCTGATGACAGTATTCCCCGTCGCTTGGCAAGTTGTAACTAATGTATCACTGAACTCTCACTTTGCCCCTTGAATTGAGATTGAGGCAATAGCTTTCCTTGACTTGGTTTGGACACTTAACGCCCAAGTCACGCTGTGGGAAGCTGTTTACCTAAGGCTTTTTATCTTGATAGGTCTCATCTGCACCTTTCGTATATATTTTTTCATTATTGTTGAAATTGGCCCAAAAGCAGACGATGTTTGACCACGTCCCGGTTCAAGGAGGAAAGTGAAAACACTGCACCTAGATCATCAGCGTTCCGACTGTTGACTTGCAGTAGAACATCAATTTACAGCACACATACGGTACAAACATTTTCAATGTGTAACAGAGTGGCGGGCTACAGCCGTAGAAGGTGTCCACTGATTATGAACATGTACCGCATACAGCATTATCCAGGTAATTAAAACAGCTTTTATGACGACACGATACAGTCCTTGTTCTCGTTAAAACCTGGTGCAAGTTGATCAAATAGACAGAACTCGTTCAACCGTTTGGCAAAGCTCTTTAAAGAAAGGGGTAATGAGATGTGTGTCCGTGTGTCTTCAAAGTAGTTCTCATGAATTTACACCAGTGGTCTGTATTCTCTCTTTATTCAAAGCTACAATGTTCAAAGCCTCCACTTGTCGTGTAATGTATCAAAGTTATTCAGTGCGCGTGCTTCAAAACGGGTGAGGAAGAATGCGATGGATGATCGTTCATGAAGTCCATTGCCCACCCACCCCACCCTTTTTAAGCCGCTCGAAAAGCGCCAGGATGTCAAACGTCGCTTTCATTATCTCGCTATCATCAGAAAACACTTGGAGTAAAAATTACAGGTGAAGCCAAGATGCAGAGCTGTATGTCAGGGGTATTCTGGGCAAAAATTTGTCACGGAAGGAAAAGCGCTAAACCTTTTCTTGTTCTGCGAAGGAATTTGTTCAGAAACTCCAAGTGTGTGGGGGGAAAACACAGTGACCTGATAAGTTAACGTCAACATTCACATTCCATGATCAAGGTTAGCATGAAAATGTGGAGGTCTTAGGAAATGATTTTGCCCCATAAAATAAAAACGTTCCGAAATGTTGTCCATGACGAAGTGTAGAATGTGAGAGGGTTTCAAGTAAGCTGGTACGAAAAATTGGATTCCCCAGTTTGCCAGTACGTAGATACTCTTTACCTGCCTCTGAAAAGTATTTTTTCTGAAGCTTTTATCTTGTAGTTGTCGCAAGATTAATTGTGCACCAAATGTACAAAATGGCAGCAGTGATCATCAAGAAAAAAATCTTCTGCACTTTCAATGTGACGAACGTAAGGAGCAGCATAGGAGAAACTAATATTTCTAGTTGCATCCAAATTTCATTAGAAAAATTCCATTGTAATTATGAATTCCACTGGCTCAAGCATATCCAAGGGGAAGAGAACAAAAAACTACGATATATATGTATATATATTTATATATATAATTGGCATAAGATCGACACTTGGATGTATACTCCCCGGGGATGAGAGAGGCCACCCCGATGGGTTTAGCATTGGTTGCTTTAAATAGTAGCTTGTGTAGAAAATATGGGTGTCACATATAACACTACGTAACATCGACTGAAAAGTCACACACCAAAAACAAAATGACCTGAAAGTGAGATGACGGCCAGATAGGTACGAAAAGAGTGCCTGGTATTGCGGCGACTGGGGGTTTTATAAAGGCCCATTAGCAATACAGGGTTCAATGTGAATCCACAACGCCATGTCGTATGCGCCATCCACAACTATGTGAGCCAAACGGGCACGATGATTGACTTATCGCAGGCTGGTCTTCCCCCGTGTGAGGACGCTTTATTCCCAGGAGAATATCTAGTAAGACGGCCCAGTCAGTCTCCAGTGTGTTATCTTCTTCTGTCGAACAAATATATATATATATATATATATATATATATATATATATATATATATATATAATATATATATATATATATATATACACATATGAAATATGTATAAAATATGCAAAAACTTGTTCATTATTTAAAACCTGAGCCTTTTCAGCTAGGTCGGACAATTCGGCGTGCAACTCGCTTCTACTGTTATGTATTAACTTCAGTTTATCGTCACATATACATTATCGTGTGCCACATATTAGGCAATACCTCAACCCGGCAGATGATTTTGCATTTGTGTATGCACCTTATTCAGCAGCTAATGTATGTGCACTGACTCTCAGTTTGGCAAAATGATGTCTCTGACTAATTGTTGTCTCACCGTAAAAATAAT
Source organism: Hermodice carunculata (assembly GCA_964020975.1). Lineage (NCBI taxonomy): Eukaryota > Metazoa > Annelida > Polychaeta > Eunicida > Amphinomidae > Hermodice > Hermodice carunculata. The sequence goes on from CAXHWN010000555.1 coordinate 863,353, forward strand.
GTTTAATTTCAGAACTGCCCTTAAACTAACAATACGAGAGACACTTGTGCGGATTATTTCTGTCAGATTCCCTGCATCTGGTTTCTTAGAAGAGATGAAATTTTTGTCTCAGTTTGAAAACGGTATTGTCCGGACAAGTTTCATCCAAATAGGTCCATGTTTTTTTGCATATCAGTGCATTATAGAGTGTCGTGAATATATTTTATCAGATAGTTATTATCTTAAAGGAATTTTATTTACATATGGTTTTCCATTTAACACGTGCATGTATATATTAGTGAATTTTGTTAAACTAAACACGTTTCAAGCAGTTGCTCAATCCGTGTAATTTCATTTGCATCCATTATTATGTATGCAACGTGTCGGTGGATTCTGAAGTATGTGATAACAATTTTCTTCTCTTCATGATTAAATAGACAGTGTTAGTGCTTTCTATAATTTTAATCGATATTTTACAATTGCTCGATTCTATAGCATAGTGTCACAAGAATAGGGAAATCACATCCAATGTCTAATGATCACAGTCGCACACGTGTGCCAAACACGAAGTTCCATGAATCGCCAATACTGCACACGCTTGTAAAACTAATCCCCTTCCCCCCCCCCCAAAAAAAAGCGGGACCTGTTTCTAGGCAACGTTGAGAAGCGTCAACCAGGATGCAGTGGCACCGGAAAATACACCCACGATGTCACTAATATTTCACTAACATGGATATACATTATACTTGCTTCAAACAGGGATGTTTCCACATCTCTGCTTCAAACATCGTGATGACCTCCAGTCCAGAGGGTATTTCGAGAATATGGCTACCACTATTCATTTTATCTGAGGGAGTAAAACTAAGTCTTTGTATGTGCAAGACAAGTACATTTTAGCCTGCTTCCTAGATCTGCCCATACATACGGGTATCTCCTGGTTAATCTATGGAAATAGAGCAGCTCCGCAGTGAATATGAATATGTCATATAATCACTTCCTACCACATTCCCCACTGTGCAGTTTCTACGCAACGTTGCGATGACATTTGCGCCTATCCTACAATTCTGTTCAATAAACTTGGGAAAAGTAGTTAAATTCAATTTTACTTATAAAAAGTAAATGTTCTTTAAAACCACCTGCGTTTAATGCCAAGCTCATGTATATTTTTGCTGTGGAGGTACTCAGACAACTCGGGGAGAATGCCTGTCGACCAATTTTAGTCCCATAATTGCAATCGAAGCGAAGATCAATTCTTAATTTTTTGAAAGAAGATTTTTTTGTTATGTAGGGGATTAAATTGTGCAATCACGCACAACCGTTTATACCGAGACTAGAAATATGAAAATTCTGTAATTGTGATTCACAAAATATTCCAATTAACCTCTGATAAACAAAGACATTTGTTCTGACATCATCATGTGATAATCTTTTTTTTTTTTTTTTATTGGCGTCTTGCTGTCTGTGTACAAATTGTGATTTTTTCCTGTCTGCAATACTTGTTGGTGCATTGTTTCCTGAAGCAATGATAGAGAAAAAAGAGATATATAAAGTTGGTTCTCTCAATTATATGCGGTGAACAAGGACATAATGAAGCTTAATATGGCGTCCATGTGCTGGAAGATAGAGCTATTTTGAGTTAAATATGGGACTGGTCCGCAAGTAAGTTGGCAGTCTGCAGACGGGAATATGGCATTCATCAGAAAATTATGTGAGGTCGGTTATACTCACGAGCGAGTCTATTACTGCGGGGTAATTGGAGATTAGTTGTGGCACATGGTCTACCGAGAGATGATAGTAATCGTCCTAATGGCAAGCTCCGTTCGCACCCTCGTATTTGGTTGTGAAGGTCGGGGAACTCTTTTGTGATCCTTTCATACACAAATGTATTCTTAAGAGAATATGATCCTTGACTGCGACGTTTGTCTGTTCGTTCTGTAGCTGAAAACCTTCAATCCAGCTTTGGTGTGTATCATATTCTATAATGCTGCACTAAATTCGTACAAAAAATATATGACTGTACTTTATGATTTTGTTGGTTTCATGTATATATTTTAAATCCCCAACCCCGGGGTCTTAATAAATTATTATTACCATCATCATTATCGTTGTCATTAACGTTGTTGTCGTTATTGTTATCGTTATCATTGTCATTATTATTATTATTATTATTATTATTATTATTATTATTATTATTATTATTATTATTATTATTATTATTATTATTATTATTATTTTATATATACTTGGGTGTTTAAGTCAAATTGATATCGTAAAGATCACATGTGTGTGCAGGAAACACAGGAATGCTTCCATAACCATATTATATAGCGGTCCTCTACCGCCACTTGTGCGGTAAAGGATTTAATTTTAATCATATTAATTTTCCCAGGGAAGCACGCAACGGAAAACAGTATATATATATATATATATATATATATATATATATATATATACAGGGTTCGAAATTAGCGGGTGTCTACGTGCCTCGGGCAACTTTCATTCGTGTTGGGCATATTTATTTCCTTTGCTGGTTTCCAATGGGGCTACTTTCTATCTGCAGCAGAACATATCATTTACAACAATAGTGGGAACATTAAATACAGTTCCTAAATATTCTTTGTGCAGGAAGACTGCTTTCATAATGGTGACAAATATAGCTCTTGTTCATCCATATTTACAACATTTTAAATATCAGTGTCTTTTAACAAGCTTACTAGCTAGTAACTATAATTCTCAGGGGAAACTTGAAAAATATTTAATTTCTATGCTTGTAATATATATATATATATATATATATATATGTATATATATATATATATATATATATATATATATATATATATATATATATATATATATATATATATATATATATATATATCGCAGAAGACCGGACAATATAAGAACTATGTTGCTATAATGCCAATGGAGTGCTCGTACACTGCAAGCATACCACACACATTTGATAATGTGTAACACAAAGAACAAACTTAACACACAAACCTTCTAGTTTGCATTATAAATTGCTGTACTGCATCAAAAATTTGTTAATTGAGCTTATCTGAAATATTTTTATTACCATGGGGCAGGTACTTAAGGAAAATCTCAGATGCAATGTGAACTATTAATGTGGGATTAACCCCAGGTGCCAAAATTTTGCGAACAGTTTTTAAGAGATGTGTTCTATTGCTAGGGGGCTGCATAACGGGGGCATTTAAAGAAAAAGTGAGCAACCTTTTCACATGGGTCATCACAATCACAGGCGAAGATAGAACGACATTTAATTTGTGAAGCTGAGAGTAACTGACGTAGCTGCTTGTGGCCACTACTGGAGAAACGATTTCTATATATGAAATAATGCAGCACAATGCCTACAGACAGGAAAACACTTTCCAGGTTACATTTAAATTGATGTAAGGATTTTGATTGGCGAATGTCACGAGGTAGAGCATTCCAAAGACGAATGGTGGATTTAGTATAAGGCAGATGATAACATAGCTCGAGAATAATGCAGAAAAATTCCGCATTTGTCTCTGGTTCCTTTTGATATAATCAATGATTATCATTCTTGGGTTCTGAGAGTATGTTGTGGGTGAGTGTCCCATAAAGCGTGACAATCATGTTCACACGAGTTGTCTTCCTTGCCCCTGAGGACTAATAAACAGTGTCGAAAATATGGTTTATTTGATAAGTCAGCATTCCATATTGGTTTTCTAACAAAAGCGAAATGAAAGATGGACATAAACAATGGTGTACACGATCATAACAAGTGTACTTTAAGCACATCGAATTTGGCATTTCAGCATGAATTATGGGGCGCCCCCTAGAGGAATCTATCTCTTGCCACCATTACTCACAGAACACAATGGCTTGACCCCAAAGGACCAATAGTTACAGTAGCGACCCTCCTTACTTCAACATGGCGAACAATTAAAAAAAGTGAGTCAGCCAACGTGAATAGGCAAAGAGTCGATGTGATGTAGTGATAAGCATACCAATGTAATCAAGTGCTGCTTCCACTATTTACCGCAAATCCACCGTGCCATTATACACTCGTTAATTTGGTGCGATGCATGTTTCCTTTGTGAGGAAATCTCCATTTAGCTGATGATGAACGACTGACTCAGAAACTGGTTTGTTTCTTTCACCCTTTCCTGCGCAAGCATCATATTTTGTATGCAAATGCGGTCTCGGCGTTTCCTGTATCTGAGGGAAAACCCATCCCTGAAGATTAAATGCGCTTTAAATTTAGCATACAATACCAAAAAGATTAGTTAGCATCAAATGCTATTGCTGTCAAAGTTTGTACCACGCTCAACTCCTCTCATTGCCGTTCCTTGATCGCTCTGAATTTAGCTTCCTTGCTTTAAAATGGTTTTTGTGTCCAAATAACTATGATTGCTATGAATTCATTTTCCTTGCTGTTGTGTGTTCAAATAACTACGGATAATGTTCGAAACATTTCTGTAGTTATTTGATTGCAAAACATGTCAGCAAGTTTTGGTATACCCAACTGTATGTATTAAAAAATGAAACTACATTAGAAAGAAATAAAGACAGAAAGAAAGGAAGGAAAGAAAGAAATACAGAGAGAGAAAAAGAAAGAAAGAAAGAAAGAAAGAAAGAAAGAAAGAAAGAAAGAAAGAAAGAAAGAAAGAAAGAAAGAAAGAAAGAAAGAAAGAAAGACTGTGACTGTGTTGACACACAGACATAATAACGGCCCTTTAAGTAACTGTTCTGGCTCCATGGAACTGCACACCCTGATCGTAGAGTACGAGAGTTAATAATACAAAAAAACTCATCAAAAGATTAAGACTTTCTGTACAGATTGTCGGTCTTTATTTGAACCTTGACCTGTGTTTTGTGTAGGGTTGTGATTAATGGTAAATGTTCACTGACAGGGTATGCCCAGTAGACTATAATCAACTAGTAATCTCCCGCTACTCTTGATTATGACTGACAATAACCCCCCCCCCACACGTTTCTAACGCTTCCTTTATATTAACTCTGTCGTTGCCAATTTAGCGAAGTCGAAGTGCTCTGAATTGACATAACGATACAAGATTCACCTTCTTTGTCAGCCGAATTTTCATCCAAATACCAGCATACCTACACTTCCAGAGACCCTAAAGTCCAGATCAACAGCTTTCGTGGGCGCGTTGTGCGAAATGTGCGCTGAGAAAGCCGTTGACCTACTGAACATTTGGCAGTAAAAGAGTTCAGCTCATGCTGCAACATTTACCCTGTCACATCTTATGAACTAGTTGTTCACGACAAAATGACGTTTTTACAAATCCATAATTTTTTGAATATCAAGATGTAAATAAATTTATTGCTAGAGATTCAGAAACAAAAAAAAAACCAACAGAAACATTAAAGATTTAAGGATGGGGGGGGGGGGATGCTGCTCTGCGGTGGCAAGCAGCTGGTATTCCAACAAGGTAATATAATGGTAGTTCCGCCAAGGCTGATGACGATGTCTTAATTGAACGCTACATAAGATAAGGAGGGGTTGCCACCCCCACCCTACCCCACCCCACCCCCGCACAAAGGAAATGTATGAGGGGAAGTTGACTAATGGATTCCCTTCCCCTTTGTATCAGCATGGATTCCGATACAGCCAGTCCATAATGATATTTATGGAAATAATTCTACACAAAAATTGCCCGAAATTTATTCATGTGACATCAAAAACAAAAGAAGTAATTAAGTTAAGCCTTATTGTAGATAAAATATGCAAATCAAAGGTCGTTGGAATGTGATCAAGCAGTGTTTTGTTTAATTGGATAGTTTTGGGTGCTTTATGACAGAACAATTATTAGAACATTATAGTGCTACTGATAATATTTATTATGATTGCACGACTCTCATTCAAATCACGCAGCGGTGTGTCTAGAAAGCCAATTAATCAAAGGGGAATTCACAGGGGGATTTACTTAGAACTTTTCCAAATGACGTTAATTCAGGTAGGATTTAATTACAAATTGTGGTTTACGCACACTTTACCATCAGAATGTTAATCGTTTGCGACACAAGCGAAACACACGAAAGCACCAGTGAAAGGGATGAAAGGGAGAGACTAACACAATTCAGGAAGTTGCAAATTAGCGTCTTAAGCTGTGGACTTAGATAAAATTACATCGGACGTTGATTCCTTGAAGACATCCTTGAAGGCTACATTTAGAAAGCAGAATTCAAAAGGGGCATTTCTGTGAGAGGTGTCCCAAAAGTTTTGGCAAGTTATTTGTTATTAACACATTTTCACCCATGTACAGTTGGAATCGATGCTACATAAAATTTATCTACCAGTAGATCGTTGTTAATATACTTTATTTATTTCGAGGGGATCAGAAAATTAGCGTGTGGCTAATAGAAAAATATTTCTCCTAGATTAAACACAAGTACATCAATCACTGACACTTCAGACAGTAACTAAGATAATATGAGAAAATACACATACAATATCAGTTATAACAAAAAAAACTTGGTCATACGTATATACCATGAGAAACAGATGGTGAAAAAAATACAAAATATGACACTTGCTCACTTAAAAAATACATGTTTATGACCAAAGAAACCTTACAATTGAATAAAGTTTGCGACCCCAAATAATAAAGAAATCAAGTGTAATCAAACCAATAGATCAGGTTTACGGACATAGTTTGGGCATACTATATAAACTTTGGTGTGTGTGTGTGTGTGTGTGTGTGTGTGTGTTTGTTTGTTTGTTTGTTTGTTTGTTTGTTTGTTTGTTTGTTTGTTTGTTTTGTTTTGGTTTTGGTTTTGTCTCTTTGTTTTTTTTCTTTTTTCATTATTTTATTGCTTTGTCTTTGAGTAAATGAAAGAATATTCATCTTATCATCGGATATCTCGAAGGCCTTTGACAAAATGTGGCATGTAGGCCTTCTCTTCAAACTACGACATCAGCTTGGGTTATCTGAGGGACTTCTTAGGTGGATAAACAGCTACCTCTCAAACTGCTTTCAACATGTTATTATACACGGGCAGACCTCCTCTTGGCTTCCCGTTCAAACCGGCGTGCCTCAGGTAATGATGATGATGATGATGATAATAATAATAATAATAATAATAATAATAATAATAATAATGATAATAATAATGATGATGATGATGATGATGATGATGATGATGATGATGATGATGATGATGATGATAAAAATAATAATAATTTTATTCGGAAAACCACCCCTTTACAGCGGGGGCATCAATGGAACGGGGTTTATTCCATGATGCGTCCAAGTATATTACAATAAGCGGTCTATATTACAAAGTAAAGATGTGTGTGTGGTAGGGCTGTATCTACGTTCAGCATTGAGCCGTACGTGGAACAGCACCCATTTACCATTTGAAATTTACTTTTTACATGCGCATGCAACCATCAATAGGCTTCTCATAGCTCCATGTATATATACATATATATTGCCCATTACATTCTTTTGACAAATTAACCTTTCCTTAACACTAATCACACATACATTTTGGATGTTACCTCTTCAAAATACCAAATCGCGAATTCCGCACCCAATGCCAATGGTTTGTAAATAATAAATAAATAAATGAATAATTTTATTAGGAAAACTACCCCTTTACACCGGGGGCATCGATGGAACAGGGTTTATTCCATGATGCGTCCAAGTATCTTACCCATTTAAAGTTTGCTTTCAACCGGTGTAAACAATTTTGTCCCCCGCGCTAAAACTGAGGTATCAATTCTAGGTCCCTTATTATTTCTTGTGTATATAAATGATGTTGTAGATGATTATACCTGTGATGTCCGCATTTTCGCCGACGACACAAGTATACTTGAGATAGTTCAAAACCCTACAAACTCAGCACACCACTTACAAATCGTTCAATTATCTACCTCTGAGGTAAATTATGGTGCATGGTTTTTAATGCCATAAAATCCATTTCAGCTATTTTGTCGGCCAAAATGAATAAACCTCATCACCCCCCTGTCCTTCTACGTGGTACCGCCATACCAGAGCAAGACACCCATACCCACCTTGGAATTTCCCTAGCCAACACAATCTTTCTTGGCGTGCGCATGTCACACCCATCACAAACAAAGCCAGCCAGCGTATTGGACCTCTTCGAAGATACAAATTTTAGTTGCCCCGAAAAACATAAGAAAGATTATATTTTTCGATAAAGGACGAACAAAATCAGAGAATAAAGAATGATTAATATATGTAACAAGACAAACATTTTCACAAAGTAAACACTAATCTTCAAACCAAGACGATCAGTCATTTATGGCTATTTTATGTTGTGTTTTGAGTATTCACCATTAGGAACTCTATAAATGTGGCAATTTTGCGTAAACTCTTTCAATGCCAACTGCAACTAAAGTCGAACTTCTTAAGACGAACTGCTTTCAGGTATAATAAGGGTGCTAGATCCATATTCCTTGTGAAACGACTTTCATTCAAGTACCAACATGGCTCTTATTCCAGAGAGTATAATGGTCTGGGTCAACATCTTTCCTTGGCATGCTTTGGGCACAATGCACCCAGAGTCTGCTGAGGAACGCTGTTGATTCAGTCCAAAACTTGGCATTGAAAGAATTAAGTCGTATATAGCGCCACCTAGCTGCCACTTAAAAAGGTATATGTTGGTTTTCCACATTTGTTTTAGAAGAAAACTGTTTAGTAAAATACTGACTTTCGCAGAATTTGACTTTCTTTTCTTTTAAGGTACCGGTATTTGTTCTTGAAAAAAGTTGATACATTATTTTGTTAATATATCTACAAAATGATATATTTTACAAGGTATTATAATGAATTTAGGCACCACGAATCATTTACGTGCTCAATTTTAGTAATCAAAGTATCCCCAGGCGGTCAGTCCTGCCCCACAGTAATGGGCCTATACCAACATAATACTCAGCTATGTATATCTGCTATTTACCTGATTCAATTTTATGTAATTTCTCAAATCAAATCAAACCCTAGTATATCGTGGAAAATGTGATCCGATTATAGACACAAATACTTTTGACCCAAAGTGGGCTCCTTTTAATTCACAATTTGATAAATTTATTTGTATGTATATTTCAAATTACAGACCAATAGAGGCCCTGGAAGTTGTACGGGTTTTTTGTGTGTGTGTTTGTTTTTACAGGTACACAGAGACATCGTGCTTTGTTGGTATCAAACCTTCTGTTCACATTTAGATGTTCTTGAGCCGCAGTGGGCTATATGTACTGGAGTAACTTTAAATAATATAAAAAAGTGCCAAAATCTTGATTGATATCAAGATGTACATAGCTATGTGGGAGCAGTGCCTCAGGTATATCTCTCAAAGTAAATACATCGGAGACCTTTCGCGGTGTCAAATAATAACTAAATAGTCATTCCACTTCACAATGTCTTGTTTCCCACAGCTTGCTTGAAAGACCATGCGATTTGTGTGCTTTTTATCGATCAAGACTGCAAATTGCGAGCAAAAAATGCACGCCGAAGCGATGAAATTGTCGCCATTTGAAGCTCCTGCTTGCATCGCTTTCAAGGTAAGAGCCGGAGGCTTGAGGGATCAGCAATTAATTTTCTTGGGCGCAGACACGGTGTGGAGTGGCGACGTCTTTACGACTTGAGAAGCACATCAAGCAGGACCCTAAATGTTCAGATTATACTCAGGTACAGCAAACTATTTTTAACTGACTATTGCAATCGTATTTAAAAGTTTAAATACGAGTTCTCATGTACCAATGTGAATGAATGATGGATGAATGAATGAATAATAATGTATAAACAACTTATTTTTGAATAAATGTCCTTTGCCATAAACACTATGTTTCCCCTCTTCCATTTGAAGCTGCATAACGCCAAAGAAAAGTAGGTATTATGCCCTGATTGTTACAATCACGAAAAAGGTAGGCATAATAACTCTGAGAAAACGCGATATTCTGTAACATCGATCCCTTCATTCACGAAATTTGTTTTGAATACTAGGCATAGACAGAAAGTTGTGCAATTTGGTTGGTCGACGAAGTTTCTTGTTTTCTCCTCTAGATGTACTTCTGGTAATTCTGCATCATGGATTTCATAAAAATATTGACGTGTTTGCATTATTTATTTTTTTAAATGTGAGTATCCGCTTTGATGCCAAGCATGTCACCTCAGACTGCTTGAGTGTTATCACACTGATTACGTTATGATACATGCATGAATAAAGAACAATTTTTGTATAGACTTGATCATTCTACTACGCAAGTTTTATGCATATCATTATTTTTTTATGACAACTATAGGGCACTTTGAGTAGGCACATAAAATCGATCTACATGTAATTGGAAAAGGACACAACTTTCGTGCCAATGTTTCTTTTGATAGTTAAAGTTCGAATGTGTTAGGCCTACATTTGATTTCATTAAGGTTTGGGCAGAGAGCAGCAACTGGGTGACTTTGACCTGTATGGCATCTAGTAACAGATTAACACATTGATTATTTGTAATCAAGGAGCAAAAAGTTACTTTATTGCAGTAGGGCCCAGATAACAATGTTAATGAATAGTGAACTGAATGGCATTTTAGGGACCGACCATTTGATACTTTGGGGAGGGCTATGCATTTTATTAAAAAAAAAAATATGTACGTCCCAACATTGCTGAAAAAAATAATGTCCTTCGTAGTATCACCTGAAAAAAAATAAAGTACGTCATTCCTCTCTCTAAAAAAAAAATACTGCTTTAATAAAAAGATAGTATCAATAGTGGCATTTAGATTTTTTATATGCGTACATGTATGATTCTCGAAATATTTGATACATCCACGTTCCTATTCTCGTTTTGGCTAACCAAGAAAAAAAACTGTTTATTTTCCCATCAAATTCCTTGTATTAGTGGGTCAATAGCTTTCCTTGAGAACTTGGGAGCCCACCATTTCTTGCGAAATGCCAATTTGAATGACGCAGAAGAGTGATCTTGTTCCATTGCTTCACAGGCTATATACATTGTGCAGATTATTCTGTAACCCAGTATGAATATGGCAATTCTATACATGTAAATGCAGAATATCAAATTATTAAGGAGAGTCCTGCAGTCATCACTCCACCCATTTGAGACTTAGAGTAAATATCATAAAATATCTAAATATTAATACAAGAGAAGGATTTTCACAATGCTGTTAAAGTTTTTAATTTCACACGGCCACTCAGGTATCAGTACCCTGTCCCCAGCAAAAGAAATGTGAAGCATCAATTGTTAAATAGTTCTTGATTAATTGAAGGCAGTGATGGTAATTTTAGCATTTTAATAGTACTATCCTGGTTTGGAAAGACACGTTGATAAAATTATCGATCTTGAATTTTCTTCCATTGGATACTATTGCATGGGGAATGTATGTACATTATTTTCAAACCAAGTGACCGCAGACTTCCATCGACTTCCATCAGTCTACAATAGTCTTTTATCATGTGACAAGCCTCCCCATAGGGGTGAGAGGTCATACGATCTTCAGAGCTGAAAAAAACATGGTGGATGCCAGTTGAAAGCTTCTCAAAAAGGAAAACAAAGTGCCTATGAGTAGGGATTTAATTCACATTTAACAACAAGTGCCTCTGTTCAGTTAGAGTAGACTCTGCCAAAGGTGACTATATCATGCATTCAATCAACTCAACAAAATATAAGAGATTTGGTAGATAAGTTTTATAGCACTTTATTGCAGTATTAACTTGCATAAATTAGTCTTCACGTAATGCACATATGCATAGTATGAATAAATATCAAAATTGTATGTGAATGACTCAGGTCAGGTTCCTATTATCAAGCCATCTGTTTGATACATCCAGGTGCTTGAACAAGTCAAAATGGTCAATTGGTTGCAAGCATTTACGAGAATGGTTGGAAAATACAATATTTAATATGAATTTGGCTCGATATTCTTGTAATTCCAATAAATTTGGGACCGAAAACTTCTTTCAATAATAGTAACAAAAACCTGTTCAATTCTTGGGCTGTAGAGCACCCATGGGTGGCCAAGACATAAATAACTGCAATTAACCCATTCAGCGCTACATTTGGACGTCGACTGAGTCAACAGCTTTCCTCAGCGCCCTTTGGGCTTAAAGTGCAACTCGCCCAAAGCACGCCGAGGAAAGCTATTGGTCTGTGGATGGGGAATTTGAATCTGGAATGATGATAGTGATTCAGGCTCATCAGCACAACTTTTGCTGTGATTGGCTCTCGAAGAGCTAAGTAACGGTGCCTTAAAAATAGCTTAATCTGAGAAATAAAATGTAAAATAGAATAAAATGAAATATGAAACAAATTATTCAAAAGTGGGTATCACTGAAATACACGCGCATACCCATTAATCTCTGGAGATTTAACACGTCTCACCTATATTGCACAAATATAATAAATTGAAATAATGACAAGAATATCACACATACTAGTATTTTGATTCCCTCATTGAAATTAGAATACCTTTCAGGCACAATCATTCAAAATAAATGATTATGCAAACACACACAAAGGATTACAGGGTGGAATCACACATGGCTCCTGAACAATTACACAAAGCCGTGTGCCAAGAAAACAGTAAATGCTGACGATAGATGCCCGGGTTTGAGGACTTGCAACAGGACAGAATTTGTAAATGGCATGCCCTTGTTTTTACCGATCGATGTAGCTGTGTGCCCATATGCACTTACCAATAAGCTGCAGATCTTGGGACACAGCTACACACTTCTGCGTATCACGCATGGAAATGGTGGACATTTTGTCAGCAAGCTTCGAGTAGGAGGCACTTGGTATCTGTATGAAAGAGTACCATCGCAAACAAACCGGCATCACAAAACAAGCAAAACCAGTGCCTCCTACTGGATATGTTAGAAATAATGTGATCTTTGTAAGAGACACAATTTATTAACTCATTCCACCCCAATCAATGTTTTCCTGCTAAAATCCAAATGTCGTCTGTTCATTTTCTGGCTATTTTTCCAAATTTTGGATTAATCTTGTATAGGAGATCCTTCCCAATTATATGCTCATGCTCAACAGCTTTCCTTGGCGTGTTCTGGGCGCAATGCGCCCAGGGCATACCAAAGAAAGCTGTCGACTCAATCTTCATCAAACATGTGATACGGTTTATATCGATATCGTTTTAGCGAGCGAGCCTTGCTTTCGTGTGCCAGCAGAAAAGTTTGTGCAGCACGAAAATCAAACAGGTAATACGGTTTATATCACGGCTTAGCAGGCGAGCAACATGATTATTACTAAAAATATGATAAAATCGTTATCATAGGCTAGCTTCACGTAGTACAGAGTTTTACTTGGCCTTAGTCAGCAATAGCACATCTGGGCTTCGCCCTATGTGGTATGGCTGGCAGAGTCAGATTTAACTCCGTACTATGTTCAGCAAACCTGTGATAGCTGATAGTACCATAGTTCACTGGTAAACATAAAATGCACAAATTAATGTCTTCTTTATGCCTTCAATATACAATGTTAATTTTCCAAAATACCAAATGTTGTGTTTATTTCGTCTTCATTGATTGTACTGTAAATGTTAACCCTAAAACAGTTCAAGAACATGTGCATCCCACTATCTTCTTCACCAAAAAAAAAATGTACGTTGAGGTCAGAGGGAAAAATTTATGTACATCTTGTGTGCATTGAAAAAAAAGTAGGTTGATACAAAATACATAGCCCCCCATAAGTATCAAATGGTCGGTCCCTTAGGCATGCAATGAAGACTTTGGAAAAGCAAACTCCCAAGTGGAATATTTCTTCCATATATGTGGACGTAGAAGGCCCATTTAAATACGCACAGCTCCCTTTCTTTCTTCTTCATTTAAATACGCACAATCGCCGACTATTATATTTGAAGCTATATTTCAGACATATAAACACATTTGATGAATTTATCATGGTGTCAATTTTAAATTTCATGGTTTGTTTGTTTTGGGTTATTTCTGGATGAACACTGAGAGAAAATTCGTTGGCAAAGTTTACAAATTGCTGGCTTTCAAAAATTAAAATCTGGCTACATATTCCTGAAACCAATGATTTTTAGGGAATGGTTGTCCGTCACATGTAGGTTTTAGGCCTAATATTAACATATATATATATATATATATATATATATATATATATATATATATATATATATATATATATATATACAGTATAATAAATAGTCTGAGGCCTATTCAGCCTCCGCTAAACCACGGAATGAATAAAGAAGAAAAACGTAAAAAATCCTTCACTACAAAACACATTTACATTTATACATAACAGACTACATACACGTGAACGCTAGTGTTCTCGTTTCGTTTTTCATTCGGTTTGTTCCGTTTGCTTATCATGTGTGCTTGATTTTTGTTACGTGAGCGTGTCGTTTACGTTTATATTTCGTTCAGCATTATATATATATATATATATATATATATATATATATATATATATATATATATATATATATATATATATATATATATATATATATATATATACATAATAATGCATAAACAACTTATATACATATAGTACTGCCCGTTTCCCATTTCAGCTAGGCGACTGGTGTCAAAGGTTGCAAGTTCGAGTCTCGCTCGTCCCGAACATTATATATATATATATATATATATATATATATATATATATATATATATATATATATATATATATATATATACATATATATATATTCATACATACATGCATGCATGCATACATACATACATACATACATACATACATACATACATACATACATACATAGAGCCGAGCCCAAATGTTGGCAATTGACGATAATTTTACCATTCATTGACAAGATGAGTAAAAAAATTATTAATTTAATAAGCACCGAGAGACTGATGTGGGATCGAAGACAAGTTGACCAGTTTTGAAATTTGTATATTTTTAGGCACATTGTCAGCTTTTAGATAGAAAATATCCAGGTGTTATTCGCAAAATGAAGTTGTAAATCTAATATGTGTATTGAAATACAGAGTGTTTCACCTGAAGGTCTGGACTGCAAAAATAACGTGGAGCCAAATACCTTCCCATGTCCGACATTAGGGCACAGCTAACTTTCTGCTCATGGCAGGATTTTCTCGATCATCTCTTGTAAAATATGTGCACGTTAGCAATCCAAAGAGTGTGATTTGACAAAGAACGTACATGCGCCAACAATCCAGTGTTTGGTCTTTTCAACGGCATTGCCAAACAGCATCAGTAAATAATATTGGCAATGAACGTAACCTACCGCTTAGTTGTCCGACACTTGGGCACCCCAGTATATGTATGTGTGTATGTATGTATGTATGTATGTATGTATGTATGTATGTATGTATGTATGTATGTATATATATATATATATATATATATATATATATGAGACACCTCTATCGAATCTGTAATATATATGTAATCAATGTCATCTTACTTTGTACAATTATGTTGCAGATTTCAGAAGATTAAAAAAAATCTCTTTACTATTATCTTCTTATCTTGTCAAAACACTTAACTGTCGCATCTGGAATATACATGTAAACTTTACATGTATATGCCAGATGCGACAATTAAATGTTAATAGATTTTTTTTACTCCGGCTTTACGTATATACATTGTAAAGTGTGAGTAATTAAACAGTGAAAGTTCAATGCGCAATTGTATCCCCTTTAGGCTTATACCCATAAGGGTTAGGCCTGCTCTATCACAATGATGCAAAACCCTTGATTATCAAGTGTCACAAACTTACCCACACCAATGTGTTATCATGTGCTTTCGACAGAGTTAACCCTTCTCTTTTCAAACATATTTCATACGAAATATTACATTACATGATGACACAGTAACTTGATGCATTGGTTCTGCGCGGAGAGGTCGCATGAGAAGACTGGGCTCAATTCATAAGGGGAGGGGTATAGGGATCTCGCCATGTATGGCAATGATATATTTCTGCTTACAATTATTCGTTCACCTTCCATCAAAATATTTCGACAACAGTGGCTTCGTGCATGCAACATCGGATAATCCAACAGCAGATTGAAACAAGTTTCGAGGTAAAATAAACACATGCCATAGCCGTTCAAACAAAAATCCTCTTCGGTACCAAGACGCGCTACCTAATCTATTTTTCCCTGTGTAGCATTGGCATTTTATTATATTTTACAGCTGATAAATAGCGTATATACTAGAACTTAGATGTACACTAGTTCCAAATTAGTAATTTTCGATATATATGAAAAAAAAAATTTATTTCCACGTACATACCCTATTTGTGAAAGACATATTACAGGAAATAAATATTATATCAGGTTTGTCTCAGACACAATGTGTATGCAGACATCCTTTAGGTTTTGTTCAATTGATGTGCCCGCAGCATAAGCATTTTGTATACAGCCGGAATTTTAACTCCTATCTGTTATATATTTTAAAATGTTCGATTGTCAAATTGTTCAAGTATCCCTTATAAGCATAAATGAAAACACTAACATTTTTTTTGTGGCCCATTGCATTTGCCTACAGCACAAAACAAGGAATCGAAGTTGGAACGCTACCTGTACCAATGATATACCGAAGAAATTTTTGAAAATATTCCAAATGAAAACGTACAAAATGTTGGCAAAAAGCATGAAGTAGAGCATTATAGCTTTGTTTGCGTTTGATCTGCTGCGCCTTTAGCAGAATCCGACGGATTGAAGTGGGATCGCCACCTCCACCTATGGCACGGATATTATAAATGATACCATTTCAGTTCGCTGTTCATTGGATGCAACTCGACACAAATCTACCGATTAAAGTTGGCTTTACCTATAATAGTCTTGGGCATATTCAACTTTAAATTTTCCAATTCCCTAAACTAGCATAATTTAAAATTCTACAACTTTCATTTGCAGTCCATTATATTGGCAGGTGTCACAAGCATATACAGGCACACGTTAACGGTATCGGTCAGAAATGTCAGACAAAATGTTATATGTTGTGGAACCTTCCTGTGCTACTAGTTTCTCTCTATCTAGAAAATGAGCGTCTTTTATCAAAATTATCTTGTTAGTATGTTACATTATTTTGTTAAATGAAGAATGCATGACAGATATATTCCAGATGATGTTCACACACTAGAAATTATCAGCAAAAAACTCTGGACATCCCAAAAAGGGACCCAAGGGAAGACCCGGCAAGCTGGATGCTTTCAATATGGCATTGAATATGAGAGCTGCACACAAACGCACGGCGGACAAGATTGATCTTTCTGTTAGGAAATTTTCTGTGTGTCTGAAAAACGAGCATAAATTGGAAGAACCACCAACATATCTCCATCTGTGACTGTTACGGATGGGCTTCCGTTATGCAAAGAGGGGGAGAGATAAAGTATTGCTGGAGCGACCGGACATCGTTGCCAGGAGGCACAGCTTTCTGATACAAATTCAACAAAATCGTGAAGAATGTAATCACGTGTTGTCTGATTATATATACAATAAAATCTAAAATGGGTTATTGGAAAACATGTACAGCGACCGCGAACCTCTAAACATCACAGTTTGAAAAATAAAATAGGGAAATGAAATATCAATGTCCCTTTGGCGACATTTGTGGTGCTAACAAAGAATATAGAATAGCCCCATAAATTAACAAACTTTATTCAACATCATGTTTTTGAAAGACAATAGTACTTTTTATTCCAAAATACATGTCTTCTAAAATGCGATGTAAGATAGATGGAACTTTTTGAACCATAATTTTTTTCCATGCAAACAATCTCTTTCTAATGATTGTGCACTGCACGAGTATGTATATACATGTATATATATATATATATATATATATATATATATATATATATATATATATATATATATATATATATATATATATATATATATATATATATATACTCGCAAAAAATACACTGCATATTTTCGTCACATCTGCAACATTTTCTAGCAAGTTCATGGGTAAATTTCCATTTGTATCACTTACGCATATTTAAAAAATACAGAGCAACAAAGGTTTGAATTGATTCTTATAAAACTGACGACTCTTTTTCTTATGTGTGATCTGTCGCTCTTTCTCTCCGCACTATATTCTTTTATTTGTTGATTTTGCATTACACAATCAAAGCACCGAATAGCGTACTTGTGAAACTTAACCTTTGTGGCGAAAACGTTTGTAGATTAATCTTTCCTCTAAAACTTTTCTAGACACATGCAATATTTAGAAAGCTTTGGCAGATAAATTCGATCTCTGACGCACTATTATATTTTTGTAACGTAATGTCATCTTGCATTATTCATAAATATCAATACAGGCCTACTCTGGAAAAAAAGTTCTTTGCATTTATTGTTGTTCAGTTTGAATCGAGCAGATAATTTTCTAACCAAGCGTGGACTTCAACGTTTTCAGCGCAAACTTTTAGACAGCTTTACTGGGCACGCCAAAACACGCTGAGGAAAGATTTACACCTGGGTTATTCTTATTTTGGCTGGAACTATAAGCATGTTGGTGCTTGAATGAAAGGTCTCTGTACAAGGGATATGAAGCAAGAATCCTTATACCATCATTCAGATTAACTCTTCGTTAGTAGTTCGACTTAAATCGCACTTGGTACTTAAAGAGTTCAAGAAAAATGGAAATATCAATCTTAAAAATTTGCCTGTGCATGGAATACACCAGCACTTTGCTATTTGATTCCTACAGTATTTGTTCCATATTTTGCTTTTAAAGGTTTGGACTATCAAATCCCTCTTTGTAAGATAGGCTTACCACGTCATGAAAGCCAATGGCTCACATGAGTCAGAAGTCACAGTGTTGTTGGGGTTAATAGCTTGGTGTGGTGCCCACTCGTGGCGTCCCCTAGGCGCCCTAGTGAAATCCAGGTGACACTAAACAGTTCACCACAGAACTTGGAACGCTGGTATGAGCAAATTGACATAATTTAGGATGACATAAGCATTTTTATACTTAAATCTGTTTAATGTGTGAAATGTTTATAAAATTCAAAGAACAACAAAGTCACTTGTTCAAAGAAAAACTTTGTTCTCCATAAAACAGCTGGTTTAAATAAAAAACAAGCCTTTGGTGCCCGACAATGGCTGATCCCATACGAAAATCGATTGCATCCGGGGCTTTTCGACATACCGACACAAGCGGGAGGTTCGAATGGTGTCAATTTTATCGCTTCAGCGTAATTTTTTGTCGCTACAGGTGCGGATCCAGGATTTGTCAAAGCTATAATGCTCTACTTCATGCTTTTTGCCAACATTTTGTACGTTTTCATTTGGAATATTTTCAAAAATTTCTTCGGTATATCATTGGTACAGGTAGCGTTCCAACTTCGATTCCTTGTTTTGTGCTGTAGGCAAATGCAATGGGCCACAAAAAAAATGTTAGTGTTTTCATTTATGCTTATAAGGGATACTTGAACAATTTGACAATCGAACATTTTAAAATATATAACAGATAGGAGTTAAAATTCCGGCTGTATACAAAATGCTTATGCTGCGGGCACATCAATTGAACAAAACCTAAAGGATGTCTGCATACACATTGTGTCTGAGACAAACCAGATATAATATTTATTTCCTGTAATATGTCTTTCACAAATAGGGTATGTACGTGGAAATAAATTTTTTTTTTTCATATATATCGAAAATTACTAATTTGGAACTAGTGTACATCTAAGTTCTAGTATATACGCTATTTATCAGCTGTAAAATATAATAAAATGCCAATGCTACACAGGGAAAAATAGATTAGGTAGCGCGTCTTGGTACCGAAGAGGATTTTTGTTTGAACGGCTATGGCATGTGTTTATTTTACCTCGAAACTTGTTTCAATCTGCTGTTGGATTATCCGATGTTGCATGCACGAAGCCACTGTTGTCGAAATATTTTGATGGAAGGTGAACGAATAATTGTAAGCAGAAATATATCATTGCCATACATGGCGAGATCCCTATACCCCTCCCCTTATGAATTGAGCCCAGTCTTCTCATGCGACCTCTCCGCGCAGAACCAATGCATCAAGTTAATGTGTCATCATGTAATGTAATATTTCGTATGAAATATGTTTGAAAAGAGAAGGGTTAACTCTGTCGAAAGCACATGATAACACATTGGTGTGGGTAAGTTTGTGACACTTGATAATCAAGGGTTTTGCATCATTGTGATAGAGCAGGCCTAACCCTTATGGGTATAAGCCTAAAGGGGATACAATTGCGCATTGAACTTTCACTGTTTAATTACTCACACTTTACAATGTATATACGTAAAGCCGGAGTAAAAAAAATCTATTAACATTTAATTGTCGCATCTGGCATATACATGTAAAGTTTACATGTATATTCCAGATGCGACAGTTAAGTGTTTTGACAAGATAAGAAGATAATAGTAAAGAGATTTTTTTTAATCTTCTGAAATCTGCAACATAATTGTACAAAGTAAGATGATATTGATTACATATATACTACAGATTCGATAGAGGTGTCTCATATATATATATATATATATATATATATATATATATATATATATATATATATATATATATATATACATACATACATACATACACACATACATATACTGGGGTGCCCAAGTGTCGGACAACTAAGCGGTAGGTTACGTTCATTGCCAATATTATTTACTGATGCTGTTTGGCAATGCCGTTGAAAAGACCAAACACTGGATTGTTGGCGCATGTACGTTCTTTGTCAAATCACACTCTTTGGATTGCTAACGTGCACATATTTTACAAGAGATGATCGAGAAAATCCTGCCATGAGAAGAAAGTTAGGTGTGCCCTCATGTCGGACATGGGAAGGTATTTGGCTCCACGTTATTGTTGCACTCCAGACCTTCAGGTGAAACCCTCTGTATTTCAATACACAAATTAGATTTACAACTTCATTTTGCGAATAACACCTGGATATTTTCTATCTAAAAGCTGACATTGTGCCTAAAAATATACAAATTTCAAAACTGGTCAACTTGTCTTCGATCCCACATCAGTCTCTCGGTGCTTATTAAATTAATAATTTTTTTACTCATCTTGTCAATGAATGGTAAAATTATCGTCAATTGCCAACATTTGGGCTCGGCTCTATGTATGTATGTATGTATGTATGTATGTATGTATGTATGTATGCATGCATGTATGTATGAATATATATATATGTATATATATATATATGTATATATATATATATATATATATATATATATATATATATATATATATATATATATATATATATATATATATATATATATATAAATATATATATATATATAATGTTCGGGACGAGCGAGACTCGAACTTGCAACCTTTGACACCAGTCGCCTAGCTGAAATGGGAAACGGGCAGTACTATATATATATAAGTTGTTCATGCATTATTATGTATATATATATATATATAATGCTGAACGAAATATAAACGTAAACGACACGCTCACGTAACAAAAATCAAGCACACATGAAAAGCAAACGGAACAAACCGAATGAAAAACGAAACGAGAACACTAGCGTTCACGTGTATGTAGTCTGTTATGTATAAATGTAGATTTGTTTTGTAGTGAAGGACTTTTTACGTTTTTCTTCTTTATTCATTCCGTGGTTTAGCGGAGGCTGAATAGGCCTCAGACTATTTATTATACTATATATATATATATATATATATATATATATATATATATATATATATATATATATATATATATATATATATATATATATATATATATATATATATGTATATATATATATATATATATGTTAATATTAGGCCTAACACCTACATGTGACGGACAACCATTCCCTAAAAATCATTGGTTTCATGAATATGTAGCCAGATTTTAATTTTTGAAAGCCAGCAATTTGTAAACTTTGCCAACGAATTTTCTCTCAGTGTTCATCCAGAAAAAAACCCAAAACAAACAAACCATGAAATTTAAAATTGACACCATGATAAATTCATCAAATGTGTTTATATGTCTGAAATATAGCTTCAAATATAATAGTCGGCGATTGTGCGTATTTAAATGAAGAAGAAAGAAAGGGAGCTGTGCGTATTTAAATGGGCCTTCTACGTCCACATATATGGAAGAAATATTCCACTTGGGAGTTTGCTTTTCTAAAGTCTTCATTGCATGCCTAAGGGACCGACCATTTGATACTTATGGGGGGCTATGTATTTTGTATCAACCTACTTTTTTTTTTAATGCACACAAGATGTACATAATTTTTTCCCTCTGACCTCAACGTACATTTTTTTTTTTTTTTTTTTTTTTTTGGTGAAGAAGATAGTGGGATGCACATGTTCTTGAACTGTTTTAGGGTTAACATTTACAGTACAATCAAAGAAGACGAAATAAACACAACATTTGGTGTTTTGGAAAATTAACATTGTATATTGAAGGCATAAAGGAGACATTAATTTGTGCATTTTATGTTTACCAGTGAACTATGGTACTATCAGCTATCACAGGTTTGCTGAACATAGTACGGAGTTAAATCTGACTCTGCCAGCCATACCACATAGGGCGAAGCCCAGATGTGCTATTGCTGACTAAGGCCAAGTAAAACTCTGTACTACGTGAAGCTAGCCTATGATAACGATTTTATCATATTTTTAGTAATAATCATGTTGCTCGGCTGCTAAGCCGTGATATAAACCGTATCACCTGTTTGATTTTCGTGCTGCACAAACTTTCACCCGCGCACTCTCGCTGTTCTTGAAATAAAGTATACATGTAATTCAGGAAGGGCTATTGGCCACTTAACTGCTCATCATAATGAGCTGAAATCTGCAGGTCACTTGAAATATCATCTCATGCATATATCTAGGGGAGTTAGGGAAGCCATCAAAAGTTCAATGGTTACAAATAAATAAAAGTAACTTCGTTTTGGGTCAGACCCCCCCCCCTTCCCCCTGAAACTAAACTCGACTTAACAATGAAACTTCGATCTCCCAGAATGTGTACTGTAGTGGTCACAAATTACATAGGGTTTTGCCACTATAAAAAGGTCATATTGTGGTGTATTTCGGATGGCTTTTAAAGATTGGGATTACTACCACTCTACAACATGAAGACAGGACTCACATCCCTGGATGAATGATTGATATTGAATAATTGTCAAATAAATGATATTTCACTTTTATTAAAATTGACTTTGTTTTTCTTTTTTATTCAGTTTACACAGGCTTCACAATATGCAGTATTTCCATGTCGGTCATTTTGCAAGTCATTTATATCCAAACCCCATTTTGTCTTGACTGGCCTGCTGAACAGTGAAGCCTGTGCAAATACTGTATACAACTGTCAGCTTTTTTAAAAGCAACGACACAAATGATTTCTTTATACCATCAATGATTTATTCACTGGCATTCTTTTTATAATGACATGTCGCATTCTCTCCATTCTTTTATAATGACATGTATGCTGTTTGTTGCTCATAAATTATATGAGCAACAACACATCATGCGAAACAAGAATACCTCATACGAAATAATTAAATTCCTCATGATGCAAAAACAATTATTAATTTGGCACAACTTGTAACTTGGGGTATTCAGTAGCCTTTCCCTTGAAAGTAGTCCTTGGTAGTAAAATATTTGGTCACAAAATAGAAAATAATTGTGGAATAGTCAAATATACTCCCAGTCCTTGGACGCAACCGCTATTTGAACAACCCGTTAAAACAGGCGCTCGATCATCGCGGAAACGTTTTTTTTTTTCCTGTTTGCAAGTTAAAATTTTGATATATTTTGCTTACATCGATTTTGTGCGATAGAAAACTAAATGGACTTTTAACCCCCTCCCCCCGAACTAAATTAGGTTCGTTTTTTATCGTACATCGATCTTTTGATGACTTCCCTTATTATTGCTGAGTGTGAAAAGAGATAAAGTGTTTTCCCCAAATTAATTCTTTCTCCTTGCCTGTCTTCCCACTTAACTTTCGTGTCGGCTAAAATTTGACACCACGCCAGTCCAAAACTTCAAAGTGAGCTTGCGCATTGTACGTGTAGTGTAGTTTTGCATATTGTTCAAATTGATAAACAGGTTGAAAATTGTGTAAACTCGGACCTTTCAAATATTTGTTTCACTTCTGGCCAATAAAGTATTAAACATTGAGGTCCAAATGTTGCTTTCTGTTGGTAGGCTTGTTGGGGCTGCGTAGCCATTGTTGGACACGTTACTGCATGTACAGTTGTAGAATTTGAATTAATGCTAATTATGGACACTTTAAAATTTTCGAGTTGAGTATCTTCAAAATTGTTATATATAGCCATTTGAATTTCAGTTAATAGGTTCATTCCGTTGGTACATCCAATGAACCACAAACAAAGCTGTGAAATTTTAATTTATGCCAATTAGGGACACATAAAAATCTTAAAGTTGAATATCTTCAAAACTATTGTAGATAGATGTACCATCCCCACTTTTGTCCATGCATATGGCAAGTACTATGGTATGCATAAAAAAGTTAAGGAACTTCAATACTGTAGGATAAACTTCAGTGAGCACAGAGAAGGTCCGGCGAGGTTTGCCAAATATGAACAAAATGTAATCCCCAGCCACAACATTTACAACCTGGTTATTGTTATTTACCACCATACAGTTACGAAACAATTTCACGTGCATTCTAATTTAGCTTGCATTGTCAGAACCTGCTTCCCAAACGACGTACTTTCCACAGTACAATTAACTCCACTTTGAAGGGCCTAGGTCTTGTAGCAAATGATTGAAAACTCCGAACAACGGTGAAATAACTTAGGTTCTCGTTAAAACTCAAAGAATCCCTTATATATTCATGTTGAACTGATCTCTAACTCTAAATACCTGACTGGCCTCGTCACGAGGCAATAAAATTCATAGAATCGCTAACCATGTTCACTGTGAACAGATCTTTGAGGCCAAATATATATAACTGATTGACCTTATCACAACGCTGCTAGCTTCATGTTGCAGCATATATATGCATCATTTGCAGCCAGAAAATAAGGTGCATGTGTACATACTCGAGAAGAGCCCCAGGTGTGGCATCTGTTACTTGTGATACAATATGTACACACGCATATGTATAGTTATTTTATGTACTTTAAGTTTTTAGTTTTTGTTATATGTACTATACCGATAATCTCAGTCTACGTAAAATAAAGGTTTGTATTTGTATATAGAGTGGTCCCTCTATTGGTAAGGCCACCCAAGTGCAGCCCCAAAGTGGTCTTTCAAGAGGGATGGCTTCTGTACACGGGGACAATATAATAGGAATGTCACACTTCGTGCATAGGAATGGTAGACTTTTTGGTAGAGGTGGCCTCTGGTCAGAGGGGTCTTACAAGGGGGTAACTACTCTACATCTATATATTATGTCCTGTATTTTGCAAAAGCCTTAGGCCTCACTGCATAGAGCTATCTGAGCTGCTCTATGATCCCGAGAGACCTCTGGCTAGGAGCCGCACTCTGCACACGTAACCCTACCACAAACACTGTAGTACGTTCAAAGCATAACGGTAACCCCGTCCGCGTATTGACAACACAGACTTGGTGTGAAACAATCAGTGTGCGGATTATTGACATCTCGGTCATTTGCTATAACTGCTGACTTTGTTGTTGTTTTTGTCTTCTTACAGCCACTGAGGTGAGACCTGTTTTTCGCTGGTGCTCCGGGGCATCAGCTGATTAGTTGTTGTATACCTTTTTCACATAGTTTGTGCAACGCCGGCATTTATATATTACATATGTCTATTTCCCTTTTGATTACAATACAATGAATGAATGTATGAATGAGGTTGTACTTGCACAACTCAAATTATTCGCGGGATCAAACTGTGCAGACAGCCAGCAAGCAAACGCAATGCAAATCGTTAGCATTTGAAAATATAGTGTTACATATTTGACCCAAGATTGAATATACATACTTGTTATATCCTTTGACTCTGCATTGTGACTAACACTTTATGGAATTGCTGGCAAAAGCATGCTAACGGAAGAATAAAAGGAATATATTTCACGCATTCAGGCACATTTGCTGTCAAGCAAATCCTTTTTCTAGTTATGAGTAAATGTGCCGACATCTGATAGGCCTATTGATTTGTAGAATGTGCTGCCATCTGTGTCGCAGAAGGACACAAATTCAGGTTTTGTTTTCGTCTTTTCAAAACTTTCCTTCTATGTTTGCATACATGTGCATATTGCAGTCTCAGTTCGTCATGTGTCGTGTGCATCCAAATCTAAATAGATTATATTCACCACATACATCATTTTCGCATGAAAACACACAGTTTATCAGTTGTCAGAGAAAACAAAACTCAAAGAAACAACAACAACAATAACAACAAACCATGCCAATTTAAGTCCATGAAGTTAAACAAAATGTTGACTACCAAATGACTGGAAATGTAGCATCCGTTACCGGTCCATGCAATAACCTGAGTCTGACGAAACCAGGTAAAGCGTTAAGCAGGCAAAACCAACATGCAGACGACTTCAAGAATGTTCGCAGGTCCAGTTGCACTCTAATAAACTGGAAATGACTTTTTAAACAGATATAACTTAAAGTTAAAGTAGATGGCCATGCTTGCAAATATTATTTGTCTCTACTCCCATATAGGCCTGTCAGCAATAAAGGCGTATCCGTAGAGAATATCTACATTCAATTCTTAGCCTGAGTCTGCGAAATGAATGGTAAGTAAAATCTACTGGCTAAGGGCTGTGTCATTAAAATTTTAATCACAATGTCATATCAAAGGTCAAGGTACAGTTCAGGTAGAGGTCATCTCAAGTTCAAATGTCATTTTAAGGTCAAAAGCAACTTTCAATGGTGGCATTCTTCTAGCCATAACTTGGTCAATTTTTATCCAATTTTGATCATGTTGGGCTCAAATTGTAGCTATTGTAACACTGCACATTTTAGAACTTACATGGTACCCCTAAAGGTCAAAAGTCAATGTCATTTGGACCTTTGAAAGTTTCACCCAGCCATAACTCGGCCAATTTCCATCCAATTCTAATTATGTTGGACTTATATTGTGGGGATTGTAACACTGTACATTTTTGCAATTTACATGTAGCTGTAAAGGTCAAAGGTCAAAGGTCAAGGTCATTTGGACTTTGAAATTTTCAACCAGCCATAAGCTTAATGGAATGTGAAGTACCAAAGGAGAAAAGTTGTACCATTTAATATTTAAACTTTTGAAGGCACAGATAAATTTGCTTTGAAGCAAATCTTCTTTTCTAGTTTCTTTCTTTCCTTCTTTCTTTCTTTCTTTCTTTCTTTCTTTCTTTCTTTCTTTCTTTCTTTCTTTCTTTCTTTCTTTCTCTCTCTCTCTTCTTTCTCTCTCTCTCTCTTTCTTTCTTTCTTTCTTTCTTTCTTTCTTTCTTCCTTTACAGGTAAATTTGTCCAACATTTCATTTGAAAAGTATCATACATAGAAACTCCAAACCTGGCATGCTTATGCTTCCATACATGAAGTCTTGAGCTTTTGTAAAGAGGTTTAACAGTTTTGAAAATTATGCAAATTAGGGCCATTTGAAAATTTAAATCTTGAATATTTCCAAAACTATTATAGGTACAGGTAAAAATTCCAACTTCAATTTATATGCTTGTATCACTGCACATTTTTGTAATTTACACGTGGCCGCTAAAGGTAAAGGTCAAGGTCATTTGGACCTTTGAAATTTTCTTCTAGCCATAACTCAATCAATTTTTGTCTAAATTTGATCATGTTGGGCTCAAATTGTAGATATTTTAACACTGCACATTTTGTAATTTACGTATGACCTCTGCACGTCAAAGATCTATTTCATTTGGACCTTTGAAATTTTCATCTAGCGGTAACTCGGTCAATTTTTATCCAATTTTGATCATGTTGGACTCAAATTGAAGGTATTGTAACACTGAACATTTTTGTTATTTACATGTGACCTGTAAAGGTCAAACGTCAAGGTCAATTGGACCTTTGAAATTTTCATCTGGCCAGAAGTTGGTCGATTTTATCCAATTTTGATCGTGTTGCACTCAGATTATAGCTATTGTAACACTACACGTTTTTGTTATTTACATGTGATCTCTAAAGGAAGAAGGTCAAGGTCATTTAGACATTTAAAATTTTCTTCTAGCCATAACTCAATCAATTTTTGTCCAATTTTGATCATGTTTGGCTCAAATTGTAGATACTGTAACACTGCACATTTTTGTATTTACATGTAACCTCTAAAGGTCAAAGGTCAAGGTCATTTGGACTTTGAAATATCCATCCAGCCATAAGCTTACTGGAATGTGAAGTACCAAAGGAACAATGTTGTGGCATTTAATATTTGCAACTTTTGAAGGCACACAGACAGATTTGCTTTGAAGCATATCTTCTTTCCTAATTGTTCCTATACTTTTAACAGGTACAGGTATTTAAAATATCTACAACCAATGTTACGTGTCTGCAGGTGGTGTATACGTGTAAAGAATTTTTTATTGCATACAGCGCCCTCTAGGGACCATGGCAATACACTACAAAGTATTGATGACGCGGCATCGAGATGCACGTATGTGTGCTGCGACACTTTATACTTTTGCTC
Organism: Hermodice carunculata; assembly: GCA_964020975.1. NCBI lineage: Eukaryota > Metazoa > Annelida > Polychaeta > Eunicida > Amphinomidae > Hermodice > Hermodice carunculata. Next base: position 891,881 of record CAXHWN010000555.1, read on the forward strand.
ATTGCTGATTTTAGCTCTTGGTAGTCAAGTCCGTCTGCCTGACTTGGTATAATGCAATGAAAACAGCCAGTGAAGGTTATCTTTTCGACAAGGTCTCTTAATTAAGTCTTTGGGCAGAAGTCACAGCCTTCAAGTGCATCGGTAGCTTATGATCCAATCGATCTGACAATCATATAGTTCTCGTAAACACGTTTTCGTCGTAGCTAACGGCGAAAGGTAAACTAGTAGTCAAAGCTAAATCCATTCTACTTCAGCGCACGAAATGATGGGATTGATGCGCTCTATCGTTATATGACCTTGTCTATGACGCAGCAAAGCGGGCCAAAGCTCTGGGAAAGGCAGCGAATTCCTCTAGATTAATTGCAAAGCGTGTCTTGAGTGGCGTCTTTATCGCGTTGTACCCGGGGGGTAATGTGTATGGAAATAGACTTTCCCAGGAGGGAAGTTTATGAAGACAGCTGTCATGACACTTCTTTTTCTGTTCTTCACATGCCTCTCGCTGTAAGTTGCAATGTGGGCGTTGCTACAAATCACATAGGAATAAGCGGACAGAAAACATACATATGTTAATTTGGAAATATTCCTTCAGGGGGCATGTGCGTTGACAGTCTAACCACACCACACGGCATTGAATTTCACCAAGGAGTTTCCAAAATTTTGTCTTTTAAGATCTTCAACATCTTTAGCATCTTGGAGAAAAAAGATCCAGGTCTGGCTTAAACTCGCAGGTTGAAAATGAAAACAAACCCGTAACATATATTGTTTTTCTTGGCCTTTAACATACAACGGGCACTCGATCGGGATGATGTTAGATTATTAATGCCGTTCTATCTGGTTTATGTTCCTGGTACTGTTCATGGAAATAAAACTCCCATGTGTGATGCACACAAATGGATCCGATCACAATTTGAATTTTGTGTATTAATGATAATGTTGATGATACATACATACTTACATACATACATAAATAATAAATAAATAAATAAATAAATAAATAAATAAATAAATAAATAATTATTTAATTAATTAATTAATTAATAACTCGCAATCTTCAGTCAACACGCAGTACGCTTACTTATTCACCCCTGACAGGTAATTAAACATCTTCAAGATTATAATTTTCGTCAGTTTTCGAAGTAAAGTGCCAACTCGATAATTAGAAACGAGGAAGTGTCATAGTCTTTGACAAACAACTTTTTCGTTTTGATATTTAATCAGACGACCGCCAGGTAAATCATTTAATTAGGTAACAGAAATGAAAATATAACACACAATAATTAGGCTTACTGTGAATATAACAGACATTAAAATCTGCAAATAACCGAGACTTTGAGCTACCTATGCCTATGGGCCCTCAGATAGCGCAGGTAGATTTTATATGGTGATAGGTGACCGGGAAGCATTTAGAGACCACCTGATGGGTTAAGACATTAATTTAGGCGACCAATGACCTGCAAAGAGAATGTCAGTGACGCAGTATTTTGTGACCTTGTGACCTAGCTGGACACCTAGAGAAAGTGATCCGGTGGCTCTTCGGGGTTAGTTATATGAAGCACAACCTATCACACATCACCCTCCAGGAGAATGTTCTATAGAACGTCGCGAGTCTCGAGTCAAAATGAAGAGATGGCCTGTCTCTGCTTATAAAATGTCACAATGAGCTCAAGTGGCAAATATGCAGAGAAGAGACAATCTCTTTATCTAATATAATTATAAAACATATTTATGTGAGATGAGCTTTATTGACTGCACTTGTACATATAGGACTACACCATTTATGAAATTCGCGCCTTTCAATATTTATGCAAAATTACCGCAGAAGACAGAATGATTAATAATCGAACCCCCCCCCCCCCAACTTTTTCGTTACTTCAGGGCTGTCTTCTATGGGGGTTTGAAGTAATGAGAACAGCAGTCAATCACCTAAGGCATGATGCGGAAAGATGATAGACGGAACACAAAAAACAGGTCTTAAAATGTAGCAATAGGCCTACAGGCCTACATTATTCATTTATTTCGAAACGGCAATATCCTCCACTCCCCGTTCCCAAAAAGCGCTTCAATTAAACACATTATAATAGCACATCCAATCATAACAAAGGATTGGCAGAGCGTAAAAATAACATAAATGTAGATACATGTTACTGTGAAGCCTGTATTAATTATTATTATTAAATATCATTTATTTCGTATAAAATGTATACAATGTAAAAATAAATACAAAAGTAAGATAATACGTGTTACAGCAAGATAGTATGTATCATAGTTTGTAATTTAATCCTGCTGAAGCTATTTACACAGGTAATTCCATCCCTAGTATGTAACAGTTGCTTAAGATGTGTTCACCTGTATTTCTTTGATCACTAGAACAGTAGTCATTAACCATATACGCTCGCGTAGTTGTTCTAGGTTAGACATATACTTGTTACAAATGAAATACATGTTCTCAGCAAGGACACTGGAACTTTTTGTTAAGCTTCTTCTGCACAAATATGAAAAAAACTTATTCTTGTTATAATTCATATTTCTGCAAAACATTATAAAGCTTCTAATTAATTGAACTTCCAAAGAAGGCCTTTGTAATCAAGGGTAGAAGATAGCAGTGAGAATCGAAAGGTGAAATAAAAATTCTTCTTATAGCCCTATTCCATGCTTTATAGAGTCTACAAATGCTCTTGGATCAATGATCCTATAGATGGCTTCCATAAAAAGGAACTACAGTATTAAAAGTTCTCTGTGAATATTGCAGCTTACACCCTGATAGTTTGAAATATATTGACTTGTGCAAAGAATAACTGTTTCGTAAAACAAATGACATCGTCATTTAATCTACTGTCAATTGTGTTATCCACGTACGTTTCACCCAAATCTCCCATTTCATGGGAGCACCATTAAGTACAATATCCATCACCTTAATTTTGTCAATGATGTTTGTTCTGAGTGTTGAACCTATAGGCCTACAAACGCTCTTCTTTCCATTAAACATAACAGTATTCTTTGCACGAAAATCTCTAGTACACATATCAACCATGTTTTGTAGTCCAGCAAGTAATGGACTCAAACGTGATAAATCATCAGAATACATCAGATAACCAAAACACCAATTTCCAATAAAACATCCGTGGTTAGGCCTAGTGCTCCTAAATTTTTCTATCAAACAAGTGCCTCCGGCTGTGCCCAGGTAACAAATTAAACAGACTTCAAAATAGATAATGTGTAAAGGGGGACAGAACATACATTTTCAACATGTTTCAAAAAATGTCCAAGTTACTCAAGGCCTAACAAAAATAAATGTGTGGCTCCGGCAACCTCACAGACCCTACTATAAAGGACCAACCCCAAAATTAATGGAACAAAAAAAAAAAAAAAAAAAAAAAAAGAAACAAACAAAAAACAAAAAGCAAACAAAAAACAAACAAACAAACAAACAAAAAAAACAAGTACCTTTAATCCGTCCTTCCCTAATAAACACTGGATAAAAAAAACAAAACAAAAACAAAAAAAACAACAAACAAAACAACAAACAAAAATTTAAAAAAACCAAAACAAAAAACAAAAACAAAAAAACAAACAAAAAAAAAAACAAAAAACAAAAACAAAAACAAAACAAAAAACAAAACAAAAAACACCCCCCCCAAAACAAACAAAAAAAACCCCAACCCCCCCACAAAATAATTATAAACTAAAAAAAAAAAAAAAACAAGTACCTTTAAGCCGTCCTTCTCTAATAAACACGTAATTTACTTTCAGTGGCCCAAATGTGACCTACACGGCCCAGAGGGCCGAAGGCATGCTTGGGAGGCGGGGGCGGAAGGTTTGGGGGCATTACCCCCCCCCCCCCAATTTTTTTTACTTTGAGCATGCAAAATGGTTTATCTGGGGAGTTTCGCGTATCTTGCCTTCACATGTTTGCTGAAATCACAACATTTTAGTCATTATTGTACTGATTTTGCTATTTTCTCTCAGATTGTACAAAATTCTGATGAAAAATAGCAACAATTAATGAAAAATGAATTAAAAACAATATCGCCATGTTATCTACTTTCCATGGTGGACCACAACATGAAAATAGCAGAAATGCAAGTATGTGATCAGGAACAATATTAAGTTGCTTTTCACAGGTTTGTGGCTGAAATGGTTTAATCATATATGAGTTAGGATTGATCTAAATGTTCAATAAATTAATATATAAATAAATATGAGCACTAAAGGCGTAATTTTTATAACTCCAGGGACCTGCTTACTATAATTTGCAGGTCCCTGATAACACTAACATACTTAAACTATAAATATATAAAGCTGTCCCTCTCCAGTACTCCCATCTCATGCACCAAGAATGATTTCAACTTATTTTTGAAAATGTTCTTACATTTATTTGATATACCCTGGCAGGTTCTGCATGGGAATAGGTATAACCATGGAACAGTAGTACCTGCAATTACCTACCTGGCCAACTTCTGTAGCCTTTTTCAAGAATTGTGATGCAAATTTTGCTACAATGCTCCAGTTGAACAACCTTGGACCAACTGCAACACGCGACCGACCAGCAAAATCACCCCCACAAACAACCACCCGTAAAAAAAAGGTCGTTCAAACCAACCATAACCAAGTTGTAAGACAAAGCTGACATATAAGCTGGCTAACATGTGCGGTTATTTTGCAGGAAAGTCAACTCGAACACAGAATTTTATTTCAACTTGTCAGGACGGTCAACTTGGGCCCGGGAAAAAGCATAGCCACGATGGGTGCGGTATCGGTATCTAGTATCGCTAAGTTTCAAGTGTCCGTTCTTCGAGTTACCAGAGTAAACAGTCGTACACTTGATTTGGATATCAAAGTGAATCGTGGCTACAGTATATATATCATTATTAATGTTCTGAAATAATTGCAAAATATAGGCTATATTTTAGGTTTCATATATTTTAAACCTCTTCCCACCCCTACTCGGCAAGATCGTCCTAATGCTCATTCACAAACCACTGGCATTGGGTGCGGAACTCAATATTTTCACAATGGAAGCCATGTCGATTGGATATTTTGAAGAGGTAGCGTCCAGAATATATGTGTGATTAGTGTTAAGGGAAGATTAATTTGTGGAATAAGTGTAATGTACAATATATAGTTGGACTTTTCCAGAGTGATCATTACCTGAAAATATAAATACAATGACAAACAGTGACCAGTTAATTTTTGTAAGCCCCTGAAATAGTATCTGGTATCAGACGTAGAAGTCACCTTGAGGCAATGAAAAAAGAGTCAAGCGCCCCACTGCGTCAAAGACAAAGCTCAATGGAGAAAGTTGCCCCAATAGTGGATACATGTCAGAAAGTACTGGCGAGTTTTTATATAAGTGGTACTTATGCATATAATTTATAAACTGTACATGTAAACAAAATTAGACTCAAATCCGAGATTACCATCATGTAATACCTGCTTTTAACTCATTTGTTGCAATCACGAAAACGTCACTGCAAATTTCACATACATTAGGCCACAATCATCCTTACTAATCTTCATATGAACGCAATTCTTAATATTACACATAGACTTCTCATCAAGATGAACACTGTTGTACAACTTTTCATACTTTAGTTACCAGCAAAATAATTTTGCTATATTGTCACCAGCATGTGTGTGTGGGGGGGGGGGGGGGAGCACCCCCCACCCGTAGGCCTACACCATCAATGCTAGTAATACCGTCAACCTTTGATCGTTCTTATTGGTTTTGTCATCCTGTTTGAATACTTTTGCCTGTACAGCAAACATTTTGTGTTTGTATAAGGGGGGCCTAAAAAGATTTGGGATACTGCCACCTAAAACTTTCTGGATACGTAGCATTACTTTTATATATTTTTTTGTGATATGAATTTTTCAAAGTAACCCCACCTTAGGGGCTACTTTGAAAACGTGTAAAATTTTGCCATAACGAGTAAGTAGTCCCAGCTGTAGCTGAAAAAAATCCCTCACTTTTAAAACTAAAAGTCCAGGAGCATGTACAGATCATTACCATCCATAAAAACAATACGAGAATGAGTTAAACTAAAAATCATCTGTTTTTTAGTTTAACTCATAATATATACTGAACCCCAATGAAAAGTATCCACATAAAAAAATTAACACATTAATTTTGTAAGTTACTAAGTACTGTGTTTGCATATATGCATGGTTTGGAGCCTACATCAGGGTCATTCAGGACAACTTTTTAACTTTTGCTGGGTTGTTACATAATGCATGTGACTTTTGTGCACCGAATATGGCTTCTGACCACCACTCCTATTGGATGGCTAAAATGACCTGATGTTTTCAGTACGTGGCTTTAAAAAGGGATGTTCAGCCAAGAAAAAAGCCAGTGGTCTCAGGTGTGTTGAGGCGATCATGCCGCGTCTGAGCCAAGGTCAAAGACACCATGCTTTGGGGCTTGCAGAGGGTGGAGTCCCAATCACTCAAATCGCACAAAGAATGGGGTGTACTCGGCGCACCATCCAACGACTAATTGAACGGCAACAAGAAACTGGATCCGTAGATGATCGGCCTAGGCCTGGCCGAGAAAGAGTGACAACACCTGGCCAAGACCGTCACATCCGGCTGATGCACCTGCGAGACCGTTTCCGTACAGCAGCCCAAAGTACCAAACAGCCCGTGAGACTCAAGGGGTGAATCACCGTCCTGTCAGTAGTTCTACTGTGGAGAGGCGACTGAGGAGCAGTGGCCTAACAGCCAGAAGACCTTACAGGGGTAACCTACTGACCCAACCCAGAAGAGAAAGACGACTGCAGTGGTGTAGAGCACACTCCAGGTGGACTCGCCAGCAGTGGAATACCGTCCTTTTTACTGACGAGTCCCGTTTTTGTGTCAGCAGAGCAGATGGCAGAGAACGTGTGTGGCGCCGGACTGGGGAGAGATATGCAGATGCCTGTGTCCGTCAGGCAGATCGATGGGGTGGACCCTCTGTCATGGTGTGGGCAGGCATCAGCAACCGCTACCGGACACCCCTAGTGGTCATTCAAGGGATCCTCAATGCTAGGCGGTACATTGATGAGGTGCTGGAGCCGCACATGGTCCCATTTATGGAGCAGCATCAAGATCTGGCGATCTTTCAGCAGGACAATGCACGTGCACACTCTGCAAGATTAACAATGAACTTTCTCAATGAGAACAACATCAATGTCATGGATCGAATGGCCAGCGTTCTCACCCGATCTGAGCCCTATTGAACATTTGTGGGATCAGTTAGGCCAAGGTATTCAACGGAGGACACCTAGGCCTACTACCCGAAACCAGCTGATCCAAGCTCTGCAGGAAGAATGGAATAATGTTCCCCAACACAGAATTCAAACCCTGGTCAGCAGTATGCGCCGCAGATGTATAGCATGTGTTGATGCTCGAGGTGGCCACATCCCATATTGAACAGAAAAATTTGTGTGACTTTCAATTAGGGCAGTTAATGACATTTTTTGCCTGTAAGTGACGTTAATGTCGGTAGAGCGTGACATTATTTTTACGCCAGAAAAGTGAATGCTTTGTTAAGTTCTAAGCACGTCTAGGTATGAAATGTTTCAAGTATAAACAATAAAATACTTCAAAATTGGCATGTGGATACTTTTCATTGGGGTTCAGTATATATTGATAGTACCCTAGACTTCACAATTCAAATGAAAGGTTTCGTCAATAAGTGAGGCACTAAAGCACAAAAGAATAAAGTAATTGTTATAGGAGAGAGCACATAGAACATCACTGTAAGGTATTTATTGAATTATGTTTTGAAATACAGTATCAATGTTTTGTAACAATACAGCAGTAAGCTGCTAAAGATTAAAGATTGCCTTATCTTATTTTGACAATTTGAATCATGTATCGTACTTGTGCTAACAATAAAACCTGGGTACAGTAAGAAACCATGTCGACACCTACTATTGAAACTGTGGCCTCGTAACTAGGATAAAAAAAACAAGCGAAAAGTTCATCTCACTTTTTATTTTTGTAAACACACTTTGGCTGTTTTCAGATAAGGCACTCTTGTCTTGGTCAAAACACAGTCACAGTGCGCACCGATCGATGGATTCAGACCATTCTGTCGTGCCACTTAGTAATACTAATAATATTACTGTGGCTCTCCGCTTATGCGCTGCGGTCCTGTGTGACACAGGTGGCCTAAGAAAAAGTAAAGGAAAGAAAGGGAAAAAACGATGAGATGAAGGAAACCATGGTTGTCCTAATCAGCTCATGCTGCCATGTTTACCAGGACTAGAGCCGAGGTAAAGAGTCCACTAGTGGGTTAGTGCCAGTACTGGTAGTTCCAAATGTTAATTGGGCATCGATAATCCAAGAAAAACGCGTGGACGTTGCTCAATTTGAAATGTTCAAATGTGATGTCTGTAGCAAAATACGATACAATGTTAATTTTGAAAATTTATGTCTAGTTACAAAACCAAGGCTGCTGGACAACTTGCGCTTTTCTGACGCAGGCGCAATGAATCGGAGATCTGCACATCATGCCACATGGATCGAGCCAGACGCCATCATCAGCAGCGATTAGCAGGGGACCGCTTTTCCTGAGTAAGGACTTGCTGACTTACTTCTTCAGGGCCGTAGCCTTGGGGTCAGATTGGTAAGATTGGTCGGACCAACATTCGATTCATAGGTCTAGATGTATTTCCAAAACTATGTTGATAAACAGAAATTTGCTTACAACTTCCAAATTTCTGAATTTGGCCTGACCAACTTTCAATTGGAGGCTACGGTACTGTTCTTATACTTTGATACTTAGAAATCTTGGCCCTCTGTTTATCATGTTGTGCCCTTAAGTTGTGCCTAATGAAGCCATGCAAGACTTTTGTTGTCTGTTGGTTGCCTCAGGCATGGAGTTCCACTTCTCATCTACTCTCTGTGTAAAAGTAAGTTTCCTGGTGTTGCTTCTTGCTTGTTCCTTGAAATTGAATACCCGGTATCGAGACTTTTAGGTGATGCCCTCTCAACTGTCTGGTTGGCTGGGAAAAGAATGTTTTGCTTTTAGTCATGCTTTTCCCAGTCATAATTTTGTACACTTCTATTACTATTAGGTCATGTCTATCTTACCTGGACTTTCAGGTCACGAGATTCACTTCTTGATGCAAAAATATTCTTTTCGCACAATATATATCAGCAGGAGTATACTATTAGCATCAGATAAAAAAGGAGGGTCTTTCAGAGAAAATCGTGTTGTGAAACGAGCCTTTGGAAGCGACTAAAGCTGAAAGCAGGGATCTTTTTGGTGGCAAACAGCCCAACCACCTATAGCCTATTTAGGCCTATGCTATGGGGAGTGCCGCTCCTTCCTCCCATGTGTTACAGGGCCTGCAGCCGACAAGATCGAGTCCTGGGGCATATGGGATACATTGTTGCTTGTGCAGCCAAATGTTCAATTTAGACTATTTTGTTGTAATTAAAGGTTTACAATTTTAAAAATGCCCAGGTCTCAAGACAAAAGGCATTCATAAATAGGCCTCCATATTTCATAGAACAATTTTGATGATTAACACGTTTATTGAATTATTTGATACAGCTTTTTCTCAAAATGAACATGAAGAAGTTAGTTTTTTCAATTAGGATTGACAGATGTTGCACAGAGAAAGTAACACAGCAATTGTAATGAGTTGACCAAGTGTTGTAAATTCAGTGATAATGAAACTCCAGTTACACATGAGAGATGAGCACTGTGTGAAGTCTTGGTCAGTGGAGCACCCCATTGCCACGGCTTGGCACGAGAAATAGTGACCAGACCCACACTTAAGAAATGGCCCTAGGAGGAGTATGCTGAGCTGTGTTCACAGCATGTAAGGTGAACAACATTATTTCCTGTAGCCGATTAGTTCAGTTTCTCATGAAACCACACAAAAGGAAAGATGAGCAAATGTCAATATTGATTAGTTTTATTGGTTAAAATTTAGAGAAATGTTCCTTATGCCATAAAGCATGTTCCACCCTTGATGTAACAGGGTGTAACGTAAGCAAAATACAGAAAAGTTGAGCCAAGCTCAAGTCTTCTGTCAGGCCCTAACATTATGTTATGTCATCTTATGTCTCTTTAAATGTGGAAACTACTATAAATTGCTTTAATTTCGCTGTATTCTTATTTTTTGCTTATTTTGCTGGTGGCACAAAACCATGAAAATAAAAACACAGTGAAATAGTATTTTAACATTGTTTGAGTGGGAATTGTGTCCAAAACAGTGAAATTAAAACTACAGTGGTATGTCAAAAATACAAAAACTGTGAAAATTTATACATGCGAAAATAAAGGAATTTACAGTAACCAAGACACAATGGAACATAAGCTCCTTATGTTGCCTTCTTTACATACATAAAGGGTGGAAACCAGGCTTTAAACTTGGATGATGTCAAAATGTCACAGTAATAGAGGTGTTTTGACAGTTCTGAGGGAAATGTGTGTTTGACATCGAATTGACCCATATCCAATATACCATGAATCACCTTGTTATTTCTTTTAGATCACAGCTCAGTGTCTGCACTGTTGTATATCTGTTAAATGACCATGACCATGAACATGACCATGACCATGACCATGACCATGACCATGACCATGACCATGAACATGACCATGAGCTACTTCTGTACTCAATTACCCACTTATATACAGGCACCTTTTTGTAAGTTTAAAATTTGTCATACAAATTTAATAATTTTTATTAATTTGGACACGTGTACATCTACATGGTTTATTCCTGAGAACATATACTACTTGAGATCTAATGTTCCTGATTGACCTACTCTGTCTTCTCGAGTATTCATTTAAGAATTATACTAGAGAGGAAGTTTAATTCTTATATTTACATTGAACATCAATTTCTATTGACATAAGAGTAAGTATTATCATTGATAGTTGATTTAAAATCGTTTTTAGCTTGTTAATTTACAAAAAATCGCCTTTTTGTTTACTAGTGGGAGGAGCCAAGTAGGCGGGGCTACTACATCAGCCATCAGTTGTCAAGGCAACTCCTGGAACACAAAACTAGGAAAAAAATAGTTCTGAATAACACAACAACTTTATTTCAATAAAGCTTGCAAAACTGGTAAAAGAAAACATTTAGGCAAGTTTTGACGAGTAGATATGTAATTCTTGATCATCTGATACCGTCTTCCCATTATGCTTAGGCCTATGAATCAAACGCTTTGGCAGTACTTTCGGCGGAAGCTTAAATAATGACAAAGTGCGTTAAGAGGATATTATTGCGCAGCACGTTGGTTGCACGAGATGCTCTAGTGTAACCATTGCCTCATGAACTACACTACCGTTCCTATTCTTTCAATGCTAACAAAAATAACAAATGTAAATATTTACGTATATGGAACTTAGGCATGAGACTATGAATTTGGGCCTGACAGCTTCCTGAATGCCTGCAATCACAAATATCTAGTTTTATTTGTGGGTGAACAAAATTTTCTTTTGTGCATTTGTCAGGAGCTGTGGGCAGGGGCATCGTACATATGCATGTATCAGTTTGAAGTTCCTTAGTTTTAAAATGGACCCTAAAAAGATATTTCTTGCAAAGCAAACCAAATTTCCCAGTAAGTTCCCAGTCTTGATGTGAAGCTGACCGTACCAACACATATTTGATGACATTATGTTAAGTTGGCGATGTCATGCTCCTGTAGAGACATTACTGTACATAGTGCTTACATAGATTATGAATATTAAAATGATCAAGTGATAATATTCTATGTATGGTCAGTTAGCGTCCGATTAAAGTTAACCCAGTTAAAATTACATGCAATTATCTGCCTACGGCCATGCTTTAATTTTGTACAAAAACAGGTTAAGTGTGACTGACTTTTTTTTTATTGTGACCATGAAATATATCAGCTTCATTTAACCCTGAAAGTGCTAATCACTGCTATAGTCCTTTTCTCATTACTGTTAAACATAGAATGATTAAAAGATTCAAATTCCTCATGAAGATACTTTTCATTCAAATACCAGCAAGCCTAGTCTAAAGCAAAAAGTAGTCTTAGTCAACAGCTTTCCTGGGGGCACTTTGCGCACATTGCACGCAAAGTGCCCCCAGGAAAGCTGTTGACTCAATCTTAAATCAGCGCTTTAAGGGTTAATGTTTATGGAATGTTCATGAGTGACACACATTATTACACTTTAATTTCCATAAAGGACCATTTCTTTTTTGGTACTTTTAATACTTGCAGTGACCCTTTTCTTTTCTGTAGTAAAAAGTAAATTGGCAAATTTTATTGTCTAGATTTATGGCCACATACAAGATCTCAAAGGAACTTATTCTGGACATGGAAAACGAAAGTAATAGAAAAGCAACTTTCCTTGATCTTGAAATAAATATAGTCCTGGACAAACAATATGTTACTAAAATATTTGACGAGAGAAAATTTAAAGTTTGAAATTATATTGTACCCTTAAATAACAGGAAGTGTTCCAGAAAATCTAGTGTGTGTATGGAGTTTGCATTGGAAAAGTGATCAGAACTGCTAGAAACACTACGCTTACAAATGATTTCATCAGTCAAGTCGTACTTGACTGTAATTTGTATGTAAAACTACAACGTAAGGGTTATGATCAATACAAACTTCACAAGACTGTTGAAATGTGTCCAGAGGTATAATAAAATACTCACAAAATAGAGTACTAACTCAAGGACTTTTATCAAATTTTTATTTCAAAATGGATGTAGAAAGGATTAGGCAGAGCTTTTAAAGGAAGGGTCTCATGAAGCTTAAATTCCAGATTATTAACATGGTTACCCTAATTACTGGAAGTATTAAGACATTTTTTGTATCATATTCTTTTTTTTTATGAAGTTAAAACTTCAAATTTATTTACATTCTATATGCAAGGTGTCTACCATGAGATGAAACCATGCAAAGATTCCAACCAATTAGAAGGTTGTGCATTGAGGTTTATGGAACATCCATGGGAACTACCATTGTATAGAGAACAGCGATGTTGGTGCAACTCTGCAGAAAAATGCACCATAAACAAGTGTCAGTACACCACACAGTAAAGTGTCACAACTACTCTAGCTTGTCAGATTAGCACTCAGGCATGTAAACCAGCATTTAATTGACCCATTGTGTCTCCTGGAAATATTGTGCAAGCACTTACAGAGCCTGGTCTTGGATAAGAGTTCTGTTTTTTTCCCCAATCATCCTTGAAGATTTACCCATGATGCATGAATCTTCCCTTGAAGTTCCATACACCCTGTACTTCCTGTGATTAAAGTGGAAGATCTGAAGCCAGCACCTTTGGATGACCTCTAATCACTTTTTTTATGTTTTTGGATAGTTTGGTACTTTAACCTACATACTCCCAACAACTCAGATGTGTGAACATCAAATTTATATGAGAAAATTGATCTCATAACTTTTGTTTACAGTGAAAATTTAAGCAGTGCTTAGCACATGGGGTTTATTTGCATGGGCATGATAATGAACCATGTCATTGTTTGCACAGTCATTTGTCCATGACCACTGGGAACCAATTGAGCCATTGACAAGGGTCACTCATAGGGAACAGGAAACCATTAGCCATGGAGAGAAGAATATAGGCCAGCTCAGACTAATCACTACCATTGTTCTGGTTACTTTGAAATTCTGTATTGATGTAAAACAAATTAGCACAATCCACTCACTGTGCCCCAAATATGGAAAGCCACATGTGAACCCACACCTAAACAAGTTAAGTGTGATATTCCCAAGTTAAAAAAATTCCAGATTTAAGCCACAAAACATATTTTTTAATGATAACATCATGGAGGTAAAGCTAGTAAAGCTACAAGTTTATTTCACACAATAATTAAAACACAGGACAGAAGTAATGAGTATGTGTCATATTGCAGCCATAAATACGTAAGAATTGTCAACTTTTTCTTTCAATGTGATTTTCTCGGAACTGTTTTTTGCTCAACCACGGCAATTTGTATCTTGCCTGACAAACATACAAATTGTCCAATCACATTAAAATCAACGAACATCAAAAGAAAAATATCATATCCAGGAAGGGCTCCCAGGATTTTTTTTTGGTTCTTATAACCCCTTCCTTGACTTTTGGAGCAATTTATCTAGAAAGAAAATGAACAACCTGTCAGGACTAACTTAAAAATTTTATAATTTTTTATTTATGCTGATTTAGGACTTGACATTGAATACGATCCTGGACATGGATATATATTTTAAATTTCTTTTGATTTCAACTTGAAATAAAAAATGTGTGACTTCTGTGCAAAAAATGTGAAATCCTACCAAGTCAGAAAGAATGCTGTAAAATCTCAAAAAATTCCAACCCTGCAAAATAACCCTGTGGATACAAATCTATGGATATGTAGTAATCAGAAAATATATAGTTTTAATGTACTTATGAAAAAATTAAATGTGTAATGTCAATCCAAAGTTGCCAGTCTCACTGCGCACTAGCTTCACAGCTTCCACCTTAAGACAAATTAATTGATTGGCCTCTAAGAAATTAGGCAAACGCGTGCACATTGAAATATCACTCTTGCATTTTTCCACATGTTAAGACATTGCTGCACCAACTATGAGATTTCATAAGAGTCTTCCTGTAATGTATCTATGGTAAATGTGAAAATATCATAAGAAAAATTAAATTAACCTACTTGGAGAAAATTCTCTTGTCCGTTCTAAGTCGGAAGCCCCTTACCTTCATAAGGTTCCCTGCCAGTATTTATATTTACTTTATTAAGTGGAATAAGTGGTTTAAGCCGTTGTCTTATTTCACAACATCTTTTTATATTAAATTGGTACTCAAGACTAAATGCATGAAATTTAGTTTCAATTGAGACATCCATGTATCCCTTTTTGAAGTATACATCAAGTTCCAAAGTTGCCATGGTGACTGCCCTACCAGTGAAATTGTACATGTACATATCGGTTGGAAGAGTCATGATATTTTAAATTGTGGCTATTAGGAGCAATTAAAAGTTTAAAAGCTCCATGTTGTCCAAACTATTGCAGATAGACACAAAATTTCAATACGCATGTATAGGTTTGTGACACCTGCCAATATAATGGACAGTAAATGAAAGTTGTGAATTTTAAATTATGTTTATTAGGGAAATTGCAAGTTTTAAAAGTTGAATATATCTCTAAAACTTTTATAGATAGAGATGCCATTCCAATTATTTTATAGGTTTGTGGCAAAGCAGCATCGAATGAACCATGAACCAAAGTTGTAGGATTATAATTTATGCAAATTAAGTGAATATGCAAAATTTAAATCTTGAATAGCTTCAGAACTATTATATATAGAGGTGACATCATAACTTCAATCATTTATGGGATTGTGACATGGCCACATCCAATGAACCATGATTCAAAGAACTTTGTAGAATTTTAATTTATTCAAATTGGGTGAATGTGCAAAATTTAAATCTTGAATAGCATGAAAACTATTATAGATAAAGGTGTCATTCCAACTTCAATTTTTACGTTTGTGACCTAGCTGCATCCAATACTGGCGTTCTGAGTTAGGGATTTTTTTTAACACCAGGCTTCGCATGGTAGATTTTTGCCCTCCGCGCATGCCCGACATGCCTGGTAACGCAATTCCGCGGTCAAGCTTCCCGGGGTAATAGTAAGCCATGACCAACACAGCATGACAGCGAAACCCATACGAGATTCCATGTGCAACAGTGATCGTTCAGTTTCAGTGAACATGGCGGGAAATACGGACGACAGAGGAGCGGCGATGAACGTGATTGAACAGACGGGAAATGAACTATACGACAAATTTTCATAGATGAAAGTGGTTGACCTTAAGAAGTATCTAAAGATTCGCGGAGTGCAGGGGTACAAATATGTGAAGAAAGACCTAGTTGAGGAGAAAGATGATACCATGGACGTGCGGAGAGCTCAATTGGAGTTTCCGGATGGGAAGAAGAAGGTGGCTTTGCCATACATATCTTCCATAACCTCCTGGACAGAAGACCTGAAAGCAATGCCAGTGCTTAAGATGCCCCATGTTATCGCCTTCTGTAGTGAGGGCCAGGCAGTGTTGAGCCCTCGCGCTCAACGTCCCGACTTTTGGCGTAATGGCAAAAGGCTGGCTCGGGGTGCGAGAGTACCCGGGTTCGATACCCGGCTGGATCACAACATTGGTGTCAGGGTGAACATGAACGCACGCCAACAGGCCGCGGTGGCTGAGGGTGGTTCGTCGTTGGGCTCGGCCGGCTGGGAGTCGGAGGGACAATGGCTGGTGGGGTTGTGCTCGTTGTGGCTGGGAGCCAGGGAGGCAGCCTGTGGGGTCAGTTCGGTGCTATCACTGGGCATTCCTTGGTCCTTGGGAGAAAAGGGGAAGGAGTGTAGTGAGAGCCAGGCAGTGTTGAGCCCTCGCGCTCAACGTCCGGACTTTTGGCGTAATGGCAAAACGCTGGCTCGGGATGCAAGAGGTCCCGGGTTCGATACCCGGCTGGACCACAACACTACCTAATAAGCAAATGTGACTGGACACCCAACAATGTTGAGAAGTGCCACGGGGGCTACCAACTTGCGGAACAGGGGCACATCCATGGGGTTAAGTTACACGTGCTGTCGAACTTTGTTTCATGCAAACTTTTGTATTTGAAGGCACTTTGTACAAGAAAAACCTCGCAAGGCGAGGCACCGTACCAGGTCTGGGAATAGTCACGGAAGAAGGGGTCATCCATACCGGAGGGTGCCAGTGTACAGCATAAGAGGGCTTTAATATTAATTCGATATTTATTTATTGTTTAATGTCGCCAATCTTAAACAAATAATAATAGCTGATCTGAAAATGCTTGAAGGCCTGCAGTGTGCCAGTGATCAGGTAACAAAGTTTGCAGACAGTGTATTGCAAATTTAGGTCAGGTGCTTTACTGTTAATTTCTGATTGCACCCGTCAAGCGCTAATCTGGTTAGTGGTCAGCCAAGCCAAGGATCTTCAAAGCACTGGCAGAAGTGCGCCCCAGGCTAATCCCTCAGAACTCACCGAGTCAATCAAGGGTGACTTAATGCATGGTTAGTTGTGCCACAATGCAGGCCCCGATTTGTTTCGGTTTTGTCTCAGGTTTTGTATCAGGTTTTGCATCAGTATTTTTCATAGTGACCGTGTTTTCTGCTATCTGAGGTACATCCTGGTATCTTACAGTTGTACACTGGCATGCTTTCTTGGAGTTACACTTGTAGGTTATTAAAATAACTGGCGTTAAAAAAATGACACCAACTTTCCCGTGTTAACACAATGGGGCAAAATGGCGAGACTTGAAAGTGTCCCCCGAGACTTGCAGAAACGTCCGTGACATTGCGGGAACATAGTAGTCAGCGCCACCGGTGGCAAATTTGTCCCTATCTCGGAACTAAGCTATTGAACCAAAATCGAAAAATTGTAATTTATGCAAGTTAGGTGAATACACAAAATTTAAATATTGAATCATTTCAAAACTATTATACATAGAGATGCCATTCCAACTTCAGTTTATAGGTTTGTAACATAGCCGCATCTAATGAACCATAAACCAAATTTGTAGAATTTAATTTATATGCAAATTTAGTGAGTACACACAATTTAAATCTTGAATAGCTTCAAAACTGTTGTAGAAAGAGGTGCCATTTTAACTTCACTTTAAAGGTTTGTGACAAAGTTGCATCAAATAAACCATGAACCAAAGTGTTAGGATTTGAGTTAATGCAAGTAAGGGTAATACACAAAATCTCAATCTTGAATAATTTCAAAAATATTATACATAGAGGTACCATTCCAACTTAAATTTCTAGGTTTTTGACATAACCATGTCCAATAAACAAAGAACCAAAGTGGGAGACTTGACATGTGAATTAGGCAAATACACATAATTAAAATATTGAATAGCTTCAAAACTATAATATATAGTGATGTCATTCAAATTTCAGTTTATAAATTTGCAACATGGCCAAATCCAATGAAACACAAACCAAAATTGTACCGTTTTAATTTATGCAAATTAGGCTAATACACAAAATTTAGATTATGTTGAACAATGGCAAAGTTTAGCATTTCAAACTGTCCTCATTTTAAAGGCACCCAGACAGATTTGCTGTGAAGCAAATCTTTTTTAGTTTTTTCTTTACCAGTGAATTAGTGGGATACTTTTCTCTGACACAATCAAATGCATGAACAACTCCGAAATCGGCATGATTGAACCTCAATACAAGGAGTTTTGCCTTTTAATGCAGAGGAATGAAGATGTTTGAAATTATGCAAATTAGGGGAATTTTTTATTTTAAATCTTGAATATCTTTCAAAGTATAATAGATAGAGATGTTGTCCCAACTTCTACTAGAGGGTTATTGACCATTGTGCATGTAATGAATTTAAAACAAAAGTTGTGGCAATTTAAATTATGCTAATTAGCAGTATACTTAATTTTTTGTTTTGAATATCTTCAAAATTATAATAGATAGAGATGTCATTCTAACACACACTAGGGGGTTGTTGCACAGCTAATGATTTAAGAACAAAAGTTGTAACAATTTAAATTATGCTAGTTAGCAGCATTTAACTTTTAAAAACTTGAATATCTTCAAAACGATAGAGATGTAAGTAAAACCATTGGAAATTTAAATTCTTGAGTAATTTCAAAGCTATGATAGATAGAGATGTCATTCCAACTTCTTCTATGTTCTGGACTGTTACACATCTGATAAATGGGTAACGAAAGGTGCACAAATTTAAATTATGCAAATTAAGGGCATTTGAAATTTCAAATCTTGACTATCTTCAAAAGCATGCACACAGACAGATTTGTTTAGCTCTCTAATAGGTGGTGATGCCTGGTGAGAGAAATTAAAAATGCGAAAGAGTCTGAAGAATGACTCTGTCATCAAAAATATAATACAGTGAAACCTCTCTAACCGAACACCTCTGTATACTGAACACCTGTCTATACTGAACACCAGTTCTTGGTCCCAAATATATACTTTCAATGCTATCAAACCTCCCTATACCAAACACCTCACTATACTGAATGCCTTTTCCCGGTCCCAAGGGTGTTCAGTATAGGGAGGTTTCACTGTAGTTAGACCTGCCATTAACTTCCATTTTATCTTCTAGGACTGTGTAGCTAATTGATCCAGTTAAATGAAGTAAAATGAAGCAAATTCCGTTTCTGGGCGTATGCATATATGCATTGGATCTGAATTGGGGCTGAGACTAGGAATTCCTGGTCTCGGATTTGGGCAGAGCCATTTGCCTAGCAACAGACCGGGCATGTTGGTGACAGTAGGGGTAGGCCTATGGTGGAACACGTAGTGTGGCTTTGAGTACTATGTTGTCTTTAACCGAAAGGAATAGTAGCAAGTGAAATCCTAAGGAGCTTCATTTGCATGTGCACAATCACTGGTGAAAAGTCAAATGGGGCCACCCCACCATCTCCCTCCTTACTTGGCACATCAGCTGTGACAAAGCTCATTTTTAGCTCTGCTGACTTGTCAGTCAGTAGAGCTTATAGAATCTGTTTGCGTCCGTCGTCCGTCTGGCCGTCCGTCCTTCCGTCTGTCGTTAGACTTTTTATATTTTCGGACTTCTTCTCAAAAACCGCTACATAGAATGTTTTGATTTTGCACATGGATGATCCCCAGGTCGACCTCTACCAAGCTTGCGAAGGAGATGATGATGCAATAATTTTTCTATTTTTTTATGAATTTTTTAATTTTTTTTGGAAAAAAATTAAAATTTCTTCATCTTAAGAACTAAGAAGCCAATTGCTTTGATATTGCACATAGGGTCATCTGGGGTCAACTAGTTCTTATTTTGGCCACCAAGTGGCGCTGTGATTTTTTCCTATTTTTTAATGAATTATTGCCTGCTAATGCTATTTTCGAATTCTTCTTTAGAACAGCTGAACAGAATTGATTAAAATTTTATCAGATTATAGTTGGACATTAGACAATGAAAGTTTGCGAAAATAATATGGATATGTTAATTTTAGGCAAAGTTATGGGATATCAAACTTCGCAACTGTAAGGAAGTGCTGCAGCTGTATATACATACATACATACATACATACATACATACATATATATATATATATATATATATATATATATATATATATATATATATATATATATATATATATATATATATATATATATGGCAATACAGTGCATATATTACCCTATTGTATTTACCTTTTTGACTTCTTCTCAAAAACCGCTGTATGGAATGTTTTAATTTTGCACATGGATGTTGCCCAGGTAAACCTCTACCAAGTTTGCGAAGGAGATGATGATGCAATAATTTTTCTATTTTTAATGAATTTTTTAATTTATTTTTTGAAAAAAAAAAAAAATTCTTCATCTCAAGAACTACCTGGCCAATTGCTTTGATATTGCACATAGGGTCACCTGGGGTCAACTAGTTCTCATTTTGGCCACAACGTGGTGCTGTAATTTTTTCCTATTTTTTTATAAATTTTTGCGTGTTAAGGCTATTTTCGACTTCTTCTCCAGAACAGCATGATAGAATTGCTTAAAATTTTATCAAAATATAGTTGGACATTAGACAATGAAAGTTTGCGAAAATAATGTGGATATGTTCCACTATGTGCCACTCTACATACATGTATATAGCTGTACAAATCTAGACTGCAGTCCATGTGTTCCAATACTGTAAAAGCAGATCCCAGTCAGCAGAGTCCAGGATCATCATGATCCTCTTGTTTAGATGTTGCCAGCTGGAATGTAGAAAAGTTGCATAACTTCTATATTCACACTGGCAGGTTGTGCCTGCATCACATACACCAGAGAGGCTTGCACATAAGCTTGGCTGGGCTCTGTAAGACATAAGGCTGGGATTACACATAGGTTTATGCAGTAAAACTGAACTTAAGCTAAGTTAGAGAACTTTGAGGCAATTTGAAAAAGTATTTTCTATCATCCAGGAGATAAGTTGGGCACATTGACGTAAGGCATGGAGCTTGTTACACTGAGGCTGCTTATTGTCAAGTTTGGGTTTCCAACATTGTTCCAGAAAACCAGTTGATATCGCTAACTGGTTTTGTCTGTCATACACTGTAGTACTGAAGTACGGGTACATTGTACACTGTCATTACATTGTTGTACCGATCATACACTTACAGTGTAGTACTGCAGTGCCCATTGTACACTCTTGTAACATTGTCATACAGATCATACACTTTTGTACTTGAAGTACCCATTGTACATAGTTGAACTGATAATACACTGTAGTACTGAAATACCAATTGTGCTTCGGCATACCAATAAGCTTTGAAGACACGCACACTGATTTGCTATGCAGCAAATCCTCTTTTCTAGTTGTAAGTTGCCTTTCCTGTCATGAGATCTTTGCAACTATTAAAAGTTATTTGGTACAGTAGTCCCTCCTTTGAGAGACCGCCCGTAGTGCCACCCAAAAGGTGGTCACATAAAGCAGGTGGTCCTTCAAAGGAGGTATAAATAACATGAAAAGTACTACAGAAAGACCCGACAATTGTGGTCTTTCAAAGGAGGTGGTCTCCCAAAGGAGTGTCTTTCAAAGGAGGGACTACTGTATTACATAGAATGATTCATGCCTTCAATTTCTGCCAATCTAGATGCAGGGACAAATGAAACTGGAGTGATGTAACATGATCGAGTGACAGACGTTTGTAGATACAAATGTCTTTTATTCACACATTTGAACCCTATTGCATTTGAGGAAGCTTTGATGTATTCCTACAGGTGTATGTAAATAACTATATATTATAATCATACCGTCTTTAAGTGTTGATTCATCATTTTAGCAGAATGGTATTGTAAAATTAGGGTTTAAATTCATGTCTTTTTTTTCGTAATGTGAGTGACAATCACAAAAAAAGACATTACAGAAAGATAGCTACATTCATCCAAAGTTGATCCATATAAACTTACAGATGAACTCATTGGACAAAATTTAGTTGTCATCCATTGCTCAGTTTTGATATTTATACAGAGTAGCCAACAGGGCTGAAAATATAATGTGAGTGATGATAGAATGACCCAAATACCTAATGGTGCTAAGAGTTGGGTAATTTGGGGTAGGGGTAATGGTATAGAGAACATTGGGCTATTACCCGTTATTGAAGGGTGGTATGTGTGGGAAGTCAATAGGTCTGTACACCCCTTATGTTACCGTGCTTTGCTGCGCAGACACTTGTACGATAGGTAGCAATTACCTGTGATTACAGGTAGACACTTGTCCTTTAGTACCTGGTATTTGTCCAGTAATCACCTACTAGTTCTTAACTGCGCTTACAAACTAGTTATTATGTCCTTATAGTTTGATAATACATAAGACGGAATTGGTGGCTGAATGCTGACCCCTGTCTGTTATTGTCAGAAAGCACAATTCTATCACATTCCAGCAGTTTCCACTTGGATTTGATCCTTGCTATTTCAATATGGGCAAACCTGAATATTGTGAGCACCTAATGTAGACTATGGAAAGACTGCCAGACTATATACATATGTACTGCAACACTACTTGTAAATCACCACCAGTAACCTACTTGTAATATTTTTGTTCCAATTTTTAATTACCAATTGCAGTTTTGAAAATTGTGTGGAGACTGTGTATTTCATTGGCAGTTTTAGACATATTGAAGCAGAATACCTGGAAAAGGTTTTTATTTGAGGAGAGTTTAAATGTTAAATTCAATTATGTTTGAACAAAATTCTCCCTGCCACACTGCCTGATCTTTCTCCCTTGACAGTCTAGATATCCATATTGAAAAGTGTACAGTGTCATGTAAATTTGAGAAAAATAAACTGTAATATATGTACATAGATCTGTACAAAATTTCATGACTTGCCCGTATTAAATTGTAAGTGGTCAACTCTGGGAAAAAGCATTTGAAATACAAACCAAATTAGGAATTGATTTGGATAATTCCAGAATCCAAATAAATTATTTCAGAGCACACACATACACACACATGTATGTATGTATGTATGTATGTATGTATGTATGTATGTATGTATGTATGTATGTATAATATTGTGCTCCCAACACTAAAGGACATAGTTTATCATCCCCCTGTACCTTTGGCAATTTTACATTCTTTATGAGACTACCAGTGGATGGCATCATTGTTGTCAATATCACACACACATAAATATATACAGTAAAACCTCTCTAACCAAACACCTCTGTATACTGAACACCTCCATATACTGAACACCATTTCTTGGTCCCAAATATATACTTTCAATGCTATCAAACCTCCCTATACCGAACACTTTTTTCCGGTCCCAATGGTGTTCCGTATAGGGAAGTTTCACTGTATATATATGTATTGGTGTTCGGTATAGGGAGGTTTGCTTACATCAGAAAACATCAGTTGTTGTCACTGTTTGACACTCGAGAGTCTTGTCAAAAAGCAGTAGTTTGTGGTGTGTTTTGCAAAATTTTCTCGGTCGCTGGTCACTTTCTGCAGGTGGTCGCTCACGACAGTACATTAAACATTAGAAAAACATCTGATTTATACATGTAATAAAGTATGTCACATTCAAAATATGTGTTTGTCTTATTCAAGGGGTAATGCATGATGAAGAAATTGCGGGAGTTGAAAAATAAAACACTTCAGTTGAACCTGGACATATCAAGTTGGGCATGTTGTGTATGGTTTGGGCATGTTGAGTTCATCTCCAGCATGCCCACCTGTTGGTAAAAAGGTTAAATTATAGCTGTGTGTGTGTGTGTGTGTGTGTGTGTCTGTCTGTCTGTCTGTCTGTCTGTCTGTCTGTCTTTTTTTATATTGTCCAAACACCTGCAGTTTTAATTTGTTTAAAATTGACAGTCTTAAGTAGCATGTGTGTATATATTCTAACCCGTTCAACATTATTGGGAAAAGCTGATGGTGTGTGTCATAATAGTTATTAAATGTGGAAACTGATTCTCTCTCTCTCTCTCTCTCTCTCTCTCTCTCTCTCTCTCTCTCTCTCTCTCTCTCTCTCTCTCTCTCTCTCTCTCTCTCTCTCTCTCTCTCTCTCTCTCTCTCTCTCTCTCTCTCTCTCTCTCTCTCTCTCTCTCTCTCTCTCTCTCTCTCTCTCTCTCTCTCTCTCTCTGTAGCTGAATATGGCTACCTTTATACTGTCTGAACTAAAAAAAGAGTAATTATGTCTCCCCGTACAACGAGGGGACATATTGTTTTGAAAGATTCGACTTGGGAAGTTGAAATTTTGTGAAGATGTTCCTGTATAAAACCTTGCTTGGTATTGCAGATGGGTGACCTTGACATATTTTTCAAGGTCACCTGGGCATGTCATCTAAAATTGATGCAGACGCAACAACTCTGCAAGGATTAGACTTAGGAGGTTGAAATTTTGCTTGATTATGTACCATAGTATGAACTAGTTTCGGATAGTAAATTGGAGACCTTGACCTATTTTCAAGGTCACATGGCCACTTTTTAAAAATCATTGCAGATGCACTCGATAAAGATTTGACTTAAAGAGGTTGACATTTTGTGTGATTATGTTTCCATGTAAGACTTCTGTAAGATCTAGCTTGTGACGGCAGATGTATGAGCTTGACCTATTTTACAAGGTTACACGGGCATTTTGTCTAAAATCAATGTGGGCGTGATAAGTCAAGAAAGATTTGACTTGGGAAGTTGAAATTTTAAGTGAAGATGTTCCTATATATGATCTAGCTTGGGATTGCAGATGGGTTACCTTGACATATTTTTCAAGGTCACCTGGGCATGTCATATAAAATTGACACGAATGCAACAACTCTGCAAGGATTAGACTTAGGAGGTTGAAATTTTGTATCATTATGTACCATAATATGAACTAGTTTGGGACTGTAAATAGGAGACCTTGACCTATTTTCAAGGTCACATGGCCACTTTTTAAAAATCATTGCAGATGCACTCGATAAAGATTTGACTTAAAGAGGTTGACATTTTGTGTGAGTATGTTTCTATGTAAGACTTCTGTAAGACCTTGCTTGTAACTGCAGATGTATGAGCTTGACCTATTTTTCAAGGTCACGTGGGCATTTCATCAAAAATCAACGTGATTGTGATAACTCAAGAAAGATTTGACTTGGGAAGTTGAAATTTATATAAGGCCTTGCTTGGGATTACAGATGGGTGACCTTGTCCTATTTTTCAAGGTCACATGGGCATGTCATGTAAAACCAATAATTCAAGAAATATTTGACTTGGGAAGTTGAAATTCTATGTGAAGATGTTCCTATATAAGACCTTGCGTGCGATTATAGATGGGTGACCTTGGCCTTTTTCAAGATCACATGGCCACTTTTTAAAAATCATTGCAGACACACTGTTGAAAGAATTGACTTACCGATATTGTTCTTTTGTGTGATATTGCTTCTATGAAAGACTTGTAAGACCTTGCTTGTGACTGCAGATGTTTGACCTTGGCCTATTTTTTAAGGTCACATGGGCATTTCATCTAAAATCCATGCAGACATAACTCCACAAGGATTTGACTTAGGAGGTGGAAATTCTGCATGACTATGCACCATAATACAAACTAGGTTGGTAGTATACATGGGTGACCTTGACCTATTTTGAAATGTCAAAAAAGAGTATACCTGCACTGTATCTGTAGATCATTGGAATTGGTATGCCTATTTATAAGAATAAGGGTAACAATAGTAAGGCCGCACGGTGAGACATTTGATTTTCTGTCAGAAAATCAGCCTGTTCTAGTTTACTCCTTTATTTGCAATAACAGTACAGTGGTTTATTAGATTTTATATTGTATAGTTGTTTGCATTTTAATAATATATTGCATATTTTCATTACTTTAATGTTGTTTTATGGTGGACCCCACCAGAAATAAGTCCCTGTGACTTTAGTGGGCAATCCAAGCACCTTAACTGCTTTTATACTGTATTTATGTCTGTGTGCCAACACAGACATATTGTTGTTCTAGGAATTCTTTTATTCTTTCTTTCTTTCTTTCTTTCTTTCTTTCTTTCTTTCTTTCTTTCTTTCTTTCTTTCTTTCTTTCTTTCTTTCTTTCTTTCTTTCTTTCTTTCTGTCTTTCTTTCTTTCTTTCTTTCTTTCTTTCTTTCTCTCTCTCTCTCTCTCTTTCTTTACAGGCAAATTTGTCAGACATTTCATTTGAAAAGTATTACACATAGAAACTCCAAACTTGGCACAATTATACTTCTATAGATGAAGTCTTGTCTTTTTATGATGAAAGGTCATGCTTTTCAAATTTTGATCATGTTGGGCTCAAACTGTAGCTATTGTAACACTGCACATTTTTGAAACTTACATGTGACCTCTAAAGTTCAAAGGTCAAGGTCATTTGGACCTTTGAAGGGTTCATTCAGTCATAACTTCGCCAATTTCCATCCAATTCTAATCATGGCCGCAGATTGTAGGTATTGCAACACTGCACATCTTTATAAGAACATGTAACCTCAGTAGGGCAAAGGTCAAGGTCATTTGGCCCTTTGAAAGTTTCATCTTGTCATAACTTGGTCAATTTTCACCCAATGGTTCATGTTGGGCTTAAATTGTGGGTTTTGTAACACTGTGCAATTTACATGTGAACTGTAAAGGTCAAAGGTGAAGGTCATTTAGACTGTTTAATTTGCATCCAGCCATAAGCTTAATGTAATGTGAAGTACCAAAGGATAAAATTTGTAGCATTTAATATATACAACTTTTGAAGGCACACAGATTTGCTTTGAAGCAAATCTTCTTTTCTAGTTTACCTTTTGTATTTTGTTTCATGTGTGCTAATTAAAGCTATCTATCTATCTGTCTGCCTATCAATTTATCTATCTATCTATCTATCTATCTGTCTGCCTATCAATTTATCTATCTATCTATCTGTCTGTCTGTCTGTCTGTCTGTCTGTCTATCTATCTATCTATCTGTCTACACTTTGTGTTTCCAAGTTGTTGTGTTAGAAATTTTCAAAACGATGAAGAAGAGGTCCAAAGAAAAGAAACTCACTTCACAAGAAAATATGTGACAAGGATGCAACAGTATTCCTGAGTCTTTTGCTCTTTAATTGCAGTTAAACTGAGAAGATAACATGAGTTCAACAGGCCCCTAAAGACACCAGTATTAGGACTTTCCCGACAAAAAGGGGGAAAAAGAAGAATGTGATGAAATCTTCAACATTTTCTCTGGCACTGACAGTTGCTTGCATCCACTATAACTGCAGGTCTACCAGTGTATGTGCATGAAGTACTTCTCAGGGGCTGCCCTGCACCGAATTCCTTCAAGTATTCTTCCAGGTAGGTCACAGGGAGCATTAATTATCCTTTTAGCGATGCCAGAGATTGGATGAAGAACCCTGCATATGCCTTCAGAGAGGTCAGAATTATAGTTGAAGGGGCCCACAATATCTGTTTATCCAGACCACAGGGATCGCAAGCTAGCATTTCTTGATACCTTGCATTTGCAATGGACTGGTGGAAGACATTTTTATTTTGCATTAGTGGAAATGAGAAAGTGAAATTGCATTGCAGTACTGAAACTTGAATGCCTGTGTTTGCCACCAATTTACCAGATTCAAAATGTTCGAAGCCTTAAAAGTCTAGCTCATTCAGTTGTATTTGTTCAATTATGTAAAAAGGTTATAAAAGCTGGTCAATTATTGCACAGGTATTTTAGGTTTACTTTGGTTCACAGTAGCATACATTGCTTGTTTTCCTTTCCCGTCATATTTGGTCGAAACTTTCCTGAGAAAGTCATAGAACGTTTTGTGGCATTACCTGACAATGACTTGTGTTTAATTTGCTTGATGTCAGCAGAGGGCAGCACTTGAGGAGGAACCAACTGACATACTTTCTGTACAGACCTGATTGGTAAGACCTGTCCCATTGTTCCTGTGGACTAAGCTGCCGCCCTCTGGTGACTCAGATCTTTCAAATATATTTCAGAAAGTCTTGCACTCATTTTTGAAGTTGTCCCCTAGTAATTATAACCCATGTGAATGCAAGGTATATTTGCCAGACTATACTCAGTGGGACTGTTATAGGGTGTATCCCCAGGAAAAGTTGCTTGTGTTTACACTGTAAGTTGCTGATACCAATCTGTGGGCCATGCCTGGTTTTGCTGCAAGAATTTTATTTCAGTTACAATGTAAGCGGTGGCAAAGACTCCAACTGACACCTTCATACAAGCTGGAGATTCTCCCTCCTGGAGTACTATTGAAACTGGAGATGTGACAGACTGCAGCGACTGTGCTGGGGGATGGGTCTGGGAGGGCAGCCCCCCCCCCCCCCTCCTGGGGTTAGAAAATTTTGAAAAAAGTTAAAATGGTGTATTTTAAGGATTTTTATGCCCCCCTTCGAAGAAGGTGGGGCATATAGCGTTGCACATGTCGGTCGGTCGGTCGGTCGGTCGGTCTGTCGGTCGGTCGGTAGACTGTAGTTTCCGCACAATAACTCAAGAAGTTTTTAAGCTAGGACTTTGATACTGTATAGGTGTATTATTCTAGTTAAAAGCTAGGCGAAGTTTGAAGATGGGTGACTTTGACTTAATTTTCAAGGTCACAGTGGTACCTGAGCTAACTTTGGTTTCTGCCCAATAACTGAAAAGGTTTTTAAGCTAGGACTTTTATATTGCACAGGATTATAGTCCATATTTGGGGCTAGAAAAAGTTTGAGGATGGATGACCTTGACCTCATTTTAAAGGTCACAGAGCCACTTTACTGAATATGGTTTCATGCTTTCTGCATGATAACTTATACCTTGGAGCTAGAACTTTTATATTGCACAGCTTTATGGTTCTCTATAAGGGCTAGATTGATTTTGAAGATGGGTGACCTTGACCCAGTTTTCAGGGTCACAGAGAGATTATAGAATTCCTGTGGTTTCCGCACAAGAACTCAAGAAGTTTTTAAGCTAGGACTTTGATACTGTACAGGTATATCATTCTAATCAAAAGCTAGGCGAAGTTTGAAGATGGGTGACCTTGACCTAATTTTCAAGGTCCCAGTGGTACCTGAGTTAACTTTGGTTTCTGCACAATAACTGAAGATGTTTTTAAGCTAGGACTTTTATATTGCACAGGATTATAGTCCATATTTGGGGCTAGGCAAAGTTTGAAGATGGATGACCTTGACCTCATTTGGAAGGTCACAGAGCCACTTTACTGAATATGGTTTCATGCTTTCTGCATGATAACTTATACCTTGGAGCTAGAACTTTTATATTGCACAGCTTTATGGTTCTCTGTAAGGGCTAGATTGATGTTGAAGATGGATGACCTTGACCCAGTTTTCAGGGTCACAGAGAGATTGTAGAATTCCTGTGGTTTCCACACAAGAACTCAAGAAGTTTTTGAGCTAGGGCTTTGATACTGTACAGGTATATCATTCTAATCAAAAGCTAGGCGAAGTTTGAAGATGGGTGACCTTGACGTAATTTTCAAGGTCACAGTGGTACCTGAGTGAACTTTGGTTTCTGCACAATAACTGAAGATGTTTTTAAGCTAGGACTTTTATATTGCACAGGATTATAGTCCATATTTGGGGCTAGGCGAAGTTTGAAGATGGATGACCTTGACCTCATTTGGAAGGTCACAGAGCCACTTTACTGAATATGATTTCATGCTTTCTGCATGATAACTTATACCTTGGAGCTAGAACTTTTATATTGCACAGCTTTATGGTTCTCTGTAAGGGCTAGATTGATGTTGAAGATGGATGACCTTGACCCAGTTTTCAGGGTCACAGAGAGATTGTAGAATTCCTGTGGTTTCCACACAAGAACTCAAGAAGTTTTTGAGCTAGGGCTTTGATACTGTACAGGTGTATCATTCTAATCAAAAGCTAGGCAAAGTTTGAAGATAGGTGACCTTGACGTAATTTTCAAGGTCACAGTGGTACCTGAGCTAACTTTGGTTTCTGCACAATAACTGAAGAGGTTTTTAAGCTAGGACTTTTATATTGCACAGGATTATAGTCCATATTTGGGGCTAGGCGAAGTTTGAAGATGGATGATCTTGACCTCATTTTAAAGGTCACAGAGCCACTTTACTGAATATGGTTTGATTCTTCCTGTGGTTTCTGCACAATAACGCAAGAAGTTTTTAAGTTAGGACTGGGATACTTTACAGGTCTATAGTTCTTGCTAAGGGCTAGAAGAAGCTTAAAGTTTGGTGACCTTGATTTAATTTCCAAGGTCACGTTGGTACCTGAGTTAACTTTGGTTTCCACATGATAACTGAAGAGGTTTTTAAACTAGGACTTTTATTTTCCACTGGATAATTGTCCGTATTCAGGTCTAGGTCAACTTTGAAGATGGGTGACCTTGACCTAATTTCAAAGGTCACAGAGCCATTTGGTTGAATACTGTTTCTGCATGATAACTTGCATTTTAGAGGTAGCACTTTTATATTGCACAGCTTTATGGTTGCCTATAAGGGCTAGTTTGAGTTTGTAGATGGGTGACTTTGACCCAGTTTTGAGGGTCACACACAGACAGTAGGCTTCCTTTTTTGTTTTTTGCACAATAACTGAAGAAGTTCAAGTGAAAATGAGTGACCGTGCCATAATTTCCAGGGTCATAAAGCCACTTTGCTGAATATGGTTTCTAAATGATGACTTATTTTTCAGCTATAACTTTTATATTGCCCAGGTTTTTAGTCGTTTTTTAAGGGCTAGGTTAAAGTATAAAGATATGTGACATTGATGTATGATCAACCTTCACTAATTTTGTAAGGTCACGAGTGCCCCTTCTACCACTATCAATAGGGTAGCGAGGGCAAGGGTAGCGAGGGCAAGGGTAATGAGGGAGGGGGGCATCTATGTTTTACAAACATATCTTGTTTTTTTACTCATCCATTTTTTTATCTGGGCAAGAGAAAATATATTCTCAGCTAGAAAATGGGAGAATTTGGAAAAAGGGCAAAAAAAGTGGGAGATCTGCTGCTGAAAACGAGAGGGTTGGAGTCTCTGGCAGTGGCACAAGAATGTGGCCCCATGAGTTGCCCTCCCATATGTGTGCATAGCGCAAGACTTTCTGGCAACACTGGGTTTGGAATGAGTGGAATAAATTTGAAAGATATATGTTCTTGTTCCATGCAGAAAGATCTTTCATTCAAGTGGCAGCACTATGTATGTTGAATATAATGAACCAGGTCAGCAGCTTTCCTTGGTGCACATTGGATGCAGTTCCACTGAGGAAAGCTTTTGACTCAGGCTGAAATGTGGTGCTAAAAGAGTCAAGTAGGACATGATTGTTGCTTGCAGGCTCACAGTTTGCATCTAGTGGTGAGTAGAACAGAGTGAAACTAGAAAAGAAAATTTGCTTCAAAGCAAATCTGTCTGTGCCTTCAAAAGTTTTAATATGAAATGCTACAATTTTTATCCTTTGGTTCCTCACATTACATTAAGCTTATGGCTGGATGTAAATTTCAAAATCCAAATGACCTTGACCTTGACCTTTGACCTTTACTGGTCACATGTAAAATGCACAGTGTTACAAAACCCACAACTTAAGCCCAGCATGAATCAAATCGGATAAAAATTGACCAAGTTATGGCAAGATGAAACTTTCAAAGAACCAAATGACGTGGACCTTTGCCCTTTTGACGTTACATGTTCTTATAAAAATGTGCAGTGTTGCAATACCTACAATTTGAGTCCAAAATGATTAGAATTGGATGGAAATTGGCCAAATTATGACTGGATGAAACATTCAAAGGTCCAAATGACCTTGACCTTTGAACTATAGAGGTCACATTTAAGTTTCAAAGTGTGCAGTTTTACAATAGCTACAATTTGAGCCCAACATGATCAAAATTGGATAAAAATTGACGAAGTTATGTTTAGAAGAATGCCACCATAGAAAGTGGCCTTTGACCTTGAAATGACCTTTGACCTGGAGATGATCTCTACCTGAAGTGAACCTTGACCTCAAAAATGACATTTTTGCCTAAAATTGACCTTTGACCTTCACATGACCTTTACATTTGAGATGACCTTTACCTTGCTATAATCGAAGTTCTAAACACTCAGAACCACATCTACTATAGTATGTAAGATATTGAAGATTTAAAACTTTAATAAACCCTCATTTGCATAATTTGAAAAATATGACCTCTCATTATAAAAAGGGGAGACTTCATCTATAGAAGTACAATTGTGCCAGGTTTGGAGTTTTTATGTGTAATGCTTTTCAAACGAAATGTCGGACAAATTTGCCTGCAAAGAAAGAAAGAAAGAAAAAAAAAGAAAGAAAGAAAGAAAGAAAGAATTCCTAGAAAAACAATAAGTCTGGTTGGCACACAGACATAATTCCATCCCGCTTCCCTTATGTGAACAGCTTTCTCTGGCATGAGTTGGACCTATGACTACCAGTCGGTTTTGGTGTCTTAAGAGGTCAATGGGTTCACTCTTTAAGTGCCAAAATTTGGACTGAGTCAACAGCTTTTCTCTGGAACTACAGGCATGCTGGTACTTGAATGAAAGGTTTTTTTACAAGGAATACGAATCTGAAATCCTAATGATAATTCAGACTACTTTGACTTATAGTACAGTGCTCCTTCTTTATAACACTGGTGTTGGGGTCCACAGGGTATACCGTGTTATAGCAAAACTGCCTTATAACAGAGGGACTTTTAACAGAAGTAATGGGAAAACTATTGCAGTGGGAGCCATGGTACCCACTGTGTTATATCAGAAACCGCCTTGTAATGAGGGGTGTTATAAAGAGGGAGTACTGTAGATCGACTTTAGACGTGATTGGCACTGAAAGAGTTAATGCTGTGATCCTTACTGTATACCTCATCATTTAAGCCTGACCTAGCATAGCCTCAGTGCTGCAGGTCAACTTTAGGCATTTAACCTGGACGTGATAAATCAAGCGTGGATTACACGCTGCTCCCTCCTAAATCAGGTGACTCCACAAAGGTATGCAATAAGCGGTAGATCGGATTGTGATGCTTTGCCATGAAGTTTTTGTCTTCTCCTTGTAGCTTCACCCTGCCACTCACTCATTCTCAGTCTATAGGTTAACTGGCTGCCAGTGGTGCCTTTCAGTAGGTAAATAGACTTAAAACCAAAGTAAACCTGACAAGAAGTCTAATTTGCTTTGAAGCCTGCAGAGAATAGAAATATTTAATGATGCACTGTAAATTACTTTGTTTTCATGTTTTTTATATTTTGAAAGTTCACTGCACTTTTAATTTCACTGTGCAGGACATAATTCCTGCTATTTCACTGTGTTTTTATTTTCACAGTTTTGTGCCATCAGCAAAATAAGGAAAAATAAGTGAACAGCAAAATTAAAGCAATCTACAGTAAACATAATGTGAATCAGAGCAGTAGAACAGATGTTATGATCAAGTGAAACACAATGTTCTTGATTTTTTGCCAAAACACTGGGCACAGCCGTCCTGGTCAAATAACATTATTAATCTTATAATTCCATAGTGATGACATAGTGCCCTGACTGTGTGTTCAATTTTTCGGTTGACTGGTGACGTTCCAGGGTTTTAAAATTGTTTTATTGATTGTAAGTTGTGTTGTTTGTTAAAATTACAATTGTGCTGTGTTACAATTTGAAATACATTCTGCTGTCCTCTATTGTGCATATAATGGTGCATGAAAAACGGCTTTCTAACCTCCTGGCACAAAATTGCGCATACAGTGGAACCTCACTATTAATACGGACCTCACTAATCCGTATGTCTCATTAATCTGAACACTTCTCCTGTAAAAGAATTGTTCTTTTCAAGTAATTGTGATTCAGTAATCCCGATGCTTCATTAATCTGAACAGTTCACTGGGGTACAAAGGTGTTCGGATTAATGAGGTTCCACTGTATATCACAATAAGATCATAGACAGAGTTGCCAACTGTTCCTCATCATCAGGGACAATCCCTTAAATTAGCTGAAAATTTGAAAATTTTTGGTGTGTTTCCCTCATCGAAATTGAGTATTTGCATGTTATGTGCTTTGTTAATTATTTTGTGCCCCTGATGGTCTTGACTGCTGGTCCCTGAAATGACACTTCGAGTGTTGGCATCTCTGTGTGGGTCTTCACAATGCCAAAAGATGGCGCTGTGGACACAGCTAGTGTAGCTTTACTGTTAAGATCACAGGTGCCTTATCAGATCCAAGTTTAGCCTCCCCTGGGCCAGCGTGCAGCAGGTGATTTGCCCAGTCCTCATGTCCTTCTCAGTTATACGTCAATGCCTTGATGTTAAGACTCCAGCTGGGGCTGAAAAAAGGATAGGTGTTAATAAGGTAATTAATGGTTTAAAAGTTTGGAAAGGAATAGATATGAAACAAAAACAATTTTAACTGGAAGTGTTGAAATGCGGCTGTAATAGGGAGTGGTCATACTACAGAGACGTGTGGATAGGGGGCTATACTGTATAGCAAATAGTGTCTTGTATCAACGAAGCAGGAGCACTGAACAGCGAATCCTTTTAGTACAACTGCTTTGCACTCCAAGGAGGAAGAACACTAATGAGTAGCCCCGAGCAGGAGTGATGAAAATTTTCCTTCGATTTAATAATTGGCTGCATGCAACTTCCAATAAGATAACCTGGACAGACAACATTAAACTTGAATTGCAATTTGAGGACAATTATAAAACTGTTTGTATTCGCTGTGCCATCTTGAATGTGTCACTCCTCATTTTCTGACTTCATTTGTCATGCTGTCTTGAAAGTATGTCTTGTCGCTTTGCTTTCCTTCACAGATTAAACAGATCTTTCCACTGCAGGGGTTGACATTAAGTTTTTACCCTTCGACCTTATGAGGCCGACGGGTATTGTCGTACCCGGCGCCGTCCGTCCGTCAGTCCGATGGTTTTACCACCGTAACTTCAGAAATTTTTGAGACAGGACTTTCAAATTGCACATGATTTTATTGTCCTGTATGGTCTACTTTGTGTGCAAGCATAGTTGACCTTGACATAATTCTGAAGGTCACACAGTGGTCACATGTGCTAAGCAACGTTACCACTTTAACTATTGAAAGCTTGCATCTAGCAATCTAAATCTTACACACAAGAAGCTTCATAGAGTGATCTAGAAGCCTGTTGAAAATAGAGGTCATAGCTCTATATTTGACCTACTTTTTGAGGTCAAAGGTAAATTGCGCAATGGTGGTATTGGTATAAGTAAGGAAGTTTTTAAGTCACTTACATGAAATTCTATACACACATGTATCACAACCAAAGAATGTGTCATGAATCAAAAGTAGGTCACTAGGTCAAGTATCTGGGTCACAGTGACCTATTCATTGAAATTTTGTTTACCACTATAACTTCAGAATTTTTTTAGACAGGACTTTCAAGTTGCACATGATAGTACACTCCTATATGTCCTATTTTGTGTGCAGGCATAGTTGACCTTGACGTAAATTCTCAAGGTCACACAGTGGTCACATGTGCTGAGTGACATTACCACTCTAATTACTGAAAGCCTGCATCTAGCAATCTAAAGCTTACACACAAGAAGTTTCATAGAGTGATCTAGAAGCCTATTGAAAATAGAGGTCATAGCTCTATATTTGACCTACTTTTTGAGGTCAAAGATCAAGTGCACAATGGTGGTATTGGTATAAGTAAGGAAGTATTTAAGTCAGTTACATGAAATTTTATACACCCATGTATCATAACCAAAGAATGTGTCATGAATCAAAAGTAGGTCACTAGGTCAAGTATCTGGGTCATAGTGACCTATTCATTGATATTTTTTTTTTACCCACTATATCGTCAGAAGCTTTTGAGACAGGATTTTCAAATTGCATATGATAGTACACCACTGCAAGCATAATTGACCTTGACCTAATTTTCAAGGTCACACACGGGTCACAAGTTTGCTGAGTGACATTGTGCATCTAGAAATCTAAATCTTAAAACAAAAGAAGCAATATAGTGTGATCTAGAAGGCTATTGAAAGTCAGGGTTATACCTCTATATTTGATGTAATGTTTTTGAGGTCAAAGGTTAAGTGTACAATAGTAGTATTTGTGTTGGTAACTATACCTGATACTATGGGATACCATTCCTATTCACTTACAGCAAAAGAGATTGAAGGCGGCCGAAGGGTACTGCGTTCTTTGAACAGTATTTTTTGACTGGTTGTTCCCCCAGAAACTTTTTTACATTTTGGGGCAACCGGTGGGTTAAGGTCCAATAGAACACCAAATTTGTTGTTGCTCCGATTGAAAATTTGATTGCCCTGGACTACTGAGCAGTCCTTATTGTTGAGTCATGCACTGAATGTGATGATAGTTTTACATTATTCTGCTTATCTGGAAGTTTTCTGATTTTCAGGGGGGTTCGCCTCCAGTCACTGCAGAGTGTGGGTAAGGGGTTTCCCGTACTGGGGCTTTTTATTTACCGTACTGGCGTACTGGAAGCCCTCTTATTTTACATACTGCGTACTATCCAAAATTTTGAAAGATTTTATTTTCCGTATCTCGTACTCTAGAAAAATAATTACCTGTACCAGCGTACCGAACCCCCCCCCCCCCTTACCCCTGCTCTCTGCACCCCCATTGATGAGCTTGTATTGGACTAACAGCTGATGACAGTGATCTTTTCTGTCTCTCTGTCCTGACATTTTTCTGTTTCACAAGGAGGAGAGAGTTAAAGCAGAGAAGCCATAATAAAAACTGCTGGCACTTTAAATGCTTGGCTCCTGTCAAATTTGTAACTCAATTTTGACACCAAAAAAGTAGGTAGAAGTTGTAACCATATCAGTAGAACCATTTTAAAAAAGTCTTTCGAGAGTTATGTACATGATTTCTTATTTCTTCATCTTTAGCTCAGCTGACTTGTCCATCCACTGAGCTTATAGGATTGTCCGTTGTGCATCTGCCCATCATCCTTCCTCAGTCCATCCACAGTTCATATTTTTGACTTCTTTTCCAAAACAGTGAGCCAGATTCACTTCAAACTTGGTATGAATGTACTTTTTGGGGGGGGGGGTGTCTATACCAAGTTTGTCCAAATGGTAATGCTTCAGTGATTTTTGGATTTTTGAGTATTTTTTGGGGAAAAATCCTAAAAATCTTCTCCAAAACCGCTCACCCAACTGTCACCCAGGAACACTCTTAGTTTTAATTTGTTCCCCAGGTGGTGCTACAATTTATTTCTTTTTTTATTTTTTTGGTGTGTTTTGGCTGTTTTAGACTTCTTCTCCAGAACTGTCACTTAGATTAAGCTGAAACTTGGTGGATATGTTCCTTGTGAAAGGGTCAAACAAACTTGTTCAGTATGTGGCACTGCTGTGGATTCCGGAATTTTTAAGTTTTTTTGTTCCAATTTGGCTACTTATCTGCCAAAGCACCTTTCCTGTTGATTACTATGCAAGTCAATGGGCATTCTAATGCTCAATGGTATGTATTTTCTCCCCCAAGTATCAATGTTCTTTCTAAAGTTCTTTGTAAATATTCTTCAATTTCTGATGCTCCCATAAAATCTATAATTATCCCCCGCCCACGAAGTGGGGGAGGGGATATGGTGATGGGCACCGTCTGTGCGTCCGTCCTTCCGTCCGAAACAAATTTTGTCCGGGCCATATCTTCTACATTATTAATGCTACCTCTTCCAATTTTTATGGTGGGTTGACCTTAGGTAGTAGGTGTGCATAGGCATTGTTTTGTGTGGCTAATTATTTGCATTAATTAATTAATTAACAAAGTTCGTTAAGCAAGACAAATTTTGTGCGGGCCATATCTTCTAAATTATTGATGCCAGCCCTTTGATTTTTTATGGTGGGTAGACCTTAGGTAGTAGGTGTGCATAGGCATTGTTTTGTGTGGCTAATTACTTGCATTAATTAATTAATTAACAAAGTTCGTTAAGCAAGACAAATTTTGTCAAGGCCATATCTTCTAAACTATTAGTGCATTGTTTTCTGTGGCTAATTACTTCCATCAATTAATTAACAAAGTTCATTAAGCAAGCTCAAGATACAATACAAATTTTGTATTACTGTGGGCGGGGGATATGGCTAGCGTCAGCGGCTACTTGTTTTAATGAATGTTTTTTTAGACAAATCTTAGAAATACTTCTAAATGTGATATGCACTTAGCTAAAGCACAATGCAGGTCTATTCAGTTGCAACTTTGATTTTGTGCACAAGCTTATAGGTCAGCTGAGCATGAACTGTTCACACAGCCCTCTTGTCAGTTTTTTTTTTTTTTCGTTTTGTTCTTTTGTTGTCTGATGATGTCAATGGATTCCTACTGTCTGTCTAGATGTTAATATTTTCATAGCACCACACTGAACTTTGACAGGTTTGCTGTTGCTGATCTAAAAACACGACTTAAACTCACTCTTGCCAGCACATCACATGTGTAAAAACGAGTTCATCTTTTAGGAGCGTACGTACCTGGGCGATGAAGTCAATGACCTTATGTATTCTGGTTCCAGGCCACTGTGTGTCTTGGGGCCTGGGGGGAAATGCCTGTGGGTACTTGTGGCCTGGTTGGGATCCAGACGACCCTGGGGAAATAGTTTAAGTGTAGTCCCCACCTGACAGTACAACATGGCAAGTGTTTTATTGCCCATGTACTTGTCAAATTACATGGCTTCTTCAAATATGATCAGAAGTTGAAATTGTCCAAACACACAGCTATTGGAGTCACCTGGGGATATGTGACTGCTAGTTTAACCTTTTACCAGGCCATACAAACATATCAGATAGCCTTTAAATGAACCAATGAACATTTATGTACATGCGACAGGGGAGGTAGGTGAGTTTTCCAGGGTCCATATCCCAGCTGCTTGGAAGTAAAATTCGTATTTCATATGTGCTACAAATTAGGTATATTTATCAATACAGGACATGAATATTAACTCATTCCATACCAGTCCCTGATATTTACATATATTTACCCAGATTTAACACGACAGTTGCATATTTAAATTTGTCATGACAAGAGCTTTCATTGAAGTACCAACATGCCTATAGTGTTAAGTCAGTGGTTCTGGCACTGCCTGGCAAGTCATGCTGAAGCTGCCTTTGTGGCAGCTGCAGCATGACTTGCCAGGCAGTGCCAGAACCACTGACCAAAGCCATGGGAACATAGTATGGAATGAGTTAATTTTACCCACCATAGTTTCTCCCTCTCTTGCCAGGCAATAGTGACAATTTGCTGAAATGATGAAAGCACACTGACAGAGAACACAGTAAATTTGTAGGAATACAGAATGTTTGTTCTAAACAAACATGTGTAACCACTGTTTCTTATCACATGTGCATATCAAGTTCAGTGAGTGTCTGGAGGATATGGAGGGCTGATGATTTTCCATTTTTGGTTCAAGGATTTTCCGTTTTTGCCCTATCGTCATTCGGATGTTTTCCGTTTTTTTCCCAAAAGCCTTGTCAGTCATCAGAGCGACCACGCTTGGGCTTCGCAGCCGCCAACTTTCCAATTGAAACTCAAGTTCACATGAGAGTCTCGAATTGCGAGATTAATTGTGGTGCCCTGGTAAAATCGTATTTGTAGAATGGAAATGGTTTAGAGCTTTAATTTTAGTGTTTTAAAAGAGGAAATGTGCAGATTTTTCTACATTTTGTGTTGCTTTAATTGATTTGTTTCACTTACTGTGAAATTTTTACCGATTTTCATTAAATTCAGCGGGAAAATTACTTTTCCGTTTTTTGGTACTCATTCCGCAATTCCGCTTGAAAACGGAAAATCGTCGGCTCCCTCGATATGACTGTTATTGTTTTAAAGCAGAAAAGTTTGACGAAGTTGTTCCATTGGCAAGAGTAACATTAATAAATCCATGTTTGCTACTGGTGCGTACAGATCTGCTTGCACACAGGCACATCCTTGTTAATTGACCAGGGACACAGCAGCATTGAAGCAAATATTATTGTCCCAGGTTTTTTAATAAAATTGACCAGTTTGCATGTATCCATATTCTGTTGGTTTTTTTCAGTTGTAAATCAGATTTTCCCAATTTTAGGAATTGATGGCATATTGGCCAGTTTTCCAGTACAGTGGTACCTGTTGTATGTGACCACTGCCATCACAGACCACCTGCTGCTTATAGCCAAATTCCTTGGGCTGCGGTAAACAATTTTCCTTGTAAATTTGCCTGCAGTGAAAGACCATCTATATGTGACCCTTTGTTCCTGGCAGAAGTGGTTACATACAACAGGTTCTACTGTATAACCCAAACCAGAGAGCTGATGGAGACAGGCAGTCAGTCTGACAGGCAGGGCAAAAGAGCAACCCATATTTAAAATGACTACAGTCTTTCTCTAGGTTCTGCTTGGGGGGGGGGGGGGGCGACGGGAAAGGAGAAAGACGTTGTCTTCAACAGAAAACACAAAGAATCAAAGGCATTGGTTTGTTTTTGCAACTGTAGTTCCAGCTGTCTTTTTGGCAGCTGAAGTATGGCTTTACCCTCACTGCAGAGATTTAAATCTTTAAGTGCCAAATTTTGAACTGAGTCAACAGCTTTTCTTACCGGCATTGGGCGCAATGTGTGCCGAGAAAAGCTCTTGGCATGGGATATTTTCTCAGGAACTGTAGGCATACTGGTACTTGAATGAAAGGTCTTTTTTTACGAGTAATAAGAGTCTGATATCCTACTGATAATTCAGACAAGTTTGACTTTTTAGTAGATTGACTTCAGATGTGATTGGCGCTGAGGGAGTTAACTGTTTCGCTGCATAATTATTCCATGGCAAACCTAATTGACCACTGAGATTCTAGGAATTTTTGATAATACTCAGTAAATATACTGCATTACTGTGTTGATATGGCACTCGCACATAACTGCCTCCATTGAACCATTCTTTTTTTTTAGGAATGGGGATTTGGTCGAGTGGATATGTGCGTTTCCCATTTCAGCTAGGCGACTGGTGCCAAAGGTTGCAGGTTTGAGTCCCGCTTGTTCCGAACACAAAATATAATACAAAACACCATTATATTCTATATCCCCACAGTTAAAAAAAAAAGAAAATAGGAAGTGAAGCAATAGTATGAGCAACAATATGCCACATAAACATTGTTTTGCAATAATCATATTCACAATCACAAACTCAGGTGAACTTATTGATATTCTTGAAAATTTGATATAATATCAAAATTTCTTTAAATTTGCGATGAAATTTGAACGGAGTCGCTTCCCCTGGCCTGCTGACAATTCGACTGCACAATTGTCTCCCGTGGGGAAAGAATTAATTCCTTGTAAGGTTTCTGCTAAGAACATTTGACATTATACCACAAGGTGGCATGGAAATGAGATAAAATCACAAGATGTTTCAGTGTGTGTGGATGGGTGGAGTGTGGAGGCCAGAGTATGAAGGAAAGGGGTGGAAGCATTTGAAGGAATGCACTGTTAAATTGAAGGAATTCCAGGACTGCAGTAAATAAATGTTTTCCATAGTTCCAGCTTGTCATTAACCAACCTTGTTATGGACACGTTTTTAAAATGAATTTTTGTTTTTTGATATTTACTCTTTTATTCATTCTCAGATATTTGATCTGCCCACCCCCCACCCCCACCAAAAAAAAAAAAAAAAGACAGAAATTAAGAAATAGGTTTGTTCTTTCTGCTGCAACAAAAATGTCCTTCTGGGTGGTCCCATCATTCAGACTAGGTACATGACCCTTACAGAAAAGTCAATGAAAACCAGTGCCGTTGTACACCCTATTTTCCCTGTTAAGTGCCATCATCTTCTGAAACACTTCTCATTGTCTCAATGCAAACATTCTGAAATACTGCCAGGTGCTTAACCATTTTTTTTTTTGTCAGCTCAGCGATAAAAAATTCCAAATTCCAAATCAGTTCATGACACACTTTAACTCTTTCTTGGTCAGAGTTGGACCGAGTCAATAGCTTTCCTTGGTGTAGGCTGAGCACAGTGCACTCAACCTGTGCCAACGATAGCTACTGACCTAGAGCATGCATGAATGATGGGTCTTACATGCATCCCTCTGCAAAAAAGTGTTCTGTTAATGTCAAATTTAATTAAAAAAGAGGTGAAACAGACAATAATTTCCACTTTGGTGATTCTTGTATGGTTTGGCCAGGGAAGGGTTACTGAGATTTTTGAAACATCTGCATTCTTAAAAGGGGTGATTCACAACACATAAACTTTCAAGTGCTTCCACTTCACAGTGATTACTATGTTTCCCAAAGGTACAAAATTAAGCCATCAAAACAAAACACATAATGTTTTGATCTCACCCCATTATTTAGCACAATTAAGAAAGATTCCTTGATTTTAGTGGCCCGTTCATGTGGAAGCTCCTAGTACTCTTGCTAAAAATAAAATCTCTTTGAAACATAAATCACTAAATTACTTTTATTCCCAAAAGTTGTGATGATTTATTTAAATTTTAGCTGGATTAATGTGACTGCAATTATAAATACTGAGACCCCCCACCCACTATTTGCCCCAAGCCTAACATATTCTGCCTGCGTTTGGTGAAAGTAGCACTCGAGTGGTTAATGAGAGGAACTCATTTGAGACACTTCTATCAAGTACACATATATATAGACCACTCTATGGTTTACGTTGCTTTTTGGGACCCATTACAAATGCAGCATTGTAAATTAAGCTGGGGTTCTTCTCTTTCATCTGGTGCTGTTGTATGGAGCCAGCAGCCAAAGAACAGTGATTTACTGCAATTGTCCCATGACACAGCATGACAAATTAGCACCTAGCCTCTTAATTCTCTGCAATAAGTGGTGCCAAGTTGTAAGTTGATGCCATATATCACTTTACAGTGGAACCTAGCTTTTTGGAGTCATGCTTGGTGCATTTGGAAAATTGTCACAATAGATACTGTAGGGTATAGCTTTTTCTACTGAGATGCATCTTGTTCATGTACTTGAAGCTTGAGGGACACAAGTTCCGAGTTAACTCTTTCAGTACCAATCACGTCTAAAGTCAATCTACTTAAGCCAAACTAGCCTGAATTATAAGGATCCCAGATACGCTTTCGTCATAAAAAGACCTTTCATTCAAGTACCAACATGCCTGTGGTTCCAGACAAAATTTCCCGGGTCAACAGCTTTTCTGGGCTCCCATTGGGCACATTGTGCCCAATACACACTGAGAAAAACTGTTTACTCAGTCCAAAATTAAGCACTCAAAGAGTTAAGTGAATTTTAAAATGGATACATATTCACTTCACATTACAGATGTTTGGTGCCTGTTCCTCAATTTTGAATAATAAAACCAATTCAACATTCTATTTGTAATCGAGTCATTTTTTGGATAAAATTTTGAAGTACCTGTGTATGCATTCAACAGCAACCCAAATTAAAAACATTGAGTACTGAAATGAGCCTGTACTATGGTGGGCGTCTCTGAGATCTTTTGCAGCCAGTTACACTCAGGTCTGCCGTTATTTCAGAACCTGATTTTTGTCTTCACTTTCCCCCTATAATTGCCAGCTTTGACAACAGTGGATATGCTGTCAGTTGACAGAGTGATATTAGATCTATATACAGTAAAACCTCTCTAACTGAACACCTCTGTATACCAAACACCTCTCTATACTGAACACCATTTCTCGATCCCAAATATATACTTTCAATATTATCAAACCTCCCTATACCAAACACTTTTTTCCAGTCCCAAGGGTGTTTGGTATAGGGAGGTTTTACTGTACTTTGCATGTTGACCTTTCATTCAAGTACCATATACCTGTCAACGCTCCCACTCTGACCTGGAGTCTCCCGGGTTTTGAGCCCCCCCCCCTGAATTTATTAAAATTGACAGCATTTTGTGACAAAATTGGCCATTTTCTTTGTTTTCATGTGCTTTTCAAACACATCTCCCGGTGACAGAGCTTTGGGGTTGACACCTATGGTACCAGCATGTCTACACAGGATGTGTACTACACCTCAGCTACCAAAAATATATATTTTTAGCCCTCCCCTCCCCCTCCTTTTCTCCCCCCCCCTCCAGTCCAATATTCTTTGAAGCCAGCTGCTAATTACTGTGCACACCCTCTCAGCCAGCGC
The DNA here is from genome assembly GCA_964020975.1 of Hermodice carunculata. Lineage (NCBI taxonomy): Eukaryota > Metazoa > Annelida > Polychaeta > Eunicida > Amphinomidae > Hermodice > Hermodice carunculata. The sequence continues at coordinate 935,807 of CAXHWN010000555.1, forward strand.
GTTTCTCACTCTCACTTACTGCCCTGTTTATTACCAAAACAGCTGTCTGTGCCCACTTTCCTTTGCTTCTTGGTACAAAACAGATGCACATGTCACTTTCTGACAGCTGAGTTTTATGATCAATGTGTCCATTTAATTTAGCATTTTCTGAACCTTAACATGATTACCACATTTTCTTTTAAATTTGGAAAGAAAAGTTAATGGACCAAGTTTATCAGAGCCCCAAATCTATTGACTTCTAAGTACTATCCCATTGATTACATAATAGATATTAGGTTGACTTACTGGGTGTTGTTTGAAGTTTGGGTCAGTGCAGACCCCAGCAGCCAAGGCTTGCAATGAGAAATGGGGTGGGGAGGGGGGGCAGGGGAGGGAAATCACCCTGTGAAATGGCTCTAAGTCCGGTATCTTTAGGTGAGGAGTACACAGCTTTGTTACTGGGAGGTATTGTAAGACAGGCAGACCATAAGAATGTTGGGGGTGAACAGACTTCCTTGGTGCCCTTGTGGGTACATTGTGTGCTGAGAAGATAAGCTGACCTGGTCCTAACTTGGCACAGAAAGAGCTAAGACGGCCTTCCCATAAAAGAATGGAGTCCAGTCTCCAGTAGAGTCGGTGGTCCCTGCTGTATGTGGCCAGTCTTTCTGCAAGGAAATTGGCCACATACAACAGATCACCTGTCACCACAGATGTATTAACTCTTTCCATACTATGGTGACAGGCCTTGGTCAGTGGTTCTGGCACTGCCTGGCAAGTCATGCTGCAGCTGCCCTTGCGGCAGCTGCAGCATGACTTGCCAGGCAGTGCCAGAACCACTGACTTAAGACGATAGGCATGTTGGTACTTGAACGAAAGCTCTTTTCATGAAGAATTTAAATAGGCAATTGTTGTCTTAAATCTTGGTAAATGTACGTAAATATCAGGGACTGGTATGGAATGAGTCAACTGAGAAATTGACTCTTGTAGCCAAGAAAAATGTGGCAACAAAGAACAGGTGGGCTGGCCTGGCGGGGGGGGGGGGGGGGGGGGCATACAACAGGCAGTCTATGTGCACCATGTTATTTACTATAATACAGTGCTATTTCACATCGAGATTATCTTTATTATGAAACAAAATGTATGCGTACCTGCCAAAATCTTTTGACAAGAAATAGGGAAACATTGTGTGCCAATGCAGAATATTTTATATTTTACAAATAAAGAGGAACTATTGGGGTTATTTTATATTTTACAAATATAGAGGAACTATTGGGGTTATTTTATATTTTACAAATATAGAGGAACTATTGGGGTTATTTTATATTTTACAAATAAAGAGGAACTATTGGGGTTTTCGTGGGGTAATTGTTTGAAAATTAGCCAATATTTTATCGAAAATGCCATTAACTAAGATGGGAAATAGGAAAAATCCCGCCAAATAGGGGAAACTTGGCAGGTAAGTGTATGGTACTTTGATTTTCCAGACTTGCAAATTATATCTTTAAGCTTGCAAATGAATTCTATGCTCAAAACTTGACTCAGCTGTTGGTAATTGATTGATAAACCTGGTGCTTGTTGTATACATGTGACTAATTTGAAGAAACAAGGCCTTCATGTGCTTTATTACATGATAAATTGTTAAGTACATGATTAAAATAGGTTGAGTATGAGTGAATACTGTGATGTCTGTACTAAAGTGATCAAGTCCGCAGAAAATCTGAGTGAAATAACTCAACAAGTGATTTTCATTTGGAACATTTGAGCTGAAATAACTCTAAAAGTGTTAAAGTAAGATGTTAGGGGCTGTTTAAATGTGTTTTGTGTGGTGAGCAATTTGCTCTGATAGAGTTGAGTAATGCACTGAACTCCCATGAAATGTAAATCATGAACTGGGAAATTTGTGCTGTGACTTTAAACATTTCATTTGGTTTGTTGACTTTAAAAAAATGTGATGAAAGACCTGTAAAGGTGGTTGATGGTTTGAATGGAGGGTTTTAGTTTAGCGAGGCCGTCTCTCTGAGTTGGACTGCGCTAGGCTATGAAATACCCCCCAGCATCCCCTTTGTGTAATTTCATTTTAGAAAACAGTAGGGTCCCTGAAGTGCTATATTTCAGTGTAGACAGTTAGGGAGGAGTAATTATGCAATGTAAGGGAGGCTGTACATCATTGTCTTCATTTTACATGTTGTGGCATGAGGACAAGCTATTTCAAAGGTGGTACAATCAATTTTTGTGATTCCACATATCCGCATGAACAGTTCTCTTGCTAATGAATTAAAAGCAGTGATAAGTTTCTGATACAGAGAAAGCTTTGGTGTGACAGGTTTTTCAAGGGTACAAAAAAAATCCCTCACCAACAGAGCTTTAAATGGGAATAATCAATTATAGATCTAAATGGAAAGTTTCCTATCTAGTGTAAAACTGCAAACTTTTTTCTGTGCATTAAATGGTGGGGAAGTTGGGATAGGGGGGTGGGATGGGTGCCATGTCATCTGTTCTCCCAACAGCAAACATTCAAGGAAATCATTACTAAAATTAGTCTTTTCATTTGCCATCAGGTGGCACCACATCAACTGGGGCCAATCCAGCCACATGTGCTGTCTTTACAAAGTTACTTGTCTGCTAAGCGACTGGTTTGGCGGAGCAAGATTAGTCGTTTAGCAGGCAACAAAATTACAAGATTTGAAAAATATATATTTGGTGACATGCATTAGTACATTCAGGAAGCTCACAGTAACCGAGTGTCCATTAGCCTAGTCAGTTGCAGAGGCATGTATATGCAGGGTAGAATCATCCAGGGTTGGTGGGAATGGGGGTGAGGGGTGTTTCCTGAAAAAGGGGGATATTTGATGTCAAGCGAAGGACTAAGCAAAAAGGATGAATGAATGGAAACAATTCTGGGTTATAACTTGTGCTTTTCACTCACCAATAGAAAAATAACATTCATGACTTGCTTGAAAATCAAACTGGAAAATGTTGGTTTTTTTTTTTTTAAAACACTTTTATCAAGATATACTAACATTTGAATGAAACTCTTTTTATGAGGGATTTAAAATATAATTTTCAAGCTCTTAGCAAAACATGCAGGTGGTTGGGTAGCTGTGTGATGAATTAACCCAACACGCCCCCCCCTCCCCCCATTGGTTGCCTGCTGGTCACTTTGGTTTCTTTAATTGTCATGCTTGCCAGAATTATTCTGATGATTATGTCTGGGTGCCAACCCCAACATAATATTTTTGAAGTTCTTTTTTAATTGTTATCCAATTTTGATCATGTTGGGCTCAAATTGTAGCTATTGTAACACTGCACATTTTTGAACTTACATGTGACACAGAAAGGTGATTTCCTTGCTCGCCTCAGACTCCCGACTACAAAGTGTTAACTCAGTCCACAGTCTAGCACTGAAAGAGTTAATCATCTCAACAGCTATCCTCAGCTGTGTTTGTGCTACTTATACGTTCCCAATCCAAGCCAATGAAAACTGTTTGTATATGGCATGCTATTGTGACAGGTCTCATGGAAGTTTTTCATTCATAATACATTTCCTTGACCCTTAGAAAAATGATTTAAGCAGACAATATTTAACCAGCCGCAAGAGATGCCTATTGTTTGTTTGTCACATGTACTACACAGCAGGTCTTATACTTATATGTAGCTGACAGATATGTACATGTTCATCTAGGGTTACAGGTGAAGCCATTTTGATGCTTCTGTGGTCAAAAATAATTTGTGGGTTGTTTCTTCTACATGGGTTGGACATAAATCATGCAGTTTTTGTGAAGGAAAGTTGCTGACCTTGAATTTCCCAATAATTCTGGACAACAGGTTCATTGAATGTATGTTTTCTTGAATAGAAATTCAGGCTAAAAATTGAAGCGTGTTGGCAATGTGGTCTTTCAAGTCAGGTGGTCTGTCCCTGGAGTGTCTCTGGATAGATACTACTGTGATGATAGACCAGTTCACAGGACTCGGGTTTATTCGGTTTCTTTCAAGAAGCGCACCCTGCTTTGTTTACATGTTGTCCTCGACCACGCTGGCCGGATTACACGTCTAAGGATCATAATGTAAAACACAGTATATGCTTGGGTTTAATGAAAAATCAAACCAGCAGCAAACTAAAAATGCACATTTCACCACTGATGTGACATTTTAGGCAAAATATTTGCACTGTTCAGCACAATTATGCTGTAATCATTAGCATTGGCCATGGCATCCGTTGTAAACATAATGCTGGCATGGGCCTGACTCGGCCATGTGCTGATTGGACAATCCGGCCAACAATGGAATGCATTAGTAATTAGGGTGCGTAAAAGTTCGGTACCAGTCGGTATGAACAGGTCTATGAAGAACAAATACTTGCGTTCTAACCCCGGGAATTCTGATTCAGTACAAGTTTACTCATCGGCTTCCCTTTATTTTGGCTGTATGCAGCCAACAGCTGAAATGTTTTTTGCCATTTTAACCATTTCATGATGAAGACTGAGTGTAAGTCTGAATATAAGACTGAGTGTATGACTGAACATGAGTGGAAGACTGAAAACTGAGTGTAAGACTGAAAACTGAGTGTAAGACTGAAGACTGAGTGCAAGACTGAACACTGAGTGTAAGACTAAGACTGAAAGTAAGAAGTGTAACACTGAGTGTAACACTGAGTGTAACACTGAGTGTAACACTGAGTGTAACATTGAGTGTGACACTGAGTGTGAGACTGTGGACGACTGAGTGTAAGTCTGAGGGTAAGACAGTGTAAGACTGAGTCCACAGCTTTCTCTTTTGTAGGTTAATGGGACACAGTGTTTGTAACAAGTAGGATTTTCCTACTTTTGTAGGATTTGGGAATAATTGTAGGATTTAGTAGGATTTTGAGTGAAAATGATCAAATTTGTAGATTTTTGCCTCTAATTCATAAAAAAACCCCCAAAAATATATGTTAATTTGAGCATTTTTGCATGCTGTCAGAGTTTCTGTAGCTCTGACAACAGGGCAAAGAAAACTCACAAATGGTAATTTATCTTAACAAGGAATGCTTCATTTAAATTTGATGTCATAAAAGCTTTAAAATTTGCTAAAATACTCCAGCTTTGTGGGTGTTGGCATCAAAGATACTACATTCACAATGCTGTGACACCTAACCCAAAAAGTAGGATTTTCAGTCAATCATTGTTACAAACACTGGGACAATAAATGGGCAACAGTTGACATCAGATCCCATTTTGCCTTTTAAAGTGAAATAGGGTTAATATTAAGAACCAATTGATGTCAAAGGCAGGACAAACTGATGTGCAGTCTTTTGATATTTTGAAAGTAAGCCCTGCCATAAATTGGACCGTTTTCACAGTTTTTCAAAGGAAAGGAAATTTGTGAATTTTAAAATACTGCGGAAGAAAAAGTTAGTTTCAAATTTCCCTTCTTAAACAATTGGGTTTTACTCAGTTGATGCACTTCATAAGGTGGTCATATATTTTTTTTTGTCTGGAATGCATTCAAGAACTTTTTTTTATTTAATAGTCCTGTAAAATAAAAAAATTGTCCACTGATGTAAAATGATTATAAAATTTCAAAATGAATGGACATACAAAACTTAAGTAATGTAGAGTGACATACCTCTTGCATGTTAGTTAATTGATGGTTATTCCATATCAATACATAAAATACAGCCCTCTAGATTTAACTCATTCCATACTATGGTGACAGGCCTTGGTCAGTGCCAGAACCACTGACTTAAGACCATAGGCATGTTGGTACTTGAACGAAAGCTCTTTTCATGAAGAATTTAAATATGCAATTGTCATCTTAAATCTAGGTAAATATCCTGAAAAATCAGGGACTGGTATGGAATGTGTCTTGTGCAGGTGTCCGGAGCTAGCTGCAGTCAAGTATTATAATCAGTGGTAGATGGTAAGACTAATGACAGAACTCCATGTCCTTGTGTAAAAGACAATGCACAGTTCAACCTATTAGTGGCTTGTGGTACTTGGGATGTTTTAAGCTGTGTGCAACAAAAGTAGATTACGAACAGCTGAGTCCTTTTATGAAAATTTTGATTAAAAGTGAGAATGAAAAAAAGTGATCATTAAATATTAACTGACCTGTTTAGATTGCATGATTGTGTCAAAACCTCTTGTAAAGTTAGGTTTTTATTTTTTCACTAAGGAAAGACAGTGTGAGTGATATAATCCCCACAGACAGAACACCTGATTCGCTGCCTATTGATGTCTTTGGGAAGTTTAACAATCTGTCTAATTTGTATTCTTCCCTATGGCCTGAGGCCTGTATTTACTGGCCTGCCCTACCCTGGGGAGCAGACATTATTCAATGGAGGGGTTTATGTGGAGCCATGCCTGTGGGGTAGGTCTTTATTTCCTAATTAACAGTGTCTAGACTCCCATATGCAAGGAGTTCAATATCTGCCTACCGCTGAGTTTCTTTACTTTCAGGTGCTTCCCCATCCAGGGTGTGTATAAAACTGGTTCCCTGCCCCATAATTAGCTGCCACCAATCTATTGTAGTTCTAGACTTGGTGGCCCTCAATGAAGTTGACTGAGGGCGGCTTGGGTGGGTGCCTTGGCTGCCAATTTGCCCCAGGTCAGTTGTGATTTCAATAAATTTTGCTGTGTTCCTATATTTGCTCTTTGGAAAAAAACCCAATAATATATTAATGCTCTAGACTGCAGCAGTAAAACGATTGAAAGAAAAAAGGTGTTCTTCCCTCCAGCAGAAATTATGCACTTAACCCTCGATTGTCTTTAATTTAATATTGCGTCAAAAGAATGCATATGGAAATCCCCATGAAAGTATATCCCATGACAGTTATGATGGAAGTTATATAGAGTCAGGCTTTACAACCCTCACACATCTGGCATGTCTACGCTTGCACTTAAAATCACACACACACACACGCTTGTCATCAACCAACTCATGCATTTTCAAAAGTAAAAAAAAAAAAAAAGTTGGAAAAGTTGCTTGATTTGTGATGGTTCCTGGTTAGAATTGTTCTCTTAGTGGTCTGTGTTTACAAGCTTTGTTTAATGATTTATGTGAGTCAAGCAGAAATTAAAAAAAAGAAAAAAAAAATCCCCTCTAAATTTGTCATGTAACATGTTCAAGTGCCTAGTAATGTTTTAGAATTTATATTTGAACATTTGTATGTAACTGTCTGTCATCTGTAGGCAGATCCCCCTTTACTCGGGGAGTCCCACTCGTAACATTTACTTCAGGTAGGAAGGTGTAGATCTAGATGTGTTCCACTGGGGCAGCTGTTCATTTAGAGACTGGTGACCAGTGACTAGGTCTGGCTCAAGCCTCAATATAATTGTACTGCGAAGTTTTCCATTAGAGTTGTCATCATCTGAATTTCTATCATATGGTTTCAGATTCAAATTTCTCAATAGAAGAACTATCATTCCAGTATGCCTACTGCTGCATCTACAGAGATACCAAACAAAGCTACTGAATGCCTCTGGACCTGTTGCACTCCAAGGGTTAAAAGGATTTAGGCCTGTTATCAAAGGAGAGTTAAACTTTTCTTCTTGGAATTAAGACTGAGTAAATAGCTACCCTTGGCATGGGCTATACTTACCGGATAGGTCCCATCTGCAATTGTCAGTCAAATTGTTTTTCATTAGCTACTCAAATTAATTAAAATCATTGAAGACGAGCTTTTACCGTCGACCGGTTTTGGGCCAGCTTAAAGGCGACAGGGTTAAATACCGTATTAAAAGTAAAAGTGCAAAAAGGAACAATACCACATCAGTAGGTTGTACATGTAGCTGCCTTGAGAGTCGCAGGTAATTTACAACATCAGTGATGTCACATCACGCGGAGATTAATTCACCCTGTGCTTTTGACATGGGAGATGTGAGGAGTGAAAGCGGGGATCCAGATTATTATGTGCACACACCAGCATTATGTTACTGCATTGAAATTGCAGTTGCGCATACCATGATTTTGTAGCCAAAGAAAAAACTGTTGGCACATCCTGACCATGTTCCCCTCAAATCGCCCAAAAGCACTGGGATGTAAATTATCTGCTAAACATTTTGACTTTAATTTGTCATTACTATAGCTAGAAAGCAGTTTTGCTGAGATTCTTATGTAAGACCATTCATGTTGACACGTCCTAGGTCAGTAGTTTTCCATGGCTCTGGTGGGATGTATTGCACCTACCCTGCACCAAAGAAAGCTATTGTCTCAGTCGTACTCTGACCATGAATGGGTTCATTTGGATCACAAACTGATACCTACAGTGTACATGTCTCCAAAATATTAATTTTTGAAATGCATACAGTTTTAAGCAAAATTTGACCAGATTTGAATTAAAGAAGCCAGTGGTAGGAATGTTGCTTATGTACCGGTAAGTTACTTATTGTCATCTTGCAAATGGTTTATATCAGTTTTACATAAAGATAATATACTCCTAATTCGCCATGAAAATAAATCCTGTGGTACATGTGTCATCTCCATCAGTGACAATTTTGATGAGTTAATGGGCTTTTAATTGACAGGATGATACCAGATTAATATTCTTTTTAAATCAGCCGTTTGTTCACGTATTTGTGATCACAGTTGTGAAGACTGTATGGTCCAGGTCAACAGCTTGCTTCAGTGTACAGATTGAGATTTTAAAGCTTTCTTTAGCTCTGCTGATCCTATGTTTTGGCAAAGCATCTGTCATTCATCCATTGTCCATCCTCTGCAATTCATATTTTCCTCTAATTCTCCAAAACCTCTCGGCAGATTCACTTCAGACTTGGAAAGGATATACCTTAGGTGGGTCTCTTCCAATTTGTTGATATGGTCACTCTCCAGCAATTTGTGTTTTTTATGACTTTTTGTTGTTCATTTTCGACCAAATTTTGAAACATCTTCTTCTCCAAAACCACTGAGCCAATTGCTTTGAAATTGCACAGGAACACTTCTGGGCACCCCCAGACCTTAATTTATTAAAAAAAAAGTGGCACTGAAATGCTTTTCTTTTTCTTTTTTACCTGTGAATTTTTGTGCATTAAAGCTATTTTCAACTTCTTCTCGAAAAAACTGTTACGCATACTGTGCTGAAACTTGGTGTATCTTCTAGAAGGGGTAAACAAAGTTGTTCACTAAGTGTATGGGGATACTCTGGAGTCTTCATTTTTGTCTCACCAGCATTAGCTGTTGGCGAGACTAAGCACTCATTTTCCAGACGTCCGTCTGTCTGTCCGTCCATCAACACAAAACTTCGGAGTGGCATTATTTCACTAACTACACTGGGTAGGGCTTTCATAATTGGGTAAATGATTGATAGTGATGGTCACTACAGATTTGTACCATCACTGCTGCACTCCATTGGTTACATTATGCCTGAATGAGCATTGTAGAAAAACTTCGGAGTGGCTTGAATTATGCTGGCAAGACATTCATGCCCCCCGGGCATAGCTCTGGTCAACAAATTTCTCAGTTGCGGTATCTGTTGCTTAATACATGCATTCCTATTGATTACTATGTAAGTCAATGAGGATGGCAATGGAAATTCACATTTTGAGTTCTTCTCCAAAGCTATTAAACAGACTCACTTCAAACATGGTGGGGATGTAGCTTATGTGGCTCTCTACAAAGTTTTTCAAGTAATCACACTCCAGTGATTTTTGAAATTTCTAATGATTATTATTTTTGTCCATTTTTTGACCAAGTCTTCACTGAAACCACCAAGCCAATGGCTAAAAATTGTACAGGACACTTCTAGGGACCCCAGACCTTATTACTCCTAGAGGCGGTGCTGCCTTTTTTTTCAACAAGTTTTTATCTCCCGCCCACGAAGTGGGGGGGGGAGATATAGTAATGACCACCGTGCGTCCGTCCGTCCCACATTTCTTGCGCGCGATATCTCAAGAACAGATTAAGCTAGGATTATGAATTTTTTACAGTTGGTCACCCTTATAAGTGTTCACGTCGAGTTCGAAGGAGAGTGACCTTGACCCCATTTCAAGGTCACCAGGGTCATTTATCTCTAAACTTCTTGCGCGCGATATCTGAAGAACCGGATATGATAGGATGATGAAATTTTCACAGTTGGTCACTCTTGTTAGGGTCTACATCGAGTTCGAAGGTGTGTGACCTTGACCTAATTCCAAGGTCACCAGCGGCAATTCAATTTTCTTTGAATTTGTGGTATGCAATATCTGAAGAAACAAGTGAGCTAGCATCACTTAACTTTTACAGTTGATCAACCTTGTAAGGTTCTATGTCATGCTTGAAGGACCTTGACCTTGACCTAATTTCAAGGTCACCAGAGGCAGTTCATCCATCCCACATTTCTTGCGGCGATATCTCAAGAACCAGTAAAGCTAGGATCATGAATTTTTTACAGTAGGTCACCCTTATTAGTAGTCACATCGAATTCAAAGGGAAGTGACCTTGACCCCATTCAAGGTCACCCAGGTTATTTTTTATTTACTTGAGTATATGTTTACCATGACACCCAGGGTAGAGGTACAGTTAACGTATCGTCCCCATTTAAGCACAATATCAGAAACATGCCAGTATGTACCTGCCAAATATACAGTTATCTTTGTTTTAAAATTATGTGGGCGGGAGATATGGACAGCGTCAGCGTCAACTTGTTGTGTTAAAGTTATTTTTGACTTCTCCAAAACTGTCTTTCAGATTGTGCTGAAACTTGTTGGAAATGTAGCTTGTGGAAGTGGTAAACAAAAATGTTCACCACAGGTGGTAATAGTCTGAATCCCTAATTTTTAACATTTTAAAAAATTTTTGGGTATCTGTGGCATGCATTCTTATTGATTACTATGCAAGTTAGTGTGGTTACAATGGAAATTCAGATCTTTTGCTTCTCCAGAACTGTTTCGCAGATTCACTTCAAACTTGGTAAAGATGTACCTTATGTGGGTCTCTACCAAGCTTAGTGAAATGGTCACACTCCAATGATTTTTGGCTTTTTAAGAATTTTTATGTTGTGCTTATCTGACAACACAGAGGCCTAAATCTGTGGAGGGTTGTCTAGAAGTCCTGGTGGATCTGCTGCAGAATTACTCTTTTTTATGTCTGTGTGCCAACCCAGACATATTGTTTTTCTAGGAATTAATTCTTTCTTTCTTTCTTTCTTTCTTTCTTTCTTTCTTTCTTTCTTTCTTTCTTTCTTTCTTTCTTTCTTTCTTTCTTTCTTTCTTTCTTTCTTTCTTTCTTTCTTTCTTTCTTTCTTTCTTTCTTTCTTTCTCTCTCTCTCTCTCTCTCTCTCTCTCTCTCTCTCTCTCTCTCTCTTTCTGTCTGTCTGTCTGTCTGTCTGTCTTTCATCCTTCTTTCCTTCCTTCTTTCCTTCCTTCCTTCCTTCCTTTCTTTCTCCGACATTTCATTGGAAAAGTGTTATACATAGAAACTCCAAACTTGGCACAATTATACTTCTATAGATGAAGTCTTGCCTTTTTATAATGAGAGGTCATGCTTTTCAGAATTATGCTAATGAGGGCTAATTCAAGTTCTAAATCTTCAATATGTAATAAACTATAGTGGATGTAGTTCCGAGTGTATAGGAGTTCGATCATAGCAAGGCAAAGGTCATCTCAAATGTCAAGGTCATATCAAGATCAAAGGCCAATTTAGGTCAAAATGTCATTTTAAAGGTCAATGTGCACTTCAGGTAGAGGTCATCTCAAGGTCAAAGCTCATTTCAAGGTCAAAGGCCACTTTCGACAGACGGTTGCTTTCTTTTAGCCATAACTTGGTCAATTTTTATCCGATTTTGATCATGTTGGGCTCAAATTGTAGCTATTGCAACACTGCACATTTTAAAACTTACATGTGACCCCTAAGGGTCAAAGGTCAACGTCATCTGGACTTTTAAAAGTTTCACCCATCCATAACTAGGCCAATTTCCATCCAATTCTAATCATGTTGGACTTAAATTGTGGGTATTGTAACGCTGTACATTTTTGCAATTTACATGTGACCTGTAAAGGTCTAAGGTCAAGGTCATTTGAAATTTTAATCCAGCCATAAGCTTAATGGAATGTGAAGTACCAAAGGACAAAAGTTGTACCATTTAATATTTATAACTTTTGAAGGCACACAGACAGATTTTCTTTGAAGAAAATCTGCTTTTGTAGTTTTCATATATTATTATACAACTGTGTGCCTTGGTGTTATTTATTTATTTATTAGTGATAGATATCCTATGGTGTTGGTTGTCACATGAAATATAAACAAATGTTTTGCTTTCATTTTTTGACAAAATCTTCTCTAAAAGCACTCAGCCAAATGCTTCAGAATTTCACAAGAGCTATTATGGGGATTCCAAGATCTTAATTTGTTCAGCAGGTTGTGCTACAATTTGTTATATTGACAAGGTCAGTACATGATTTTTCAAGTAAACCTTCAAATATTTATGGACATTAGAGGGAAGGATTTCTCCCAGTACAGGGAAAAATCTGGTTCTGCGATCCCCCTGGGATCAGGAGGTGCTAGTTTCTGCATTCTGGGTGTACAGTTTTGTATGTCTCCTGGCGTACACATTTGTACATCTCCTGGATGTACAGTTCTCTACGTCTTCTGATGTACACTTTTGTACGTCCAGACAGGTATATAAAGCCAGCTTTGCTGCAAGCCAGACACAGCTGGCAGGACTGTCACAGGAGCATCAGACCTAGTGCTGGGAAGCGTGCAAGTGGTCTCAAACCTGTACATGCATATATACTCAGTGGATCCTGGAATGAATAGATGTTACTAGTAACTCATTCCATACCAGTCCCTGATTTGTCCGTATCCTTACCTAGATTTAAGACAACAATTGCATATTTAAATTCTTCATCGAAAGAGCTTCCGTTCAAGTACCAACATGCCTATAGTCTTATTAAGTCAGTGGTTTTGGAACAGCCTGGCAAGTGATGCTGCAGCTGCCGCAAGGGTAGCTGCAGCATGACTTGCCAGGCAGTGCCAGAACCACTGACCAAGGCCCGTGACCATAGTATGGAATGAATTAAACTGTATGTCAGCAGTTTATGCCAGGAACTTGTATTTTTACAGCAAAGAGAGATACATACTTTGGCCCCTGAAGCTAAAGTATTTCCCACTTGGAGGTTTAAAACAAGGAGGTGCTTTAACCCCTGAAGTTATGTATCTCATACTGGTGGCAAGTTATACATGTATATATTTTTCAAAAGAGTGTCCTGAAACTCGGCCAAAGTTAGGAACCCTTCAGTATTTTTTGCATGATTTTTTTTTGTGTTAAAGCTATTTTTGACTTCTCCAAAACTGTCACTCAGCTTGTTCTAACACTCGATGGAAATATAGCTTGTTGGAGGGTTAAACAATTATGTTCATTAGGTGGTGCTACTCTGCATTGAGAATTTTTAACGAATTTTTCAATTCTGGTACCTTTCATGAGGGCATTCCTATACGTAACCATGTAAGTCAATGGGGATTCAAAATGTAAGTTCACATTTTTGACTTCTTTAAACCACATACCAGATTCACTTCAAACTTGGTGAGGATGTACCGTGGGTAAGTCTCTACCAATTTTGTTCAAGTGGTTATGCTCCAATGATTTACAAAAATATGTCCAGCTGAATGGATAGCCACAATGTTGTTGTTTTCCTTTCATGTGTGGTATTTCCAATATCATTTCCAGTCACGGTGGGCCTTGTTCACTTTGCTCTTTTCCTCATAGGTCTGCCGAGCACAGGTGCATATGAGCCCTCTTGTTTTAACAGTCTTATGTGAAAGGTAATGGTATAATTCACTATGAAATAAATTCCTGTGGTATTAACCCTTACCCCATTTGATCAAGATCCAGCAGACATCTCTTCTGGGTGTGATTGTAGCCAAAATACCATGCAGCCTCCAGTCTAGAAGAGTGACTGACCCAGGCTGGGATACTTTGATACCTTGATAGGCTCATGCGTAGCACTTTGCAGTGAGCCACATTGTCTAGAACAAGTAAATTTTCACATGGGACAAGCGAACCTTTTGCGTCTAATAGAGGTTTCACTCGCTGCTTGCCTGAGTTTTAGATTGGGCTGCTGAAGGTGTAACTGACAGCAATTCTTTGTGTCGAACCAGGGCCAGAATTTCGCAAAATTTTGCGAGAATCTATTTGGATTTTTGTCAGTTTGTTTTCTTTTTAAAGAAAGACAGGTTTAGGAGAATCTTTACGAGAATAGATTCTCGAGTTCTTGCTGAAATGCGGGCCCTGCAAACCCTGATATACTCTGAATTCAAAATGTGTTGTGATTAAAACTAAAAACAAAGAGAAAGAAAGAAAAAAAACTCTGTTTAAAACAGCTATCATGGAGCATCCTGCTGATTTCAGAGAGAAAGAGTCAAGACTGAGGAGAGGTGCACTGACAGGTAATGGTGGCCCAGGGGCATTATTACCTTGTCCCGTGCAAAGGGGCAGAAGGGCAGAAGACCACACTGGGCACTGTCCATAAATACATCATACGGCAAATCAGGCTTCTGTAACGAGATAAAACATGAATCATCGAATTACTTTTACGGCCCTATAAACAAGTTCTAGGATGTACACTGGGGGCTACTTCGTGGGGCAAAAATAATAAAAACTTTGACAATAGAATTTGCTGTCCTGTCACTGGCGTGTCCCGTCAAATTAAAGACCTGATCTCCCTGCTTGATCCCGTGACTCACCTCTGCCGACCTTTTCCCCTTTGCCTTGAGATTGTATTTGCTGACAAATAGTTACAGGATTTTTCATTGTTTTGGCGAAGGTGGTGGTGGTGGTGGGGGGGGGGGTAGCAGGGACAGAATTTCACAAAATTTTGCGAGAATCTATTTGGATTTTTATCAATTAGTTTTCTTTTTAAAGAAAGACAAGTTTAGGAGAATCTTTACTAGAATGGATTCTAGGATACTCGTTGAAATTCTGGCTCTGTGGTAGGTACTTTAGCATTTTGTGAATTGCTGTTCATATACTTATGATTTTGGCACAACTTTACAAAGAAAATTGGAAGAATTTGATGTAGTAACACAGGAAGGAAATGTATGAGTAAAATGCAGTGCATGACAGTGAATATTATGTGGGTCAGAGATTTCTTGCTTCTGCTTGCTATTTTTAGCCAAGAATATGATGTGCAAAGTTCTCAAACTTAAAAAGTTTATATGCTGTCAGACATGTAGTGAACATTCTGTGCCAGCAAATTGTTGTTCGCGCTGCTGGCTTAACCCTTTCCCCCTTATACTAAGACTGAGTCAACAGCTTTTCTCGGCATGGTTTGGGCACTTAGTGCCCAACCCATGCCGAGAAAAGCTGTTGACCTGGGTCATGTTGTCTTGACAGGTCTCATCTTCAATTCTCAGTCAAATTAATTTTTCACTGATGTTGAAATCAGTTGAAAACGCTGAAGCAGACGACATTTGAGCACCAGCCGGTTTTGGCCGGTTTAAGGGGGAAAGGGGTAAGGCTTGGACCTTGTGTGTAAACACACAATATAATTGTACAGTGAACCCCCTTCTTACAAGGCCACCCCATATGCATCCAACATTATTAAGTGGCCACGTTAGAGGGGTGGCCTCTCTTGAGGTAAGCCTTATTAGATAGAGACCACTATATGTGTCATGACAATGTCATCACCAAGCAGAACGGGACACAGCTAGATGTTGTACAGTGGTACATGCACCTGTTTTGAAAGACCACTCCAGTAAAAGACCACCCGTCTGGAAAGACCACTTATGAGTGGTCAGAGTAGGATTCATCTTATGTACACCCTGTGGCAGACCACCTGTTTCAAAAGACCACAGTTAGGTCAACCCTGAAGGTGGTCATTAAAGACAGGTTTTACAATATTAAACTTTTCATTGCCAATCACGTCTTAGTTGATCTACTTAAGTCAAACTAGTCTGAATTATCATTAGGATCCCCGGCTTGTATTCCTTGTAAAAAGACCTTTCATTGAAGTACCAGTATTCCTATAGTTACAGAGAGAATACCCCAACAGCTTTTCTCAGAGTGCAATGCGCGCCCAGAAAAGCTGTTGAGTCTGTCCAAAATTTGGCACTGAAACGCACACGAAAGAGGACCCATCCAGCATGACAACTTGTATCCGGGCTTGGCACATTTTCATTGTGGGACTTCTAATCTGCGGCACCCTGTTATAACTCTTGCAATGCCAACTGTGACTAAAGCTGAACTCTACTCAATCGAGCTGCTCTCAATCATAATAAGGATGCTACGTTCACATTCCTTGCAAAAAGACATTTCATTCAAGTACCAGCATGCCTATAGTTCCAGACAATATTATGGTCCAGGTCAACAGCTTTCCTCAGTGCACCTTGGGTGCATTGTGCCCAAAGTGTGCCGAGAAAAGCTGTTAACTCAGTCTAAAACATGGCACTGAAAGAGCTACTGGACCGGCCTGGAAGATCAGTATTAGTTAAAGCCTTTAAGTTTGGTCCTATCTTTTGATTACGGATATTGCCGGCCACCATATCACCTAGCGGAAACACTTGCTCACCTGGGTACAGAGCGATGGCATATTTTATTGCGTTTGTATGAGATCTGTAGATTTATTTGCCTTCTGGCATTTTATTACGTGCATCAGTGTCACGCATTGTGTCCACCCTACCATCTTCGCTCCGTCCAATTGAAACAAATGCCCACACTAAGTGATAGTAAGTGAAGCGATTTGCATGATTGTGGAAGGTGAGGGATGAGGGTCAGGGAGCAGACATTCCTAACATCATTACTTCATATGCATGAGCAATAGAAATGTACCAGGAGACAATCATAACTCCTGTCAGACCCAATTTTCAAGCGTTGATTTTCATCATTGTAAATAAAGATATGTCTTTATTGTGTTATTCTAAAGCGAATGCAATTGTCAGTGTGCAGAAGTGTTGAAAAGTTGCTCGTCTTGCAGCCTTTTTTTGCGTGGAGTTTCTCAGAGTTTGCGGTAAAAAAAGTGCGATTCTAGTTTGTATGATGTAGCTGCGAGTGCTGAAAACTGTGGAAGTCCGTAGTCTCTGACTGTATTACAGGTGCACACAGCAGACGATCCCTTCAGATACATGGGCCCATGCTGCATAAAGGTCTTGTCTTCAACTTACATCAAAGTTTTTATCCCTAATGCTATTGTTTTCTTTCAATCAGTGCATAACCATGTAGGTGGATGACAATAGCATTGGTAGTGTTCTCATGTCAGCGCTGCAAGGTTTAACATTTTACCTCCTTAAAGTGACTAAAACCAGCTTCCAGCCAAACACCATCTGCTTGCACAATTTTGAGTAATTTCAAAAGTAATGCGACACAATTTGAACCAGAATTATAGATAAGGCCTATCTGAAAGATAACATGCCCCAGGTCAATAGATTTCCTTGGTGCTCAACCCATACCAAGGAAATTAAAGCTCTTGTCACTCAGTCTTGATTCAAGGGTTGGAGGGTGAAGTTGTCTACATTTGATGTGAGGGTTGAGTCACTATGATAGGCACTCAAAACCTCCTTTGTCATTCAGTCCAGGTCCAAGGGCTCAATTTGAAGACTAATAAAGAGTCTGTGCGCTATTCATTGCGGTAAGGAACGGCCGTGTAAATAGACATTTATGTTATTTGCCGAGAGTTTTAGTTGTCATCCCATATGAGTTGGAGATAATAAAGACCAAATTTGTCCCTCATCCACCGGGCTTCACACAATCACCTCATCTACATGTACATGTTGCCGTTGATTGACTGAGTCTGTGCCTGTTCAGCATTCTCGGCATTTTTATCTGGAGTTACACTCTTTCAGTGTAGAGTTTTGTCTGAATCAACAACTTTCCTTGGTATATGTCTCAGAAAGTTGTTGACCCCACCCGTTCTTCTTGTCTCTGCAACAGTAGACATGCTAGTGCTTGAATGAAAGTTTAGTTTACAAAGACTATGAGACTGGTATGGTAATGGCAATTCAGAGTGCACTGACTTTATGTCAAAAGTGGAAATGAAAGCATCCATATGAGTTGCATAGTTGTGTCCCACTTCATTGGAGCTTTCTTTCAACCACCAACATGCCTTGCCTTTCAAGAGTCAGTGGATTTTGGTTTTTTTTTGTTTTGTTTTGTTTTGTTTTGTTTGTTTTGTTTTGTTTTGTTTGTTTGTTTTTTTTTGTTTTTTGTTGTTGTTGTTGATATTACAGGGTAATTCAGGTTGCAAGCATGGTTTGGTGAGGAATAGAAAAACCAGTACAGTGAGTTGCCTCTACCATGAAATTGCTGAATGCAACTTTATTCAGGTGCCCAGTGCCCTATGTGCAATCAGTGATTGTAATACAGTGAAACCTATTTTGAGAGACCACCCCTAGGGCAAGCAAAAAAGTGGTTACATAAGGCAGGTGGTCTCTCAATGAAGGTGCAGTAACATGGGAAAGAAAGCAAAAGGGACCTTGGAAATATGGTCGTAAAAGGCAGGTGGTCGATCATTACAGTGGTCTCTCAAAACAGGTTTCACTGTATATTTGATCTTCTATATATTCTTGTCATGTGACTGTGGCAAGCCTGAATTCAGAAAAGTGTGTATAAATGAGAGTTATCTCCCGACTCAGATAATTTGCCTTTTCGACACAATCAGATGACACGAAGAGGTTGATACTGGTATCATAATTCTGAAACAACACCTGGCTCAGACCAACATACCTGTCAACTTACCACTCCTCAAAATAGTGATATTTTTGTAAATTTGAAAAATCCATGGGGGAGATTTGTATTTGAACAAAGAATATAATAGGAGATACTAAATTTTCACGGGGGAGATTCTGCCAAATTTGCAAAATTGTGCATGTAAATCAAAATCCCACCTTATGGGGGAGACTTGACAGCTAGGTATTGGACCAAGTACATGTACATCATTATTTATTGTTGAAGGAGACTGTGTGTTAGATTTGTTTATGTATTCATCATTCTCAATTGTTGAAGAAGACTGCACATGTACATGTTTTTTGTTCAAGCAAACTTTCTTCTGCAGTGTTCAACCAGGTTGAGTGTTCTGTGTTCAAAGAGGCAATAGCCGTCTTAGAAAATGCACATTTGAAATTAAATGGCGACTCACCAAAAATAGGAAAGTTATATAAAATTGTGTTTGCAATATTCAGAGATGCCACTTGTCAGGATTTTACCTGAATTCAGGTAATATGCCATTTCTTGAACTAAGAAAATCACTTCTGTTTTGTCAGAACAGCTCAAATTTGATGAAAAAGAGACGGGGTACATAGGTTTCAGGTAATATTGAGCACATTTCAGGTAAAATCTGTATGAATGAGTGGCATCTCTGAATATTAAAAGACTTGTTTGGCTCTTCCAAGCCATGGGTGGTCTACATAGTAGTATCGGTGTCAGAACATGAAGAATACACGAGAAATGAGACGTAGAACCGTGGTCAAAAGTCTTGTATATAGGAGCAAGACAGCTGCCCCAGTCAGGGGTGAATTATTGGGACCCCAGATTGTGTGCTGGGTGATTTACACCTGCTCTACGGTGCACATCTTATTCTTGGTCCTGCGGTCGGCTGTCAGCCAATGAAAATGTTTTGTACACAAGCAGGAGGTGGTTGTACCCCCGATGGTGTCACAGGAAAACGTGACGGCTCCTCAGTCAAAAGTTAAAAGTGTCAAATAGGATAACAGAGGTCTCGAGTGAAGCTGATGCAGTGAGACAACCACATATCAAATATAGGCTACTTTCGATCATTTTCAGGGGTTGATTTCATTAAATGGTATATAGGACCACCTGTAATTTCAGAACTTCAAGGTATCTAACACATTTAGTGGGACAGGCTACATGGATGACGGTACACAGACATTTGTTTTGAAATTGAGATGAAAAATTGAAGTTGATTGCAAAATTGAAGCTTGAGTGGTGTCTAATTTCAATTTGAACTTGAATTTTAAAGTGACGTTTTCTTGACTATCACCCCAGGTAGCACTTTGAGTGCTGACTGTGGGTGTATTCATGTCAACATATCTCTTGGTGTGAAGTCTGTTTACTCTCTGGCAATGGTTTGAGTCCGGAACCTTCTATCCAGATTGAGTGAATTGGCTTTTTTTTTTTTAATCTAAATGAGCAGGTGCATGGGAGAATAAAAATAACACAGAAACAAAGAGTGCCATTTTACTAGTGCTTTTGAAATTGTAACAACAAAATAATGAGTTCAAAGAGTTCAAAGTTTCTTTGAAAGATTTAAATGTTATAATTTACTGAAATTGAATTACATCAAAATAAGTCCATTGACATTAATCTAGAGATGTAGGTTGTGAACGATTTATATTTAATAAGATCTGAAGTGATATGTCACATTAATTACCCATAAACATCACCCCAGGTGCTGGTACCCTATGTCTGTGAGGGTCACGGAGGTGTGCTCCTGTGTACCCCCAGGGTGGGGTATAATAGCACACCCCATGAGGGCAGAGAGTCAGTCATTATAGAGTGACAGGGATGTGCTCCATGAGACTCTGTTTGTTCAGGTGTCTCTCACAGGACACCTCCAGCTGCACCTACTGCCATCTTGTACAAAGGATGGACACCCCATGACAGAGACAGCCCGCTTGAAAAAGAAATTAGCTCTTTACTGGGGAGCATTGACAGGACATGTGTCATCTCCCAGGCCCTCCTCAGATTGTGCTGTGGCAACATTACCAAAAAGTGTGGTTATGTTTATCCCCCATGGCAGAGACACCCTGCTTGAAGAAATGGGAGTGTTTTACTCATGCACATGCATAGGACATGGGTGTCCTCTCCCAGTCCCTGATCTGGTTGTGCCTACATCTAAAAAGGGAAAGGGTGGTAGCTTTAGGGCTGTAGTTACTGGTGATGAAGACAGCTTGTTTGAAGATATGGCCACTCTATGTACTTTGGTTGGACTTAGCTGTTTCTCCCAGACTGTTGGTTGTACCTATAACCTACAGCCAAAGGGTGGTCATCCATGATAGAGACAACAAGCTGATAAAAGAACAGCTACTCCAAAACAGCAATTCCTGTCCCATTGTGTCCTCAAGTTATGTGTTTTGCTATTCATGACTGGCAGTATGTACAGTGTAGGGCTCGTGGGTCTTCAATATGATATTAACATGAAGGAAAATGTTATGAAACTGCAAGACATCCCTTAAACTCAGTCACCACCACCGTCGTCGTCGTGGTTGTCGTCATTGTCGTCGTCGTCGTCGTCGTCGTCGTCGTCGTCATCATCATCCCAATAAATTATGGTGCATAATGTCCACTGATGAATTTACTCATTGAAAACCTCTTGTTTATTTGCAAGAAGTGCACAAGTATGTTAGAATGATCCTTTTAATGGTAAGGAAGGGGGTGGGGTGGGGGTGGAGGTCAGGATGTCTTGCGCCTTCTGACGGTAACTGTGACAGCTGACATAATGCCTCCCTTAACCATTTGGCCAATCATTTGTAAAGAGTAATCATGATGTGGCCACCATGATGGAGATAATCTGCTGTACTGAAGGCCAGTCCCAGCATGCCCATCACTGTTAATACAGGACACACATATTAACTCTTAAAGTGCCAAATGTTGGACTGAGTCAACAGCTTTTCTCTGGAACTAGAGGCATGCTGGTACTTGAATGAAAGGTCTTTTTGCGAGGAATGTGAATATGGGATCCTGAAGTTAATTCAGACTAGTTTGACTTAAGTAGATCGACTTAAGATGTGATTGGCACTCAAAGAGATAGTCTCCAGTCAGAATCACTGACCCTGTTGTCCGGCAAGGGTGACAGTCAGGCACCATGATAGGGATATAATAATGAATAAACTAATGGGGTTACTAACATTTTGGGGGAATAGAGAATATTTATTCTAAATACATGATCATTCCTTCTCATACCAGGCTCAGTGTGTGTTTAAGGAATTAACTATGACTTTTAAACTAGTCTTGCAAATTAAAAACAAAATATATTTTGACCTGTTTGGTACAGGGCTCTGCCAATACACATGGGGACCCCTTTGTTGAATGACATGAGGGAAATTAGCACTGCAGATAATATAAATGCCTGGTAAGGATTTTACATTGTTGAGAGTTTCCAAAAAGAAAAAAAAAAGAGGAAAAAGTGCAAGTGTACTAAATTTAAATTTGTGCAATGCTGTCATTTTGAATGCTTTCAGTTATCAGTATTACTACATTTTATCATATTTATCTAGCAGGATATTTTGGAAGCTTGTGTGATCTAAAAAAAGGAGGTTTATACCTTCAAACATTCTCCCCTCGAATTAAAATCCTGCGTCAGCAGCAATTTACTTGGCATGCTATCTTGATATAGGTCTCGCCTACAATTCTCAATGAAATTGTTTTTCATCACTGCTGACATTAGGTGAAAACCCTGAAGCAGACAGCATTTAACCAGCAGCTGGTTGTGGGTGCTTTTAGTGGGAAAAGGGTTGATTGTTCCCCACATTTTTTCCCCTCCATTTCAGCCATGAGCATTGATAATTAAAAAATAAAAAATATCCTGAATCTTTAATTGGCCCGGCAGAATTGTACAAACCACTGGGGAGCTATTTTGGAAGCAAACAAGTTTGTCACTGTTACGTGGTGGAAAGATACGGCAACATGGCTGATAATTGATTGAGGGACTGACCTTCCCTCACCTCCTGTCAAACTTACCACTTTATGATCATCAAAAACCTTGTCAAATTTATATGTAATTTTTACCCTGGTGTCTTTTTTTGGTTAGTGGATGAAACACCTTTTGGCCTTGTACAGCGCAAGTCTTTCATATTCAATTGAATTGGACTTGAAACGTGAAGAATATCACGGTCAGAACAGAGACCTCTGCCTTGGGGGTCTCTAATAATGTCTGGCTGGCGTGATCTTGGATTGTTTCAGCTGCTTCCAGCTTTAACCCTTTGCCAACCTCAAATTGCCAAAAACTGTCTGAGTGTCAGGTAGTATGTAGCTCATCATCTTTACTTTAAATTTAACATGGAGAAAACTTGTTGAATGGGGTCTGTCTACAGAGAGAATTTTCATGTCAGGTCTGCAACTTTTCCTGAAGTTAGCAATGGCCAGCCTGTGCCAGGGGTAGTTTTCTGCCTCAGTTTGATTTAAAGTGTGAAAGGATTAACTTGAAAGCTGCTGGAACCATGTCTACCTCAAACTTGTTGTCCATGTACCTTCAGAGGATCTTAAGGCATGACAGATTGACATACATATGTGATACAGTGCAACATGTTTTGAGGGACCACTGTAATGAAAGACCACCTGCCTTTTAAGACCATTTTTCCAAAGTCACTTTTGCCATCTCTCCCATGTTAATGCACCTCTATTGAGAGACCACCTGCCTTATATGACCACTATTTGGCCTGCTCTGGGGTGGTCTCTCAAAACAGGTTTCACTGTATTTAAGTAATTAATGCTCTGGTACACTTTTACATCACTTTACACAGAATTAATGCGACCTTGCTTCAAACATGACCTTATATACACTATACTTCTCATTTCAGGTGATCTAAACTGTATATTTTCTGAAAGTATACATTGGTATTAATCCATTAAAAATAATGAAATCTCTGTAAGTCTTAAGAACTTAAATTCTAATTGCTTAATTAAAAAAAACTTTAATTTTACCTGTTTTTGCAGAAAAAGAGAGCAAACACCAAAAATGGGAAACATAATTTCCTATGGGAAATGGAACAGTTCTCCTCCATTAGCAAAATGGTATTTTGAATTTTGGATAAGGGTTTTAGTTCAAAATATAAAACTTTAATTTTACCTGTTTTTGCAGAAAAAGAGAGCAAACACCAAAAATGGGAAATATAATTTCCTATGGGAAATGGAACAGTACACCTCCATTAGCAAAATGGTATTTTAAATTTTGGATAAGGGTTTTAGTTCAAAATATGCAGGATGTTTACATTTAAAGTTAAATTTTTTAGTTTTTTGAAAAGTTTAAACAATAATTAAATTAGAACTTAGCCCTGTTTCCAAAAATGAAAATATTGTTTTGGAGAATGTTATGTGTTGTTTCATTTGACACTATATATAAACTAATTCTGATTTTTATTTTTTAAAATGCTATTTTAAAATTTACGCTTAATTAAAGAATTTAATTAAAATTTAATTACATCAATAGCGACACTAAAATTTTATGTTCGGTACCAGAATCCAACTTGATATTATGTTGTCTTGTAGAAAGTATTATACGTTATAGGGTATTTTATGGTAACCATAAATTAAACATTTATACAAAAGAGTCATAAAGTATACCATGCCACTGACTCACTCAGGTTAGCGTGTATCTGGGTCAGAGATATTTAGTTACATATAGATAGGCCTACTTAGTGATTTCATCGTAAAAGAAAAGTGATTAAAAATCTTCAACTTCGGGATCTGTGGCAAGACCATGACTCAGCTGCAGTCAGATTTTTCACTGTTTGATGTGGTGTTGTGCTGGCAGTTGGGCTGAGATACAGCCACAGACCTCTCATCCCAGAATAAGAGAGGTCGCGATTTGGCTGAATATACAAACCAAAACACAACATACTTGTGGGCTAGTGGTGTGTATTCCCGTTATATTTTGTTAAAGTAACATTCAATTCACTGAATAGCTTTGTGGCAAAAGTTCCAACTTATGTGTATTTTAACTATATACAACCATTTACCACTAGGAATTTGATGTTCCTAGGCAGAGTGGTTTAAAAGATACAGAGGTCCATATAAAAAAATGGAAACTAATGGAAATACACATACCTAGCCTGCCTGCCTACAGAGCCCTCTACTGAGAACTCACATAAACCAGCTGATCTTGACTTTATCTGTTCCAAAGATATTCCTCAGCATATCTGGGATGTGCGTTCCCTGTAGTGTGTTGAGAAAGGCTGTACTGAACATATTCAGAGACTCCAACCCACAACTTCATACAAACTGGAGATTATCTCTCCTGGAGTACTATTGAAACTGGAGATATTTGGAGCACAGCGACTGTGCTGGGGGATGGGTCTGGGAGGGCAGCGCCCCCTCCTGGGGGTGAGAAAATTTTGGAAAAAAGGAGTTAAAATGGTGTATTTTGATGATTTTTCTTTTTACTTCATCCATTTTTTTATTTGGGTGGGAGAAAACATATTCTAAGCGGGAGAAAGGGAAAATTTGGAAAAAGGGCAAACAAATGGGAGATCTCCCGCCGAGAACGGGAGTGTTGGAGTCTCTGTATATTCTAACAATATTGTGTTATACAGCTATAGCTTAAATGCAGGATTTCTTGTCTGTCACATGTATTACAGTGAACATAGGCTGCTCAGCCAGACTCTGCTCCATGCTATACCATCTGTAGAATAGCCCATCTGTAACCGGAAAAAAACTCTCATGAATATGTAATTCTCTAAGTACAAAATCAGTTTTTACTACTACCCTATCGGAAGTGACCCTTACATCTATTTGAAGTTCTAGCCAGGAACCTGCAAAGTATGGCCACAATGAGTGGTCAGGGCTTGGTTGAGCAGAACATATAACGATGGCTACCTCTCAGCCCTGGGTCAGTTTGGCCTGGGCACCTCCAATCTTGACATGCAATAAAACTACGATCAACTGCCTGGCCAGACCTGGTTATTTATTTATCTACATGGAAAAAGCAAGTTATAAAAATTGCATCAACTTGACAAATGTACATGGGATAGCCACTCCCTAATGCCATAGTGCTTTGTACTATTTTTTTTTTAGTCATGCTTATAGCCTCTAAGTAGCAATATAGTTGTAGGCTAAAGGGTGTCTTTTAATATGAGTTTATTGTCTGCACATTCTTATCTTTTACTTGTAAATTTTTTATTATGCTCCCCTCCTATCAGGGTAGGGGTATATAGTAATCTCTTTTTCTGTGCGTTCATCCCTCCACTTTTCCTGTCTGAAGTATAATTCCTTCACTATGTAACTTAGATTACTGAAACTTTACACATAGATACATCTACACATAAAGATGTGTCATGTGCCAAAAGTAGTTCACTAGGTTAAGTATCTGGGTCACAGTGACATATCCTTATAGAATATGGTCTTTGCATAAGTTCTCCAAGCAGGGAAACCCCAGTGGAGATTCCGATGTCAGAGCCAGGCGTGCACAGATTTCTGGTTAATTTGCCGGCCACTCAGTCTTACCGCACAGGCTACAGCACTACTGAATACAGCAAGTAATGAGGAGTGAAACACAGACCGTGATTTCTTCAAAAAACAGAATATGGGGTGGCTGAAAAAGTATTTGAAAGACAAAGGCATATCAGTCAATAGAAGGAAAAAAGCGGCACTTTTATTTTTAATATTTGTCAGTTTGACGTTTCTTCCTGGTCTCAACATTAAAGCCCACTACACAACAGTCAATTCGCCTGGTCACTCAACGTTCTAACTACCAATGCTTTCCGCACTCTCTCCGCCAAGGATCTACAATGGTAAACTTCTATACACCTCCTGTATTTGGTCCAGTTCCTGTTTTTCTGTTCATGTTGACACGAACAAGATTAGCGATCGCCATCATGCATTATCGTTACCACTTTTGAGAAGGTGCACAGCGCGCCATCTGGTAGCAAAAAATCAGCCCCCATGCCTCGCTTTCGTAATGGGACAACTGCCAAGGTTTTCCCGCTTGGTGAACTTAAACAAAGACCGTATTGTGTCCAAGCTTTAATTCCTTTACTACTTAACTTAGTTTTATGAAACTTCACACACACATATGTTGATCTAAAGGTTTGTTATAAAATGAAAGTAGGTCACTAGGTTAAGTATCTGGGTCTCCGCAACTTATGTCGGGGCTATACTTCACTTGTCCTTCAACAAAGATTAATGAAACTTTACACACAGATGCATCTGGCTATAAGGGTATGTTATGTACCAAACGTAGGTCATTAGGTCAAGCATCTGGGTAACAGTGATAGCCTATTTTTACTGACTATAGTCATTCCAAAATGAGACCTCAGATTAACAAGGTTATAAATGGGTGGGGGGGGGGGGCATGAAGCCAGCAATCCATGTTTGTCTTTTAATTTCATATTGTCTTCATGTATTTATGCCCCCGCACCAAAGGAGGAAGGCGCACATAGCGATTACTTTGTCCGTGTGTGTGTCCAGACTGACAGTTTTCACATGATAACATGAAAAGTTTTACATCATAGGGCTTTTATGTTGCACATGCTTATAGTCCTGAGGAAGGTCTCATACGAGTTTGAAGATGGGTGACCTTGACCCAATTTCCAAGGTCAGAGAGCCTCTTTAGTAAATTTGGTTTTCACTCAGTAACTTCAAATTTTTTGGCATAGGGCTTTCATATTGCACATGCTTATAGTCCTAAATAAGGTCTCTGACCAGTATGAAGATAGGTGATCTAGACCCAATTCCCAAGGTCACAGAGCCACTTTTATGAATTTGTTAATCATGCGATAACTTCAAACATTTTGTGTATGGGGGTTTCATATTGCACATGCATATAGTCCTGCATAAGGTCTTAGACAAGTTCAAAGATAGATGACCTTGATCTAAATTCCAAGGTTACAGAGCCATTTTAGTGAATTTGGTTTTCACTCAGTAACTTGAAAAGACTTTGAGATAGGCCTGTCAAATTGCAGGTGATTACAGTCCTACATAAGGTCTGGGATGAGTTTGAAAATGGGTGACCTTGACCCAATTCCCAAGGTCACAGAGTCATTTTAAGTGAATTTGGTTTTTACTTGGTAACTTGAAAAGTGATTTTCATAGGGCCTTCATATTGCACATGCTAATAGTCCTAAATATAAGATTTCCGACCAGTGTGAAGATGGGGGATCTTGACTCAATTCCCAAGCTCACAGAGCCCTTTTTGTGAATTTTGTTTACACACCATAAATTGAAAAGTTTTTAACATAGACCTTTCTTATTGCACATGCTTTTAACCCTACTTAAGGTCTGGGACAAGTTCGAAAATGGATCACCTGGACCCAGATCCAAGGATCCCAGAGCCGGGGGGGGGGGGGGGCATAGATCTAGCAATCTGTGATTGCATTTTAATTATTATTTGTGTTTTATTGTTTTATTGGCATCCAGGCCTCAGCAGTGTCTTACTCAATGTGGATTGCAAATAAACTTTTCATCTTGACAGTTGCCATGGAAACCAAGGACGGCCAATCAGCACAAAGTCAACTTAGTAAAACAATAACGTAGTCATTTATAAAGATTGGTAATTTTCAATCCCTCTATCTGTGCTCGTACCAATAGTGTCTTTTTTATTTCTTGTTCTCTTCTACACGGCCCATGGAGTCCATATGTTCCCCGACTCGATTAGCAGCTGTACTCTGCTCAGTGTTGTTGCTTTGTTGATGTGCTTTGTCTTTTCTCCACAAGAGGAATTCATGTAGGGTTTTTGGCCTGCTTCCCAATGTTTTTTTGTTAAAAATAAAACCTGTTTAAAGCAACAAACAAGAACATATTACTGTGTGGATAGACAGAGTATAAGCTGTGGAGAAGAGAATATGTGGAACCAGGTCTGTTCAGCAGGCAACTAGTTCAAAATACCTCCACCAGATGGCCACTAAGGAGATCATGTTGCAACAAGCCTTAACCCTTTCCTGGTCAAAATTAACCCCTTCAGCCCCTCACTGTGGATTGAGCCTCATTGCCAAGGAAAACTATTGCCCTGGGTGTGCATCTACGAAATCTTATCCCAGTTCTCTGCAAAGAGGATTTCTTCTAACATGAAGTTTAAAAATGGTAAAGCAGGTTACGGTGTACAACTGGGTGCTTTTGGCACAAACTGGGCATGAAAGTGTTAAATGTGTCGTCGGCAATGTTTGATCGCTGAACAGTTCACTCTTGACATGCACATCTCTGTTGCAGAAAGTTTTAACAGCTTTCCCTGTTGCTCACTGTGCTACAGCAGACGAGGAAGGCTAAGAGCCAGGTCAGACTTCAGCGTGGCACTAAATTTGTTGATTGGCGTGTTTGTTGCCTGGCTTTTGTATGAGGAAAATCGTTTGACACGTTACAGGTGAACCCAGGTCCCAATCCAACTTCATGTATGTGCATCTCCAACATAGTACTGTTGTTTCTTGCTCAATGCCTCACTGACAAAAGGATAAGGGGTCAGTCATTTGCAGAGTGTGACTTATTAGGCGGGGTCAGGTAAGACTGTTTGTGAATTCCACCATGCAGCAGATGAATTTCATGAGCCATAGAATCCAAGAGTATTTGGCCGGTCAGGACAGGCTAAATAGTGTCTGAAAATGACAAGTGAGTATGTGTGTAGTTATGCCTCATCAAGGCAGAAAGTTATTCATTTTTGTGATTAGTATTTGAATAAGTTAATGACCTTCTAACTACATTGAAAACTAGTCTACTTCTTGGTTTTCAACAATTTTGGTTTCCAGTTCATAAGTTCCATCCTAAGAGCTCAATGAACTTTATAAAACTTGGTAGCAATCGTATATCAAGGCAAAACCCACATTGTGATTGTACCTGGGTGACCTTGGCATAATTTTCAAGGTCACAGGGCCGCTCGGTTTGTGACATTTATTTCCATGCGATAACCACTGACTTGGCAAAACCTGGTATAGGGTATAAATGGGGGTAAGACCTAGGTTGGCATGGTATCTTGATTGCCTGGACCCAACTCGATCGATCCCAGAGTCACAGTGATACCAGCCCGATGTGAGTTTCGTCTATATGTAGATGTATTGGTATTTTCAAAGACAAAATGTCCCAGCAAGAGGCATTTGATATTGCCTTGCAAAATGAGTGTTAAGTTTGTAATAAAGACCAGCACTTGAGGACCAAAACACCTTCCTGCTGAGAACTCTGAGCGCACAGTGCTTCAATGATAGATGATGACATGACATGCTATATTGTTAAAATGTTTTGTGACCATGGAACGGCTGGGTCTAGACCAAGCAACCTTCAGCCAAATAATTTGTATCATATTTTGTTTGTGATCTTAGGTACCAGGTGCCGTACATTTAGCCCGGCTTGAAAGTATTATTTGTGTGATTTGATGATGCAGGGAAACCTTATCATAGTTACACCATCTGCTTCTTGCAAAATGTGTCTCAAAAAAAAAAATTGTTAGATAAATTAGTCAAAAAGCATTGGAATTTGACTTTAATTTCCTGAGAACCTGTGTGGTTATGTGAATAGTCTTGGGTATGTGAGTGTCGTTATAATCAAGTTTCACTGTACATATAATGAGGTTTCACTATACATACAAAAGCTGCTTTATCGGCCATTAGCATCTTTCACTGCATAGTTGCACTGGAAAAATTTTACAGAACCATGGAATAACCAAAAGGTTGTAACATACGGCCATAAAAATACTTTTACTGCTCCTTGGGTACCATTTGCTGTTCCTCCTAGATGAATAAATATCCCTGAGCTGATCAATAATAGGTCCGTCTTATGATGTATCGGTTCACATTAATGAATTTGTGTGGCGCTGCACTTATGATCAGTTTGCGACTGGATTCGCTGCGTGATTGTGACAAGTCAAGCAACAAATTGTAAACTGTCTTCAATTACGTGTGGCCGGCTGCACCCAGAATCCATCATGGTAACCCGCCACACAGGCTACAGGGCAGAGCCTGTGAGTTTTGACAGGAACGAGAGAGAAGCTGCCACAGGAAGCAGTGCCACACTGCACTGGGGAAAGATGCTATGTACAGTTTGTACGTAACTGGAATTAACCTTTTCTGGTCCCAAGTCTTTCAGAAGCACCCAGGTGTGGATTGTCTGCTTGAATGATTTTACTGAAATTTCAGGTTAGAAAATTTTTTGCGGAGAATTGTAACAAGGCTTTTCATGATGGTATTCCCGCCGGTCACAAACTTTTCTTGTCATTGGTTGGCGCATGCATATTTGCACCCAAGGCGTGTGGAGGAAAGAAAAGCTCTTATTCTGAACTGGAGAATCAAATCAAAGATTCTGAACAGAATAGTAAGGAGGCCATCACGTCGTTTGGTGACTTTGAACTTTGTTGGTAGCCTTATTATAATGCTTCAATGTACAGCAGTAAATTTGATTTATATCAGAGAAATGGTGCTTCTAATGGCTCATTGTAGTTGAATATGAAAGCTCTGATGTGCCTTCATCAGGTGTTGTTACTTTTCATGTGAGTGACCTTGAATGGCCTATAATTTCTTTCTGTTTTGTGTGTGTCATAATGAAACCACAGACATAAATACACATCATTAAGTGAAACTAGAGATTGTCAGGGGAAGCATCATGTTATTTGAAAAGCCTTATGCTTGTGTTTATCTGATCTCTGTTTCAGCAGATATGTCTAGGTTGGTACAACAGACGACTTCCACAGTTCTTGTTTGTTTTGTTTGGATTTTTTTTTTAATTGGTCATGTTTTTTTAACCCTTTCAGTGCAAAATTTTGAACTGAGTCAACAGCTTTTCTCAGCATGCATTGAGCGCATTGTGTGCCGAGAAAAGCTGTTGACCTAGGATGTTCTCTCTGGAACTATTAACATACTGGTGCTTCAATGAACGGTCTTTTTACGAGGAATACAAATCTGGGATCCTAATGAAAATTCAGACTTGTCTGACTTAAGTAAATTGACTTTAGATGTGATTGGCACTGAAAGAGTTAATATTGAATCTGAATGCATTTGGTTAAGAATTGTGGTTGTCAAAATTCAAACGTCAAGCAAGCAGATGTCTGAAACTGTGACATATTTTCTAAAAAAAATTGGGAAAAAAAAGGTTCATTCATTGACAAGCAGTATAGTCCTATCTTTATGCCCCATATATTCATGTGTATTTAAGATATTGCAAGAAACACAAATCTTTCACCAGCTTCACTTGAGAGACTGTTTCCTGCTTTGAGCTGGGGAAAAGTGCCTGACTTTTTACACAATTACTGCTCAACATCCCGAAACTTAAAGAAAAAATGAAGGCAAGTGTTTTGGAAAAAAATCACATGCTGAGTAGGAGTTCTATTAAAGAGTCTGATATTTTAACTATTTTCTCCCTGGAATTAAGAGGGACTCAAGGATTGAGCCAACAGCTTTCCCTGGTGCGGGTCTGCCCACCTCATGCCTAGGAAAGCAGTTGACGTGGGACACATCCTGATACACATGAAACACAATTCCTCTTCAAATAGTATTGTTCATTACTGTGAAAATTAGTCACAAACCTTGAAGCACATTGATCTGGACATCTGGCCAGGTCGGCAGAATTAAAGAAGAAAGGGTCAAACTAACAAGAATAAGAGTGATGTTGGCAAGTCTCACATTTCATGTGAACGTTCTTAAGTTAATGCCCAAAGTTGACTGGCAAGAACTTGAAACAAGTTCAGCCACTGGCTGTACTTTGGGGGAGGTGGGTGTGACATACACCGTAAAACCTCTCTATCCGAACACCTCCATATACTGAACACCATTTCTCTTTCCCAAATACATGTATAAACTTTCAATGCTATCAAACCTCCCTATACCGAACACCTCACTATACTGAAGACTTTTTTGCGGTCCCAAGGGTGTTCGGTATAGGGAGGTTTCATTGTACAGTGGTCCCCCTATTGTAAGGCCTTTCTCATCAGAGGCCACTCCTCTTGAAAGGCCAGCATTCTTGTGCAGAAAGTATGGTATTCCCGTTATATTCTCCCCCTCAAGAGAGGTTACCCCTCGTAAAAGGCCACTTTTCGGCTGCACTTTTGGTGGCCTTATAAGAGGGGGACCACTGTATAAGAGGGGGACCACTGTATAAGAGGGGGACCACTGTATAAGAGCATCAGGGAGAGTGACTACAATTTCACTAGTATTAAAATAGACCTATGATAAAAGATATTCAATGTGCTTGGGACTCTACCCTTTTGTATCAATTAACACATGGCCAATTGGCACAAGGTAAAGGGGTTGCCAGAACTTCTTCTCAAATATCACTCTCCTCAGTTGCACAGAGAAATCTGTAGTGAGAACTTTCTGCATCTTAACAGTGACCAGAGGGCAACTGGAGAGTTGTAGGAGGGAAGTCTCTGTGGCACTTGCCTGCCTGTATCATGTTTACTTCATTGTACTGGTTTGTGTCACTCTCTAATCTGTGGAGGCATAAAAGCTGGAGGTGGGGCAGAGGTCAGGGCTCCTTGGCCCAGGGGCAGGGAATCCTGGGTGGTCTCCCACCTCCCCTTCGGGGTGGTCTCTGCACGTCAGCTTCCAATACCTGCATGGGATGGCCTGGGGAGTTGGGATGGGGGCGTTACCCATCACAGGTCAAACCAAATTAGATCCTCCATCCATATGTCACCCACAATTGATTTCTCTGCAGTCATATACTTTATGGAATATGAAGGGCTAATCACACATCATTCAACTGGGGCTGTGTTGGGGGGGCCGGGGGAGGGTGTCCTCAAAATCCAATGTTTTGAGTCAAAAAATCCATAAATCCTTTGTAAAATTGCAAGAAATCCTAAATCCTTTTAAAATTCCAGTAATCTTTTAAACCTAAAGTGGAAGAAAAATCCAATTATCCACATTTTGAAGTACAAATTATCCATTAATCCCTTTAAAAAAGGGCCAAAAATCCAATAATCCTAAAATCCTAACAGGGCCCCACCAGTTCTGCTTGTGCATGAAATAAAAAAAAAAGCTGGTAACCCATCACACAGAGTATCCCTGGCCATTCCCTCCACTTATCAAACATACTGCCCACTGTTAACTCGCACAAATTAGTTCTCCAAGAACACAATTTTGCCAGCCATGCAATATTGCATGTACAAGGCATGATCAGACAGAGATGAAGCACAGAAGACCAGTGTGGTACGATGGATTTCAACGAGCTGGTCATGCTTTCAAGTGGACTTGCTTTGTGGGAAATAACGAGGCCATTTTATAGGCTAAACTTCAAACAGCTGATTGGGTTATTTGTATCTGTGGGGCCCAGGCTTGGACTGTACATGGATGACCTTGGTCTGCGAGATCAAAGTCACAAGGCTGCACTGTCCAATTGTTTGTGTCGTTTTGTACATGATGATGTTGAGATAAATACCTCTTAGACATTTGGTGCCCAGATTGAATTTTATTGAGTTAACTTCCACATCCCGCAGCCATTGTTGGAGACCAAAGGCAATGTGGAAATTTTATCCTAGTATTTTTAAACAGCTGGTAGTCAGTAAAATGCCTTTTACATTTAAATAAAAAAAATGTATCCTAGCCTTCATTAATTGTTTGCAAACATGGATCCAAAAATTTTCAACATAAGTTTGAAACATTTGTTCCTGAATACACCATGTCAGGACTATGTCAGTAACATTTACTGTGATCAACATTGGCAAGGTTTCAGTAGAATTTATTGACATATTCTTTCATCTACAGCGTTCTGAAAAATTAAAAAAAATCACAATTGATTTTTTTGCAGGAGAGCAAGCCACGAAACTTTTGTTTTGCATTATTTATAATGACACTGTGAAACCTTTCTTCATCCCTGTCACTACCAGAAGCAACCGTAGTCGAACAACGATAGCATGCCGGAAGGGACTACAGTTGAAGTTACGTTGTTGATGCGTAATGCAACCAGGCACAGGCTGTCAAAATGTTTATTAGGTATAAACCTAACTATCCACTTTGCTTGCTATTATAAATGGGTTTTTGAGTCATTAAAAAAGTTAAGCAGTCAAACGATGCATAATTTTTTCAGGAAAAACAGTAAATATCCAAGATGGCAGCCAGAACATGTGACCTTTGGTGATGTTGACCTACTTTTAGCAACAGAAATGTAAAATATTAATTTCATGCCCTGTGCAGTAACAGTATGGGAACATGCAGTCTTGTGTTTATAGGAGATGCGTACTGATATTTCCAAAAAATTTTGTTTAAGAATATGTCACAAAATGGATCAAAACCAGTGGAGTATTTGCATGGTTCTTTTGGGTGCCAACAGAGATGGAAACCCCATGAAGAAACAGTAAATAGGCTGAAATTGTAAAAATTGTTGCTAGAACGTCTCATTTCACATTATCTGCTGGTTTCTTTGTTATTGTAACTGTGTTTTTGAATGATTACTTAAATATCAAACTGTAAAGTGTCCGGCAATGCTGAAATGTGCCTAGAAACAGCAAAAATCCAAGATGGCAGCTAGGTCATGTGACCTTAAGCATGACAAGTGACCCAGATCTATTTAAGCAACAGAATTCCAATGATCTAAGCCGAAAGACCTTTATGGTGAAAGTTTGTTGTTATAAGACTGCTTGGTTGTGGGATAGATTTCCACATGCCAGGTCGTGTCATTTGCTTTTAAAATTGCTCGATTTAATGTGGCAGTGGCGGCTTGTCCATTATAGGAATGTGGCAGTGAATGGGTTAAAGACCATGCTAACCAATGACCACCTGTCTTAAGAGACCACCTTTTCAGGACTCTTTGGTGAGCACTTTTTATTTTATACTTCCTATAAAAGACCACCTGTCTTGAGAGACCATAATTTGGTCTTTGCTAGGGGTTGTCTTTGAAGACAGGTTTCACTGTACAATATCATGTGATCCTTGAATTCAATTAGAATAATTTTTTTTCCATGGCTACCTTCCCAAATTTAGGATGTGCATCGAACATTACCTATGTGCGTGAGGTTTATTAGCCCCCCCCCCCCCCCAAAAAAAAATTGTTTGTTTCCCCTAACCCGGCCTACCTATCTCTAAACTGCCCTGCTGACCCCCTGTTAACTTCCACCCCAAAAAATAAAATAGAAACACCTACCTACCCATGATTGTGAAATATTTAACAGAGAAAAAATAACAACCCACCCGAATTGTCAGAATAA
Source organism: Hermodice carunculata (assembly GCA_964020975.1). Lineage (NCBI taxonomy): Eukaryota > Metazoa > Annelida > Polychaeta > Eunicida > Amphinomidae > Hermodice > Hermodice carunculata. The sequence continues at coordinate 971,452 of CAXHWN010000555.1, forward strand.
AAAAGAAAGTTATGCCTACCTACCTACCCCATAAAAGTTTTGGTCCGTTAGGGGAAACACACATATTTTTTTTGGCCTTACAACAAATGTACAGCTGTATAGGAGACAATAGACATCTTGAGCATAATTAGAACCTGGTTCACAAAATAAAATTTCAGAGGCATTTTGCTATAGAAAGTGGGACTTGGCTAATAGATTCTAGGTAATGATGACATGGGGTTTTGCAGGATATTTAATGTCTTGAGATCAACCTCGGATTAGATGTTATTGACTTTTCTCGTTTCAATTTTTCAAAATGAAATATGTACACAGGTACCACAGTTTTAATTCTTGAAAGCCCACATTTGTGTATTCGTATTTGTTATGATAGAAACTTGTCAGTTTATTGTGTGTTGGGATAAAATCTTGTATTCATATTTACAGAGATGTGTCGTCCTCTTATCCCTTTCCCCCTTAAACCGGCCGGAAGCAGCCGTAGGTCAAATGTCGTCTGCTTCAGTCTTTTCAAATAATTTCAACAATAATGAAAAACAATTTTGACTGAGAATATTAGATGAGCCCTATCACTATCACATGCCCAAGGTCAACAACTTTCCCTGGCATAAGTTGAGCACTTACTGCCCAACTCATGTGAAGGAAAGTTGTTGACTCGTGTAAATTCACGGGGGAAAGGGTTAATTGATGTTATTTTTACGGTTGATGCAAAAGTTTTATGAGAACATGCCTATGGCATTATCCTGCAATGCATAGAACTGGTTTTAGTCAAAAATTTGACGTACGAGGATTCGTGTGGATCACTGTAATTGGCCTCTTTCAGTGCGGGGATGGTTGAAGTACCTGTTAACTCATTCCATACTATGGTCACAGGCCTTGGTCAGTGATTCTGGCACTGCTTGGCAAGTCATGCTGCAGCTGCCCTTGGGGCAGCTGCAGCATGACTTGCCAGGCAGTGCCAGAACCACTGACTTAAGACAATAGGCATGTTGGTTACTGAATGAATGCACTTTCCATGAAGAATTTAAAATGCAATTGTTGTCTTAAATCTAGGTAAATATACGTAAATATTAGGGACTGGTATGGAATGAGTTAAACAGACCTTACTGCATGTGTATGCAGCATTACAAATGGACTATAAAAAAAAAAAAGAGGAAAACCACGACAAACAGCATAAAATCTACATGACAGCGCGTAGATTATACGTGCAACTGGCCACACCCACGTGGTACATGTATCCCGTACCGGTGTTTCAGATGAAGCCAGGTTTCCATATGCATGTATTGCATGCTGTGTGTTGCATATTGCATATAGCTGCGTTGTGTTCAGTGCGGACAATGATGCTTGTAGTGATTGAAATGGATACCAAGATTGCACGGAGGTGTCAGACACCCATGATTAAATGCCACTTTCCTGAGTGGGAGATGACTCAGTCAACCAGAGAGTAACAATTTTATCCCATTTTTGTACGATTTAGAACTTCTCTTCTCCAGAAAGATAGCAGAAATGGAGATTTTCTGGGAAACATCCCCCAATAAACTAATATTTTCTGCTCACTTCACCATTTTACTTGCAGCCGTCAGCTGCAAATGAAAAACTTTCCGCCTTTCCTGAGGATCCTTTGCTGCAGGTAGATGGCGCTGCACAGTCTTCCTACTCTAAAACCAAAGCTACGAGGGTAATGGGACAATGTGTGCTCCTTATTGGTAAATAAAGCAAGCATTTAATAGCTTTTAACCAATCAAATGGCTGGAAATTTGAAGAAATGGGATAGAGACATTGACCTCGCCTGTGGTGTATAGCCAGAACCTTTAATAGGATGTATTCATATCTACATGCGGTCCTACTCTAACACCTATTGAGCAAAAGAGGGAGCCACCTGCATCAGGGCAGATCCATGTATTTAGCATGGTCAAAAGTACTTTAATTCTCAACAAAATGAACCACACAAACACACAATAATCTTAAGAAAATGTATTAACATATATTTGAAACATAAAGGATGCCTAGAATAATTAGAAATGGGCTCTCTTTTGGTTGAAAAGGTGTTACTTATGGATCTTTATGTAGTATATAATGCAAATCTGCCCTGATCATGGTGGAAGCATCAGTCTGTTGCCCCGGCAACACAGGAAGTGAGCAGGATCGCAGTTAAATATGAATGTCTCCTATCAGCTATAGTCTACACATAGGTGCCTATAACTGACATGGAAGAGCACTTACAATGGACATATTTGAGCATCGTTCAGCATATTTATACAATACAAATGGAAACATTAGGCCAGCCTGAAAAATATTTCTGTTTCGTATAACGCACCCGGTGTGCGCAAAACATTGCAGTTGGAAAATTTTTTTCAACAGTGCAAAAAAAATTTTTTTCAGGCTTGATTTAACGCTACTAGTAGGTGATACCCAATTGTTTTTCTTCCTTTACATTTTAAATAAAGGCAACTACGTCATATCCTTGTTTCTTTGACTGTCTGCAGAAGCCTTGTACATGTATATATTATGCCATTACACATACACACAAAAGAGGTGTGTTCATGCCTTTTAATATTTACTCGGAACCCTCATCATACACCCCTCCCCTCCTATGATGTTGTCAAGTGAAAATTAAAACTACACATTTGTATTTGATGTCTTATTCATTTTCTTCTGTGATATTTGAAAAAAAGGACAACTATATAATTCTGCTAATCCTTTGTTTCTTGAAGCGCTGTACATGTACATATTTAAAATAGCAAAAGACCCACCCCAATTCAAGCTAAGCCGAGGTGTATTTACAGTAGGGCTACCCTGTCTCAATGCCAGTAAACCAGCCTGAAGCATATATTGTCCCGGTACGACTTCATCTGTGGTAAAATCTCTTAATTGCTTTAATACAGATCTAATACAAATTTTACAACCTGGAATCTTGTTCATCTTGTATCAATACTAAGTCCATCAGTCCCCGTACTGACATGATGCCCTTATTGCAGTACAGTGGTACCTGCTATTTAAGACCACCCCTACAGCCAACAAAAAGTGGTCTCATACTGCAGGTGGTCTTAAATTGAAGGTATATTTAACGTAAATACAGCAGAGGGTCTTGAAAGAGTGGTCTTAAAAAGACATGCGGTCTTAAATTGGAGGTGGTTTTTAGAGCAGGTACCACCGTAATACGTAGTAGGTATGTGTACTTAAAAAAAATATAAAAAAAAAAAAAATCCTCCCTGCCTCATGAATTTCTTCAAGGCCCTGTTATACGAAACAGAAATATTTTTAAGGCTGGCCCTATGAGGCAAAAGCATGTAAGTTGTTGTCCACGCATCTATAAGGCATGTTGCAATACACGCTATGAAAGGTGCACATGGAAACCTACATGTAACATAACACAGGTATTTACCTGACCTGTGTAAAAAGCTGGAGCCTTCAATCATTTGTACCCATCCTGCCTGACACTAGAGACTACTTTATGGCACATAAAGCAGGATACGGCATATTAATATGGGATGGTCCCGCTGGTATCTCCACTCAAAATGTAGTCTGCTGAAAGTATTGCCTACGATCTCCACCAAAAAATCTCAATGAATTTGGTTCAAGTCAAAGTACACTGTGGTGTCTGTGGTGAAAAAGGCATCGGTCAGATTCCAGTGTTTTGATCGATTATCACTTTGCAAAGGATCAGAAGCTTTAGCAGTGCAGATTTTGAGTAACAGTAAGCAAATTTTGCGACACAAATGGTTAATCATGTAGAGGATGTGATGTACAGTTTATGTGGTATTCCTAACTTCTGGTTTTGATCATTGTTTTTTTTTTTTCGTAGCCTGACAAATCCAGCATCTGATGCACATAGGTAGTGTGATTCGCAAGGCACTGCAATTCTGCTCACTTGAAAATTGTATTTGGCACTTTGGTACTCGTGTTAAAGCTCTTGTAATAAGAAATGGGAATGTACACTTCTCAATATCTGAAAAGATGCCACTAATTTAACATGGTTCAATATTTGGACGGAAGACGTGGAGTTGATTTAGGCTGCTTAGAGATACGTACAGGTACCCTGAGGTCCATGCATGCATCTGTCTATGTGTCTGGATTTCATTTCTGCATGAGAATGTCTAATACACTTGTCCAGTTTCCTTCAAATTTTGTCACAATGCATACCTAGGCTTGATGTTTCAAGAGATTGATTATGCATGACCTTGATGCAAAGGTCAAAGTCACACAGGCATTTGAACAAAATTAGTTTCTGTGCTCTATGCAACTCCAGAACAATTTGATGAATGTTTAATCATGCTCAGGATGTGTACCTCTTCATAGACTTCAATTGGACTGGCATTTGGGTGTTCATGACCACAAGGTAAAGGTCATATTGCTACAAAAATCCAGTCTTAAAAAATCTGATACTAATGGGGCCCTTCATGACCCGTTCCTTGCTCTGTTTAACCCTATATTGCCTCTGGAACTCCAGTCACAACTGTTCATGCCACCTAGGCCGATGAGACTGAGTTGTAGTTTAGAAAGATCAAGGTTTGTCAATGGACATAAAGGTTAACAGCGACTGCTGGTGCCATTAGCCAATTAGCCAAATGCTAATGTTTTCATTTGGCTATATACAGAAATTTGCAAATGGGTAATTTGTTTTAACATGAGTAAGAGTCAGGTTGCATTCTGCAACAATTACTGTTTTATTTCCCAATTTGGCTACAGATTTTGAAGGCCTAGATCTGCTCCTGGGTTTAAAGAGGTTAAGGCAGCCTGCAGTAAGACAGTAAACATATGGCATCATGTATAGGTCGCCCAGAAATCACCCATGGTACATCAGTTAAACTACAGTGCCGCCAGAAAGTTTTACACCATCTTCTCTGGTGGCCCCTCCGTGTGGTCCTCCTCAGGTACAACTTGTACAAGGGACTCCTGCAGAGAACATTGTTAGGAAATTTGATGTTAGTTACTCAGTGTGCTTTTTGTACCTACCTGTGGCCCCCATTGGCCCTAAACTGGTCATGGTGTCAGAATTACAATGTTTATTACACTTAGAAAAGTGGTTCCACTGGTGACCCCCCAGAGTTTTGGAGCAAGACTTTCTGCCGGCACTGTATGTGTCCAGCAGTGCCAGCATTTTGCCTCAGTACACTCCTCCGACTGCCAGGTTTCTACCCTCATTTAGGCCTTCAGAATCAGGAACAGATACAGACATGTATCAGAAATATGTACCCAACATTGGGGAAAAAAAACCCCAATCAGCTGAGATGGCCCTGTTCCTCTTTTTTTTTAGTGCCAAGTTTTGGACTGAGTCAGCAGCTTTCCTTAGTGGCCTTTGCGCACATTGTGGCCAAAGCACAGTGAGGAAAGTCTTATATTGTATGTAAGTACAGTACAGTACTGCTACAGTAGTCCCTCCTTTGGAAGACCACTCCTTTGGGAGACCACCTCCTTTGAGAGACCACAATTGTCAGGTCTCTTTGTAGTAGTTTTCATGTTATGTATACCTCCTTTTAGGAACCACCTGCTTTATGTGACCACCTATTTGGCAGCAGTAGGGGAGGCCTCTCAAAAGAGGGACTTCTGTACTGAATAAAAAGTCTTCTATAAGGATATGAATGGACCACCCTTACTTCAGTTCAGAGCAGTTCGTTTAATTTAGTTTGACTTAAGATGTCGTTGGCACTGAAAGAGTTGAAATGTTTTAGCCATCTGTACATTCATTTAGCCAAATTAAACAGCATTTGGCTAATTGGCCAATGGTCGGAGCAGTCCCTGAGAGAAATATTATAATTGATGTTTAATTTTTTGGCCTATTTAAGCTTAAACAGTGCATTCCTGGATTTATGTGTCTGGTGTTTGGGTTTGCATTTGACGTTACGGAGGGTACAAGCTATGGAAATGAATTGACAGATAATTAATTGTACAGAAACCAAGTCGATGGAGTTATGCAAGTTGAATTAAAAAAAAAAAACCAAACAGACAACTAGATTTTTAGCTCAGCTGACTTGTCAGTCAGCTGAGCTTATCTTATGGTCCTCCGTCCGTCGTCCGTCGTCCGTCCGTCCGTCGTCTGTCAACAATTTACATTTTCGACTTCTTCTCCGAAACGATCAGCCAGATCCACTTCAAACTTGGTGGGGATGTGCCCTTGGGTAGGTGTCTACAAAGTTTGTTCAAATGGTCATGGTCCATTGATTTTGGGATTTTTAATGATTTTTTTTGTTCTTTTTTGGGCAAATCTTAAAAAATCTTCTTCTCTGAAACCGCTCACCCAATTACTTTGATATCACACAGAAACACTCCCCGGGACACCTAGTTCTTAATTTGTACACCAGGTGGCACTGCAATTTTTTCCTATTTTTTTATGAATTTTTGTGTGTTTTAGCTATTTTCGACTTCTCCAGAACTGTCCATCAGATTTAGCTGAAACATGGTGGATATGTTCCTTGTAGAAGGTTGAAACAAAGTTGTTCATTATGTGGGAATGTTGCAGATTCCTGATTTTTAACGATTTTTTCAATTCGGGTACTTATCGGTCAGTGCAGCTTTCCTATTGATTACTATGGAAGTCAATGAGCATTCTAATGCTAATTCACATTTTCGACTTCTTCGCCAAAACCGTCATCCAGATTAACTTCAAACTTGGTGGGGATCGATGTACCTTGGGTAGGTGTCTACCAGGTTGTTCAAATGGTCATGCTCCAGTGATTTTTGGATTTTTAATGAATTTTTTTGATCCCTTTTTGGACAAATCTTAAAAAATCTTTTTCTCTGAAAGTGCTTACTCAATTGCTCTGATATCATGCAGAAAGACACCTAGGGACTCCATGTTCTTAATTTGTGGACCAGGTGGCGCTGCAATTTTTTACTATTTTTTTTATGAATTTTTGTGTGTTCTAGCTATTTTCGACTTCTTCTCCAGAACCGTTACTCAGATTAAGCTGAAACATGGTGGATATGTTTCTTGTAGAAGGGTCAAACAAAGTTTTTCACTATGTGGGAATGCTGCAGATTCCTGATTTTTAACCATTTTTTCAATTCGGGTACTTATCGGTCAATGCAGCTTTCCTATTGATTACTATGGAAGTCAATGAGCATTCTAATGCTAATTCACATTTTCGACTTCTTCTCCAAAACCGTTATGCAGATTAACTTCAAACTTGGTGGGGATGTACCTTTGGTGGGTGTCTACCAAGTTTGTTCCCATGGTCATGTTCCAATGAATTTTGTGTTTTTTATGATTTTTTTTTCAAAAATCTTAACAAAAGTTTTAGTAGGAAAGTTTTAACATGGGAATTTCTTGTAATGGTAATAACTAAAATACTTTTGGCCAGATTTACGTCAAACTTGGTGGGTATGTGCCTTGGGTGGATCTCTACCAAGTTTGTTCAAATGGTCACGCTCTATTGATTTTTGGAATTTTTATGATTTTTTTTTTTGGTGTGGGGGGGGGGCAAACCTTAAAAACTCTTCACCTCTGAAACTGCTCACCCAGTTGTTTTGATATCGTTCATAGACACTCCCAGGGAAGCATGGTTCCCAATTTGTTCACCAGGTGGCACTGCAATTTTTTCTAATTTTTTTTTTTTATGAATTTTTATGCCCCCCTTCGAAGAAGGTGGGGCATATAGCGTTGCACATGTCGGTCGGTCGGTCGGTCGGTAGACTGTGGTTTCCGCACAATAACTCAAGAAGTTTTTGAGCTAGGACTTTGATACTGTATAAGTGTATTATTCTAGTAAAAAGCTAGGCGAAGTTTGAAGATGGGTGACCTTGACGTAATTTTGAAGGTCACAGTGGTACCTGAGTTAACTTTGGTTTCCGCACAATAACTGAAGAGGTTTTTAAGCTACGACTTTTATATTGCACAAGATTATAGCCCATATTTGGGGCTAGGCGAAGTTTGAAGATGGATGACCTTGACCTCATTTTAAAGGTCACAGAGCCACTTTACTGAATACGGTTTCATGCTTTCTGCATGATAACTTATACCTTGGAGCTAGAACTTTTATATTGCACAGCTTTATGGTTCTCTGTAAGGGCAAGGTTGATTTTGAATATGAGTGACCTTGACCCAGTTTTCAGGGTCACAGAGAGATTGTAGTTAGACTGTGGTTTCCGCACAATAACTCAAGAAGTTTTTGAGCTAGGACTTTGATACTGTACAGGTGTATCATTCTAATCAAAAGCTAGGCGAAGTTTAAAGATGGGTGACCTTGACCTAATTTCCAAGGTCACAGTGGTACCTGAGTTAAATTTGGTTTCTGCACAATAACTGAAGAGGTTTTTAAGCTACGACTTTTATATTGCACATGATTATAGTCCATATTTGGGGCTAGGCAAAGTTTGAAGATGGATGACCTTGACATCTTTTTAAAGGTCACAGAGCCACTTTACTGAATATGGTTTCATGCTTTCTGCACGATAACTTATACCTTGGAGCTAGAACTTTTATATTGCACAGCTTTATGGTTCTCTGTAAGGGCTAGGTTGAGTTTGAATATGGGTGACCTTGACCCAGTTTTCAGGGTCACAGAGAGATTGTAGTTAAACTATGGTTTTCGCACAAAGAAGTTTTTGAGCTAGGACTTTGATACTGTACAGGTGTAACATTCTAATCAAAAGCTAGGCGAAATTCGAAGATGGGTGACCTTGACGTAATTTCCAAGGTCACAGTGGTATCTGAGTTAACTTTGGTTTCCGCACAATAAATGAAGAGGTTTTTAAGCTAGGACTTTTATATTGCACAGGATTATAGTCCATATTTGGGGCTAGGCGAAGTTTGAAGATTGATGACCTTGACCTCATTTTAAAGGTTAAAGTATAAAGATATGTGACGTTGATGTATGATTAACCTTCACTAATTTTGTAAGGTCACGAGTGCCCGTTCTACCACTATCAACAGGATAGCGGGGGCAAGGGTAGCGAGGGCAAGGGTAATGAGGGAGGGGGGGGGCATCTATGTTTTACAAACATATCTTGTTTATATGGTTTTGTTATTTTTCACTTGTTCTCAGAACCGTCACTCAGATTAAAGTGAAATGTGATGGATATGTTCTTGTGGAAGGGTCAAACAAAGTGTTTACTAGGTGGCATTGCTTTAGATTCCTGATTTTTTAAGTATTTTCCGTACGGTTACTTATCGATCAATGCAGCTTTCCTATTGATTACTATGTAAGTCAATGGGCATTCTAGTGCTAATTCACAGGACAACTGACACAAAATTTACTGTTTACTTGATAACTTGAGATCTGTTTTGAGTTAGTACTGTGATGCTGCACATGTTAATGTTTTTGTATGAAGGTCATGCTCAGACAGTACATGAATGACTTTGACCTCTTTTCTGGGGTCACAGTGCAACATACATGAATTTTACTCTTCATTATAACTTGAGAACTACTTGAACCTTGATGTTGCACATGTTAGTGTTCTTGTATAAAGGTCAGACTTACTCAGACCATGGATGACCTTGATCCTTTCCCAAGTTCCTAGAGCTGCAAGTGTGATGAATGTCAAGATCAGCTGAGCATGGGCTGTTCACACAGCCCTCTTGTTTTTTAAAGTCATTGGTTTGATGTTTTTAGCCCAAAATAAGTTAACATGTGCTTATTTTCAGGTAAAAATAAGCTATTCTTTGATCCCCACCAAAATCATTTTGATGGAAGCAAATATATGTATATGTACAGTATATATATATATATATATATATATATATATATATATATATATATATATACATACACACACATACATACACATACACACACACACACACACACACATATATATATATATATATATACATATATATATATGATAAACTATATAGAAAATTGTAAGATGTAAGTGCATGTAACAAAATAAGACCTGTAGATAAGAGAAGAAGATGAATAACAAGATTAAGATTCAATTTTCATTCCTGACATTGTGCAGTATATCAGACCTGGGCAATGATGAGTCTGCTGTTAAAGCAAAAATTGTCTGACACACGTTTCATGATAATACCAATTTCAGATTACAGATACCATATTCTAAGATTTATGGCAAAAGAATTTTTTTCTGCAGAGCGGAGACAAAATCAAAGATTCGGTAAATTTCCAGGAACAAACTCATTACTATGGGTTTTTGTTTTTAAATGTTGGCTACATAGTGATACAGTGTACATGTAGTTGAATAATTAGCCAATTTGAAGCACTATGTATCAATTTCTCATTCTACAACTACTTTCTCCTGCCCTGGCTGGTTACATTGTCAATTTGTCAAGAAAATTGCAAATTTATATACAACTTTGGTACACGTACCTCCATTCCCCCCTTTATCTGTCAAAGTGACTATACATTGTGATACATCAGGTAATTATATAGCCTCATGTTTATAGGTCTCATGTGATTGATAGAATATTACACGTGGTTGGTCCACATTGATTGATAAATTACTGATAGCATTTCATACATTTGCTTATGGAGTGTAAGATTGTGGCGCGGCTTGGCCAGTCTTTTACTCTGTCGACTGGTCCAGCTCAAATATTTCCCTCCATGTCAGCAACGGGCACCCACTCTGTCGCAACGAGGTGGGTCTCAGATTAGATTTCAAGTTTACTTAGTAATAATAGGATTTGGAAACCAGAGAAATAGAAAAAATATTTGTGCTGATTGCCTAGTCTGCTGATACAGTCCGCTGATACAGGCTGCTGTCTGAGGATGGAGCTGAAGTACGTATTTCTATACGCTCTCAGTCGTGCTGGCACCAAAATGGTAGTGTGCAAAATGTTGTTTGCTTACAATTTTCTGTGGGAACTTTCTTTCTTTGGAAATTTTGAATTGTTTTCTTGTGATTTGGATAGGAGTTGTAGATTACAGTTGATGTGCAGCATAAGATTAAGTAAAAGAAAACTTTCTCTTTGATGGTTTGAGCCAGATAACCATGGCCTATAAAGAGGAATTTAAGTGGATTCCATCATGCATTACGACTTTTGGTAATTTAATTTTTTTTTCTGTCTCTCTCTTTTTTTTTCCAAAAAAATTGTCATCATAAACCAGACTCCTGCTGGTAACTGAGTAAAAAAAAAAGCTGAATTCTTCAGAATATTGGCTGAATAACTGGACAAAAGGCAAAATGTGAACTATGGATATTGACAATATTGTCTTTTGAGAAACTGGTCCATTGAACGAGCAGATTTTGCAGACTGTTGGTGGTCCAGCAGGAGATGTTGCTGGGCAGTGTCACTGTGGCCAGGCTGACTGTTGATACAAACACAAGCAGCTGGACTCTGGTGACAGGGTATCAAAAGAGAATTTGGCCTTATATTGATGGGAACCCAAGCCTTATATTCAGATGTCCCCCTCCTAAACGTCATGTCAGATGTCCTCACTAGAGCCCATGTACCTGCATAGACAATGTGTTTGCTATGTCCATTATACCATAGCTGTCAACTCTCCCATTGTCACTGGGAGTCTCCCATTTTGGAGAATCACAAAGTTCTAAAAATTATGGATTTTTGAGGCAAGATTGAGAATTTTCTGATTTCATACACTTTTCACAAGAACCTCGCGGTCACACGACTTTATACTGTGCTACCTGCTGTAAATACCACCTCTCGTGAGGAGCCACATTAGTTTTTAGGACATATTTTCGAGACATTATCCTTCTTATTTCTTTATATTAAATACATGTATAATGATTGGAACAATATTGCATCTGACCACTATATACTGTTTATTGGGGATATATAATGCAAATATAGTGTAAACAAATATGTGTACAAAGCAGGCAAAATTTTAATCAACATTTTTTGCTGAGGCAACCATATATTCAGTCTCTGTATGTGCAGACGCAGACATTGAGGTATGCCTTTATTAGTCTGCACATATTTAGATCCTGACATAAAAAAAAATTAATACAGCATTTTTGTAATAAGTAGATAAACGGGAGAGGTGTAATATACAGAATATTTCACAGTGGCATAGAAAATAAATGACAATTTACTACTTGCACAAAAATTTGTGGCCAGATGCAACAAAATAGTTACTGTCAAAGATACCATTTTACCAGCATACACATGTAGCGAGCATATGCCAAACTGATAATGAAATAGTAAACCATTCCTTCAGGTCCATATGTACATTAGATTTTGTTGGCAATACCACCCAGATCATGTAGCTTAATGTTTCATGGAGACATTACTCATGTTATTAAAGCCTGTACAGTAAAACCTGTCTTGAACCACCATCTCTAGGGATGACCAAATTGTGATCTGTCAACTTGACGGGAGGTATCAATGATATGAAAAGTGTTCAGTGAAATACCATATACAGGAAATGTCTGGAGACAAGCGGTGTCTTGTTGGAGTGGTCTGTTAAGAACGGGACCAGTGTACTGAAATAATGCTGTCATGTAATGATGTTTTGGCGTCCATGCTGTTCTAAAACCTGAACCACATGCATCCCGTGCTTGACAGTGAGGTGAGTCTTGTTGTAAATTTGGTTTTAGGACAAGAGACAGCTTTTTATCATGGAGGTTTGATCCATCACTTGTGCCAAATTTGAGGAAAAAGCTGCTGCTGGACAAGTACCAAAAAAACCCTTAATGTTGAACTCTCAAGGATCAGGTAAGTAAGTTCCAGAAATGTTAGTCAATATGGTAATATTTGCCATTAAAGCACTGATTTAAGACTGAGTCAGCAGCTTTCCTCGGGACACTTTGTGCACGTTGGATGCAAAGTGTCATGAGGAAAGCTGTTGACTAAGACTACTTTTTGCTTTAGACTAGGCTTGGTGGTATTTTAATGAAAAGTATCTTCATGAAGAATTTGAATCTTTTAACCATTATATGCTTAAGGGTAATAAGAAAACAACTATGGCAGGGATTAGCAGTTAAAGGGTTAATTAATTGAGCATTATCAATTCACTGATGCTGCTTGGGAGTACATTGGAAGCAGACTGGTAAACTTATATTTCTATACAGTGATCCCTGCTATTTAAGATCACTCCTGGAGTGCCATACAAAAGCCCCACATATACATGTAGCAGGTAGTCTTAAACTGCTTGCAAATTAAGAAAGAAACGGGAGTCCAGGGTCCGGAAAGGCTGATACTTCTTGAGATGTGCTGTTCAGAGCATGTACGAATACATGTGGACTTAAAGCCTTGTTGTAAGGGTCAACTTTCGTTGAGCAACACGTGTTGAGCAATAAATTTGTATGTATCACGGGGGTTACTGCATGTGGCATGCCACGTATTGGGTGGCTGCAGCATGTTGCTCGGAGATAGACTGGAGGTCCGTCTCTATCCTGCAGCAGTTACACCATACAAGTTATAGCATTTGAACCAATAGGGAGAGAGGGCTACAGGTCACATGTGCCACATCCTAGTTACAGCATCGGTGTCATATGCATATATCAAAAACTGGATCTTTTTTATGAAGATGGAGTGGACCAGAGGGAGAACTGAACTTCGTGCAACTCTCTGGGAGAAAAATTCGTTTGTGGGATATGACCTTGCAAGCTTTCGCTTGGTACTTTTCTTTTTCATAAGAATTGTCAAAGCCGCAACAGCAGCAACTTCCTTCCCCTTGCTTAAAGTAGCTGTTTTTAAATGACAAAGTATTCCCACATTATAATCAGCTACACATCTGAAGATGCCTACCACGTGGCATCCTACAACAGGTGGAGTGGTAAACCACAGGAGGTTGCCACAAAAGTTGCTCAACTGTTCAGCAACTAAAATTGCCCCCTATACCAAGGCCTTTGTACATGTACCAATGTATAGCATTACTTCAGCAAGTGCTGAAACAAGTACATATAAGTAGCATCCTAAATATAGTATTTAAGTTTCCTTCATACTGCGTCTTTAGTCCTCCAGCACACAGTGCATTCAGAGGGCCATAACCGCATTAAAATGAGGGAGCATACTGAAACTATCCAATTAGAATGCTGGAAAAATGTTATCCTGGGAACATTGAGTATTTCCCAAGGGAAGACACAGCCTCCTAATTGAAACAGCATTGAAAGTCAGTATATCCCTTATTTCTTACCCCTTGGCCTTCTAGTCTGGAGGGGTATTGTCAGCATGTACCTGTCTGTCCGTCCGTCTGTGCCTTGGTAACACCATATCTCCATAAATACTTACTTTACAAAAACCAAATTTTTATCACAGGTGGCTGTTGAGGTGCTCCAGGTGTCTATTGAAAAGTAGGTCACTAGGTCACATATTTAGGGCACAATACATTAAAGAAAAAAATGGCGTTAACACAATATCTAAAATAATACTTAATGTAGCGTCATCAATTATTAATGACAGTTGATCCAAAGGATGCCTCACAAGCCTATCAAAAACTAGGTCACTGGGTTACATATTTAGGTCACAGTGCTGCATTGAAGAAAAATGGCAGTATCATGATATCTTCAAATCTAAATTTTCTCATGGTAGCTGCACCAATTATTTATGACAGTTGGTCCTAAGGATGCCTCAAACACTCAGTGAAAACCAGGTCACTGGGGCACATATTTAGGTCACAGTACTGCATTGAAGAAAAAATGGCCAGAAGTCAGCAGTGCATAGCTTTGTGCTAGCATAGATGTGAATCCCTGTGAATATAATACATGGAATTTATTATTAAATTCCATGTATTATATTGAAGTCAGTAATGTATAGCTTTGGGCTAGCATACCTGTCAAGTCTTCCCCCATAAGGTGGGAATCTCCCACTTTTTCACCCCAAGTTTTTTATTTACGGGCAAAATTTTGCAAATTTGGCAGAATCTCCTGCACAAAAATTTAGTATTTTCTATTATATTCTAAAATACAAATCTCCCCCATGGATTTTTAAAATTTACAAAAATCTTCCTATTTGAGGTGTGGAATGTTGACCGGTATGGGCTAGCATAGATTCGGGGTGAATATAATACATGGGATTTAATAATAAATTCCATGTGTTATATTCACAGGGATTCACATCTATGCTAGCACAAAGCTATGCATTGCTGACTTGTGGGGTACAAACAATAAAAAATTGCTGTGCTGTGTTTAAATAAAATTGAAAACAGGGTTGTTTGTTTGTCTTTACTTTGCAACCAAGATTGGAGTGACCAAAATATATATATATCAGTGATCATGAGCAAAGTCATTCAATACACATACACCTCAATGGATAAATCATCAGCATAATATTAAAGATAATTATGTTGTTTTGCCCATGAGTATGAAAAAATAAAAGTATATTGATGATTAGTACAAGTGCAAGACACAAATTTCCATGGATCCTTCTAATCCCAGTTCAACTGAATTCAAATTTTACATGTATCCCATTGAGTTTGCTAGTTGAGAGGACTACAGAGCGATTGCCAGCGTTAGCCGGCGTTAATCGGCGTTTCACAGCGTTTGCCGGTGTTGAAAGGGTGTCAAACGCTGGCAAACGCTGACTAACGCTGGCAAACGCCGACTAACGCCGGCAAACGCCGGCAAACGCAGACTAACGCCGGCAAACGCCGAGCCCCAAAAGGCTTAATTGGATTTTGGTGTTTGCCAGCGTTAGTCCGCGTTTGCCGGCGTTTGTAACGCCGGCAAACGCCGTCTAACGCTGGCAAACGCTGTGTAACGCCGGGAACCGCCCTGAAACGCCGAAACGCACCCACTAACGCCGAAACAAGTTACTAGTGATTTCTTTCAGCACTGTCGCTGGATTGATCTGGCATATGTATGGATAAGGAAACACTGCAGAAATAATGTAGGACACATTAATTTTTCAGCATATATGCTGAAATTACACAGAACAAACGCTTAAACAGAACAACGGGGTAATGATGAAGATCTGTTCTAAAAATTATTGCTTGTTCAGTAAGAGAGATACATGTTTTGAGAATAAATGAAAAATTCTGCCTACATGGGAGGGAAAACCGTGTTAGATTTCTCATAAGCTAAGAGAGTAATTGATGTCTGATGTTCAGAAACTTGCATTAAGGAAATCCATAATGAAGCCATTCCATAATTTCAAATAGAGCCTCTTCACACATGTTGGTTGGAAAAGCCTTCAAAGCGCCACAAAAGACAAAAAGCCTACAATCCCACTGCCTTGATTTGTGGAGATTTGCTGCTCAGTCTACCTGCAAGCCTCAGTGTGTGCAGGGAATCGAGCTTTTCAGTGCGCAATTAGGAACTGATACAGTCTTTCATTGTGCAATTAACAGCCAATATAGCACTTGGCCTCATTCAGGAACTAGATTTTCAATAGGCGCTGAAACTTCACTGTCCAAGATCAATAAATTAACAGAGAGATCAGCAGAGGGAAACTTCGTTTTCAGAACGTGTAACCTAATCATGGGTCTGTTATACACTGAACATGTATGACACACGAGACCTCATTTAGGATGGCCAAACTTATAGGTGATCATGTATGTATAGGCTATAGAACCATATTTCAATATATAGCAATGATAAATCATAATAACCAGATATTGCCTGTCAATATACTTGAAAAAAGTGTGTGCCTAACCACAGTGGATCTGACTATATAACCCTGTAGACAGCCGTTATTGGATTAGCCCCAGATTTCCGTCCCTGTTGTGTGGTTCTGTTCAGATAGAAGCAGATCGATAGTTCCACTGTATAATGGAAGCACTGAGTTGGGTATTTTGATAAGGGGGAACAGAGGGGTACCACTGATGACCAAAAATAATGGAGAATCCATGGGGTCTAAGAATGAGAGTCGGTCATCCAGAAAGTTGTTGTTATTGAGCAAGCATTCCTTCGCACTCTCCACAGAGACACTGCAGGTGAGTTCTAAATCACTACCATGCATAACATGCTGTTTGCAGCTCTCGGACATCTCACCTGTAATAAGCTCAGGGGAGCTTCAAGCAGCTCATCTGTGAAGAGCTCACAGCAGAAATTGAGTGCTATTTTATGAGCTAAATTCAGATCCACTGGTACAGGTGGGTTCTCAGTAGAGGGCAGTGTCAGAAGCAAGGCTGAGGTTGGTATATTCCCTTTACATTTCATTGCAATTTGCACTTACTGTAAATTAGTTTTAATTGTGTCAATGTTTTTATTTTCATTTATTTCGCTACAGGCACAAAACCGAGAAAATAAATATATGTGAAATATTTTCACATGTTTCAATAAGATTTATATGTTGTCCAAAGTAGTGGAATCAAAAGTGCCCTGAAGTGGTTAAAATACAATAACCATGAAAATTTAAACATGCGAAAGTAAAGCTATCTACAGTAAAGGACTTGAAAACCCTTGCATAATTTAGAAACATCAAATTTATGACAGTGTTGCCATCTGTCCTGAACAGTTCGGGAGTGTCCTGAAAATTCATGCATGTGCTGTCCTACCCGCCCGACTCCCGAATTATCCCAAGAATTTCACGAAAAAATCACTACAAATGTCATTTTAAAAACATAACATGGTACATTTTAACAAATATGTTTTTCACAGTGACATTTTAAAAGCAAATTAAGCTGCTGTGTGTCTCATGGCATTCTGAAAATGAAGACTAAGTACCCTCAAATGCCACGAAAATGCATATTTTGATGTTTGTTTTTGATTTTTTTTTCTGGGGAGCATGGTCCCGGACCTCCCTAGGAGGATTTGCAGCTTACGCCATTCACCATTTCATAATCACCCGAAAATATATCTCGATCCACCAGGTTGGCAACACTGTTATCATGGTAAATCTTGGTAGATGAGATACTAATATACCTTTTATCACACCAGGGACAAACTTGTTTTTAATGCAAATTATTGAATGTTACTTACCACTGAGTCCAAAGGAAATACTGTACACCGAGTCTATCCCACAATGACTTTGTGCATTGGGTTGTGTGTTCAACCAACAACAAATAAAATTGTTAGTCAAGTGACTATCACATGTGTGTCAGCCAAATAGACTGACTACTTTCATGGTGTGTCTACCATTCATAGCTGCAGTATTTTACTGTTGTTGGACTCTGCTTGGAAACTGATACAGAAGGCACATTAGTTGTGTTTAAAAATAGCTTTGTTGAACGTTCCAGCGTATTCATATTGAAAGAAACATTTGAGGTATTCACATAAACCCAATTCGTGATTGCAGGAAACTAAATGAAATAGGAAAAAAAAGAAGAAAGAAAATGTATCAACAATCACTTTCCTGAAGCAGCTTTGGAAGAAAAGAAATTTAGTTGTGGTATTTTTTCTCTTTTTCTCTTTTTCAGTAAAGCAGGTTTCACATCCATGATTTCAATATACATGTATATACATATATATATATATATATATATATATATATATATATATATACACACACACACTGGTATCTCCCTTTGAAAACCACCTAAGGGACTGAAAAATTGTGGTCTTGATATAGGAATGGTCACTTTGTGGAGGTGGTCTTAATCAAGGATTCTGATATATATATATATATATATATATATATATATATATATATATATATATATATATATATATATATATATATATATATATATATATATACATACACATATATGTGTGTGTGTGTGCACAGTAAAACCTTGTACTGATACCATCTGTTCCCTGAGAAATGTGTCCGATATCTGAATATTGGATATTGGGATAACTGGGGCAAATGGCAAAGAAATTGACTTTAGGTCCCTCAAGACTTATGTCCTTCATTAAATGTATGATATCATCAGAGTGTGGTTATAATGAGGTTTCCCTATACATGTACTTCAGAGGTGAGATGACAGAAACAGTCACAAAATCCTCAGTATGTTTTTTTATAAATATGAAAAAAGAGACCTGTATCATTGATTCAAGAAGTCTTACCCCCTGGACACCCTGCTATCTGCAACTTGTGGTGGTCCGTGATGGCCCCCAAGCCCAATGGATTCTGTACCATTGTAAAGAGTGGAGAAATTTACTGGATGACTGAGTTACAATTCGGTCAGTGCGTGAGGGTGCTGGTGGTTTCTTTGGCTGACTATTGTTACAAAATAAATTTGTATTTCTGATTCTCACCAAATAGTTTGCATCTATACCAAAATTCACCAAAAGAAGTTGATTCATCATACACATGAATCACATCACATAAATATGACTTTTTATCAGATTTCGTAAGGCTAAAATGACCTGATATATTGCAGATAAAAAGATAGTTCCTTCTTGTTGGATAAAAATAACTGATTTTTTCTCTCTTGATTGTCAGCCGAGTGTAAATATTATAGTCTTAACAGTTTCAATATCGTGTCCGCTGGTCTCTGGTTTATTTGCATAATTGTGGTAGAGAAAACTGAGTCTTGTGTCCATGCATTTGATTACTTAATAATGATGAAGTTCTGATCAAATTTGTGTCTTCATTTTTGTGATCGATGCCTTGAAAGGAATTCCCCAATGAGTTGCTAGTTTTACATTCAGCTATTGTGTGGTGTGTTTCAGGCAGGGCCACATGTAAATGTGCTGGGTTGAATGATGTCTCTAGTCTGCAAATCAATGCTGTCTTTGGGCAAAAAAATCTAATTTTGTTTGACGCTTTTCCCTCTGAAATCAGACAATAGTGACTTAGCATGAAATCATGTCTGCCCAATGTTTCACTTAAAATGATCATCGAGTGTCGACATTTAAACCTGACAGAGAATTGTAGATTCGGTATGTCAGGATCCTATGCTTTCCATTTTCACTTTTGTGCTGTGTGCATATTGGGAAACTTTGGATAACACTGATGCATTTGATTGGTTTCACTGTATCACTTAGAATGATACAGTCCTCTCCACTGTTGGTATTGCCGGACTATCCCAGAGTCTGTCAAATTTATCACGTCCTGCTCAGAGCTGTCTCCCAGCTCTTTAATACTGATTACACAGGGGTGCCGAGTTCCAAGTTGCTCAGTGTATAAAATTGGAGCTGTGAAAAGTGGAAGTGCTGTTATTTTGTAACAAAAGGGATAAATGGAAAAGTGGACACAGGCAAATTTAGGTGATTTATATCACTTAAAAAAAATCTACCAACCAAATTTTGAGACTTGGTGCCCAGCTTTTTTTACTACAATATCACAGCATGTTTCAAAAGGCAAAATCCAAAGAAACAAGATTTTACGTCACTTTTGATCACAAAACATGGTCATGCTGCCTTGCCTTGAGCAACAAAATTCCCTTTCATGGCCACAGAATGCATATTGGCATGCCCTCCAAAAATCTGCTCAGGGAGCATGCCCCCAGATCAGCCTACATTTAAGCTGGCTTCATGCCTAGCATCATTCACTCTGTAAACCCGGCCACAACATCACCCCTTGAAAGATTGATAAGCTTCTGCTAATTCTCTGCGGAGTTTAACTCAGTGCTAACTACAACTGAAAGTCAAACTACTTACAAGGAACTGTTCTAAATTACAATAAGGCTGCTAGCTTCGTGTTCCCTGTAAAAGATCTTTCATTCAAGATGAAGCATGCCTGAAATTACACCATACAACAGTCCAGGTCAACATTTTTTATTCAGTATGATTTGGGTGCCGTGTGCCCAAAGTATGCCAAGGAAAGCTATTGACTGAGTCCAAGGTGTGGTGGGAAAGGGTTAAAATTGTGTGTTGCCTTTCAGCTTAATCACGTCATGAAGGTGTGATGTTACATATCAAATATTGTGTGTGGCTTTGGCTGTGACAAGAAATTAATTCATGATAGGCATAATTATGTGCCTATGGGCCCTTTGTAACATTACAATGATGTACATGTAAGCCTGTCCCATTCAGTCATGTCAACTCGCACAGATCACGCCAGAGTCTCTGGACTTTGGAAAGTTTCCCATCCGCTATCATCTGACTCCTACTGTGCAGTCTCATGATTTTCATGTGTAAAATGCAACAGAAACAAAATTTTAGGCTACCTTTGATCATGAGATGTAAGATTGCCTACTCATGTTCCAAATATGAATAAAAATCACATTTATAAATGGATGGTCAAAAAAAGTGTTGGTCTTTTTTTTTTTTTTCAAAAATAAGATTTGGATAAACTCAGTACAAAGGCAGATATACGTGTATCAGAGCCATCAGATTTTGTTCTGCATAAATTTCTTCCAAAATGTGTTTGTTGTGGGAAGAACAGCTTAGGCTCAACTGTTCCAGCTGTGACTAGCCACAGTCTACCATAGTTTTAGGGGCCTTTTTGTTTTTCCATATTTGAAGAGAAGGCCCCAAATTTGTTTCCAATCCTTTGAAATTACAGTGGTCCCTGGCACCAGAGACCACCCCTACAGTGACAAAAAACTGGTCTTATGAGACAGGTGGTCTTTCATGACAGGTATATTAACATGGGAATAATAGGACTTGGGAATCTGAAAAGTGGTCTGTCATAAGAGGGTGGTCTCTCACAACAGGGGTCTCTCATGACAGGGACTACTGTATCTAAAATTATGCAGGATTCCCCAAAACTTGCAAAATTTCTTCCCAATTTTTATCCAAAAAGGCCCCTTTCCCCAAATCCTAGATTAACCCCTGCTGGGTCATTCTTATGGTATCCCCTACTGTACATATAGAGATGCCGGTACTGGAACAAAAGTGTGGTTTACAAAGAATTTGAATCGAGTATCATTTGGTCAATTGAAAGCAAATCTACTTTTGTTAAAGTTGACATTGACAGAGTTGAGCTGATGTAATTAGATTATGGCGCATTACAGGATGGCTCAAGTTTTGTCATGAGTGTTGTCGTAGTTGTCACAGACTGATCTCTGCCATCGCAGAGGAATATCTCCCAAATGGCACCTTGCACCTTTATTGGTTTATTTTGCTCCCACATGCATCAGATCAGAGTAGAGCCAATAATGATCCTAGAGCCTCTGATAATGAAAAAAACAAAAAACAAAAACAAACGAAATGAAAAAAAAAAAAAAACCAGCTACGACCACAGAAAAAGAAACCCAAACAAGCGTACAAAAAACATGATCTAAAAGCCAGTTTGCATGGCCTGGAAGTATCTTACTTTGAGCCCTGTCATGGACATTTGTGATGCTCCCATATGTCCCATGTTGGTCAGTTTTCCTCACGATGCCTAGACCAAGGCCCAGTGAGGAGGGTTTGATCACAATGAACGCTGGCATGAAGCTTAAATGTATTCCCAAAGAAAGACTGGACTTTAGATCTTATAATTTGATTGTCTGAAAGCTGGCAAACATATCATGAGATTAAAGCTTTAAGTGCCATGTAAAAGCCTACTTGCACCCCTCTGGGGGGAGTGGACTAGCCCAAAAATTGCCCCTAGGTGTGCAGTAACAGGGACAGAGGCTGGCAATGGCTGGTTTCACTGGCCCAGTGGGGGCCAATCAAATTAGCCAGAGGAGCACAAGTGATACATTAATAGGATGCCCCCTGGGGATCAGTTCAAGAAACTGGAAGCAACCAAACCATTTACCTGGACTTATGCAGTACGAAATATTAACCCTTTTACTGCCAGATTTTGGACTAAGTCAAAAGCTTTCCTCATTGTGCTTTGGGTACTATGAGCCCAAAGTGCACCAAGGAAAGCTGTTGACCTGGACTATTATATTCTATGTAACTTCAGGCATGCTGGTACTTGAACGAATGCTCTTTTTACAAGGAACGTGGATCTAATACCCTCGTGATAATGATCAGAGCAGTTCATTTTAGAGTAGTTTGACTTTAGGTACAGTTGGTCCTGACAGAGTTAAAGGGAGGTTAAACCTCATCTTTACCCAAGGCGGCCTGAACACCCCCATGCCTGACATAGCAGACGCTGATCAGAGAAGCCAGATGCGGTAGGTACAGATTGGAGTTTGGCTAGACCAGTCCCAGATATGATTGGAAGGTGTCTTTCATCAACCTACGAATGTAGACACATGTTCTGAGACATGCTACATTAGAGATGGCCAGTGATAACAGATGTTGTAGATAAATCCACATATTCTCAGAGCTTTGGTGTCAACTGGCTATCTCTGTTACAACAGGTTAACTGTTTTCTGTGTGGTAATATGTTTTGCGAAGTTTCAAAAGTTTGTTTTAAGTTTCTTAAAGTGCATAAAAAAAAATGGAAAAAAAGAATCGTTAAATCAGGAACATACATGTACATGGGTTACATTTGATGTTATCTTACCGGACTGATGGCAGCAAATCTTCATATCTGACCCACAGCAATGCATATTTATCTGTTTTGGCGAGATTATGTTGACTTGTCTACATAACAAAAGAGCATATTTAGAATCCTATAGAGAGAGATGTCATGAAGTCTCATCATGTCAGTTGATGGCTGTACGTTGTTTTTGTGGTGACCAATTAAGCGCAGGCAAGTCAACATTGCTGATGCTGCTTGAATATCACAGGTCAACAACTTTCCTGGAGGATTGTGAGGACTTGGCATGATAAAGAAAGCTATTGCAGTTAGACTGGCCTGTAAGGGTTACCAGGACGAGTCTTGTTGACTGACGTTGTGGCGTTACTGTAAGATGATATGTGGACCTGTCAGGTGCCAGACAAGTATGATGGGCAGTGCTGGGTCCCAGACACAGAGTTCCTCACCTGCACTAACCCACACTATGACATGAACATTTTCATTTTCAAACAGAAACAGTTTTATGGCTTTTTGCAATTTCAGTGAGGCTTCAAATTGCTTTGCATATAAAAGAGGGGGGCGGGCATGAGTGAGAGAGAAACATTTGTGCTTTCACAGTGAAATGGTGTCCTTCAGACAGTGATGTTTCATAGTACAAAATCTTGATTTTACCTTATTCAATGATTTCCTGAAATGCTGAATCGCGTTTTATTAGTTATAGGCCTTTCACAGATCACAAAAATGTTTACATTTTATATCCAGAGTTAATCAAAAATTGAATACCAACAATCACAGTTCACAAAAAGACCTAGTTCCCCTCATAAATCCTCGAAAACTTTGGTTCTGATTCATTGCACTATACGTGGATTTTAACATTTTATGCCACAGCAAAATAAGCTGAAACAAAATTTAAAGGCTGATATCCAGCTTGATGTATGTATGTATGTATGTATGTATGTATGTATGTATGTATGTATGTATGTATGCGTGTGATTTTCCGTGAGTTTGATGTATAATAACCTTGTGGTATTCTTAAAAGAAAGCGCAGCTAAAGAATTTCATGTTATTTGATATCATGGAGAAATCACTTTGATATGTTTTACTGGTGTTGATTAAATGCCCTCTTGCGATTTCCATCAAAACTTAGCATGGTGGCAAAGTAGCAAAATTTCTCCATGCTTTGATGCTCATCTCTGATACTTTCAAGTAAGCAGAAATTTTTTGTCAGATTGTACAAAGTAGACCATCTGTTAATTGACAAGTGTAACTCCGACTCCTATGAGTTTTCATCTTCACCTCTATGAGAATGCTGCTTGATTTGACAAGAGCCAAGTTCCAAATATGGCTGGTGTGGGCCTTTAACTCTTTTAGTGACAAATTTTGGACTGAGTCAGCAGATTTCTTTGGCACGCTTTGGGTGCAATGCGCCCAATGTGTGCCGAGAAAAGCTGTTGACCTGGGATATTTCTCTTGAACTGGAGACATGTTGATACTTGAATGAAAGCCCTTTTTATGAGGAATACAAATCTGAGATCCTAATGATAATTCACACTAGTTTCACTTTAGTAGATCGACTTTAACGCGATTGGCACTGAAAGAATTAACATTCTGTAACTTGCACAACTGCTGTGCTAATTTTTCCAGTGTTTCTATCTGGGACAGATGGGGCAGTTTTATGAAGCCCTGGGTAAGTAGAATTTGTCTGCTAGTTGCCCACAGGGCAAATTTTGAAAAATGGGACTAATTATAGTCTGGTTTGAAATCCCTGAAAAATATCCTTTAAAGATGTATATCTTTAAAATGCTGGGCAGTGTTCACCGACTCATAGTTATAATGGACATAAAGTGTGTTTATAATGTTCCAGGCTCATAAATATCACAAAAACAATGTATGCCTACTTTCTGCTTTTGCTGTAAACTCAGTTGACTGACTAATCGGGAGAACTAAAAAGTGATAGGCCTACCAGGTCTCTTTTTATGTTAGGCAGAAGTAATGAAATTTGGGTTTTGAGTGGTTAGACCTATACATTTTGGAAATCCTATAGTCTGCAGTTAATAAAGAATATTCCAAAGGTTGAGAGAACCAGTTTTAAACCACCAGTCACATTTTATGGGTGACTGCCTGTCTCAAGTCAGGAGTGAAATTTGTTTCTTCACATTGGTATTGGAAGATGAATGTTGATGCCTTGGTAACTCCGGAATCTCTTTGCTGTCATTGTTGGGTTTGAAATTTATGAATATGTGCCATGTTTTTTTGTACTATTATATTAATACTTTTCCTATCTTACATTAATTTTAAGCTTTAGGTCAGTGAGTGGGTCAGATGTCATGAAAAGTATACAGAGTGTAAAAAATGCATAGGAGATTTACTTGTAAGGTTGGCTCCCGGAAGTAAAACAAAGAATGGAAGTCCAAAGAACAGGTTATGTTACATGTATATGGCATACAAACAATGTTTACTTTGTGATGTTTTGGAAGAGAGGGGTTATGAATGGAGACGTGTAGTCAGCTGCAGGCTAGACTGTGTGTGGTTTGACTGCAGGCCTTATGACCCCCCCCCCACACACACACACCCGTCACAAAAAAAAAAAAACAACTCCTCAGTGCCTTCACAAGATAACACTTACACTACTAACACCAATAACCACTGGCTCTACCTGTTGAAGTTTGTTACCAGATCAGTATAAATGGTCTGTCAAGGGAGGGACCACTCCCAAGTATGGGTAAGTTTAGGCTGTCAGGGCTAATCTGTATGGTGTTTAGAGACAAGTTTGGTGCATAAAGACTTTAAAACTTGGTGCGTGTGCATGGCAACCTGTTTGGCGAACAAAAAAGTGGCCATCAGTTTAACAGGTGACCTTTGACCGCAGGTAAGTAGGAAAGGTCAGAATAAGCTGTAAGGTGTGTATTAATCCCAATACACAACTGAATACACAAACGTTTGGAGGGCTAGAGCTGTGTACTGTGAAATCTGCTTTGAGAGACCACCCCTAGGGCAGGCTAAAAAGTGGTCACATAAGGCAGGTGGTGTCTCAGTGGAGGCACAATAACATGGGAGAAGTGGTAAAAGGGACTTTGAGAATACGGTCTTAAAAGACAGGTGGTCTTTCATTACAGTGGTCTCTCAAAACAGTTTCACTGTATTCCCATTAGTTTGTATGTTTGTAGTTAAAGCAACCTCGAATAGACCAGTCTCTTTTGTAGCTGTGGTTATGTGGTTTTTGTGAGGTATTTAGTTTTGCATCTACATATATATTTACTGTCTGAAATTTGGTATTTCTATGTGCAGTAGTTTTCAAGTTATTTAAGTTGCAAATACAATGGAAAGTAATGGGAATACACAACCCTAGCCCTCCACTGACTGCAGTGCCCTCTTTTAGGCAGTTCTTGAACCTCCTGTTCTTGCCCTTGCCTATTAGAGAAATTGAGGTGTGACTTCAGAAATAAGGCCACAAGTTAAGTGCAGGTAGAAGCTTGTGACGGTGGCCGCATACAGAGGTACCACTTTGTGGCCTCTTAGGCCAGGGAGGTGTCATTGGATGTGTTTTTCACAGGAGAGACCAGTGTTTATAATTGGGGCAGAAATTTGTATTTCATCAGGCAGACAAGACTTAACTTAGAAATACCAACCAATCTGCTGGAGCAGAAGGAAAGATGGACGTATTTGTCTTTGTTTAAGCAATCAGGCCAGCACTTTCCTGGTCAAGCAAGTCTGCAGTCAAGTCTTTAACAGTGGTCCATGTCTTGAAAGATGACGTGTTCAAAATATTTTGCTTTAGTACCTTTCGCCTTCTTCATACCACCTATGAGAGACCACCCAGCTATTTTGAGACATCACAATTTGGTCATTCTGAGGAGATGGTTGACTTTCCAGACAGCTTTCACTACATTAACAAGTGATTTTTGTTTGTTTGTTTGTTTGTTTGTTTGTTTGTTTATTTATTTATTTATTTATTTATTTATTTATCTATCTATTTATTTGTTTGTTTGTTTGTTTGTCTGTCTGTCTGTGTGTCTGTCTGTCTTATACACACACACACACATATATATATATATATATATATATATATATATATATATATATATATATATATATATATATATATATATATATATATATATATATATTATTTATTTATTTATTTATTTATTTTTTTTTTTTATTATTATTATTATTATTATCATTATTATTATTATTATTATTATTATTATTATTATTATTATTATTACATGTATTTTTATTTATTCTTTTTTTTTATTTGGAAATAAGATTATCATGTTTGCAATGTACCAGCAAGATTTACTGACAAGTTTAACAGTGAAATTAGTCAAGTTGGAGTCGGATAGGTTTACAAGAAGGGAAACCAATACAGAGTTCAGAGATATAGATCCTCAGAAATGGTGCTATAAACTGAGTCAACACATTTACCTGGTAAAGCCTCAGTGCTTATAAACTCATACCAATGTGGGTAGACATGATAATTGGATACATGTTAACCTGATAGACTTTCTCTCTGATTTGCATTCAAAACTCTACCCGCAACACAGCATTGACAATTGCCTGCTGAGCCAACCTATCTGTTTTTCTCTGCTCTATTTGTGGAAGAGAAATATTATATGTACAAATTTGGTCTACTTTGATGATAAAATTGTCAAGATATTAAATCAATCAGTATATTTGAAATTACTATACTCAGTGTTGAGTGGTTTTAGTAGGAAAATGTTAACTTGAGCATTCAATTAGTTTGCAGTCTTCATGTACCAGGATCGAATCAAAGAAAGACATTTTTACAGAGGTGCAATTACCTTTCTCACATTCCATCATAAAGTCAGTGGCACATCTGTCACAGGCAAATCTGCATCCACTCAGAGGTACTTTGCGCCTTGACATAAAACTGGTACCTGGCACAACTACATCATGGCTGCTTGTGAGTGGTAAAGTAATGTGTGATAAAAGTGTGAGTGTTCATAAAACTGTGTTAAGTGTTGGGTTTATGCATCGTGTTGCAGTCACAGCATAACCAAACACTCAAGCATGCTGGTGACATCCCTTTAAAACTGAGAAGAAAAATTGTGTATTTTATCATCACCTTTAAAGTCCACTCTCGACCCTCGTATCATGGGTTAACAGTTAAACTGATCACGTGTACAAAGACCAGAGTCATTGAACAATACACCTAAATGATGTATCAGATGCATGGGTCTAAATACACCTAAATGATGTACCAGATGAGTCTGAATAATACACCTAAATGATGTACCAGATGAGTCTGAACAATGCACCGAAATGATGTACCAGATGAGTCTGAATAATACACCTAAATGATGTATCTGATGGGTCATAGGAAATATAAGGACGTCAGTTGGGAAAATGACTCTTCCTATCAGGTTAATCAGGACAAGTGAACATAACACAGTAGATTAATAATGTTATCTTTAGCCTTGTGGGCCTTTCAAGGACTCAGGGTAAGATGTGTACAATGTTTAAGCATACTGGTACCATCATGATATGCCCTGCAACAAAAGCCACAGGCTAAGAGAAAACAGGTTATTATGCTGAACTTCTTCCAGGAAACAGGGAAGGTCTTTTGGGAGGCCATTATGCTGAGTTTAATCTTGTAGATGGTTCACTGTTCTAGAGGTTAGCTTTTTGGTTGACCTCATGGTCAGAGGTCTCTTATGGCTTGATGTGGCTGTGTGAGGTCTCTATTTTGGCTGGTCTTATGGTCAGAGGTGGCTCTGTGAGGCCTCGGCTGGTCGTCTGATCAGAAGTGACTGCAGAAGGTCTCTTGGTAGATTCTACATAGATGTGGCTGTGCAAGATGTCTCTTTGGCTGGCTGTGTGGTCATAGCTGGCTGTACAGTGTCTCTTTTTGGTTGCCTGGGTCTAAGAAGTGTCTGTACAGAGTGTGTTTTTGTTTTTCGTTAAAATTGCTGGCTGTACAGAGTGTTTTGTTGGCTTGCTTTATGGTTAGGCATATTACACCAGGTCTCTTCATGGTTGGCTTTATGATTGAAAGTGGCTGTATAAGTTTTTATTATTATTTTATTTATTTATTTATTTATTTTTATTTATTTATTTATTTTTTTTTATTTTATTCTATTTTTTTTTTGGTCTGCCTCACAAGAATTGGCCTCATCAGGCTTGAGCCGTAGTCACATTTCAGCTCTTATTAAATAATCCAGAGGAGGATGACCCTCCATTCTCCATTTACATGTCTGTGGACAATGTATGGCTCATGCTTCATAGGTCAGCAGACTTTAAGTGGTCTCAGGAATACAATTGCAACTTCTCTGCCAGGCAGCAAAATGGTCAGTGAGCTGATTTTTTTTGTTTTGTTTTGTTTTGTTTTGTTTTGTTTTATATTAAAGCATGCTGGGAATTACAGTTTAGATTTGGAGACAGGTGGTTCCACAATGTCTTGACCAAGTGAAGGGTAACATCAGAGTTGGTAAACCTCCACAGTGGTACAGTGCTAGAAACTCGCCCTGGAGAGCTGATGGCCCAAAAGTTAATTTCAGGGCACCTTTGTATTGTTATTAATTGTTCCATCTGAAATATTTTGGCCACTTATCATTGGTTTTGTACAAAATAAGGTGGCCCAGCCATCTTTTTGGTGGTATTTGGCCACCAGGCCACTGGCTATTTCTAGCACTGGTGGTAGATGCCGTCAGAGTGGCGTGCAATCCTGAACCGGGAGAATTGCAGTCACCTGCTGCTGGCACGGCACTGAAGCACCGTGGACCAGCTGAGAATGGAGCCCCAGAGCTCAGTGTCCAACTGTTTAACTAAGAGTTTTCTGTCAGAAATGTTCTTCCAAGTCCTACCAGTGAACTCTAATACGCCGTGTTTATTGTTACATTGGGACGGTCTGGTAAACCAGGTCTCCCTGACACTGTAGCAGGTTCACTTGATGATGATGTTCACCTCTGTTATAAGGTCAAAGTTAAGTTTGAGGCCCACAATACCATGAAACAATGGTATGTCTGTGAGTGGCATTAAATTAATGTGTTCAGAGATTGAAAATTTATCCGGGTACTCGAAAGAAATTTAAAGCATAATAACACTGGTTAATCATCATGTTAGCCTTCGTGCTAATCCTGTGTCCCAATAAGGCAAGTATATGGATGTTCAGTGACCACATGTAAGTACAGCCTTTAACTCTAAGAATGCCAAAAGCTACAAGGATGGCTCCCTTGTGAAATGCCTATAGTACCACCTTGACCATGTTACTCATGAACTACGACTGAATCAACAGGTTTCTTTGGTGTGGGGCATGTTAACTTGAAGGATCTCATCAACAGTTTTTATTTTAATTACTTTTCATTGCTGTTGATATTATTCCAAGGTATAGTTTGACTATACCAGCTGGTTTTGTGTGTTTTGGGCGGGTGGGTTGGCTAGTTTGGTGGTGCGGGTGGGTAAGCCATTTAAGAAATGAGGGCCGCTTTTGTGTGTGTTATGGCATAATGACGTGGGTGATTGAAACTGGCATCATGGGAGTGGTGCATGCTGGGCGTGAGTGTGCCACGCCCACGATGCCAGCTTCAATCACCCACGTCATTATGCCATAACGCACACAAAAATTGACCCTCATTGCTTATTACATTTTCCCCCTATTTTTTCTGCCCTATTACCCAAAATTTAGTGCATAGAATGAAGAGAAACAGCCAGCGACTGGTTTGCCCAGCATGTTCAAGAATTGATTTCCAGAAGCCTAGGTGGGCATGGCTTATTGGAATGTGGGCCGGACACGTGTTATGGTCTGATAACACACCCGGCTCATGTTTTATGGTCTGATAACACACCAGGCTATCTCCTATACTTGTAATGCTGAAAGTTAGATTAAATGTCAATATATAGTTATTTCATACAACAGTTTAGACAGGTTCCATTTCTTTAAAGAGAGAATTCTGACAGTCAAACAAAAACAGTATCTTGACATTTTCTTTTTACCATAAGAGGTGAAAAAATAATATTAAGATGAAACAAGTCGTGCATGTTTAGTAATGTAATGAGAGTGACCAGGAGATGAGGATAAGACACCTGAAGACATACATGTTGTGTGAGGTATTTTACACATAAGACCAGTATGAGACAAGGTTAAGAAATAAAGCAGACTTGCATCCTGTTGGAGGTAGTCATACATCGGGCCAATTTGAGGATGAGAAATATTGCGGCAATATATAGCTGTCCACTCTACCGACTTCGTCAGGTTTCTTCTGATTTGAGAGGACTCCCGATACGGTTTAAATTTCAATGTATGTCTCTGGATTTGAAAAAAAAACACAAAAAACAAAAAACTCCGACAAAAATTCCGATCGTCATTCAGTCTTGCGTTTGAATTATAGTAACTCCGCTATCTCTACTTTAAGATGGTGCATGCTGTTTGAAAGGCCAGTGTGCTATAATATGTCCCTATGAAAACATGCTTAAATTCAACTATTATTGGGGTCTGACTGTACCTTGACAAGCACCATGTTGATTTTAAAAGGCAGTGCATGCACGGCCCATGCACATTACAACATCAAAGATAGTTGTGGAAAACACATCATGGAAAGGAAGAAAAAAACGACTGAAGAAATAAGTATATTACAGTTGCAAATTTCAATCAAATGGATCATGGAATACCCATGGGTGTAGCAAAGAGAGAATTCCGAATAAAACAATGATGATGATGATGATGATGATGATGATGATGATGATGATGATGATGATGATAGGTGGCCGAGGAGAACAAGAAAAAAAGGCATGCAATTTGTACATAAAAAGTTTATCATGGAGGCAAGCGTCCCGAGGCAAGAAAGATCTGAAGAATAGATCTCAGACAGAAGGGACAGAAAGACACCATCAAGTTCTGAAGATGCAAAATACAACGGCTCGTGTGATGAACTACTTCATGTTGAGTATGGGAGATGAGAATGTGATCACAAAGTTAGGTTTTATTTGCAAACTTTGAGGCAGAGCAGAACATGCCGTTTACGATATCGACCATTTTACCAAGTTGTGTAAATACATGTTCCCAGATAGCAAAATTGTGAAGAAGTTCTTGAGTGGCAGAACCAAAACAGCAATGATTACCAAGAATGCTGTTACCCCATTGTTTGATGGTAAAGTGGTGAATAGCATTGATTGCAATAATGGACAATGGTCCCTTTTGATTGGGATATGGTGAGTCCAATGACACAAACCAAGAAAAACTCTGGGTATTGTGGTACAATACTTTGATCAGGCAAGGGGGAAAAGTAGTCGCCTGCTTCCCAAACACTGACACTGTACAGTCAATTTTTGACTGCTTGGACAGGGTGTTTCATGCAAAAGGATTCTGTGGTTTGTTTATGCTTGTAGGACATTGGCCAATGTCCTGCTTCATGTGGCAGTCCCATTTCATTTCAGATTTACTGTGACAGGCATAAGTCGAGCACTTCACACAGTTACTTCTTACTGGTGCATTTCTTCATGCTCATTTCAGCAGATACTATAGCGATCTACTTTGATACATTTCATGTGCTTACAAGATAAGACATTTGACATTTGGTACATCATGACAATAAAATATGAAACTCAGATTTTAGGCTCTTTATTCGTAACAAGACCACGTCCATGCTCACGAGTTGCTGTGTCAACTTGCTTCCGGGTTTTTCGTGACCGCTCCTGCGTAATCTCGCCCATGATAAATTTCAAATGTTGACAGGTAAGGCATCACATCATGTGTGAGTTATTTTACACATAGAACCAGTATGAGGTAAAGATGAAAGAGATGGCAGACTTATGTTATATCTTTGTTAAAGTGTCCTTTGTAGGACAAAAGACATTCTGTTTTTATAGCGTCTGTAAATGAAGTTGTGGATGGGGGGTGGGGTGGAGGTGCACTGATTTCAGGTTCTCTGACTGTTTATCCATCCAGCTGTCCATCTATAACAGCCTCACCACCAAACTCAAGCACAATACCTCATGTTTAACCCTCAAAGTGCTAATGAAAAAAGTAGTCTTAGTCAACAGCTTTCCTTGGGGCACTTTGGGGGCATTGTGCGGAAAGTGTCCTGAGGAAAGCTGTTGACTTACTCTTAAGTCAGCACTAGGGTAAACAGCCTGCACCAAGCTCAAATTGACCACAATTGTACCTTGACACAATTTCTTGCCCTGATTACATTTTGATCACCTTAACCTCATTTTCAAGGTC
Source organism: Hermodice carunculata (assembly GCA_964020975.1). NCBI lineage: Eukaryota > Metazoa > Annelida > Polychaeta > Eunicida > Amphinomidae > Hermodice > Hermodice carunculata. Next base: position 1,004,601 of record CAXHWN010000555.1, read on the forward strand.
ACAGACCCCCTGTATGTGCAAAATGTGGGATATGTAGTGTGTTGCCAACAAACGTTCTGGTTATACGTCCATCCCAAGATGGGATCCATTATGTTTTTTGGCTTGTTCGTATACTTGTTGTTCTATCAATCTTGGTTCTGTCCAGTCACCATTTGTTTCAAACACCATATGTCAGGACTAGATGGCTACCTGAAAATCAAATTTACCTCATTTGTTCATTGACACCATTTCTTGACTTGATAACATTTTGGCGACCTTGACATCATTTCCAAGGTCACATGACCCATGTATAATGGACCCACGAGGGACACTGCTTTGCATTGAGATGCCTCTACGCACACATTTTTTTCCAGTGCCAAAGCAGAATTGTTCATTTTTTCACACTTAAAAAGAAATTTGATTTTGTTAAAAATTTCTGTGAATTATATATATATATATATATATATATATATATATATATATATATATATATATATATATATAAAAATATATAAAAAACAGAGTTTCCTCATTTTTGAAACAGAACATTATCAGATTGACCAAAATGAGGTCAGGATAAGAGACACTGTGGCCTTACATCTTGTGGTTTAAAGAAAAAGCCTCTCATTTGTCAGTGTTGATTTGTGAATAAGCTGGCAGGGCAGTAGTGGCACCAGACTTAACCCATAAAAGTCTGCAGGATCAACAGTTGATACAGGAACATAAACTGGTTCCCTGCCACTTCATTAGCTGGTGCAGTGGCAGAAATGTACACAAGTGCTCCACATCTCAGCACTCCACATAAACTTAGTTTATTTATGCAGAGGTTTCTTTTTTTTTTTTTGTGTGCCAGCAGAGCCCTCAGGGAGTAAGTGGTATCCTGGGAAAATTGATTGAGGGAGATAAAGCACATCAGTTACTGGGGATTGAGATAGCTTGTGGCAAGATCACAGACACACGAAAAGTGGAGAGGGAGAAAAAAAGGAAAAACACATAACCTACTTCTGTAGACTAAACCCAAATCAATTGGCCTGGCTGTAGGAGATGCTTATGAACAGAGTAGGTAGCTTATAGATAAATTGTAGCCATAGGGCTGGCTATTGATGAAAGGGGGGGAGAGGGGTAATTACTTAATGTTGGCTGCGACACAGAGAAGTACGTAGATCTTGTGATGAGAAGTGTTGTAAACTTACACAGCATAACAATCGGAGCATCTCCAGTTTAAATTTAGTTCTTCAAAAGTGACATCTTTGATTAAATGCAGATAGACTTTTTTTTCGCTTTAATAACTGTTGTCCGTATTGCCGGGGTATCGATTGTTTTGCTATTGGGAGAACAATGATGCACTCAGGCGGCTGGCGTGATTTGTATTCATCAATGTACTGGACCTATACCCCTGCCACACTGACAGGGAAATAGACAGCTGTCCCAGCACAGCTACCCAACATTGGCAAATGCATACAGTTATTGGCTCTGTGCTCCTCTCAGATGATTAAAGCTGGGACCTGATCAGCCACGATGTGCTCCGAGCAGGCAGGAATGGGACTGGCTTATTTCTCAATGGTGCCAAATGTATGGCGAGTTGTTACATATTAGACTGGCTACAAGATAGGGGGAGCCATTACCAACACTGATGCCCCACAGATAGCTCTGTCGACACCCTCTCGCAGGGTAAGTATGGACCTTGATGATGTCTTTGGATCAGTTTGGAAGGATAAGTAAAAGGAGACAAGATTCTCGGATAGACGCCAGTATCATTTCATGGTCAGTTATTAAATTTCATCCAGATAAATTGGCTTTTTGGATGTTGTTCTATTCATGCATGACAGAAGTGTCCAGGAGAGCTGATGTTTATATGACAGTTTAACCCCTTCCCCCCTTGAATTATTAAATAGTTTGAAGAGAGTCAGCAGCCTTCCATGGGTGGGGTTAATTAAGCCTCAAACTTATGTCAACAAAAGCTATTGACCACTATTGGTCATGATAGACCTTTATGGTTGAGTGTAGTAAAAGCATTGAAGTAGGCTACATTTAACTGCCATCTGGTTAAGGAAGAAAGGGGTTAAAGAAACATGCATGACCTGCGTCCTAATCTCTTGCTTATAGCATTAAAACAAAGTCCAATTTATCCATAAAGTAGACTTAACTTTTGTTTAATAGTGTTTTGAGATGCATTGGTGATCTCTCCTGAGTGCCCTGCCCAAATTTTTGTGGCAATAAAATTCTGAAATATTGTAAAATTATATATAATTATTTATATTTTGATAATATATTAGTTGATGCAGCTAGAATATAGATCAAATTTAGTTCTTAATTGGAGCTCATTTCAATTAAATTTCCAAAGTGTCCCATGCACTTAACCCTTTCCCCCTTAAACTGGCCAAAACTGGCTGGTGGTCAAATGTCTTCTGCTTCAGTGTTTTCAACTAATTTCAACAGCAATGAAAAACAAGTTTGACTGAGAATTGTAGGTGAGCCCGATTAAGATCACATGCCCCAGGTCAACAACTTTCTTTGGCACTAAGTGCCCAACTCATGCCAAGGAAAGTTGTTGACTCCAGCGGCACTTCAAGGGGGAAAGGGTTGAAACGGCTAATGTGGTAATGTTAAATTGATTGAAATTGAGGCAAATCAACTTTTACCTTAGAACAGTCCAGTGCCCCTCAGATGTGCAGTGCAAGATATTTTACACTTTATGTTTCTTCATGCACATATACAGCAGCCACAGTGTGGTGACTGTATGTATGTCCATGTGGACTGACATGTAGCTCCACAGCCCATTGTTCTCTTTGGTATCAGCTTGGCCATAGGATAACTTTCTGTCTTCACCCTTGTGCATTTTCATCCAGAGCAATATCGTTCAAATTACATGTTTTGTAGAATTAGCCATTTGGTAGTTCTGGTTCACTCGTATGATGCCCTGGGAAATTATAGTCATTCTAACAGGCCAGCACAGGAAGTTCTCCTAGGTAGAGCATGTACTATCTTGGTGGACCTTGCTATTTAGCGTCCTTGTGGCTATGACTCCTAAATTTGCGCTGAATTGGAGTCAAGCATTGACTTTTCCTGGAAAGGCCGAATGGTTGCACAAAAGCTCAAATATCATTGAAAAGTAGAGTAGAAAGTCCCTATTGACTCTTTCAGTGCCAAGTCTTTGAATGAGCCAACAGCTTTCCTGGGCACAAATTGCAGTAGAAAGCTGTTGATCTACTCCCTTATATTCTCTCTAACTCTATGTTGGTACTTGAATGGAATATCTTTTCATGAGGAATAGGAATCGAGCATCCTTATTATCCACTGCCCACGAAGTGGGCGAGGGGATATGGTAATGGGCACCGTCCGTGTGTCCATCCGTCCGTCCATCCTTCCGTCCGAAACAAATTTTGTCTGGGCCATATCTTCTATTAACTATTAATGCTAGCCCTTTGAATTTTTTATGGTGTGTAGACCTTAGGTAGTAGGTGTGCATAGGCATTGTTTTCTGTGGCTAATTACTTCCATTAATTAATTAATTAACAAAGTTCATTAAGCAAGCTCAAGATACAATACAAATTTTGTCCGGGCCATATCTTCTAAATTATTGATGACAGCCCTTTGATTTTTTTATGGCGGGTAGACCTTAGAGGGGATATGGTAATGGGCACTGTCCATGTGTCCATCCGTCCGTCCATGATTACTGTGGGCGGGGGATATGGCTAGCGTCAGCGGCTACTTGTTATTAAATAGCTTGACTTCAGTCGCGGTTGGCATTAAAGGAGTTGAGACATCTACATTATAAGATCGCTCCCCTATTACAACTGCCATTTGACAGTCCAATTTTTTATTTTGTTTTTGGTTTTCCTTATTAAAACCACCCCCTTATTGAGACCTATGTTTGTAAGTCCCATTGGTGGCCGTGATAGGCGATTTCACTGTAGTTGATGGGTGAAGATGGAGGTATGGAGTTATATAATGTGCCACATGTACTTTTGTGTAGGAAGCCAAGAGGCCAATGATATATGTCATTGGAACAAAACCTGTGACCTCAAAGGTGACAGAAACTAATTCTCTTTCTCTAGTTGCCCTAAATCGGCCAAAGGAGCAATATATTTCCATGTACCAAGACATGTAGTGCCTTGGGCATGGCGGTGTCTGCACGGAGATGGGATGTACAGTGAAACTTCATCACAATGACACCATGTGCTCTCATCAAAATATGCCAGATGTGTGAATATGTCAGGTAAACAAGTCAAAAAGCAAAACAATTTGTCATTAAGCCCCCCCCCCCCCCCCCCAAATTTGTGTGAATGAGTAAATGTATCAGATATGGGAGTGTAGTCACAACGAGGTTTCACCGTAGTTGGCTCAGTCAAGGATGTGGCTGGGAGGAAGAGCAGTCAGGCTCTGTGTTGATGGGGGACAGGTCTTCTTCAGGCTCCACAGGGTACACTTGCCCGTAGTAAACATTCTGTCTTCATGTTTACCAGGACTACACATTACCAGCTGTGGGTCAGAGAAACTGACCCGGGAAGTGAGGAGAGATGTTGAGTAAACACGGTAGTGCAGCACTTGTACTGTGAATATGGCCGGACTTCCACCTGGGCTTGTCTAGCGTATGTGGGGTTTGATCTCTGAGAATGATAACATTTTTTTTATCAGATTACAGAGGTACCTGCCGTATGTGGCCATCCTTCCTGCCACAAAAGGTGGCCACATGCGTACAGCGATTGACTTGACACCATAGGCAGATCAGTGTAAATTGCGTCAATTTTGTCGTATTCCTATCTTTCACTTCTTTTTGTGATGGCAGAAAACTGTGAAAATAAAAACATATGAATAGTATTTCAACATTGTCTGAAATAGGAATTAATTCCAAAATAGGGAAATTAAAACTGTGGCAAACTGTCAAAAATACAAAAACTGAAAATTTAAACACGCCAAAAAAATAAAGCAATTTACACAAACAAATTGACTCTTTGTTGCCATGAGGAGCAGATGGCCTCTCACAGGGCTGACTAGAGTGGAACCTCAATAATACGGACCTCATTAATCTGTATGTCTCATTATTATGAACACTTCTCCTGGAACAGAATTGCTCATTTCAAGTAATAGTGACTCAGTAATCCAGATGTTTCATTAATCTGAATAGTTCACTCGGGTTTGAAGGTGTTTCGAACAATGAGGTTCCACTGTACATACAGCAGGTACAACTCCACAAATGCCATTTTTATATTTGCACATACATGTACTGTGCTCCCTCTTTATAACGCTGGCGTTGGGATCCACAGAGTAGACCATGTTATAGCAAAACTGCCTTATAACAGAGGGACTTTTAACATAGAAGTTATGGGAAAAGTACTTCAGTGGGAGCCATGGTATATTCCCTGTTATATCAGAAACCACCTTGTAATGAGGGGTGTTGTAAAGAGGGAGCACTGTACTTGATTAAAACTGATGTAACAGGATAATGGTACAGTACGTGTACACGTCTGATTTTGTTTGTTGAAAGTGCTTGTCACAATGATTCCCATACTACAGATAGTAGGTCTGAATTCTCAGGTTATTTGAATGCCTAATACCATTATGGTAACTGTCATTCCTTACCCTGTATGTATCTACAGTGGTACCTGCTGTATATGGCCACCCCTTCTGCCAAGAAAAAGTGGCCACATACAGCAGGTGACCTGTCACCACAGGTAATTTTTACAAAGAAATTAAATCCTATGTCTGAGCCTAGTGACCACAAAAAGTGATGCAGCTGTTTACGGCAGTGGTTGCATACAGCAGGTACCACTGTATTCACATTGGCCTGGTCTGTGATGGTCACTTTGAGGTAAGCACCGTGTAACACCAGTCCAGTCCCTGCGTCAATTAAAGGCCACTAGGGACAGTGTATCGTGCACTTCTTCACATCTAAAAGACTTTAGGTATCGATGTGGGTCTGTTTTGACCATTTTTATTATGAACCACGTGCAGTGAAAGCACCAAAGTAATGTTACTGTTCCAGTATCTGGGCCTGATATGAAACAGTCTCAATTATGAAGAGCATGTCTTAGGATTTGTTAGATAATGTAGCTCTTCCCGTATCAGCGTCTGGCATGAAAGGTCACACATAAGTCACAGCCATTGTGGTCAAGTGAAGTGTGAAACCCTTAGTCGTCCCGTACTTACATCATTTGCAATTCTTACATGCCCCAACGTGTCAAATTCAGAAAATGTTCCGTCAATAACAGAAGTGTTTCATGATGTTGATGGTATAATGATTATAATGTTCCAAATTGGATCGTAATTGCTGTTCATTTCAGTTTCAATTTGTAAGCACTCTTACAGCTTTAACTTACACACAGGCCCTGCATCAGTCGCTGAAACAGTCCACGTCTGAAAATGATTATTTATGTGATCAATATTAAAGTGTGTCTACATGTATATGGTGAAACGTCATTATAATGACACTTTAATATTGATTTATGTGATCAATATTTAAAAGTATCTGTATGTACACAGTGAAACCTCACTCTGATGACACTCAAGTATATCTGTATGTGCAAGGAAACCTCATTATTATGTCACTTAAGTGTATCTCCATATGTACAGAGAAACCTTATGATGTCACTCAAATGTATATGCATATGTACAGAGAAACCTCATTATCATGTCGCTATAGTGTGTCTGCACATGTACAGAGAAACCTCATTATTATGCCCCCCTTCGAAGAAGGTGGGGCATATAGCTTTGAACATGTCGGTCGGTCGGTCGGTCGGTCGGGCGGTCAGGCGGTTGGTAGACTGTGGTTTCGGCACAATAACTCAAGAAGTTTTTGAGCTAGGACTTTTATACTATACAGGTGTATCATTCTAGTAAAAAGCTAGGCGAAGTCCGAAGATGGGTGACCTTGACGTAATTTCCAAGGTCACAGTGGTGCCTGAGTTCACTTTGGTTTCCGCAAAATAACTGTAGAGGTTTTTAAGCTTGGACTTTTATATTGCACAGGATTATAGTCCATATTTTGGGCTAGGTGAAGTTCGAAGATAGATGACTTTGACTTCATTTTAAAGGTCACAGAGCCACTTTTTTTAATATGGTTTCATGCTTTCTGCATGATAACTTATACCTTGGAGCTAGGACTTTTATATTGCACAGCTTTATGGTTCTCTGTAAGGGCTAGGTTGAGTTTGAAGATGGGTGACCCTGACCCAGCTTTCAGGGTCACAGAGAAATTGTAGAATTCCTGTGGTTTCCGCACAATAACTCAAGAAGTTTTTAAGCTAGGACTGGGATACTGTACAGGTGTATCATTCTAGTCAAAAGCTAGGCAAAGTTTGAAGATGATTGACCTTGACCTAATTTCCAAGGTCACATTGGTACCTTAATTAACTTTTGTTTCCGCACAATAACTGAAAAGGTTTTTAAGCTAGGACTTTTATATTGCACAAGATTATAGTCCATATTTGGTGGCTAAGCAAAATTTGAAGATGGATGACCTTGACCTCATTTTAAAGGTCACATAGCCATCTTACTGAATATGGTTTCATGCTTTCTGCATGATATCTTATACCTTGGAGCTAGGACTTTTGTATTGCATAGCATTATGGTTCTCTGTAAGGGCTAGGTTGAGTTTGAAGATGGGTGACCCTGACCCAGCTTTCAGGGTCACAGAGAAATTGTAGAATTCCTGTGGTTTCCGCACAATAACTCAAGAAGTTTTTAAGCTAGGACTGGGATACTGTACAGGTGTATCATTCTAGTCAAAAGCTAGGCAAAGTTTGAAGATGATTGACCTTGACCTAATTTCCAAGGTCACATTGGTACCTTAATTAACTTTTGTTTCCGCACAATAACTGAAAAGGTTTTTAAGCTAGGACTTTTATATTGCACAAGATTATAGTCCATATTTGGTGGCTAAGCAAAATTTGAAGATGGATGACCTTGACCTCATTTTAAAGGTCACATAGCCATCTTACTGAATATGGTTTCATGCTTTCTGCATGATATCTTATACCTTGGAGCTAGGACTTTTGTATTGCATAGCATTATGGTTCTCTGTAAGGGCTAGGTTGAGTTTGAAGATGGGTGACCCTGACCCAGTTTTCAGGGTCACAGAGAGATTGTAGAATTCCTGTCGTTTCTGCACAGTAACCCAAGAAGTTTTTAAGTTAGGACTGGGATACTTTACAGGTCTATAGCTCTTGCTAAGGGCTAGAAGAAGCTTAAAGTTTAATGACCTTGATTTAATTTCCAAGGTCACAGTGGTACCTGATTTAACTTTGGTTTCCACGTGGTAACTGAAGAGGTTTTTAAGGTAGGACTTTTATATTGCACTGGATAATTGTCTGTATTCGGGGCTAAGTCAAGTTTAAAGATGGGTGACCTTGACCTAATTTCAAAGGTCACAGAGACACTTGGTTGAATACTGTTTCTGAATGATAACTTGCATTTTAGAGGTAGCACTTTTATATTGCACAGCTTTATGGTTGCCTATTAGGGCTAGGTTGAGTTTGTAGATGGTGATCTTGACCCAGTTTTGAGGGTCACACTCAGTCAGTAGACTTCCTGTGGTTTTTGCACAATAACTGAAGAAGTTTTTGAGCAAGGACATGGATACTGCACTGCTATATAGTCCTTGTTAAGGGCTAAAAGAAATGTAAAGTTTGGTGACCTTGATCTAAATTCCAAGGTCACCTTCACCTGATTTAACTTTGGTTTCTGTATGATAACTGAAGAGGTTTTGAAGCTAGGACTTTTCTATTGTACAAGATTATAGTCCATATTCGGGGCTAATCGAAGATGGGTGACCTTGACCAAATTCCAAACGTCACAGAGCCACTTTACTTAATACGGTTTCATGATTTCCACATGATAAATTGTACTTTAGAGCTATGATTTTTATATTGCACAGCTTTATGGTTCCCTATAAAGACTAGGTTGAGAATGAAGATGGGTGACCTTAATACAGTTTTCTGACATTGATGTATGATGAACCTTCACTAATTTTGTAAGGTCTCCAGTGCCACATCTACCACTATCAATAGGGTAGTGAGGGCAAGGGTAATGAGGGCGGGGGGCATCTATGTTTTACAAACATATCTTGTTATGTTACTCAAGTGTATCTCCATATGTACAGAGAAACCTCAATATCTTGTTATGTTACTCAAGTGTATCTCCATATGTACAGAGAAACCTCATGATGTCACTCAAATGTATCTGCATATGTACAGAGAAACCTCATTATTGTGTTACTCAAGTGTGTCTGCACATGTACAGAGAAACATCATTGTTATGTCACTCAAGTGTATCCCAGATATGTACAGAGAAACTTCATTACGATAACACTCCATTATATCCTAAATGCAGTACTAGAACTGCCCTCATACTGCAAAGTTAGTCCTCTAGCATACAGTGTCTTTCGAGGGACATACCGACACCAAAATAAGGGAGAATACTGAAACTGTCCAGTTGGAACACATGGATAACGTTACACTAGCAACATGTCAGCTAGTATCTTCCTAAGGGAAACACAATCTCCCCATTAAAATAACATTGAAACTCAGTATATCCCTCGTGGCGTTCTATATTTGTGTAAATAGCGACTCTAATGATGTTATGCGCCATGATGTCATTCGCGTTGCGAGGGTGCATGCTGGACAAGATGCATGACCTGACAGGAGAGTCGTGTAGGCCTATTTCTTCCTGAAGGGGAGGTGGGGGTACCGGTTAGGATACTGATTTAGCCATGGAATAACCTCTAAGTATCAACAGATATACGGGGAGATCTAATTAAGACACTCAAGTGTACCTATACATATGTACAGAGAAACCTCGTTACATTGACATTCGATTGTATCAACATATATGCTGGGAAATCTCTTTGTGACTTTCAGGTGTATCTACATATCTACAGAGAAACCTCACCATGATAACACATAAATGTATGTATACATGGAGAAATGTCACTAAAACATCCAGATATATCCAACATATTCACCTAACAACCAAACATTTGAGGGAATTGATATAAAGTCAAATTGGTATAATTTGCCTTTTGATATTCTCAGGTACATGGATCTGACACATATTGCAGGTAAACAGACTGTGTCACTCTCAGGGTCTTCGCTTCCCCCCCGAAAGGGGGTATATTACCCTTTCCAATCATGAAATACCCCCTCAGCAAAATTCAAAAGGTCCCAACTTCATATAGTTTCATTGTTAAGGCCACATCAATAATATTACTTGTTTTACCGAATATGCTGATAAAATTTTTCAGAAATTTGAAAATAAAAATAATTAAAAAAAAAAAAAAAAATATAGATTGGTTTGATTGGTTAATCATTCCTTTAACTCAGCTGACACACATGGTGTTGCTAGGCCATCAATTTAGATCGTGTTTATCAATAGTAAGCCTGGTTAGAGTAATGTGTAGTTTTATTGGTAGAACTAGCAGAAAGCCAAATGGCTCGGCCAATCACAATCACTCTTGTAAAATTTTTGGTCTATACTAGAAGTCAACATGGTGCAGGTTACTGGGGATGTGTGGTTTGCATGCTGCATGAAAACTGCAGGAAATCTGACAGAGCAGAAGAGGTTTGTTTCACTTCAACTTTACTAAACTGTTTCCGATTTGATTTTGAAGCTTGATACACTGGAAGACTTGCCTGTCAAGGTTGTATACTGCCAGAAAAGATGAGAAAAATGCTCTTGATATGAGACTTACAAATCTACGGACGCCAATCTCTGAACTACAACTGTTTCAAACTAAATATATCACTGACTGTTGTGAAGCCAGCTGAAGAAAAGGAACATACGGATTCGTTCAAAGGAATGGATGTCTTTTTGATCTTGATGAATTCTTCCAAACAGAATGATATTTGATGAAAACCAAAAGCCTGACAACAGAAGAGATTACTGGCTGTACAATCAAGTAATTCAAATCCTCTGGGATATAGGGATAGGATTCTCCCCTGTCAGTGTCAACACAGTGGGCCTGAAAATAATTAGAATAGAAGTAATATCCTATACACAAGTGAAAGCAAATATCATTCTTTGTAGTTTACTATATACCACAAAATTACTTCAAGGAGTCGTTGAACCCAACATTGAGATGTACCTGAAATTTGGCTTGTGTGTGGAAAAAAATAATGATATCTGAATTATTTTTATTTTTATTTTCCCTCTGCTGGTCCAAAAAGTCCTTAAAACAAGTAGTAATATTGCTGCAGCCTAATTTTGCAAAATATAGCTAAAAATGTGACTCTCTTTCAGGTTGGGACCCTGTGGGAAAATTCCTAATGGAGACAATGACTGTAATCAGGTTTCAGTGTATATACGTTTTTGACATGAAACCATATTTTCTATGATTTCTCCCTATACCTATACAGAGGTGAGATCATCAGAACTGCACACTGATATTCCTGATACAGAGGACTGTTATTCACATACCATGTGTCAAGTGGAAAGCTTGTTATTACACTCCTTGCAGGCAAAATTTCAGGGTGTATACTGTTTTTGGCTTGTTCCCTATCCATCTGACTGTCTGTCCATACCAGAATCCTTGCAAGCAAAATATCTCATGATTCAGGCAAAATCAAACTCAAACTAGAAAAGACTTGCTTCAGAGCAAATCTGCTCAGGTCTTTGCAAGGTTCATCTCTGGCACAAACCTACCTATTGAAATAGGAAAGACACCTCTACCTATAATTGCTTTGGTGATATTCAAAGATTTTAATTTTCAAGTGCCTCTTAAAAGCATAATTTAAAGTGTTACAACTTTGGTTTACTATTCAATGGCTTCATCGATATTACTGACACAAACCTATAATTTGAAATTAGAAGGGACCTCTATCTGTAACAGATTAAAGATATTCAAGATTTAAAGTTTTCAAAAGCCCTTAATAAGCATATATATTGGCATGCAGCTTTATTTTACTTTTCATTGGAGTTGCCACTGGCATAATCCTATGAATTAAATTGGAATGGCACTTCTATCTATAATACATGTAGTTTTGAAGATATTCAAGATTGAAATTTTAATTGCTGCAAGTTTGCTTTAATTTGAAAATCATGACGATTCAAAACTATGTGCTCAATTTCAGTGGTAGGTCAGTCATCTTGCCAAGTTTGGTGGTTCAGAACATTTGTGTCAGTTTCGGGGGGGAGGGGGGAGAGGAGAGAGAGAGAGAGAGAGAGAGAGAGAGAGAGAGAGAGAGAGAGAGAGAGAGAGAGAGAGAGAGAGAGAGAGAGAGAGAGAGAGAGAGAGAGAGAGAGAGAGAGAGAGAGAGAGAGAGAGAGAGAGAGAGAGAGAGAGAGAGAGAGAGAGAGAGAGAGAGAGATTTTTTACCTTTTAGACACAAGTCAAAGAGAAAATCATATAACTGTTGGAATTTTCCAACTAGGTAAACAAGGGACTCAAAATAATTGTTGTACTTGTGAGCTGTTCAATTAAAAGAAATATGTTGGAAATTCATAGTCATTCTATAATCTACTGACTGCTGAGTATGACATCCCTTTTCTTCATTATCTCCCCTCCTATGGAATGTGGTTATGGTAATAAGCTGCAGCCATGTACTCGTTTATCTGTCTGCCTGTCCGAAACAGTATTGCACTGAAAGAATGAATTATTAAGATGATCAGTTCGGTCGCGAAAAATGAGGCAAGTCAATTTTTTGAGGAGTGTTGTAAATAGGCTGTCAGAGTTGACAATTGTAATGAAAATATCTTTAAACCAACAGTATTGTGTGGGCCATGTCCCAGGAACTACTGTATCAGACCCTCTGATATTCTGAGGGCTGTTAAGTTATATTTGGTAGATGAGCCACTTGACACAAGTAGGTCACTAGGTCACTTGTGGGTTACAGTGACCCAAAAGTGACCTATTGACCTTCTTTTATATCAATTTATGTGTATATATATCTATACGGTGGCCCTGTTTTCTCTCTAGAAACTTCATATGCAAGTATAAATAAAAGAGTCTATTTTAGGCTTTTGTACTTTTCATTTATTCCTTGACCCCCACTAGGGGTTAGGTCCGCACACTTTCTGGACTGTATGGAACCACCATAGAGCACACAATGGAATGGCTTGGTTCAAAATTGTGCCTTAAAGGTGCACTCTGCCCAGATTGTGTGGAGAAAAGCTGTTCGTAGTGTACAGTCGTAGAGCTAGTGTTAAGGTGTTAAGATATACCAAGGGATAATTAATCAATTCTCGGGCAATTTGCAAGAAATGCTTTTGACGCTTTGCACTTGTAAAGGATAAATGAGTCTTATATCAATTAAGAAAAAGTAATTTTGTGCCTTAATTGCCATCGGTAGGTCATCAAATACTTCAAGAAGGCAATCCAATAGAATCTCATCTACATATTAATTCGCAATAAAAAAGAGCAGAGATATTTCATTATGAAAGGAGCATTAGTGACACTTGAGGAGAGCTAAAGAGAGGCAAATATTGATATTCTGTAAAATGTCTTTGAAGGTATCTAGGATGGGATAGGGTAAGGTAGGGTAGGGTAGCATAGGGTATGGTAGGAAAGGTAAATGACCTGGTAGTTAGGTGGTTTTTTTATTTTAACAAACTATTATTTTTTATTAAAATTAGCAGCATTATTTGAAAAATATCACATTATGTATTGTATTTGTGGACAAATGTTACCCCATGAGCAACAAAAATTATACTTTTTGTCCTATGTAGACTCCAAATCAGTACTTATTTAGGGGCATTCAACACTAAAGTTGTGCCATACTGTATGTCAACTGCAAAACTCAATAAGACGCCAGGGTAGACTGGGACAAAAAAATTCTGGAGTAGGTAGGGTTACAGGAAAGAAAGAATTTTCATCTTTTATGCCTCATGAAGGGTAACCTCTCTGCAAATTGCACCATCGTTCTCAGCGTATTTGGTGGCTTGTTCATACAGCGGTATTTATTCCTGTCTGGACAGACCCATGGTGATTATGAGAGGAACCTCAGTCAATGTACACAGTATTGACACACTGGTATTAGCACACTCTACATTCAGTTGTATTGGATTTCTGCTGAGCTTAACACAGATTGTGCTGTTGGTTTTGGGATAGGGCCTGAATTGAGTTTTGGCATTACTGCCAATTATTCCTGTTGATTTCATTGGCCAATAGATTAGGTTGACTATGGGATATTACTCACCAGATTTGCATGCAACCTGTGTCCATGCCATCCACTACACAACAATTCCATTTCTGGTATGGAGACACCACTTCTGGACACAAAGGAGCCGCGTGTTTGGGCCTTCTTCTGGTCTGGACCCCAGCTGTATAGACTGGTTCCCACATTGTTAAGATACAGCACAGACTTGGTTTTTACAATTTCCCATTTGCTGCCTGAGAATTGTAAGACCTCGGTGAGGGGTGTATACTTGATCTGCTGTCTGATCGGCCATAATCAGTTTCACCCATACAGTGGTAAAAGAAGCCCAAGCTAAGAATTTATTTCCATTTAGGTATGAGCTTGTATGGTTCCACTCTACATGGGGAGAGTCGTTGTTTTTTTCTTTCTTTCTTTAATTTCCTTGTTTTGGGTATTTTAAAATTCTTGTAAATTTATTACTTGGAGCTCTGAAATATAAACTGGAGATACTGAACCAGAACAGTTCGCTTTGGTAAAAATGTGAATTACGCAGTAGACATTAATCAACACATGGCATAAGGCTGAAGATACTCATCAACATGTGGCATCAAACTGAAGACATTTATCAAGACCTGCACAGTCTGGAGATATTTATCAACACATGGCTGGAAGCTGAAGACACATCAGGACACCACATTAGGCTGAAGACATTCATCATCACATGGCATTAGGCCCAAGACATTCATCAACACATGGCACTAGACTGAAAATATCTGGCATCAATACATGGCATCAGACTGAAGACATTTATCAACACATGGCATTAAGACTGCAGATACTCCTTTGTTGATTGCACTAGGCTAAAGACATCACAGAATGAAAGACCGTTAAGAGGAATAAATTTCGCCCAGGCGTTTTCTTGGAATAACCATTCCTAGGTGGGGCTCTCTTCCTATTATCCTTTTTGAGAAAAGGAGCTTCAGAGGCATTTGATGTTGATCATTTGCCTCTAAAACAATACCTATGGCTCAAGTTGAGCTGATATCTATACAAAATGGAGTAAACACCGTCCCTTAAGATTTGGTGTCATTGTCAATCAACTATTGGCAAATGACATGAATAAAGAGCCTTTGAAGTACGGAATTCTTCTAGGATCTGTTAAACTGCGACATCAATCTGGTTTCAAGGCGTGACATCATGGAGGCAGGCCTTTGGGTCCTTTGATTTCAAGCTTGGCAACCAAAGTTGTGTTGCCTTGCTTTGGTGGGGCGGCCTACAGCCGCTCGTGGCCAGTGGACGGGTGGCGGGTTTGGTCTTTTAGCCCCCACCTCTTCATTGCATTTTTAGGGGTAGTGTTTTATTGCATGTAGGCCTACTCCTATCTGTATACTTTTTTTTAGTTAGCTTGTTAGACTTGTCTGTATAGTTTACTTAGTTACCCTGTCATTACACACAAGAAGTTTCATAGAGTGATCTGGAAGCCTATTGAAAATACAGGTCATAGCTCTATATTTGACCTACTTTTTGAGGTCAAAGGTCAAGTGCACAATGATGGTATTGGTATAAGTAAGGAAGTTTTTAAATCAGTTACATGAAATTTTATACACTTAGACCATGAGCTAACCTTTGGCTGTCTGACCTGTATAAGTATGGAAGTACAATGGTCCATATGGCACACCTTCTGCTGTAGAATTTTGACACAGGCTGCATTAGCCCAAACAAATTCAAGGGCCTTCGGCGGGTAGCTACTCAGAACATGTTTTGGAGCCTGTACCTGTACACTGACATTTCCAGATGGGGGTGAAAGGTGCAGGTTTTTTTGTACAGCAGAGGCCATCACCTCAAAATAGCAAATCCAGTGGTCCCTGTCTCAAGAGGTCACTCCAATGAGAGGCCACCTGGCTTGAAAGGCCACTTTTGGCAGGTCCCTGCTGCTATCTTTTCCATGTTACTGTACCTCTAATGAGAGGCCACCTGTCTTGAGAGGCCTGTTTTGGTCTTGCCTTTGGGATGGACTCTCAAGACAGGGACTACTGTATACTGTAATTTGTGTGCAAAAATGTGTACAAATGAGCAGCATTTATGTAAAATTCAAAACATGATGCAAAGGTGTTGCAGAGACTAATGAGGAGTAGTGAGCTTTGTCACAATGCTGGAGTGTCATTCCTTGCTGGTAAAATCCAGACAATGCACACAGTGCATGCGTGGTGCTGAAAAGTGAAGATGATCAATAGTGACACTGTGTATGACTGACAGTGGTGTTTTTTGGCTTTGATGAAGTGTTCTTGACCACAAGGGTAGATTGATGGCACTAGCAAGGAAAAAAGTTATTATTGCATGGGGGGGGAGGGTCGTTTATGTCATATTATGCAGAACAGTGCACTGTATTCTCAATGGGTATGGCCATGTTTTATGAGCAAGTTCATTTGGACCTATAATATATATCCCCAGCAGTCAATGTGGTCAAAAAGGCAGTTTAGAGGTGTAGAAAGGTCCTCTTACAGTAGTGTAGTGTATCACCTTGAGAGAGAGACAGGGTGAGGAATTCACTCAAAAGAAATGTCGACCCATGGTTTTGTCATAAAAGAAAGAAGAAGATATAAATAATGGGTTTTTACTTGCTGGATATTATGATAATGGCATGCTTTATTTTACTGGGATATAAAAACCAGTGTCCTTACCCCCAAAATATGAACTGTTGACTTGTAGATGCTGAAGGGTAGATTATTAAATCAAAGTACAGGACAGTGCGCTTGGCTGGTGATGACAGGTACTAATGTGTATAGTTGATGTACCTGTTCTTGATATATATCGTTGATAGGGTGGGCAAAAACACCCTTTAATATCACATGCTAATCTGACTTTAAATGTATTTGTGATGAGTTGCCAGCCTCTGAACTGTGAAATTTGGTGCAATGATGTCTAGTTCCGTTCCTGAACGTCTCAGTTATGAGGGTCATTGCTGGTAAATGCATATTTGGGTTCCTTATGCTAAGCAAAAAGCACACTTTTCAGAGAACGCACACATTTTATATTTTAATCGCAGAGACCCTACCTTTTTAGATTTTTCATAAACTGATTTCATGTAAACTTATACAAAGAAATGTTTGCCCTGCTGACCCACTCCAGACTTATCTGTCAGGAGTTTTCACTTGTTATATTGAGAATAAGAACATTGTTTTTACAAGCTTGTCACTAGAGTTGAAGTGACATGTCTTGCACAGACTACCTACTTTCGTCAAGAAAAGACAACTTTGTTAAGGCTTTACCATGGAAGTGCAGCTAAGAACTTTGAAGTCTCTCATTTATAACAGTAATTTTCCTATCGATGGTCAGTGACATATTGTGCTGCATTTTACAAAGTGCACGGCTTATCCTATTGAGAACTGGTGCATCGTGTATACATAATGAAAAGGGGGAAAATGGCACCTTTTACCTGCCAGCAGAAATGAGCATGGACCAGGCTTGCCACAGATACGTATCAAGGAAAAAACTGACAGACCCTGATGTGCCGTTGAATATCAGAACAAATTTTGTTCCAGTAACTCAAGCCTCCTTTATGTCTCTCGTATCTCAATGAAGCAATTCAACTCTTCAGTGCCAAGCGCAACTAAAGGCGATCTACTTGAAGTCGAACTAGTCTGAATTATTGTAAGGATCCCAGATTCCTATTCCTCGTAAAAAGACTTTTCATTCAAGTACTAGCATGCCTATAGTTCCAGGGAGCATATATCCCAGGTCAATAGCTTTTCTTGGTGCCTATTGGGTGCAATGCACCCAATACGAGTTGAGAAAAGCTATTGACTCAGCAAAAAATTTGGCACTGAAAGAATTAAGATTCATTTTAAGATAATTATATCTAGTGAATAATGGTAATGAGTTTAATTCCCTTACTGATGGTTAACACTGTCAACAGGGAGGTTGGAAGCCTCTGTAGCTAATTAGCATATATCCAACAATCTTACCCCAATTTGGCCTTTGATGTGCTAGTTTTATTCTAAGGAAGTGTCACATTCACGCTTGGAATGGCTAATGATGCAGGTTATAGGTCTTATCTGGAAGTCATTCAAAATGATGTTCATTTGTGTGATGGAATTAACCAAAAGTTGAAACACATGACACACTTGGACGCCCCACTTCATTTTTGTCAGTTCATCACCTTTGAGATTGTGTCATGAGTGCATATCGTTTGTTTATTTTACACATAGATTGTAGGACTATATATGTACAGTCAGGCACCCATCAGACCAAATAACAAAATGGTAACTTTTGCCTGCAGACAGAACTACTTTACTACTAGGCATCTGCCACATTAACCCTCTAAGCACTCAGAGCCTGGGTGAACAGCTTTAATTGGCACACTCTGCACACAATATGTGCCGAGATATTGTGCCAAAGAAAAAGGTTAACCTGGACCTTAATGTGGGTTTTTTTAAATTTTGTTTTTAATCTGCAAATATATGTGTGCTTGTAGTCAAATGAAAGGTCTTTTTATAAAGAGTTTCAATCTGAACTTGTTATAATAATTAAGACAAACAGGACTCGTGTTACTAACTCTTTCAGTGCCAATCATGTCTTAAGTCGATCTACTAAAGTGAAGCTAGTCTGAATTATCAGGATCTCAGATTCATATTCCTTGTGAAAAGACCTTTCATTCAAGTACCACCAAGCCTATAGTTCTGGAAAAATAAATTTGGCGCTTAGAGAGAGAGAGAGAGAGAGAGAGAGAGAGAGAGAGAGAGAGAGAGAGAGAGAGAGAGAGAGAGAGAGAGAGAGAGAGAGAGAGAGAGAGAGGAGAGAGAGAGAGAGAGAGAGAGAGAGAGAGAGAGAGAGAGAGAGAGAGAGAGAAGAGAGAGAGAGAGAGAGAGAGAGATGAGAGAGAGAGAGAGAGGAGAGAGAGAGAGAGAGAGAGAGAGAGTTAAAGGACACATGGGTAACAGCTGGAGATGGTCAGAGACTGCATGTGTCGACTCCTGGCTTCTATCAATGTTCTATAAAAACTGTGTACATTCTACTAGTTTTTGCCAGCATGAAAAGGGACATGTTTGCCCGCCAGGGAGGTCAAAATGTCCTGGTATATTGATGTTGCTTGGTGACCTAGTCAATTTCGTGTTTGTACCAGTCACGTTTATTTGGAGTATGAAGTCTCTCATCCTCGGCTAGTTTGCTGCCCAATCAGCGGCTTCAGGACCAATGACTGTCAGAAACATGTGGAAAGGGCAAGAGGTCAGACACAAATGGCAGGAATATTTCACCTGAAGCTGCGAAAATTTGTGTAGCATTTATACTACAGGTTGGAAAACATGAAAATATAGCTTTCCTTGCATTGTGAAAGTGATCTATCAATGACTACAACACAAAAACAGTACCTGACCTTAGCTATAGTTGCCTTTATATGAATAGAGATATTTCCTAATTCCCAAAGCACGAAATATATATATATATATATATATATATATATATATATTATATATATATATATATATATATATATATATATATATATATATATATATATATATAACACACGAAAGTCTCCTGACGAGAAAGATGTAGAGTGCTCCCTGTTTATAACACCCCTCAGTTCAAGGCGGTTCCTGTTATAACACTGTAGCCACCATGGCTCCCACTGCAATAGTTTTCCCATAACTTCTATGTTAAAAGTCCCCTCTGTTATAAGGCAGTTTTGCTATAACATGGTATACCCTGTGGACCCCAGCACCAGGGTTATAAAGAGGGGAGCACTGTATATGTTTGGGCAGGCATTGTGCTGATCTAGACTGAAATTTTTTGTGATCACGCATACAAAAGAGAGAAATTTTGTCACAAAGGAGAGAGAAATTAGCTGTGTGCCTGTCATATTTTGTGCGCATACACATAGAAAACATTTTTCTGCAACAAATGTCTTGTTTGCCTCCAGAACTGTTTGTTATTTACATATATGCAGCTTTGTTTACAATGTTGTGCAAAACACACAAGTCTAAAAAGTGGCCTAAAAGGAGGCAATAATGCATAAATTTATGAACTCAGAACTCAGAACGTGTTTTATTTGACTCACAAAAACAGCAAAGTTAACGAGAATCATATGTGTAAACAACATGTGCAAAACATAGTGGTTAACTCTAAAAAATGATATAGGCATATACAAAAAGTAGGTTGGGATGACACCAACTAAGGATACAAAGACTTGTGATTGCAGGGGTCACCTAGGAAAGTTCATATAACTTATTAGAAACATCTTTAAATGAGGTACAAGAGACATGTACTGATTGAAAAATTATGAAATTATTAGATTTGTAACCGTATGATAACATGTGTTATTGGTGGTATAGGATCAAAATGTACATTAATGTCCTCTTGATAGAACAGACTGTGATAGATCAAGGTGACTGTAAAAATGTAAAGTTGTCCTGTCCTCACAAGAGCAAACAAAGTAGAATTTCACACTCTGCACAATTTTGTCTTTGTTGAGAGCTGTTTTTTTGGTGGCTATTGTGGGGCCAACGTCCTACATCTTCTGTATTTAAAGCGCATGCACTTGGAGGTGCCTCAGTAGCAAAGCTTCCAGGAGATACAGAATCAGGAAACACACTATTTTGTGTTCTAGACAAACAGGAAGAACTCACTAGCAACGCCCCCCCCCCCCCCCCCCCCCCCCCCCCAACATGGTGTGATGGAACACCCGCTCTGGTCCTCCAACTATATGTCCCACCCACTCCCCTTACCTGGCAAAAGGCTGGGGGCAGCTGACTATTGTTTTAACACAGATCAGAGTGTTGTCACTTAGCTGTGGTGGACAGTGCTAGTCTTGAACCCAACGCATTCCAAAAACATCTTGTGGCCATGGTGGATGGGGTGGGGGTGGGGGGTCGCAATATGCTGGTACAGGTTACAATTTTGTTCAAAAATGGAGAACAGAAAATAAGAATTAAAAAGAGATAGCTAGTGAGAAGTACAGGAAATAAGAGGGCTTCCAGTTTTCTGGTTCACAAAGTAAAATTCCCCAACATGCTTACATGGAAATACCCTTTACCCCCACCCCCATGATGCTCTGTAATTGCTATGTATTGTTAACCCTTTGCTCTGACAAAGACTGTCTCAGCTTTCCTTGGTACAGGCTTGAATGCTGAGGACGCCAATGTATACTTGAAGACGCTCGGTGACCTTCGGTGACCTGCAGCATGTTATTTTGATGGGTCTCATCAATATTAATGGTGGCATTAAATGAAACAATAATGTTGAAACGGGACGTTTTTACATCCAGCCACTTTTTGTCTGATGGAGATTTTGACTTTCTCATGACCAATCACAATAAAAGTCAATGTGTGATTAATTGATGCTGGGTTGTAGGTTCACATTCTTTGTAAATCATTGTTTCATTCAAGTACCAGCATGCCTGCAGCTGTACAGACGAGAATGGCTCAGGTCAACAGCTTTCTTTGACAGCTGTGGAGATCATAAGAATAGCTCAGGTCAACAGATTTCTTTGACAGCTGTGGAGATCATAAGAATAGCTCAGGTCAACAGATTTCTTTGACATGCTGTAGGTCCAGCGCACCCAAATGGCACCAAGGAAAGTTGTTGACTCCACCAATATTTGTCACTGAAAGATTTAAGCGTCAAATAATTAACCCTTACACATATCTGACTATATAATGTAAGAATTAACCCTTACACATACAGTAAAACCTCTCTAACCGAACACCTCTCTACACTTCTTAGTCCCAAATATATACTTCCTATGTAAGCAAGCCTCCCTGTTCCAAACACCTCACTATACCAAACACTTTTCCAGACCCAAGGGTGTTTGGTATATGGAGGTTTTACTCTATATGGCTATAATGTAAATTGGATTTTATCTGTAGCTGTTTGCTGAGACCACACCAAGTACAAACTCAGGGTGGCCTGTCTGTGTGGTTACTAGCTCTACAGTCCAAGCTTGGTCCTTTGTGAAAAATTTCAAATTAATTTGAGAAAATGGTATAAGTATAGCAGGTAAATAGCATTTAGTTACAAAAAAAGGTGTTACAACTACACAGTTTGATGAAGTGTATATTATAATTTAAAGCAAGAACAACAGGACAAAATGGCAATTTCCATTCTATGGTGTTCTCAGATTGAGGGCCTGCTTTGTCAATTAAGTGCTTGCTGCATTGTGTCTAAGTCAATAATATAAAACCATGTTTCCCAATTAACATTTAAACACAATTTGACAATAAAATCAGAATGTTTCTGTTTTGTGTCATGCACAAATTGATGAATTAAACTTAATTACCTTGGAAAAGTTTGAAAGACCAGAGCCTGGTGAAACTATTCATGGTGTCTTTAAATATATTCAGTGCAAAGGAAGAAATTACCTAAACTGGTGTTTTAGTTGATTCTATGTTGAGCTGCACCTTATGAATGTCTAAATGAGGGAATAACTTAGGACAAAAGTCACCGTGTGTATAGATTGTTAAAACATGGGCAGGTTTCCACATTGTTATAATTTTCGTAATATAATTTATATTTCATAATTTTCTGCATGGGACCATTCTGTAACTTTTATCATTTCTTCATTCAGTGCACCTACCTTGTGGCTTTTATGTTCACAAGTTGTACATCAGTCTGTCCGTGTGTCTGCCCAGCTGCCATTTGTTAGTTAATATGATATCTCAAGACTCTCTGATCACATCAAACTTAGGTTTACATCAGTCATATCTTTACTGACACCGTGTCTTGACATGATTACATTTTAGTGACCTTTGTCCCACTTTCTAGGTCATGGGATCTATATATTGTAAATTGCTTTATTTTTGCGTGTATAAATTTTCATGGTTTCTGTATTTTTTATGTTTCACTGTTGTTTTAATTTCACTGTTTTGGACATAATTCCCATTCAAACAATGTTGAAATACTATTTCACTGTGTTTTTATTTTCACAGTTTTGTGCCGTCAGCGAAATAAGGGAAAATAAGAATACAGCGAAATTAAAGCAATTCACAGTATGTGCAAAGATGTACCCATCAGTCCTTGCTTTTCAATGGAGTGCCTCTAGTTTTTACCCACTTTTCATCTACCGGGGCATTGTTGTCACCATCCTGTTTGCATCTGTCCCTTCTTCCAAACATTACAGTTGTGGACACAAAAACTTGTCAACAAATTGACCTACTATCATGAAACTTGTATTGCAGAAGCATCGTATGGGAAGCTTGGCTAAGTTCAAGATTCTGTGAACTTGATCTATATTTTCAAGGCCACTGTGAATCATCATACTTTAATTCTTGCAGACACAATAACTTGTGAGCAGATTGAGTTACTGTCATGAAACAACTTGTACTTCAGAAGCATATCATAGGAAGCTTGGTTGAGCTTGACATTCAGGGACCTTGACCTGTTTTCAAGATCATCATACTTTTACCATTGCAGACGAATAACTTTGCAAAAATTGAGCTACTATCATGAAACTTCTACTATAGAAGCATATCATTGGGAGCCTTTCTGAGTTTGACATTCAGCAACCTTGACCTATTTTCAAGGTCACTAGGGGGTCATCATATTGTAACCATGGCTGCCGTGGGGGAGATCTTAAGCTCATTTCTGCCATTACATTTAATTCCTACCTCACACATGCCCTCTTGAAAAGAGGAGTTTAGGACCCCAGATGGCAGCACTTGACTGTGTTCATTTGCATAAATTTGGCTATTTACTAATCCCAGAACTTCAAGGGATTTGTTGTTAATGCAAATAAGAAAAACTCTGCAAATGGTCACCCTCAAGTGCTGCCCTCTGGGGTCCTTAAAGGGACTATTAAGGCTGAGTCAACAGCACCATAGTCAAATCTAGGAAAGCTGTTGACCCGGGACATGCTACATTCATAGGACCATCTGCAATTCTCATTCATTTTTTTTTCATTGAGACTGAAGTGAAGCAGGCAAGAGTTCAGTTGGAGCAGTTTTGGTCAATTTTGGGAGGAAAATGGTTAATGGAGACTAGTCCGTTATTTCATAGCTATTTCTTTCCTTCCTCTCTCCCATACACAAATTGGGTGTGGAGAAATGATTTATTTCTACAAATCATGCCCCTAGAATTCAGTGAACAGAAGTCTGTCATTTTTCATAAAAATTTACAGGCCTATTTGAACATACTGATGTTGTCAGGATAACCTGGGTGAACAAAATATGGGAAAAAAACCCAGAATGTTGAAAACTTAGCTCAAAGTTTGACTTGATAAAGATCGACACCACCAAACACAGACATAGTTGTGTATACATGTATCTGTATTTGACTGGTACATGAAGGGGACGGTACTGAGAGATACTGCTGTACCCTGGCACTAAAACACCTCCTCACCAAGTACTAGGTGACCACACTGAACTGTCTGCTACTGAGGTTCTGTGGCCACACAATTATGCACCCACACTTACCTGTTATCATAGCAGGTCCAGGTGACCATTTTTATCGGGGTTGACTTGTCAGGAGGCTAAGCCCATCCTATGCTCAGTCCTTAGCCATCTGTTGTGTAAAAACACTTGTTCTAATGAGTATAAATTTTCATGTTTTTTAAATTTTAGGCATGTAGCTGCAATTTTAATTTCACTATTTTGGATATTGATCCTATTGAACCTGCATTCCAGTACTGTTTCATCGTGCTTTCATTTTCATGATTTTGTGCGATCACTGACCTTAGCAAAAATAATAATATAGGAAGTGAACATGGAGTACGATGTGAAAATTTCATGCAAACAGTGACAACACACAAGATTTATTCCAATGGGTCCTACCGAACGATGACACATCCAAAAAGTTATGGACAAAGCCAGTCAGTGGATATGCACAAAGTTCATTCATTTTATCTGATCAGTTAGCATTGACAATTAAACAGTGATTAGGGTGGCATGAAACATGAATCATTCCCCCTCGGCTTCTCTTCAATTCTTGGGTAAGAAACCATGTGCTGGCCACTGGGAAATTAAGTAAATTACTCCTATGTAATTCATATGAACAAATTCAAATATAATTGATACACAAAAGATCAAAACTTCTTTGAGAAATTTCAAAGCTTGCAAATTGCTGTCATTGAACAGTTCAGATGTACATATAATTGATTTTCACAGCTTCTCACATGAACCCACAATTAGTGTGTCTGGAAATAAAAATAGTGAGGAAACAAAGACAGGCGTCTGCTCTCTGCAGTGGGTGTGGAAGCAGCAGAGGCCTGTTCTATGCAGTTTTTGAGGGGTGTCCAAAATTTGAAGATCCTGGCAAAATCAGCCATCATCTGACATGGTAAAAATATTAATGTTTTGTGTACATTAAGTTTGACTTATTTTGCTGCTGTCACAAAACCATGAAAAGAAAATGCAACATGTTAAAAATATAGAAATTGAAAATTCATTTAAACTCCTTGAATTTTTTTTTTAATGAGATTTATGCAGTGGAAATAACTACATTTACAGTGTTCCTCCTCACCCCTGACATAATTTTCTGCCTGTGTTATCAATACCAAGCATTAAAGGTCAAAGGTCATGAGGGGTCATCTTTGTTCACCACTCACACAACCAAATTAGCTCCAATTAAGTCTGATTAATGAACACAGTACCTCATCAAACAATCAAAATAGTATTATGCAATAGGGGTTGGTCATCGGTAATTGGATGAAGGGATTAATTATGTGGAACAAGGCAGTGTTCCATGACATGTTTTACAGGAGGCAGGTGCTTGTTTGAGATTTGTAGCTTGTCATCAGTGATTAGTTTTCTCTCCTGTACAGAGGGGGAAAAGGGGTTGTAACTGCTTCAGAACTGGCCATTTATATTTGCCATACTTGCATACAGCAAGCCTCTTCCCTTTTATACTTCATACCAGCCATTATTATTATTATTATTTTTTATTTATTCATATTTTTTGGCTAGTTTGTTGGTTGCTTTAAAACAAAATTTCATACCCTGTGCTTGGGCAAAGGTAATACTTATAATACCTGTGCTGATGTACCAGGACCCCCATCACCCCCCACCCCCACCCCATGCATATTGGGCAAGGTCTTGGGTAAATCATACATGATTCAGGAGAGGGTGGAAGGAGTTAATTTGCTTGATGATGAGAATCTATTTAACACTAGTCTCTGCTGTCCTGAAACTAGTACACCATTTAAAATGTTTTCCACTTTAAATTTGTAATTTAATTTGTGTCCCATTGGCAAATAGAGAGTTATTTATGCCGGAAATTGAGTGTCTGACTGGCTGAGGGTGGGTTGGTTGAAGGGTGAATGTGGGTTAAAAGATACAGACAAATGAACACTGAAAATTTGACTTTATTTCAGGCATCCTTGTACTTTCTACTTATTTATGTGATGTCAGAAACCTGTGAAAGTAAAGGCATGATAGTTTTATTGTAATATAGGTTTCATAGGAACTCTTATAAAAAATTGTGATAAAAACTGAAGGTAAATTTGTGTCTAAAATGGAAAAATAGTGAAAAAATATATAATGTTCATTGACAGTAACCTGTGTGCTCATACAAGATACATGTATACCACCATCAACTTATATTGCTGGCTGCAATCTGTGATGTGTTTTTAGGGCCCATTACTGTCTGTATATGTATGCATCTTGTATGTTGATATGCTTAATAACCGGCAGTCATTTTGATGATTAAGTTACGGGATCACTCTGAAAGACAGCAGTATTAATCAGCACTTTCAAATAACAGTACAAAAGTTTTTGTAATAGATAGCACATAGTGTAATTCTCCTCATGTCTGGCTGCAAATTTATTGCACATTAATAAAACCAAAATGCTTATTTGTAATGTATACTCCCAATGTGCTGTAGCATATATGTATGTAAATGTAGGGCTATAATCCAGAAGTCACTTTCACAGCTAAGCGGTGGGACCACTCGTAAAACTAGAGCCATTGTTAATCAACTCCTATAAATTATAAGACCAAGTTTTTGTAACTGCTGATTCATAAAATAATTCTCTTCGTGTCCCATGGAAATTTATCACACATTATGTATAATAACCAAAATGCGTGACATTACCCCAGCATATCATTTGCCTGCGTGACATGATTAACTCTTGTATCCTCAGAGTAATTCTGGCTTAATGTGTTTCCTGGACAAGTTACCGTAATAGGGTCAATGATTTTCCATTTCCAAAAAGAGGAATTCTGCTTCATGAGCAAAAATTTTTCAAATTCCGTTTTACTGCTATATATTTATACATAATTCATATAAGAAAAAATCTCAGATTCTGTTTCAAGGATGAAAAAAATGCACAATTCCGCTTCGGTTTCGGAAAAAACGGAAAATCATTGGCCCTACCGTATCCCCTCCTCAGTAAAGGCCCTTGCTGCACTGTGAGCCAATACAGAAGATTCTCTCCATTGATACTACCCAGGGACAGGGAAAAAAAGATCTTAACTAGAAAAGATTTGCATCAAATCTGTCTGTGTGCTTGAAAAAATTGCACATAAATTAAAATGCTACAATTTTGTTTGTGGTTTAGTGGATGCACCTTGGCACAAACCTGTGAATTGAATTAGGAATGACCCAACATAGTCAACATTTAAGTGCACCTATTAACATAATTAAAATTAACTTTTACTTGTGGTTCATTGAATGTGCCTACATAACAAACCTACACATTGAAGTTGGAATGGAACCTCTACCTGTACTAGTTTTTAACATATTCAACACTTAAACTTTTCAAGTGCCCCTAGTTGGCACAAATTGAAATTCCACTTTTTTTGTGGTTCATTTGAATGTGCACACAGAACAAACCTATAGAGTGAAATTGGAATGGCACCTCTACCTATAGTAGTTTTAAAGATATTCAATATTTGACCTTTTCAAGTGTTCCTAATTAGCATAAATTAAAATTCTGCAACTTGTATTTGTGGTTTATTTGATGTGTGTATGGCACAAACCTGTAAATTGAAGTTGGAATGGGATCTCTATTTAAAATAGTTTTGAAGAAATTCAAAAACTTTTCAAGTGCCCCCAATTATTCAAGTGCCCCCAATTATTGGCTGGTTAAGTTAAAATTCGACAACAAACTTTTTGTTTGTGGTTCTTTGGGTTTATCTACAGCACAAATCTATAAGTTGAAGTTGGAATGGCACCTGTGTCTTTAATAATTTTGAAGATATTCAACTTTGAAGCTTTTATATGTCCATAATCACCATAAATTTTAAAGTCTACAACTGTTGTCATGTGCCCGCTAGATGTACAGCCACAACAAATATGCGAATAGAACCAACATTTGGGCCTCTATATTGAATTCTTTGGAAAACCAGAAGGGATTGAAATTTCCCAGTGGCCCCAGTTTGCATAATTTGCAGCCAATTGTCCAATCTGAGTGATATGTGAGACTTCACCATAGGAGCTATGCTCGTACCAAATTTGAAGTTTATGGCATGAATGGTGTCTGAATTTAACTCATTCCATACTATGGTGACAGACATTGGTCAGTGATTCTGGAACTGCCTGGCAAGTCATGCTGCAGCTGCCACAAGGGCAGCTAAAGCATGACTTCAATTGCAAGGCAGTGCCAGAACCACTGACCTAAGACTATAGGCATGTTGGCACTTGAGTGAAAGCTCTTTTCATGAAAAATTTAAATATGCAATTGCCATCTTAAATTTAGGTAAATATATGGAAAAATCAGGGACTGGTATGGAATGAGTTTACACTTTCCAGTCTAAGCTTTATATTGGATTCTTGCAGCCTGTGTCTGGTGATTATTCACAGATTTTTGGCAACATATGACACCAACAACCATAGTAATGTTTATTTTTCATGTTTATGGTAGCATGAATTATTTACCAAAATTATTGTTATATCTGGGATCATATATCTAACAGGTTGTTTGTTTATGAGAACCTGTTACAATAAACTGGCAAAATATCTTGTCATGGAAACCACATTTTTACTGAAATTATCTTAATTTTATTTTAAAAGTCCATTTTATTGATTGAAATACGTAGAAAATGAGAAAATGCTTGAAAATTTATTACTAGCATACTTTCATAAGTCATTTTGGCCATTTTAAAAAAAAATCCCTTTTTCTATCTTATTAATGATGGCCAAAACTTTTTATTGGTTGCTTTAAAAAACAGAAATGTGTGTCAAGGGATAATTGTATGAACCTGTACATATATGGACATTGACTGAAAAAAGTGTTAAGTCAGCACAAAAATAAGGTGGAAAGATCTGCAAGAAAAGGAAGGAAGGAAGGAAGGAAGGAGAGCAAGGAAGGAAGGAAAGAAGGAAGGACAGAAGGAAGGAAGGAAAGGAGGAATGAAAGAAAGGAAGACAGACAGACAAAAAGAGAGAGAGAGAGAGAGAGAGAGAGAGAGAGAGAGAGAGAGAGAGAGAGAGAGAGAGAGAGAGAGAGAGAGAGAGAGAGAGAGAGAGAGAGAGAGAGAGAGAGAGAGAGAGAGAGAGAGAGAGAGAGAGAGAGAGAGAGAGAGAGAGAGAGAGAGAGAGAGAGAGAGAGAGAGAGAGAGAGAGAGAGAGAGATGGTATTTTGCTATTTTCATGTCAGAGTTCACACCTAGAACTACAGGTCTTGCCATAGAAGGGTGCATTAGGATTAGAGGTTGCAATATATGTTGGTACAGGAAGTAATCTTGCCCAAGTACAATGTGCATATTAAAATAAGAATATTCCAAAATAATGGCCTTTACAGAGTACATAAAATGACAGAGCTTCCAGTATGCCAGTATGGAATATAAGATGTCCCAGTACAAATATCCACTTTACCCCCTCTCCCCCAACCCACCCCACTCCATGTGTGGGTTGTGATCACCACATGCACATTACAGGGGAGCTTTTGATCCTTTGCCCAAACAATAGATTTTACAACCAGTTCATGCAAGTAGCTCCTCACTCAGCTCACCAGGATTAGATTTAGGAGAACCGCTCAAACTTTGTCAGTGATGGCAAGGCCAGAATTTGGTCTGTTGGGCAGGCAAGCTAACTGTATAATAAGTGGTAAGATAGTGACTCATCTGCAATGAAAAACTGCAGTACAACTGTCAGGTCAAAAGTGGAGAAAAAGGAGAAGTCCGAGAGATGAGAACAGCTCCTACAATAAAAACGCAGCATGTGCTCGTGTATTTTTTTATATATAAAAATGATGGTTCTTTTTGTTTTTTGGGGGTCCTATGACAAAGTAAACCTGAACTGTAGTGTCAGCCGTACACACCAGGTAGCAACCAGAGGAAAATATTCTTTGATCAATGCAAGTCGCTGTGAATCAGACTTCGTTCATTGACACTTTGGCAGCCAGCTTTATGGCTTCGTTCTGTATATTTATTTGGATTTGGAGATTGTGGTATTTTTTACATGTCTTGATGCGGAAGGAAAAAGACTGAAAATAAAATCTGAATAAAAACAAACTGCAAAAGAGATCTGCAAGATTTTTCGCAAAACTAGTAGTTGTAATCGAAGTGGAAAAAGCAAAAAAAGTAAAAACATAGAAAATGTGTGGGTCTTTAGTCATAGGTGCATTTGAAAATAGTTTCACGGTGTTAAGGCACACAGCTGGTTGTGCAGATGTAAACATGACTGACAGGATGAGAATGAATGGTGGCAGATTATGCCTCATTGGTCATACCATGTGCTGTGTCTGTGGGAATGGCACAAGGGTTGTTTTGAAGTGCTCTCACATTTCAGGATCAGTCCCATGCAATGAGGAAGCCAGGCTGGGCCTGGCTTCAGGGCACATGCTGGTATTTACATGGTTTTTAGGGTCCTCCAGTTCCCCATCTATCCTTTGAGTTGGGACCGCTCAGCTGCCTTCCTCCTATGGGACATGCATGTTAATTTCCCAGCCAAAATTGCTTGTCCTGTTGCTAGGCAACTGCATCAGAAGCCCCTGCAATGATGAGGCATCCACTGTGCTGCAAACTTTTCTGGAAAAGATATCGAAAAGTGCTTATTTTCAATATGCTGATAATTTCAAGCTCAGTGTGTATTTTGAAATATATACAGTGGGATCTGGCCACAAATACAGGTACTTCCCAGTTAACATATACAAGCTAGAAGAGCCTCCCAGCTGATATGAATTCTGCTCAGAAATATGAAGTTCAAAACAGTTTTTTCAGAAAAAAACCACTATGGGTCGAATCAGTGCTGAGCACACTGAAAATAATGGTACCAATAACATGTATGTTTTGCAGTTCAGACTGGCTCTACTTTTTATCTGTTTTGAAGCACATTGGAGCATGAAATTCAGCATAATCAGTTTTTCATATTACGGTCCAACTTTAAAATATCTGAAGCATATAAGCTTCATGGAAAACACACTAAGATTTATTTATATCAAGTTAGAAACTATTCAGATCAAAAACTGTATTTGAAAAGTTTCAACAAATTTCATATTTTGGGATATTGCCTTACATATTTACACATTTTTCTCTCTTTTCACTGTTGAAACATGTTTTTAAAACTAAACTTTTACTCTCATTATTTTGGATATGGTTACTACGACCCCTATAATCATGGCTGCAGTGGGACTAAATGGCAATGCAAAAACCAATGACTTACAACCTGGCACCAAAATGCCAAGGGCAAGTTCTTTTTGCAAGTACAGTGAAACCTGTTTTGAGAGACCACTGTAATGAAAGACCACCTGTCTTCTGAGACCATATTTCCAAAGTCCCTTTTGATATCTTTCCCATGTTATTGCACCTCCATTGAGAGACCAACTGCCTTATGTGACCACTTTTTAGCCTGTCCTGGGGTGGTCTCTCAAAACAGGTTTCCCTGTAATCCAAGTGCTATAAAGTCTTATTGGAATATCAGTGGGAGGGAGGGATTGGTGGTGCAAGGGTTAAAGAGGCTGCTCACAGAATCACTACCCTGCACCACCAGCTTGTACCAGCAGAGTTACAAGGTGCCACTGGTTTCACTTTCATAATAAAAAGTTGTTTAGGTGAACCATATTAGTCTTTCCCTGTGGAAATCACCCAAAAGTGCCTACATTTAAATTGTCATCAGCTTTTGGTGTTTTCCCTTAAATTTGTCGGCTATGGGTAGTGAAAACATTTCAGGTGAGAGTTCTCCCTGAGACCCATCATAATCACATATACATGTATTATGTAAACAAACAAACAGCAGGCCTCCACTGGCTCACTGGCTTGCGCTGTGTGTAAATACAGTCTGACTGGCTTACAGTCTACTCATGTCTTGAAAACTGGTCTGATGGCTCAAAGTGCATGCTGGTATGATGTGGCTTTACATTCACTAATATCATGGTACGTACAGTGCAGACGGGGAGACGTACCTCTGCCAGGTTATTTTGTCCCAAAGTTGTGGTAAAATTGAATGTGGTTACATTACATGGATGTGCGGCAGGTGCACAACTGGGCTAGTGCTAGGAATATTTACCTTTAAGCCAATTTGGATAAAGCTACACAATTTCTTTTAGCCAAATTTTATCTTCTTTAGCCAAACTTTACTTCTATAATCTGACATGTACAGTCATTTTACCCCTCCCCCTTTTTTTTCCAGGAAAAAATCCCTTTGTATCCCAGCACACCTCCATGAAGGCCTACAGGTAATTGACAGAGCCTGTTCAGTTACCTAGCATGTATTGTTATTATTATTATTATTATTATTATTATTATTATTATTATTATTATTATTATTATTATTATTATTATCAAAGATAAGATAATACTTGAAAAAAACCTCCCTCCAAAAATTACTTCACACAAATTTTTTGCAAGTTTTCAATTGATAAAACTTGGACATAAGGTCAGTGTTAAAGATATCTGCCAGAACTCAACATCATTATATGCGTAATGGTGCCTTTTACTGTTTTTTTTTAAGGTCTGAGTATGAGCTTATTTTATATTTTTTTATGACCATGATAATAACATTTTATTTCTATCAGTTGCTAAATACAATTAATAACCAATTTTCAAATTGTTGCTTGTATATAGTAGTTAAATTCAGAGAAAAATATTGCAAGTGAATATTTGATTTGAAGGTGGTCTTGGTTTCTACATCTGGAAGAAAATAAAGTTAATTGAGAATTTAGTTTTGAAAGTATGTACAAGCACACATTTAACACAGAATGAAAGTAAATGGACCCAGACTATGGAAGAAAAAAAGAATCGATGCAATGTTTATGCTGGTAGAATTATAGCTTGGACAAATATACATAATTATGTAATGTGATGTGCATGTAGCAAAATTTCAGCTGCATAAAAAATTAAGGAAAATCTATCATGCAGAATTTTTATCTTTTGCAAAATTGGCAAACTTGTTCATTTTTTTGGGGGGGGGGGGGGTTGGTCCAGATCAGCCATTTTTTGGCCACTGGCAAATAGCTAGTGCGAGCCCAGCACAGTTTGCAGGGAAAGCAGACTTATGCCTATGGAACTAAGGAAATGGCTTCTGGTTAGAAGCACATGCAGTGCCATCTGGTGTGCAGACTGTTAGCCATAGGAGAAGGACTTGGTCCTTGTTTAGTAGTATATGCAGTGCTACCTAGTGAGGGATAAATTATTATATTAACCAGGAAAGCATTAAGTCACTCCATGACGAAGAATAAATGACTTTTGATGTGATTTCTTTGATAATGAAATTTGATCAAGATCAGTTCAGAATCTTTTATGATAATAACAACACTCTTTTGTTTTTGTGTAAACTATTTGTAAAAGATAGGAGATAACTAATTTGCAGACATTTGTGTTGTAGAGTGATGCAAGTGTATGGGATCTTCAGAAAATTAATCTGACATCCTTTAATAATTGACAAATAATGCACTAATATAATCAGATAACCTGATATAAAAATTGGTATCAGGCGGGATAAATCAACCAGGACTGAAAATATTCTGGTGCTGTAAAGATCATTAATGATTCAGACTGGGTTCACTTTAAAATCATCATGTATTGTAGGATAAATCAGGAGAGATACTGTGCAATTTGAGAGGTGTGAGAGCAATAACCTTGATATATGTGGGGCAGAGTGTCAGGGGAGTGGACTTAGGGTGTGATATATAACATGATAAATGTGGGATTATGTTGAGAAATAGGACCCATTGTTAGTACTCTGGCCCAGTCATTTTGGTCATGATGTGTTCAAGTCCTGTCAGAGCCTGGTCTTGTGGGTGCTTGGTGTTTATTATGAGGCTAATTGGAAAGGGGGCACTTGGCGAGGAGTCAAAAAAAAAATGCAACACGTGTTCATTCCCTCGTACATCCTTCAAGATGACAATGTAGTCTGGACACTGATGGAGCTTTTTTTCATGGTTAGAGATCAGCTGTGTTGATTAACCATTAATCATTCTGGCCAGTGTAATCAATCATGGAAATAATAAATATTCCCCGTGAAGTGCTTGTTTTACCCCTGCAGGACCCCTATGGGAGGGTGTCAGCAGATATACACAGGGTCCCCATAGATCACACTGAGGCTCCCAGGGGTTATAAATCTCGCATAATCTACTGCATCTCTGCGCATTGATGGACCTTCCCATAAATTTTTGATCGGTACACAGTTTCTTCAAACCATAGTATAACTGAATGACTGGGTATACTTCATGCATTTGTGGCTTCTCAATTTAAGGAGTTTCATGCTGAAGTGATCTGTCTGTCACAGATGACATTGGGCTTGCACATTGGCAGACATTTACCTATAACAATGCTTGCTAAGCTTTTAGCACGTCCACCTCAAATGTATCTAAAATTGGCAGATTTTCATCAATCTGCGCTGGAGCATTTCGCAGCCTTTCACAAATGTTAATGGTTTAAGTGTGAATTACCAGGGAGATCTACCATAAATAGCTGTAAATCTGGCTCGGAATCTTTCATTTGCAACACTCTAAAATGTGTGCTGGTCATTAGTATATATAAATAATTCCATGCCAAATTATTTACACACTTCGCTACTAAAGCAGCACCACACAGTGGGGTCAGGAATTTAATAAGCCGTGAAAATGTCTGCAATTACACTATCATGTTATAAAAAATCTTTGTACAGTACAATACACTTGAGTGCATGGTAGAAACGGAATAACGATGTGTGCTGTACGGAAGAAAATGTAATTCCTTAGCATATTGTGTTACCATTTGTGGAGGATGCAATTAAGCGGTGACACAGCATTAGTCGTCCTGTGGTGGATGAACTTCGCGGCTGCAGCAAAATTCATTTTGACTGAACTGCTCGAGAAATCACTCTCCACAATGACAATTACCATATTTCCCATCA
Source organism: Hermodice carunculata (assembly GCA_964020975.1). Taxonomy (NCBI): domain Eukaryota; kingdom Metazoa; phylum Annelida; class Polychaeta; order Eunicida; family Amphinomidae; genus Hermodice; species Hermodice carunculata. The sequence goes on from CAXHWN010000555.1 coordinate 1,039,854, forward strand.
GCAGAGCACTTCCAATCAATTTACTGGTATAAATGTTTGAGCAGTCTTATGTAACATATGCCTCTCCATTAGCTAACTGTTCCCTGACATTTTATCAGCTAAACGTGAAGCTATCCATTCACGTGGAGTTGGTAATGTTTGAAAACTACTGGTAATGGAGATTAATTTGTCCTGTCCATCAGTGAGAAAGCCAGTGCCTGGTCTGTGGAACATATGGTAGCTACTGATATATATATACAATGTATACCTTGTTAGCTATGTCACAGTGTTACATAGTTAAACCCAGGTTAGTTGTCAATCGCAGTGTTACAGTTAAAGTATATGTCAGTTCTTTTCTCAGTCATTTACTATCCCCAGTGAAATGGACCAGTTGTGGTTCTCAGTCACAGAGTTACATACGTCACTTTTATTTTTACTGTCACTTTGTAACACAATTAAATAGATCAGTTGTAAAATTGGTCGCATTGTTACACAAATGCTGAAGGTTATTTCTTTTGGTGTCCTTTTTGGATATGTGTCTGTTTATGATTAAAGCCGTTTATCACGCATGGCATTTTGAAAATACAACATGGATAACATTTTAATTTGTGTCGAAAATTTTTTAAACTGGAAAAAATGGATACTATACACATCGCATTTTGAGTCAGAGTCACAGCAGTCTCCTGGAAATGTTCATCTAGAGAGAACTGGGCTGTTAGGCCTGACATTCTGTTTCTCTGTTCTGTTTCATTTGCAAAATATTAATAAAAATGTATGATATCAACTTAAGAGAGAATTGGGTGTCATATGGATATATGTGATATTACCTGCGTGGATGTCAGTACATTAACTCTTTACATGCCACGTTTTAGACATGTCGAGGAAAGCTGTTGACCTGGACAATTATCGTCTATGTCACTACAGGCATGCAGGTACTTGAATGAAAGGTCTTTGAACAAGGAACATGAATCTGGCACACTTATTATAATTCAGACCAGTTTGTATTCAGTAGTTCGACTTCAGTCACAGTTGACACTGAGAGAGATAAACTGTTCATCTGTTTGTTTGTATTTTTTTTCAGATCCTGCAAAGATGTCTTACAGGTAGAAGCCACAAAGACAAGGGAAGCCAGTGATTACAACAGGTGAGTACAGGTACCTGAAGCAGCATACATTATTATCAAGATTGGTGTACAGTCAAACCTGGCTTAAAAGACCAGTGCTAGGGAGGACCATATTCTGGTCGGGCAAAACAGGTAGGGGTTGTTTTTTTTTTTTTTTTTTTTTTTTTTAATTTTGTAATAGGAAGTCAAAAAATATGAAAAGGTAGTAGAGTTACTCAACATTTTCAGGTAATCTTTAATGGAGAAAAGTTGCATGCTAATGCATGCATCAGGGTGAGCTCAGTACCGGTTCATTGCATGTAGATATACATGAACACCTGTTTGTGGGATGAAGCGAGTTAGGCTCCATGAATAAACTTGACAGCTTATTCAGCTTTTTTTTTCTGTCGCAGACCATTTAATTTAATTTTTGAAGTGCTCTCCAAAACAGGTGCCCCTTTATCAGTGAGTCAATAACATCAGCCACAATTATGATCTGAAGGTCATGCGACCCATTGTGAGAGAAACTCTATCAGTGACAGGTGTCTCACTAGATCAACTGTTCTTTTGAATTTGTGCCATAGAATCCCCGTCCATAGATCCTCAAGAGGATGTTTATTGACTTTGGAAGGACATTACTGTTACTGAGTAATTATTGATGAATGGGGCCTGACAAAGAAGGGCAGTTCACATCAGATGATATGTCCATTTTTCATGGCCAGATCGATGTTGCGCATTCAGGTGGATGCAAATCTAAGAGTGCTGAGAGGGGGGTGTCAAGTGCTGGGGTATAGATGTGGGGGACTATTAATAGTCAAAGATCAACTGACTAGATGCCATGAAAATTAAATTATAAATACTTGCTGAAGGAAACTTCTTAAAGCCCAGTGTACACATTGGTAGCAGTGAAACATATGTTATGTGCCTTTATATGTTATTTGTGATATTGTAATACAATTTAAAAAAAAATCAATCTTAATTTCAGAGATAAGAATGTCTCCATAGCTGCAAAACCCAGTGGCTTAGAAAATGTCATGTTTGCTCCTGCTTATGTATCACTCACTTAATTTATAATCCGTAAAAATAGAAGAATGGGATGACTTTATCACATCTGACCAAAAATAAAAATGTTGCTGGTGACACTCCCTATACTGAGCGGATCCTCCACCAAGCCCCTCTCTCCCTCCCTCTGTCCATTTTCAAAACTGAAACAATTTCTGAGGAAATACAAGAATGTTATACCTATTGCACACCTACATTACAGGGATGAGCCTGTTCAGGGAATTCCAGGATTTCAGGGAATTTTGTGTCGTGGACTTACAGAAATTCCTGGATTTCGGGTTGAACTTCTAAAGAAAGTTACTTTTTTCCCCCGCTCAAATGTTGTTTTTCACTGAGGATGAGTACTTTATATGATACTCTCAGGGAATTTTTTCCTTGGTCAGGCTCATGTCTGTATATTATAACTTGTGTCACGCCCAAAAATTTCAGGTGGCCAGCTGGTATACTTTCAAAAAAACAGGCCTATAAAGGTGTGAATATATACATAAAGAACTTTGCTGATTCATTAACAGAGGAACACATGAGCAGTCAGAGACCACGCCAGTGTGTCCTTATTGGGTAACATCTGCAAGGACTGTTCTGACCATTTGCCAAGTACCTGAATGAAAATGTTTCTTGAATTTGGCTAAGGAAATGTAAAAATGGCTTGGCTAAAATGTGTTTAAATGAATTATAAAAAGGGCCAATTGAGAGTCAATGTTCGTAAATTATGCCAGCATTTCAACTTTTGGCTGCAGATTTTTAAAAATTCTGGATATATCCTTGCGTCTGCCTGCCATTGAAACTTTCAGAGGGCTAGCTGCTCTGCTTTCTTCAGAAAAATTAAAAGAAGATTGCAAGTGTCTGGTTGATCTCTGGTAATTAATTACAAATGACTTTTAGTGTACAATTCTCAAAAGGGTTATAGCTGACTGTATGGGGGGGGGGACCATAAGAGCGCTAAATGGCTTAAAACGCAAGAGTCTCGGCAGGAGGCAAAAGAACTTTCACTGCACAAACTGTTGAGCCGCATTATTTTTGACAAAAACCTCCTGTGGTTTGGAGACAATGCCAGCTGCCGCCACTATTGATGCATCACTTGCCACCAGGTACCAACCAGATAGCTTGGGATTGAGTTTCAAAGAGCTGAATTCAGGAAGCGTGTGAAGATGCCTGGTGGCATGTGGTCCTGACGGAAGTATGACAGAGCCAGGCCAGAGTGGAATCTGCTAGAAATGAGAGTGTTAATGAAAATACTTGCGGTTACTAGTTTCTATTTGGTGCGATATGCCAAGTTGTCATACCTCGTGCCCAGGATTGCTGAAGGATAAACCTCAGTTACTGTGTGTGGCGCCAGAATCTCTAGATGGCAAGATTGAGAAGAGCATTTTTAAAATCGCAAAATTAAGGGAAGGCATTTTAACTCTTTCTGTGCCAATTTTTGATCAAGTCAATAGGTTTTTTTGGTGCAAATTGGTATATTACACACAAATTTGTCATGCATGGACATAAAATCTCATGACAAAAAAATTTCAGTATTACACAATGTTCATAAATTCTTCAACAGGCTTCTTAAGTTTGACCTAGTAACATGATGATTCCCTTATGACTTGATGATACTTGAACCCTGTGATATGATGATATTTTAACCCTGTGACATGATGACACTAACACTGTTATACTTTAACTGCATGACATGATACTTTAACTCTGTGACATGATTATACTCTAACTCTGTGACACGATTCTTAAACTGTGTGACATGATGATACTTTAACTCTGTGACATGATGATACCTTAACTCTGTGACATGATACCACTTCGACACTGTGACATGATGATACTTTACCTCTGTGACATGATGACACTTTAACCCTTTGACATGATGATACTTTAACCCTGTGACATGATGAAACTTTAACCCTGTGACATGATGATACCTTTACTCTGTGACATGATTCTTTAACTGTGTGACATGATTCTTTAACTGTGTGACATTCTTTAACTGTGTGACATGATGACACTTTAACACTGTGACATGATGATACTTTAACCCTTTGACATGATGATACTTTAACACTGTGACATGATGATACTTTAACCCTGTGACATGACGGTACTTTACCTCTGTGACATGATGATACTTTAACTCTATGACATAATTCTTTAACTGTGTGACATGATGATATTTTAACTGTGTGACATAATGATACTTTAACCCTGCAGAGACCGAGTCGGCATCTTCCAGTGCTCCCCCAGGGCAAAATACACCAGTATATGGCAAGGAAAAGGGGCGACTACAGTGCATATTGTTGATGACAAACAAAAAGATGGACATTTATGAAACAGGGCACTTGCTTTTAATTTCTAATAGAAACAGTTGTATGGTCATACATTCAGGTTATCTGTTTCAAGGGTAAATAGGTTTTCCAGTCTTGCTAGTGCACATTTCTCACCAAAATAACTTTCATTACAGTACTACTCGCAAACTCAGGGGAAAGGTGGGGTTTGTATCAGGCCATGGCGCAAATATGGCTGTAATGAGAATAGCAGGAGCAGACATATTGCCTGATGGGCAATGCAAATGTTTGAGCATTTTATCACATAATATTTGTAAATGAGCTGAAGAAAAATGCCATAAACACATCTTGAAGTCTTGATGGAAAACTGGAAACAACATTTTTTTTTTTTAAATGTACACATCAAAACATACTACGACAAGGTTAAATGGTATATAGAAAATTAGGAGTGGGGAGCCAGCACTGAAGTGAAATATAAACTTGAGGACATTTACATAGGGCTGCTGACTGGTGCAGGCTGTGTAATAACACAGGCTGGAATGTGCCAGCAGAAATTGGCAGGGACAGGGTGTCTCCAAACAGAGGAAACGGGAAAAAAAGGTGCCGTTGGGAGTAGCAGAAGTTGCGTCTGAAGTCAAATGTACTGAGAATTCCTGGCAAGCTAGGAGTAACTGTGTTGCAGAATTAATGCGTTAAAGAAATTGCCTCAATATCATTTCTCTGTGTGTAGAGTAATGAGAAGAGTGGTCTTATATTGAAAGCTCTGAGGCATCAGTGGAATTTTGGATAGAAGTTTTTCGCAGGCAGATACTTTTTTTTCCCCCAAAGGGTTGGTTTCTGATCACTTGGTTAACATTGGCACGAGCAAAGCTGGTTTACTCTGATATCATCAAATTTTGATCAGGCTTTTTCACCAAAAAGGATGAATGAATTTTTGCAAAATAAAAGGATTATGGAGCTTAAAGTATGACATAAGCTCAGTTTTTTGCCTTTTGCAATATATTATTAGTTAATTTTGTATGGTTTTGTGGCCCACAAAGATGAACTGATTGGCTTTGAGAGAGTGATATGCAACCCTCAAATAAAATTTACCTGTTGTTTTTGGACTAAAAGTAAAGATACAGGACTGGGATGTTACTATGAAGTTTCATCATGCCAATTCTGAAGCTTCAAAGTCAAACATTAAACAATCATTCCATCAAAAATATGCAAATTAGGCCCTTCCACTAAAGGTCTGTTTCCCATACAAAAATTAGGGATCTCATGTGGGTCGAAGGTGAGTAGTGGTGAAACTCTGCGCGGAGGGGCATCGGCAGCCGATAGTCCCTCCTGGGCGAGGAAAAAGGAAAGTTCTTATTTTACACTGAATTTTGCCTTTCGGACTTCAAATGTTGTGAAGTTGGCAGAAGATCTCCACAATGATTTCAATTTTATTGGTAATTTTCAAATACGTCTGACTTGTGCAGTCAGTTCAAGTGAAAAACTGGAGGAGTGAAATATTGCTGACTTTTTTTTCAAAGATTAGAGTACTGAGACAGAATTTAAAAGAAATATGCAGGACATTGTACAGATGTCTGTCTGCCAAAGCCTTGCTTTCTCTCTGTCACCTACTGTTCTTGGGACAGAAACAGACCCAAGGCATTTCAAGCCATGTGTCTTGTCTTGTCACAAATCTCTTGTAAACACATTTCGCTGAAGACGAATGCGTGCATCAAAAAGTAACATTCAGAGACTAATCTTTTTGTTGTTCGGGTCCTAAAAATACTGTCGCTTGATTTGGCCTATCCCTATAACAGTATAAATGCTTGTGACGTGCCTCTAAAATTTACAAGAATAAGTGCAAATTTTATGCCCAATATTCAATTCCCTCACGGACCCTCATATCACTGAAAACAGGGTAAAACTAATGTGGCACTGAATGACCAGAATATGACAGAATGATACATTTTAACTGTTTATCAGATCTGTCCCAGTAACCAAGTGGCCTGCAAAAGGGAAAATGACTTTCCTTATCATATCATGAGTAAATGCTGGGGAATAGAAGAAGGGTGCTATTACTCTTCATCTTGCCTTTACGATGCTTGCATGGGCATGAGTTGCACTTTCTTTAAGCATGCTGTAACCATCATGAACTATTTTCTCCATATACCTCAATAGCTGTCATGAAGAGATACTGTTTGACTATATGGTCATTGCTCTTTCAGTGTGCTTATGTACAAAAAGCAAGAGCTGCAACATCAAGTCTTGTGGCAGATGGATTTTTTTTTCTTTTTTCTTGAATGGACGATAACTCAACTTGCAGATCTAATACTATTCAGGGTGTAGAACACACACAGAAGTAACAGGTACTGAGAATTTGAAGAGTGCAACTTAACTGTGAATTTTCAACATTGTTAAACTGGTATATTATATATTATAAATAAATATATGTACATACCTATTTATTTGATGATGATATTTTTTCAGATGTAATGATTGCCAGGTGCTCTTACATACCCAAACGCATTAGTTTTGTTGTTAGTTGCTGATTGAAAAAAGGGACAAAGTTCTGGGCTTCCTCCTGTAGTCACCAGGTGAAAATGAGCCATTAAATGGTCAATGGTCCTAGAAGGGGTGCTATTGGTTGCAGTTTAAGCACATTTACCATATTATTCTGCAGTACAGAGGGTGCTCGGGACATTTTCATAAAGCAAGAGTCCGTGTTTTGAATATTTTTACACTATTTTTCATCAGATTAATTGTTAAAAGTATAGTAATGCCATTTTCAGCATTTTGTGGGTGAAGAAGTGAGAGTTGACACTAAAGGGTCAGAGGTCACGTGACAATAAACTGTTTGCTTGAGTGTATTCTGACAGGGAGACTCCGTGCTACCACACTCCCTTAAAAGTTTAGCTCCTGCATTTTTTGGTGCTCCCTGCTCCCAAATACAACGTATGTGTCGATCGTCCTGGCTGCCTTATATTCTTAAGTCAGTCTTCTTGCTCCTTTTTACTTCCCCCTTATTGCCGTCATCCCTGTAGCCTTTCTGGTAAGTGGATTCAGCTGAACTCAAAAATGGTCAATGATAAAAAGCTTGTGGGTTGATTGTGTTGCCTAAAATTGCTTTGATAGCATCTTGGAAAAAATCCTTTTTTTTCATTTATGTCTCAAAAAATGATGATATAGCCCATGCAATTCACCAATCCCTGTTACTAGCACACAAATGCACTCTTAAATGCATGGACCTGGGGATGACATCAATCATAATTACATCAGGCCCTGTTTACACCAAGTAGCTCAAGAAATGGCTCATTGAACATCAAGGCCCGTTATATTGTTATTTATTTGGGATCTACAGGCATCTGTATCAGTTTCAGTGACATAGAACAAGGAAGTGTTTCATCTCTAAATGGTGCACGTAACTCTGATGACACCTTTGCAGTCAGCATGGCACTCTCCTGTGGAAGGGCGAACCTTTATAATTCTTATCAGGCAGAATGCATGGGGAGATGGCATCGAGTTTAATCCATAATGTTTGAGAACGGAATATACCCTGGTGAAAAAATTGAGACAAAATTATCTTTTGAGTGTAAGTGGCAGACAGTGAGGACATAGGACAGGTGAGCAGGTTGACTCTTATTGGTCAAACCTATTCTGACTATATACTTGACCATCACTGAGCAATAATATTTGTCCAAAAACACCACTGTCCAAATGTTGATTTGGCGAAATGTATAGGTAAATGTTTAGGTATTGAGAAGATGTCGCTTTATTTGGCCAGTCATTTGACGTGTGTGGAATGAGTTACCAGAGCAGCTGTATGCTGTCAATAAGGGGTTAAAATGGAGGTGTTACATGATCCCATAGTGTGTCAGTCAGCCTGTCCCTAGCGTCATTCCTCTGTCACAGAGGTATGATGCCCTCTGGTAGCGTGGGTCTCGGGAGGTATCCAGTCCTTGACTGCAATATGCGAAATGAAGGGGATTTATGAAAGAAAAAATAAACTGTTTTGTGTGCAAGTTCAATACTTGGGTACGGAAAGGGACATTCAGATCAAAGAAGCCTGAAATCTACCAAGGCACAAATTCTGTCAGTTTTTGGGGGGTCCTGATTCCTAAATTCCATATTCTTTTGTCTTACTTTGAATGCTATCTTTGTGACGCAAATGAAATTCCCCATTTTTGCAACATTTATTACTCACATTTATTAATTGTATTCTTGCATCCTTTGGCCTCAGAAACCCAGAAATCATACATTGCTTTGGCTTTGAGGGGAAAAATGTGGCCGGGAGGCAGCGGTGATCCAGTGAATATACCCGCTCAGTCAATTTGGGGATTGGTCATACTTGTACAGAGGAAAAGCCAATTTTGAGGCCGTGCAATTGCCTGCTATGATCCCCTAATTCACACTTTGAAAGGGCGTGGCAACTTGGATTGCATGCAGGAAATAAGAAAGAGCCCTGAGGCCAGTGATAACTGGATAAAAAGGCCAGCGATGGACGAGGAAAGTGTCCGTGGAAAAGCCCGACATACAGATAGGAATCCTCTAAATCCGTCAACAGCAAAACCTGGTTAAGAAAGACAAATGAGCTGCTGGGTGCAGCTCGTGTCCAGTCAGCCATACGTACATTGATCACTGTGTGACTGGACTTGGATAAGGACTGTGATTCACTGTTGTCTGTGGTATCAATACATCCTGTGACTGCTGACCCATCAAACTGGACAGATATTTAATCATCCTGAGTGCTGTCTGAATGGACAGCTGGACCCCTTAACAATGAAAAATATATCGATCATTGCGGAGAATATTGAACCCTATCCCCTTGAAGCAGGCTTGGGCAACAGCTTCACTGGGGACGGCTTGGTGTTCAACAACCAATCTTCCATAAGGAAAGTTTTTGACCTGGGACATGCTCTCTCTCTCTCTCTCTCTCTCTCTCTCTCTCTCTCTCTCTCTCTCTCTCTCGCTCTCTCTCTCTCTCTCTCTCTCTCTCTCTCTCTCTCTCTCCTCTCTCCCTCTCCCTCCCTCCCTCACTCCCTCCCTCTCCCCCCCATTGACATCGAAATTAACCCTTCCCTGGTGAGAATAAGAGTCAATAGCTTTCCTTAATGGGTTGGGCACAAAGCACCCAACACATACCAAAGAAAGCTATTGACAAGGGTTATCCCATCATGATAAATCTTATCTGCAATTTACAGCAAAAACTATGTATGGGATTTAAGATATCAAAGAAGACAATTTACATGCAGGTGCTATTGAGCACGTGAGGGTTAATAAGAATAAACTTGATAAGCAAGCAGAATTTCAGCTGCAGGCAGTTTGGATTGGTTTAAGGGGAAAGGGCAAATTTTATTTTCTGCACTGTGTACTGAAATATGCATTTCCTCTGAATTTTTGATAGCTTACAAGAAATTCTAGAAAACTTGGCTTCAATCATTGCCATGTGGGTCAGAGGTTTTTGCTTTGTCTTTGTGCAGATGGCCTTGCAACAGCTGACATCTCATGCAGTTTGACAAGATATGCAAAACCAATCATTTTACATTCTGGAAGCATGTTTGAAAACCAATATATTTGAGCTCAGCTGACTTGTCAGTCAGCTGAGCGTATATGACTGTAGGCATCCGTTGTCCCTCATCCACAAGTCACATTTTCCACTTCTTCAAAACCACTTACTAGCTTTATTTCAGACTTGGTACCTTGGCTAAGGTTCCAACAAATTTGTTCAAATAATCATGTTCCAGCAATTTTTAGATTTCGTATGATTTTTTTTTTTCATTTTTTGACCAAATCTTTAGAAAAAATCTTCATCTACAAATCCGAAAGGCAATTGCTTTGTAATTGCATAGGAACACTTCTGAGGGCACCCAAACCTTAATTTGTTCACGAGGTGGCACTGCAATTTTTTCTAGTTTTTTTTATAAATTTTTGTGGTAAGGCTTATCGATGGGGTAAAGAAAATTGTTCACTAGGTGGTAATACCGTGCATTCATGATTTTTAACAAATTTTTCAATTCAGTTATATGTTGGATAATGCATGCATTCATGTTGATTTCAATATGTCAGTCAATGGAGATTGCAATGAAAATTCACATTTTTGACCTCTTCTGCAAAACCCTCAACCGGATTCACTTCAAACTTGTTGAGATGTACCTTAGGTGGCTCTGTACTAAGCTTGGTCAAATGGTCACTCTCCGGTGATTTTAGAAATGTTTATGGGTTTTTTTTTTTGGTTCCATTTTTGGCAAAAGCTTAAAAAGCTTCTTCTTCAAAACCACCAAGCCAGTTTCTTGGAAATTGGTAAGGGACACTTCTGGGGACCCTGTAACCTTAATTTTTTTTAACAGGTGGCACTGTGATTTTTAAAAATTGTTTACCAATTTTCATGTTTTCACAATTTTTCACTTGTTCAAAAATGTGACTCAAATTGTTCTAAACTTGGTGTTAATGTAGCTTGTGGGAGGGTGAAACAGATATGAATTGTGGTTCACTAGGTGATGATACTCTGGATTGCTGATTTTTAATGAATTCTTCAATTCTGGCAACCATTGTTTAACGCTTGCATTCCTATTGATAACCATGTAAGTCAGTGGGGATTTGTCCAAGGTTATTTCCGGTCAAGGAGGGCCTATTTCACTTTGCCTTTTTCATCATAGGTCAGCTGAACACAGGGGCATCAGAACCCTCGTGTTAGATGTGGAGGCATTTTGAAAACAAATGATTGTAGACTCTGAAGTCATTTGAAAAGCCAGTCGCATTTGATTTTAAAAACCCAACAATTTTAGAATCTGAGGCATTTTGGAAACAATTTTAGATTCAGAGGCATTTTGGAAATAATTTTATATTCTGCAGGCATTTTGAAAACCAATAATTTTAGATTCTGTAAGCATTTGAAAGCCAATTATTTTAGATGGTAGAAACATTGTGGTACCTGGTAGTTGCCCTTGGCAAGTTTGTGCGTACAGAATTTTCATGTTCATTTCTACATGTAACTGCAGGCACAAGATGCTATGCTAACAAAGTACAGACTTGGCATCCAGAGGGTCACAGTCAAACTCTTAACTCTTTCAGTGCTAACAACAAAAGGTGCACTCACCCAAAGTATCATGATGACTCCAGAGACAAATTGCTGGTAAAGTGACCTTGACCTTAAGGACCTCTGTGCTTATGTTTTCAGAGAAAAGAGAATGGCCTAGGCCATCAGCTTTTCCCCAGATGCTTTAGAAACATTGCTCCTAAAGCAAACTAACGGAAGCTGTTGACTGAATCTGGAACTTCTTACTGAAAGCTCTAACTGCGTCATATAGCACGATTAGGCGAGGGTTAAAGTGGGCTGCATACTGTGACTGAAATGAATATGCAACATTAGGATGAAAAATTAAAAGGAAAAGATGAAAGGGGGGAAAAAGCACCGATTATATTTATGATGAATTTGTGTTTTTGTGGCTTTTGGCATTTTGAGTGTATGGTGAGACAGTTAGTGGATGACAGGGGGCCGGGAAGGCTAAATATGTGGCCTCATAGACAAAATGAGCTGTGAACAGAACAGGTGTTGACCTGATGTATACGACAGGACTCCAACCTGTGTGGCTATTTTTACAGGGGAGGGGTGGGGGTCCCAATACATTGGTACAGGAAATAATATTGTCCCAGTACAGCATACAGAAAGTAGGAATATTCCAAAATAATGGCCAGTGCAGAGAACAAAAATAAAATAAAAGAGCTTCGACTTCACTAGCATGTAAAGAAAATAAAACGCCAAGGTACATCAGTAGAGAAATACCCTTTACCCCAACTTTACATAGTTTGAGTATCGAGCCATGGAGAAAGAGAGATAAAAAAAAAGGAGATGTCACAGTTAGCAATTGTTTTGTGTATCTGGCTGTATATACACAACCTAATGCACAAAAGTCTTCCAGGCTAGAGTTGTGTGGTCCCATTGGATTGTATATTAATGTATCCCTTAATAAACTGGAAAGTTCTAATCAAATTACACACAGACTTACTCAGAAAAATGTGTTTCTTTATGCAGCTGTTTTATGTTATTAATTTTAAGATTATGATGTAAAGTAATAGTAATACACATCCCAGGCCCTCCTGACTCCAGTGCTCTCTGCAGCAGGGATACATTACTGACTTACTACTGAATTTACTGCCCTGGCTGATTGAAGACACCGAATAGAAGAGGTCAAAATTAGCAATTTTATGTGCGTTCAGCTCAATACACAACCCAATACACAAAATTCTTGAGGGGTAGAGTTGTGTATTCCAACTGGATTGTATGCTAAGGAAACCTTGACTATATATATATATATATATATATATATATATATATATATATATATATATATATATATATATATATATATATATATATATATATATATATTATAAACAGCTTTAATAATACTTTTGTTATCGATGAAATCAGATGTTCAGAATCACGCCAGTTATTCATCCAAATTTACTATGAAAAAATTGTTATTTCTGTGGTTTTGAAGATATTATATTACAAATTACAATGGAAAGTAATAAGAACTGCTCAGCATTTTTGTCTTAACTCATTCTCTTGACTAAAACTGGTGGTGAAACACTGTGTTCTTCGAGGTTTTTAACTAAAATTTCAAGAGTAGTGGACAAAAAATGGAATATGAGTGGTCAGTAAGGCCAATCAGGGTAACATATTCCAGGTCAACGGCTCAGCAGCCAACCCACACCAAGGAAAGCTGTTGACTCATTTTGTATGTAAGGGGAAATGGTTAATTCGGTATCAATGAGAGTGTTCTGCAGTGCTGCCCTCTACAAATACACCGAAAAGCATTTACAATCTGTCAACGAACCTTGCAGAAATGTGGTAAATTCCAAATTTGGGGTAATTTAATGGTTGGGTTGAAATATGAGTGATTATAGAGATGTAAAGGAGTTAGAGCCCACCAATGGAGGAAAATGAATGATCCCTCAGGCCAATTGTTTCAGCTGGTTTCACATTTGTGAGCCATAAAGTGGCCATCCATCACTTTCACTTTCTAATTTGCAGTTAGGACTAGGAAGGAATACTAAACAGCGTTAACTGTCACACTAACATACTTGTGAATACTAATTTACTTGCCTGGTTTCATTTCCTACTAAAGTTGTAAGAATCTTGATTAGTGGACTGTAAATTTGAGGGGGGGGGGGAGGGGGGGGGGGACTGGGGTTACCAAAATATATGGTAGGAATGTACATTTTAATGGTTTCAGTTTACAAAGATGCTTGATTAGGGTTCTATAAATTTTCACAAAAGTAGCACCTTGGTTCAGAAACTTGAACCAAAATAGTTAAAAAAATATATATATATATATGATCAAGAGTTTGTGTTGAAAGTGCTCGCACAAGAAATTTTGACCTTTAAAAGGTAAACTTTGGGAAATTGTGGACCATATGAAGCAAAACTACATTTTTTTGAGGAAATGTCAGTCAAGGTGTTGTACCCTTGTTGGAAAAATTTACCAAACAAAAGTAGGGTTCAGAGCAACACATCACTTACCGTGGACACTAATGGGAGTCGGGTCCCCCGTCCCATACTCATGCAGGTGGCTCTAAAGTTCTGTTCCGCCTGCTTGTGGTAGCTGAGGCATAAATGGAAAGGGTGTCCATTATTGACTCAATAAGCATGTAAGCACTGGAATAAAAACAATTCCTGTGAAGCCTCGTGGCTATTTTATGGGAAATTTCAATTTGTGCGAAGCACACAAGCAAGAAAATTAGCACGGACTTTATTCATAGCTGTTTTAGAGAGGAAAGGTCAAAAGTGACCTAAGGCCAGGCCAATCTGATTACATGCTTGCAGATTTTGTTACCTAATTTTGACTAGAGGGGGAAATCAAAGTAAATTGATTTGCACCTTGTCATCCTGGTCACAGCCTGTGACATAGTTTGCCTGGAAGACAGTTTGATGTCAGTCAAATGCCATAATCTATGTTAATTTTCAGTTGATTGTTGAACATAATTCTTGAGAAGATTTTGATGTCTTCCCAAATGATGTGTGAACAGAGGTAACTAATTTTTCAGAGTTATGGTATCATGTAAAAATGCAGATTAATGGTACTGTATTTTTCCTTTTAAATTTGTCAGATGTCTGAGAGTTGTTTCAATAAGGTTTCCCTCTACATTTTTAGATGTTGAGCAGTACATTGTTGTGGGGAGTCATCAGTCATCCCACATATATTGGGCAGAAAAATGATGACATTATGCGAGAGATACCTATCACAATGAAACAGTTTAATTCAATCAGTTCCTCTATAATTTTATACAGAAAGTGTAACGGATAATCGCAAAATGCCAAAAGTGATTATGTTGTCTGGTATGGCATTTATACTGACTAGTGTAAGATAGTTCTGTTTCCAGACAGCCATTAAATCAGATCACCACATCAATTCATGTGGTGAAGATCCCTAGTTAGCCTCTGACCCTTTCATGCTCAAATCACCCAAACGTGTCCAGGTGTAAATTGTCTGCTTTACTCTTTTTTATTAAATTTCTTGACAGTGGAAAATATTTTTGCTGAGAAATTGCAGATATGACCTATCACAAATATGCATCAAAGTCAGAGAGTTTCCATGGTGCAGTTGGGTGACTCTTTCTCAGCCTCATTCTGACCAGTAAAGGGTCAAAGTACTTGGGGATAAGATTGTACAACTTTTAAGCATTGTGACTCCATCATGATTGGCTTGTGTGCCCAATGGACCAGGGTCTGATTGGTTTTTGGCACAGCTAAATTTGCACTGACAACTGGACTTCCCAGTTTTAACTGCATATTGCCAATCAAAAAATCAAAAGAGGAGGTTACCCATTGTTTGTCCACTCTGATGGCAAACAAATTGCTTTCAGCGAAGAAAAAAAAAAAAAAAAGACTTCAGAAGCCACACATCAGATCAAAGTGATTACAGCATTTTAGGGACTGGTTGCAGATCACATATAAGAGAGTAACCACTTGAGGCCCCATTGACATTCAGGGCCACATGCCTTTGAGGATAATTCTGCTACATTTATTTGATGATGAAATTATTGAGGGATAGAACAAACAAATGTTCTATTCCCACACCAATCTTTCGTGTGCCCCCTGGCTGACAAATCTTGACCTTTGGCCTTCATAAAATCCAACCCATTTTATTCAATTTGGCGAATTTGCGGAAAAGTAGGCATAATCTTGTGTCAGAAGCATTCTAATTCCATTGAGATGTACTTAGTTTACCATTAACATTCTTTACTGAACTCATTCCATCTCAGGGTTGCTATTCTCAATATTTATCAGGATTTAGGTCCCTTGATTTTTTTGACACGCCAATTGGGGGGGGGGGGGGGCGCAAGGAGAGTGAGTATAGCTCTATACTATTTTCAGCTTGCCCAACTGTCCATCTGACTGTCCCACTGTCTGCCTGCAATACTCATCTCTGGGCTAAGCTCTTGGAATCTTACAACTGTAGCCAATTTGTTTGAAGTAACATAAACCTCTTGAGCCAAATGCTGATTATGTCAGCAAAACTCTTGATCAAAATGGTACATTATGAAATAATGCTCAATAACAATAGCTGATTAAGTAAAATACCATGATTATGTGCATTGAAAGCTGAATTTCATGATATACATGTATGCTTGGCCAGTTTGGAAATTACTTAATTTTGTTAGCCAAATCACACCTTGGAAGAAATATTTGCTGTTATTTGCAGCTTGTTGTTTTCTAAATATGCCTTTATAAACAAGACCAGCTCAGTCCAGAAATCATGAATCAAAGTGCTCTTAATGTCAAAACTAACTGCCTTCAGTGCTGGCATCCAGTGGCTCTTGATTTGTGTGGAGGAGAACGTTCCCTGCTGTCATAAGTGTGTCATTTCTTATGCAGATTGTACATATTTAAGAAGTAAACTTCATTTGCCTCATGTGTATATATTATTTAGCATGCAGGGCTTGACAGACACTAACATGTTCCATGGTACAGTTACAAATGAGGTTTATTGGGTATACTTATGTTTTCCCCTGTGTTAAAAACTAAAACATGAAAACTTCAACTTGCCCATTCTTCAGAAATGCTGAAATGGTCACTACATGTTGATGTCATGGACAGACAAACACAACAGTCCAGAAAATAGTTCACAAGTTTATTCAAAGTTTTTATTTTTCTGCCTCATAAATAAAATACGTAAACCAAATGTTTACACTTTCAACATTTAATGATTTACAAGAACAGTTAACGCGTGGTGGGCAGGTTTCATCAGGTCAAGGTGCAAGTCGATCACTGCAGAAAAAAGGAAAAAAGTTAGGCTCCCATGAGCCTTTGTGCTGGAGTGAGCAAACACCACAAACAAACCAAATAGCTTAACTAGAAAAGAAGATTTGCTTTTTCAGCTTTTTTGGATGGAATTTTTTTATAGCGCACTGTGCGCTTATTAAGATGAATAGAGTATAGCTTTCCACAGGAGCCACTCATAACGCTCTGTCTGGTGATAAGTGTAGAAAGTAGGCCTACAAAGTGCTGGCATTACCAAATATTTGGGCCCCTGAACAGATGGGACCCTGGGCCCAAATGCTTCCTACACAGATTGGCCTCCCGGCCCAAACATTCTGGAATATTTGGATTCCTTCCAAATATTTGGACGCCCTTTCATATTTGATTTTTGTTCTGCTTCCTGATGTAAAAGAGGCCCTTTGGTTCCAGACTATTTGGGCTCTCTATTTGTGTATGCCATACGGAGATGCCAACTGTCTCTCATCATCAGGGAAAATCCCTGAAATTAGCTGAAAATTGACCAACTTACGGTGTGTCCCTCATCTAAATTGAGTATTTGCTGCTATATTCTTGGTTAATTATTTTGTGTCCCTAGTGGTCTTGACTACTTGTCCCTTAAATGACACTTTGAATGTTGGCATCCCTGATATGCATACAAGTGCCTTCAAGTGGATATAAATGGGGAGGAGGCCCTTTGGTTCCAGAGCAGTTGGGCCCCTTATTTATATCTTAGTGCCTTGAAGGGGGTACAATGAGGAAGTGGTCCTTTAGTTCCAGATATTTAGCCCCTATTTATCAACACATTCAAGTGCCTTTTAGTTGTTATAGCTGTGGCAGCTTTGGGCTCTAGGATACTTGCACCTCTTACCAAGAAGCAGGTGATGGGAGGGAGGAGGCCTTTGACTCCAGAATGTGTGGGACCCAAATTTATATTTACAGTGGTACCTGCTGTATGCAACCACTGCCATGAGCAGCCGCATTGCTTTTTGTGGTCACTGCTTGGGCATAGGAGTCAGTTTCTTTGTAAAATTTACCTGTGGTGACAGGTCACCTGCAGTATGTGGCCACTTTTTCTTGGCAGAAGGGATGGCCACATACAGCAGGTACCACTGTACTTACATACAAATATGGAGTACCTGATTTTAAATCTCATCATACAATATTTGTACACATATTCCAAATATTCTTTGACACCAAGGCTTTTTTTTATCAAATTTGTATAGTTCTTGGACAACTTCCTGCAGATTGGCAGAAATAAAAAAAAAAAAAAATCAGGACTGTGAACTTCTGGGAACTGGGAAGACAAAATTCCCCAAAAGCATAAAGCATTCCCCCCCCCCCCCCCCCCCCCCCCCCACCACCACCACTCTGAACTTATCCAGTGTGTTTGGTGGGCTGTCAAAGCATTTGAACGATTGACCAGGCCCTGTCCAATTCCACAAACTTTGAATATTGAGGCAGTTAACAAAGTAAATTTCAAATTATCCTGTCTGGCACTGGATAATACAGGTCTACAGGCTGTTGAGAGGTAGTTTGCAAACAGCCAGTATGTGTGAACATATTAATACACCAACATGGTTTCGTTTGTGGTGGTACTGTGTTGAAATGTTCCCTGTGATCAAAGTGGATTCACAGGCAGCTGTCCAAGGTGTAGATTAGTGGTCCTCTATCTAGGAATCGCCGCTGACTGATTCCAGACTCGGCACACTTGGATCTGTGGGGACCTTTGACATGGGAGGTACGCCTCATGTAATGTACCAGCGTGTACTTAGGGCATCTTATCAGAAAGAGGCTGCTAGAATCAACTGCAAAATAAATTTACATTTTTTTTTAATCAGAAATATTTGTTTCATGTTTTATAGTTGCATTGACAAGAGGAAAGTATCAGAGTTTCAAAGCTGAACCACATCTACATGTATGTTATATTTATTTTCCATGCTGGTAAGCTCTAGCTATGATCATGGTGATTAAGATGGAAAGTTATACATAGTGATATCAATCTTTACAACAAAAGCTATCTATAATTTTGTGTTTTTGCACTCCAGTGCCTACAATGTTCTGTTGCATCATGAGAAAAAAAATCTGCAGTCATGCATGGTACCACATAAGTCAAAGAATTGAAATTATACCTTGGGTCAACTGGGGTACATGTATATTAATTTTGAGTAGAACTGACTTGTTCTAGTCAACTGAACATATAGGATGCCTCAAGCTATTTGTTGGTTCTTCTGTCATCTGACCATCATGCACAAAAACCAAATATTCTAATTTTTGACTTCAAATAAGTTGGG
Source organism: Hermodice carunculata (assembly GCA_964020975.1). Lineage (NCBI taxonomy): Eukaryota > Metazoa > Annelida > Polychaeta > Eunicida > Amphinomidae > Hermodice > Hermodice carunculata. Next base: position 1,058,808 of record CAXHWN010000555.1, read on the forward strand.
GATAAACCATGGGTGGTTTTTACTTTTGGCACAAAAAGTGATGGAGGGTATTGTCATCCCTTGCGTCATTCATCTGTCCTTTTTGTCCACGTTACCCTGAGATATCTTAAAAAATATTCACCCTAGCTCTACCAAATTTTTATCAGAGAAGCACCGTATAATGGACAAGGTTCTTATTGAAAACCAGCTTCCACTTAATTATTATTTTTAAATTTTTCATAAACTTTTAAAGTATTTATTTCAAGGCCGTTTGCATGGCGCACAAGGGGACGAGTTAGCCATAATATCTCATCAAGGATCCATTGCAGCTTCATCAAATTTTTGTCAGAGATGCACCTTATAATGAACCATGTTCCTATTGAAAACCAGCTTCCACTTGAAATTTTTAAACTTGTCATGAAACTTGAGAAGTATTTATTTGAAGGCCATGTGAGTGTCGCACAAGTTATGTTGTTTGTGCAGATACGAGCATGCTGATACTTGAATGAAAGGCTTTTTCATGGGGAATATGAATTCAGAAGAATCAACATAATTTAGAAAGGACTTTCGTGTTGAGTAGCATTAATGAAAAAGTTAACTCTGAATGCCTCATCAATTGTGGGAGAGCTTTAGGAGCCAAGGCCAAATGTAGGTGGGTGGCTGCATGTAGATTTTACATTGTGCCTTCTCAACAGGCCATAATTTTATTTCCTTGAGTGTAAATAAATTTGTAACAAATATTTGTCAAACATGAGCAAGACTAGGCAAGTAGCCGTTGAATGGCAAACGCAGGTTCGACCGGTTTCGATACTGTGTGTATCTTGTCTGGAACCGTTAAAAAAACTCTTGATACCCAAGTATCGTGCTGTTGTAGTAACGTTACATGTGGGTTTCTGTTTACGTTTCAGCAGCACTATGACATAAAACAATAGTATGTTCGTCATAATCTGGATCTGGTTCCAAGAAAAAAAAAATATTTGTAAAGATACTCTTCTTTTTTTTTTCAAGCAACAAAAAAATTATGTAGAAGGTGGACTACATGTATAAGGAGACATCATGCAAGACTCCATCACATCTCCGAAGTGGGTTACACCATCAATCAGATCAAACTTATCATTATGATTGTGCAGACGTATTTAGCATTTGATATTTACAGTGGTACCTGCTGTATGCGGCCACCCCTTTTGCCAAGAGAAAGGGGTATTATCCTCCGAATCCAACTTTTGGGTGCTCTTAAATGGAACTCTCCCCATTAACATGGGAGAGATGAAAGGTGTGTTATTTCTGTTGAGTCAATGTAGTCCGTATTGTAAGACTGTGTTTGGCATCAAGCGTAATACTTTTGTGATCTTTCAAGCTCTGCTGCTGCAGTACTTTGCATGTATTGTACTGGTTCCCAGGGGTAAGAGCTCGTTCACCTCACAGAACGAAGTTGGCGCACGCTTAATATACAGCCTCATACAGATGTATGGTGAATTGTATTACCTTACACACCATTTTGACAATGGTGCCCTTTATCAGTTTGTCGATTCTCATCAAATATTTATAAACTTTTATTGTCTGAAAGTCCAGCTCACTTTAGGCATAAATCTCTAGTTATATAAAGCGGTTGGGTCGCTAAATGGATTCGCTTTAATCCACATGCTCTAATGGATTACAGCAGAACACCTCGGAATGCAAAGTAGCGCAAATTGCGGCCCAATCTTGTTGGTATGTAAACAGATATATGGTAATTAAATACACAGAGGCTATAGAAACAGGGATATGTAATGGTACATAGATGGTGAAGTTAGAGCCATTCATGTGCATATACAGAAATGTTCCCAGCCTTTCGCCTTTGTCCGTTGAGCTGACCATTAATTCTGCCCGTTGTCCCTCTTATTACGATCAATCTTACCAGGTGTAAAGGGATTACAGACTTTTCTTTTGCCACTGATTCCCCGAGCAAGTCTTGTCGGCTGTGTTTGTCACGACGCCCAGGGTTGTTTTCACCATTCTAAGTGCTGGCAATAGAACAATAATAGAGGGAGTGGGTGATGTAAGGACCAATTATTGGAGGAAAGTCCTTGTAAGATGCTGAGATGATATGACATTTGAGACAGCAGTTGGTTGGTTGGACCAGAGCTTGTCAGTACACCAGGTAGTTAGCAGCTTTCCTGCTGAGCCAACAGTTCCTAATCATCCTTCCAGTTGTCGTACACCGAGAAATTTCCCTCTGATCTGGAGAAAAAATGTATTATAAATCAATTTTTAAGTGGATACATCATTAAATGTTTGCAGCGGCTATTAACTCTGATATGCTGAGAATTTATAGCTTTGTACAGTTTTTGGTGAAGAAACGGATTCTCTCAGGGTTAAGTTTTGAGTGAGTCGACAGCTTTCTGTGGCACCCTTTGGGAGCGTGACCCTCAAAGTGGCCTGAGTAAAGCTGTTGACCTGGACCATTCATATGGACTATGGTCCGTGTTACTGTAGGCATGGTGATACTTGAACGGATGTTTGGTTTACTAAGAATCTGAATTAAGTATCATTATGTTAATGCACTGCACCTTGTATTTTGTAAAAAAATTGGCAAAATAAGAGTTAAAGTACTGGAAAAAAAAAAAAAGTCACAAAAACTCGGATTGACTAGCGGTGCTTGTGGCAGTGAGATGTTGACACACTAGGTATCCGAGGTACTTGGTAGAATACGCTGCTGCTTGTCCTACAGGACATCAGACATTGGATGTAGGTGTTACCAGGCGGCCGTGTCTGACAAACTGTAATTAGTGGCCAGGCCTATCTCCCCAGTGACATACAGACGTGTATCGCTGTACCACCAAGAGCTGCGCATCATGGATAACCTCTAGAGCATCAGGACATGATGTTTGTCAGGATGGATACCTAATTGAGCGGGGATCACGGCAGGCATGTGAGTGAATACCCTATTCTCTTTTGTATCTCCACAAAACATTGGGTTCCTGTGTACCAGCTGTGTTGTGGTCAAGATTTTCCTACCTGGCATTCTGATTAACACAAGACAATTTACTCTGTGTATCTTCCACTATCTAGTACTACGTGGGGACACTGGGTGCCTGTTTTGATAAATCTGGCTGCTTTCTCCTAGGTTATTCTGGTTTTATTAATCAGAAGTTAAATGTACTTTTTTCAGCTCAACTTGTCAATCAGCCAAGTTTAGAGTATGAGTGGTTGTTGTGTGTGTCTGTCTTCACTACAGGGTGTGTTCTATGTTTGAGTCAGTATTAAAAAGTGTACGATGTATGTACAGATCATGCATTTGAGTTGCTGTATTATGCGTGGACATTAATCGGTTCACAACAACATCTATTTTCAACTTTCTCTCCAAAGCTGTGGGTCAGATTATTAAAGTGTATATATTTTGTAAAAAAAAATTTTGAATTTTTAGGGGAACTTTAAAAAAAATTTCTTTTTTAAAGCAAATCGGATATTTGCATAAAAAGTGGATGGAAACATGAAATACTTATTTAGAATTTTCAATGGATGGAACTTAATTTTGCATATATATAATTTTTTCATGGCTTTCTATGTTTTTGCAGTGGTCGATTCATTCTTACAAAATTGCTGAAGTTGTAGTCAAATTGTCATTTTGTGCATTTGTTTGCACAGAGCGTTATGGCAAATTGAATGGGATTTCAGGTTTAACTTTGGTATTCTACACGATTCATGATGGTCTAGGCCCATTATGGGTGACCTTGACCTAATTTGAAGTCTTATAATAACTCGTAAATTGTTTTGGACAATAGAACTTTATTTTCACACTGCATAATGCTCCCTTATACTAGCTAGATTAAAATTGTATATGGGTGACCTTCATTCCATTCCCAAGGACACAGGCCAGCGTTTGGGAATTTAGTTTGCAAACGATAACTATTGAACTCTTCGGAAGAGGCCTTGATGTCGCAGTGATGATGGCCATGCTAAAGGCTCTGTTGTTTTTGTATCTGGGTGACCTTGACCTAACACCATAGGTCACATGGCTGCTTTGATAAAATTGATTACTTAGTAGTTTGTGGAGGAAAAGTGGGAAATGTTTGAGTAATACATTCAGTACTGTGTATGATGATTTAATAGCTGGCAAGACTTGCATATACAGTGGTCCCCCTCTTATGAGGCCCCCTGAAGAGAGGCCACCCCCTTGACAAAGGCCACTTCTTCATGCAGCAAGTATGTCATTTTCATTGCCTTTTACCCCTCAAAAATAGGCCACCCCTCTTATAAGGCCACTTTTCTAAGTGCCTTTGGGGTGGCCTTATACGAGGGGGACCACTGTATATAAAAGTTCACCTGGACATAATCATTCTCAGGGGCACGGGCAACCTCCACCTATAACTATTGAGACCAGTGTTTTAACAAACAGTCTGCCTATAAGGACTTCTTGGAATTTGAAGAATATACCCTAATGATTTCTGGTTCTCATCTCTACTGGAATCGCTTATGAAATTGAACCTGTTGCCAAACGAGATGGACCACAGAGAGTCAGTGAGAAGAAATATGAGAGATCTGCCAATTTTTCAGGGATCATAAATTATCTTTAAAGAGGACAATTGAAGAATAACTAGTAATCCTGTCCTCCTGTTGAACATCGTCAGTCAGAAATCAAATTTTGCCCGTTTTGAATATTTCACACAGTCGTCTCATGATGAAAATGAAAGAGACTTGACTACGTAATAATGGCGTCCTATGGAGAAAAATCTTTCCCTGGTGAATGCTGTGTCATACACAGAGACCCATACTGAGGAAAGCTGTTGACTCCTGATACCAGAGTTAAAAGCACCCATATAGGGCTGTCAATAGACTATCCCAAAAATGCGGCTTCCTGGTCAAAGGTGCCGTCTCTTGTGGCAAGAGAGGAATGATTTGTGTCGTATTTTTTACGTGGGAAGATGGATCCTTGAGGGGTTTGTGGTATTTCTCAACTTGGGACGTCTCACGGCAGGGGCCTACCAGGTATACACAATTACATCTCACATTCCATTCAGATAGACCTGTGATTGACTACGAGTCCATTATCTCAGCACTGAAAGCCGCTTTATGCTTTTCATCTTTGGCAATGTTGGAGAAACAAGGAAGAAACTGAAACCAGGACTTGTAATTGGTAAACAAAACTCATAACAAAATCGAGAAGTTTTTTTCCTTCATTTTTACCAGCTGGGGATCATGCAGAGACCACCTTGTTGTAAAACAGTCAGGTAAAGTCCCAGGAGCCTTGGCTGTAGGTTATTGACGGGCAATTGCATGCAGGTGACATCAGGAGTGTAGGTGTATTTCAAACCCAGTAACTTGCTTCTTGGTACCATAGGATCTCATTTAAGAGTTGTTTTGCTGAAATTTCCAAAGTGCTATTACTGGGATTTATACAAATTGTCACGAGTAGTGTTTCTGTAAGGTTGGGATGAAATGATTCTGGGCAGGAAACTGGCTTATGGTTTACTGGCTCAGTATCAGAGTCGCAACCAGAAACACACGAGAATGATGGTTTGTGCCTATCCCATAATGTTTGTATGGAATATTCTGTTCAAGTAGACAACAAATGATAGTTGTTAAGCAAAAAACAGGCCAGAAATACTTAGAAAAGTGTAACCATCCAACACTGCTATGGCATGGATGATTTGGTCTATTTTTCTAGAAATGTAATGCGCTACTATGTGATATGGAAAGCAGACATGATAGCCATAACACATGCCTTTATTACCCTCCCAGGGGCCCCATTATGGAGGGTGGGTAAGGGGTTTCCCGTACTGGCGTACAGGGGCTTTTTATTTACCGTACTGGCATACTGGAAGCCCTCTTATTTTACGTACTTCGTACTATCCAAAATTTTGAAAGACTTTTATTTTCCGTATTGTGTACTCTAGAAAAATAATTACCTGTACCAGCGTACTGAGACCCCCCCCCCCTTTACCCCCCTTCATTATGGGATAAAATACAGTACAACCTTGGAGCCCATGGTCAGTAGATACACTGTATATTCATTGGTTGGCAAGTTATGGTGCAGCTAAGGGCCGGCGACTGGAGCAAACTTACCAACTAGACCAGGTGTGTTACTGCAGTGGTAATTGCTGTTTAAAACCATACCTGCTGCCTACAATAAGTATATAGTCCTGTGTCACAGGTGACCTTTAAATACAGGTCAATTTAGAAATGGACTAATTTTGTGGCAGAGTGGCTTTAGAAAGGTTGGCAGTGTGTCAAATGAGGTGGTCTTTGGAAGCAGGTTCCAGTGTATATAAATGAAAGCTACTTTTAGAAAGAGTTTGGATAAAAAATCTAATTTCATTGAAGAAAAATGATCAGAAAATATGCTACTTGTGTGGCAAGGGAGTTAACAGTGTTGAATAGACAAATGTTTCACTGCCTGTGCTTTCAAGACTACAGCGTCTTGCAAATGTATGTTCTGGTGTCTATATGCATGTAACTTACACGCAATGCCAATAGTGGTTGTGGCAAGTAAAATATTCCATCATGCATATCTTTTTTTGTTGATGTTTTTTGTTTTAAGGTCCAGAAAGCAGAGAGAATCCTCCCATTAGCATTAACTTGTAAGAGCATATGGCACCTGTTTTATGGGCCTTTTCTCCAGAGCCCTTAAGCAGCATGGGACAGGCAGCGATGCTATGTGTATTCAGTTAAATACACAACCCAATACACAAAGCAATACACAAAATTCATGAACACTAGAGCAGTGTTAAACTAAACTGGTTACTTTTGGGGCTAATAAAATAAAAAGAGTTTTCAGATCACGGTTGTTATATACACCTGGATTTACCAGGAAAATTTGGTGTTTCTACATACAATGGTTTTTAAGTCACTTAGTTAGAAATTGCAATGGAGAGTAGTGAGAATAAAAAAAATGTGGTTCTGTCGACTGAAGCGCCTTCTACAGGAGTGAGACAGGGACCTTCTGCTCTAAAATCATTTCATTTCACTATATTTTTATTTTTGCATATTTCACTTATGCTTCCAAATTGTGAAATTAAGAACAGTCAAAGAAAAAAAAGGACAAATAAAAAAATGTAATAATGATAACAATAATGAAATAAATGAATAAAAAAAAAAACAAAAAGTAAACTAAAGTAAAAAAAAAATAAGTAAAATCAAGTAATTTAAATAACATGGCATTGAAAGGAAAAGGAATAAAATAGAAAATTTAAAGTCTCAGTTAAAGGTCCAAAATAGAAAAACCATGATGTTTAATACCCTTGAAATTCAATATTATTTATAGTATACTTGCTTTTTTGTGTTGCTTGCATAACCCACAAAACTGACTCACCATGAAGAAAACATAACGATGGCTTCTTTTAGATGGAATTAACCTCTTTCCTGACACTTAAATAGACCCTTCCCTACCACACCCCCTAATGTCAGGTTTTTGACCCCTGCCAAGTGATCACACCCTACTGCCCAGTTGATGTTAACATCAATGTCTTTTTTCCCACTGCTTGGTGTTTACACTTCTTTCAATTACTGTAAATGTACATATTTTCACGCAAATAAATTTTCATGGATTTTGAATTTCAGGCATGTAGGCAAAGTTGTACTTTCACTGTTTAGGACAAAATTCCTGTTGAATCTTTGTTGCAAAACAATTTCATTGCCCTTTTATTATCATGGTTTTATTTCATCAGCAAAATAAGAAAAAAAAAATGCAGCAAAATTAAGTGCATTTACAGTACGAGAGAAAGTCACTTCGTTTGCAAGCCAAAATTTGCATCCACAGAGAGGAGGCTGCTTCAAACGGATGGACCAGTTGTTGTGATCAGTCCGTCACAGTCAGAGCTGTGTAAATGTGTCACTGTTGCCTCATTAGAACAGAGTGTATAAACACAGAACTCGGATTCTACACTCTTCTGAACTCAAAATAAAATTTCTTCACACTTGTGGAACCACTTTGGATTGGATGCCTGGCATTTGACGTGGAATTGCAGTCAGGGTGTAGTGCCGGGGAGGATATACCTCTCACATGACTCACAAAGTAAAACCGCCTGTCATGTAACATAAAACAAATTTTACCCAGTTACATGCTGTAACCCTCCCACTGAGCACTCATGCTCTAATAGGTCCACTCTTATGGAACAGAAATGTAAAAGAAATGTTGAATATTCTACAGTTTAGGGTCCTTTAGGCCACTAACTCTCATACTCACGTAGCCTTTACTATGTCCCCCTTTGAAGAAGGCAGGTATATAGCTTTGCTTATGTCAGTACAACTCAGGAAAAGTGTTGATCCAGCATTTCATTTGCTCAGCTTCAAATATTGACCCCCCCCCAGCCCACCTCTTTTTAAAAAAAAAAAAAAAAAAAACAAGCTTCATTTTACAAAAATGACAAATTTGACTAGATGTAACATCGTGTGTATTGAAAATATATCATTTGTCATGAAAATGTAGAATTTTGACCCCACTTATTAGCAAAATGTAGAGTTTTGACCCTTTAATTTTTTGGAAAACATGCATGTTGGCATAATAAGGATCAATTAAGTTGTATTGAACCTGTTTCTGTTTTTCTAACGAGATGGACCACAGATACTTGGTGAAAAGAAAGACGGGAAATACCTACTTTCTAGGGAGCATTAATTACCTTTAAAAGGTAATTGAAAAAAAAAAAACCTCTCCTTCTGAACGTCAGTCAGAAATCAGATGTCGCCTGCTTCAATATTTTACGCAATTACCTCATGCTGAAAGTGAATGAGACCTGACTATATTTGTAAGAATCAACGGCATGAGCCATGAACATGTAAACACATATCTGGTACCTCATTAGAATGGAGTGTAGGCACACAAACTGACATTCTGCATTCTTCTGAACTCAAAATTTGTTCTCACTTGGCAAACTACTTTGGATTGGATGCCTGGTAGTTAACCCCTGCCCTGTCGGAGCAAGTCAACAATTTTCTTTAGCATGGATGCCATGGACACCATCCCAACCCATAGCTGGGGAAGCTGTTGATCTCAAGACATGCTATAATATAGGTTCCATTAGTAGCTCTCATCAAAAGTCTTTTATTATGGAGGATCAATGTAAGTAAAATTGTTGTATCATGATGACGATTTATGTCCAAGTGCTTTTGGGTGATTTGGGTGGGGAAAGGTTTATTTCACTGGGGCAGAGCATCAGATCATGTGAGCAAAGCTGGACGTGACAGGTTGAGCTGGCCGTACCTAATTTGACATTAGCGTGAACATCTGTCATTGTCTCCAGACCCATTGTTATACAGCCCCATTACATAACCACCTTCAGCAGCCTATCTGCATGCAAATACTCAATCAACACAACGTACTGTGGAGCTGTGTACAATTGCTGGCTGAGCCATGTACAGTTACGAAAGGCGTGTTTACACAACACGACAAGTTTTGTTCTTCTAGAGTATTGACAAGCATACCACTGGGAACTGCATTGTGATGGGGAGGGGGAAGGGGAGGGGGAGGGGGAGGAGGGAGGGACAGGGGTATTTTTGCATAATGTGGGATGTGTCTTTATTTCATTTGTGATGTGTGATTGAGACTTGCATGATATTTTCTAATATCCATTTCTCACTTTTGCTAGGCTGGAGTGGGGGAGGGTTTCTTGGTTTTAAGAAATTAGATATGGCCATCTCAACATGTCAGATCCAGGTGTTAAATCCACGTCACATGCATATACATAAAAAACTGAGCTAACAATACCGAGCAAAGGTTGCAACGGCTAGTGTAGTAGGGTCCAAACGGTTTTGTTTCGACTGAAACTCATCAGGGACTGAGGGGAAAATGACGTAACAGCTGTTAATATACCAGAGTATAACTTTTCAGTTGCTATGTAAAACACGGACTTGTGATTACGTAACACGCAGCTCCGGACTTTTTGTGATAGTGGTTGTTGACGCAAAGTTGAATCCAAATGAATATTTGAATTGCAGTGAACTCAGAGAATTGAGGTTACTGCTGGTACACTTCTGAGGTCATTGAGTATATAAATAGGAATAATTAGTGCAAATTCAGAGTTCCACTGAAGCCCTGCTGAAGGACCTCTTGGCTGTGTGACTACACAGTAAACTGATAATTGTGCATCTTTCAATAGATAAATACGTAAAATATGTCTGCCTGGTAGACAAACCATAGGGAAATGAGAAAAAAGACATAAAAAACCTGTTTCATATATTTTTTAACTTTGCTTATCACACAAATCAATGGCACATCACCTGTAGGTGGCACCACAGGTAACTCCGCCTCCCCCATGTCCACCTCCTGCAGGTGGAGACACCTGAGGGAAAGAAAACATGCTTCATTCATTGGTTTAAAATGTCATGTGACACAGCAAGCAGGTGCTGCCACCATATAGAATAGTACATGTACATCTGACGATGCCCTGTTTCCTTCTTTCATTTTTCCCACAAAATAACGAAAAACACAAAACGAAGGCAAGGCTCTGTGAAGTGCAGAGTGAAAAGTTTGATTGGTTTCGTGCAAGTAGGGCTCTTTAGGAACTGAAAATGTAACGGCTGCAGCACCATACTTCTTGAGACATGAGCATTGTTGTAACCTCTTGCATGGTCCGCTTTGACATCAGTATTGTGTGTTGATACCAGGAGTCCTGCGCACGTTTGGGTTGGGACACGTTATTGGAAGACGGTCCACCTGTCCCACATGACAAGGTGTGCCACACGTGCAAGTTACACCTGCAGCCTCAGGTACACCTGTCTCAAATATGGGATCGTGTACCTGTGAATCAAAATCATTGGAAGTCCTAATGATATGGCCCTGTCCCCATGTTTGCTGAAATAAAGCTTGGAAGTGGGTAGGGGGTCTGTGCAACTTTGAGGTGTATAGACCTTGTCCTTATGTGTGTGCACATTATTTGATAAAAGAATAAGTGTATGAATGTGGTGAACTGGGATGAATTGAACATCCCATGTCATAGTGGCAGCTGTTACATGCTGGAGTGGGGTCTCTCCAGCCACTGGCACTCTGTAAGTCTTGGGAAAACAAGCATAGAACGACAGTGTAGTAATTTTTTTTTTCAATTTTTAATTTTTGTCTAACAGAATAGTTTGCATCTACATGTATTGATGGATGCTACACTTGCCTCCAAAGCAGACCAAGGTCTCAATTATCTCTTCTACACTTCATGGAGTGAAGACAGTGTAGAGATTGATCTGTTTAGCAGGCAAATGTTACACAAAAGAATTGCTATTTGCATTCCATCTGAATTTTTGAACCCATTTGACTTTTTACACAAAGTGGTATTTCATGTAAACCCAGGCTTTTAAGAATTCTACTCTGAGAATTAAAACCATTTGAATGTTCATTTATTCGTCCTGTTTTTTCTTGTACTTGCTTCCTTTCTTGTCAAATTTTTTTTTCAAAGTTTGTAATTGCTAAGGTCACCTTGTGTAAAATGATGTTATGTTATACATGTACATACATACATACATGCATACATACATACATACATACATGCATGCATGCATGCATGCACGCACGCACATACATACATACATACATACATACATACATACATACATACATACATACATACATACATACATAGATACATACATACATACATCAGCCTAATCACTGTCTGTGTATGTCCCTCTAATCCATTGGCTTGCAGATGGTAATCAACAATTTCACTCTCCTCTGAACCCTGCCTCCCTTGGGGCTGGGATTTCAGGCTCCAGCCATGTCATCATCTGTGTCTTACCCTTAATGTGCTAATCATGGCTTTAGTCGTTTTCTTATTACCATTAAACGTATAAAGGTTAAAAGATTCAAATTCCTCATGAAGATACCTTTCATTCAAATGCCAGCAGGCCAGTCTAAAGCAAAAAGTTTTTTTTTTTTTTCAGTGCCTGACGAGACCTCCTAGGGTCGAAACTGGTTGCACTTCTCGCCTACCAGTGCTAATACATGTCCAATGAAACCTGTTTTGAGAGACCAGTGTAATAAAAGACCCGCCTGCCTTTTCAGACCATATTTATTAAGTCCCTTTTGCTATCTTTCCCATGTTACTGGACCTTCATTGAGAGACCACCTGCCTTATGTGACCACCTTTTGGCCTGCCCTTTGGGTAGTCTCTGAAAACAGGTTTCACTGTCTACCTTTTTTTGTTTCACTTTAAAGCAAAAAGTATTCTTAGTCAAAGCTTTCTCCCGGACACTTTGTGTGCATTGTGCGCAATGTCCCGAGGAAAGCTGTTTCACTCAAATCTTAAATCAACCCTTCAAGGGTTAATTTGCTTCCATTTCCATGTACATTGGAATACTGGTGAATGTTTTACATGCACTTGAAGCTATGATGCTGATTGAAACTGTAAAATGCTGGCACCTGCTTCCAAAGCTAGGTTCACTGGACTTATGAATCATCTGTCTTGACATAACAATTTAGGTATAACCAGATTTCCCGTAAAATGTGTCTTGTTATCAAATAATCCTTCAGTGAAATAGATATAACTTTTAGAAAAAGACATTTCAAGACATGCCATGGTTTGACTGCCAGCTGTCAAGAGCATGGGCCGTCAGATGAAGACAGCGAAATAGGGGCCAGACATCTCAAGGTCAACTTTGCAGCCACATTTAATTGGCATGTGTCAGTTAAAATTTATAAATACAGCCAAATGATTCACTTTCATGTATTTTTATATTACTTGTACAGTAGTCCCTCGTTGTAAGAAACTGCCATGAGGGCAGGTCTAAGCGTGGTCACGAAAAATAGGTGGTCTTGCATTGGAAGTTAAAAAACATGGACAGGATAGACTTAGGGATTTAGTGAATGTGCTCAGTCTTCAAAGGCAGGTGGCATTTCAGTGGAATGGTCTATCAAACGAAGGACAACTGTAATGTATTTCACAGAGACATGGCTCTGTGTTAAGTGTGTGTTCACAATGTTTTCATTGTGTGGCACTTTGTGCCACCAGCAAAATATGAAAAAAATAAAATTTACACCAAAATGAGAGCCAATTTGGGCAATCGCTGTCCAACATTAAAGATTCATAGCTTCTGCATCTGAAGGACCATATTTGTTTTGAGTATGTAGTTGCACTGTGATATGCAAGTAAGTCAATACTTGCTGAAGCTGGTCTGATGAAAGTTGCAGCAACATTTCAAGTTGTATCCATTCAGGCAAGCAAATTTCTCTTTGCATCTCTGCTTAGGGTTGTCAAAGTTCCGATGATCAAAGTATCAATTCCACACCTCAGGGTGAGCTTATGGGTAATCATGGGAAACTGATGGTTAATATTGGTGACCCTAGGGTTAATAGTGGTGAGCTAATTAGATTAGCTCATATGATTTGTGTTTCTCCCCTTATATTTCCCCCATGTTATTTAAGTGCTAAATAGACAATTACTCACAAGGTTTCCTTGTAAGACGCCATGGTCTCTCATTTCTGGCAGAAGCAATTTTGCTTATTACATCTTTCCCAAGGCTAGGAATTATGATAGCTTACAACTTTTTTTCATGTTTATTTTGTTTAGTCAGGAAAATGATACCTGGTTTGTCAGTACCTATTACATGCTGGAAGCCAGCGATTCGTGGAACACTTGCATAGAAACACAAGAATTCAGGTAAAATTGCTCAGGTGAGTGGTCCATTTTCTCTCCAGGGGTTAATCCACATCACCTGCCAACATCCAGGAACACTAGCTTACCCACTGACTGCAGTGATAAGTATGGGAGAACCAGCTACTGTTAGTACACTACATGTATGTGGATTTTTAAGGTTATTAGTTTTTACTGTTTTTTCATTGTGAACCTTTCACTCAGACAGTGAATTCTCTATTTTTATTTATGTTTCCTATTGATGCAGAGAGAGAGAGAGAGAGAGAGAGAGAGAGAGAGAGAGCATATAAACAAGTTGGAATGGTATCTCTTTTGAGAGAGAGAGAGAGAGAGAGAGAGAGAGAGAGAGAGAGAGAGAGAGAGAGAGAGAGAGAGAGAGAGAGAGAGAGAGAGAGAGAGAGAGAGAGAGAGAGCATATAAACAAGTTGGAATGGTATCTCTTTTCAAGTTTTTAAGATTTTACGGATTTACAGATTGATATCCTGCCTCCAAGTCAACATGATAGGTCAAGTCTCACATGAATTCTTCTGCACAGTGGCAGCATCATGTGTCACATGACATCCTCAGCCAATGAATAAAGCAAGTTCTCTTTATTCCCCAGGTGTCTCCACCTGCAACAAGTGAATACCAGAGGGAAGTTACCTGTAGTGCCACCTACAGACGACATACGCCATTAACCACTAAGTGTTCACTGACTGGCCCAATGCTCTTACAGTCCAGTTAGACTGACAGTTTGCACTTCAATATGGCACCACCAGTCGGGGGGGGGGGGGGGGGGGGGGGAGGTGAGATTTATCTGTTAGCCCCCTCAGCTTCCACAGGATTTGTGCCTTTGTAGTTGCACTATGCTTGATTATTAATTAACAACAGAGCCTTGGCCACAGCACAGGTTAGACAGTAATGTGTCCTCAGGCTTGTTTTCCTTTTTGCATGGGCATCGGAGATCACATATCACACAAAAAGCCTGGAAACATGTTTGAAAAACAACACACTAACCGTATTATGTGTATCTTGTCTGACAGACTATTAGTATATGTAACTTATTTTTGATTATGGCTGTATTTTTTTTAATGAAATATGATTAAACTGTTTAGTTTTCATCTATGGGCCTGTTTTCTATGTCTGTAATAAAATATTTTATACATACACATGCACACACATATAAAATTATTTTCCCTTGTTTCAAGCTAATTGTAATTAAATGAAGCTTGGCCTTCAGAGGCCGCTATTTGAGTTTCAGCTTTTTAACATCTCGGCCTTATTTGCTGACAGGGTATTATATCTTTATCCTGGCTCTATGCATTCTTTCCATCTGTCTGTCCATTTTCCTTGCAGGTGCGATAACTATTGAACGAATTGAGCTATTCTGATGAATCTTTTACTGTAGGAGCATCCCATTGGGTGCTTGGCTGAGTTAGACATTCAGCGTGGCCTTGACTTATTTTCAAGGTCAACAGGGGTCATCCCTGGCAAGGGAGGTCTTAAGGTCTTTTATTACTGACATGTTTTATCTGGATAGCTCCACAGAAGGCTGTGCAACAATAGTACAACTCTGTATCTGTAGTATTTTGAACTTATCTGCTCCTTGTCAGCAGACCCCATCACCAGCAGAAGATGGAGAGAAAGGAGAGGAGGAGGAGAGGGTCAAGGGGGTCACAGTACACTGGTACAGGAAATAATCTTGATCTAGAACAGCATGAAGAAAATAAGAATCTTTAAAAATAATGACCAGTATAAAATAAAGAATATAAGAGGGCTTTCAGTATGCTGGTAGGGAAAATAAAATGCCCCAGTACACTGCTATTGTAATACCCTTTCCCCCGACCCACCCACCCAACCACCCAGGGCAGAAGAACGGTGTTTCTATTAGGAACTTTTTCAGGGAGTCACGGGAAGTGAAATTCAGGTGAGAGGACTAGATTTTCACCTATTTTACATGTAAATAAACAAGAATTGTGACCATTCAGGATTTTTGCAGAGGGTATTTCAGGTTTTTAGGGTAATATACCATTATTTGGGAGGTTAATGGAAATACTGAGAATGAATTAAGGGAAAATTAAATCATCCAAATCAAACTTACCACAGAAGAATTGAGTGTATACAGACCCTTTGGATTATGAAAGTGAATAACATTTGGCTAGAATTTGGAATGGCTTATTTGTCACTGTTATTTCAAAGTTTGGACGCTAGCAGGACAGGTTGTGGTACATGTCCTGTAACAATGAAAGCTTTCAACCACTTTACAGACATGCTGGGAAAGACCTTAATTTAGCTGCTACCAGATAAAGTTCAGACAAAAAAAAAAAAAAAAGAAAAAAAAAACCTGCCTGTACCAGCATTTTATTTATTTTTTCCTGGATGTAGATAGACATTTTTTGCCTGGTATAGAAAGGGCTGGCTTATGGTTTGTGCAAAATATTTGTGTAATGTGTGAAAAAAGCACACACGAAAAAACACCCAGAACAAAAGGTGTTTTAAGAGGTTAAAACTGTGGTGTAAAGTGAAGCATGTGTGTACAAGGGAGAAAAAAAGTTGAGCATGGAGTGAAGGTCAGGGCCCAAAGCGGCCTCCTGCTGTACGCTTGTCTGCTACCAATGAGCTTGGCACACAGGTGTGGTAAGTGACTCGCCACTTAGCCACATAATGGAGTCATTTCTCTAAATTAATCAAGAGCAATGGCTTAACGAGAATGGTTACTGAGCAGAATGATTGTCACTGCTACAGGCAGGTAGGACAATCTTACAATTTGCTGCGCACCCCTATAATTATTGTAGTCCGTACAAATAGCCTGTCTTTATGTGGTCGCCGGAGGCCCACTTTGTGTGCACACATCTCTGAGCCACTATCCCTCAAGAACATTGTACATTAGGATCACTTGATTGCAATTTTCTGCAGCTAGATTAATGTCTCGAATCATGGTAGTCAATAAGAGAATCCACATATATCGTAAACCTGGTAGGAAATTTTATAATCTTGGCAGGACATTTCCACGCATGTTGTATGAGGAAGGCTGCAGGTCCTGGGAAGTTGTATAGCAACATTCTTTTATTATCTATAAAGAGTTAATTGTAATATCAATCACTCCTGTACCTGGCAAATGAAAAATTTAGGAGAAACAAAAACAAAACAGAGGGGAGTTTTCAGCGTTGCCAAGCCACCACACTTAGAACCCGGGAGACGGAAATAAAAAGTCTGTGAAATTGATATATTAGCATGAAATCTAAAAAGAAATATTAATGAAATTCAGGGAGGTGGCTAAAAATTGTTGAAAATGATCAAGTTTTCAAGAATTTTTTGGCATAAAATTCTGGGAGTCTCTGAGGTAATCCAGGAGGGTTGGCAGCATGGAGATTTCAGTTCCATTGCCTTGTGGTGATGGCCTGATGTACGTCTACGCTAAATTGGTCCCAAGATGATTATGCCAGGCAAGTAATGTACTACTAGGCATGACCGCTGCAAATGACAGGAAAAGCATTGTACATTAAATGATTTTACATTTATGCAATCATATTTTTGTATCATTACTGTAGCCACATGTGTATATCTCAATATAGGTGATTTAGTAAGATTCTACATACATGTATGTATGTCTCAGTATTTAGGTGTTTTAGTATTATGTCTCAATACAGTTGTTTATGTAAGGTTCTGCATATGTGTACCTTAATTTGTGTGTTTTAGTAAAATTCCGGAGGGGTATTGTCGTCACCTATGCATCTGTTCGTCTGTCCGTACATCCGTCCTGGCCGAGGAGTTTTCGATCACTGATCGGCTTCTAGTTTTAACTGTGAAAAATTGGTTCAGTGTAACCTATCTTGAGAGACCACTTTTGGAGATGACCAAATTGTGGTCTCTTAACCCTTTTCCCCTTAAACCGACCAAAACCGGCTGGGGGTCAAATGTTGTCTGCTTAAGTGTTTTCAACGAATTTCAACAGTAATGAAAAACAGTTTTGACTGAGAATTGTAGGAGCCCTATCAAAATCACATGCCCCAGATCAACAACTTTCTTTGATATGAATTGGGCACTTAGTGCCAAACTCATCCCAACGAAAGTCGTTGACTCAAATGTCAATTCAAGGGGGAAAGGGTTAAGACAGGTGGTCTCATAGGAGGTACGAATGAAAAATACATTGTACTAAAGAAAATGTTTAAATGGTGGTCTTTCAAGGTAGGTGGTCTCTGGTGGGAGTGGTCCCTAGGCCAGGTAGCGCTGCATGTGGATACATCAGGAAGTATTTCAGGAGGAGCGCAGTGTCCGTCATGCACACTGGTCATTAAATACGAAGCCAGGCTGTTGTTGCAGCTAGAATGGATGCGTGAAGGTCACCGTGTCAGGTCACATAAAAAGCCCAGGGACTGGTCCTTGTTGGTTTAGAAGGTGCACATGCAATCTGTGGGCTGTAATTGATCACCCATCATTGCTGCGGTTGATATATTCCTTTCCCAACAGAGAGTGGAGGACCTGCATTATGTGAGGGCTATGTATCAAAACAGGTATTAGTGGCGTAAGTGTTCAATGGTCAATGTAAACCTATTAGTGAGGCATTGAGCGGAGGTGAAACAATGGCACAAGTTAGAAGCCTGTACTGTCTTGCTTATGTCATTGTCCACACTGCCACACAAAGCAGGCAGTGTGCTGTGTCCACTGTCTGTGTGCTACAAGGATATGGCCCACCGATCTGTGCAGGATCACTGCCTGACAACTTGTACTTTCTCCTTTTACATGTCTGTGAGCATCATGTAGAACAGAATGCAGGAAAAGTGAGGGGATGTCGATGGGGTTATTGTATGTGAATATTTTATTGTTACCTGAAAACAATACAATATATATATATATATATATATATATATACATATATATCATAAAACATGACATAAAAAATTCTTTGTCCTTTCTTCCTTTTTTTCTTTCTTTCTTTCTTTCTTTCTTTAATTCTTTCTTTCTTTCTTTCTCCCTCATTCCACCCTCCCTCCCTCCCTCTCTTTCTTTGTTTCTTCCTTCCCTCTCTTTTTTCCTTCCTTTCTTCTTTCCTTCCTTCCTTCCTTCCTTCCTCCCTCCTCCCTCCTTCAATCTCGTCTTCCCGTATTCCTTACACACATCTTTCCTGTCATTCTTCTTCACAGTTCCTGTAAATTTATTTCCCGATTCATGTGATTTCACGATTCCTGTTGGGGGAAAAAAGTCTTCAGCAAAATTGGTCATAGTCACGGAAAATGTTGCTCAAGCTTATTTGATTAGAGGCATTGTGTTTAGTGGTGACCGTAGTAGGTGAGAGACATGGTCAGTAGTGACTGGACACTGTATTAGACTAGACAGCTGACTGATCTGACTGGCAACAGAAACACTGTAATCAGTGCCAAAAAAAAAAAGTGATCAGTAAAGATTCCAGGAAACAGATGTTGCTCAGTGGACAAGAGACCTACAATAATACTTTCTTTCTGGATGGAAGTACAGTAGATACATTCCCTTCATGTACATGGAGGTAAGCACCCAATATACCCAAGTCCAGGGAAACATGTTGACCCAGGAAAACCTCTGATTGTCTCATCTCTTTCATTTGGAATGTTTTTCATGAACAGGAGAATTCAATAGGGAAAACACAGGCAGATAACGCTGCACATTATAAATACCGTATTTGTCCTAATAGTTGCACATGCTCTAATTGAAGTACGTCCCCCCATTTTCAATCCAAGTGGTCTAGATTCAAAATCAAGATTTTTGCCTGTAATTTAGCAAAGATGATACTTCCAAATGAAAAATTAAATGTCACTGCAGTATATTAATGTTCATTAAACACCTTTAGAAATGAACTGTACAGCCTTCAAAACTTTCAATCAAGAAAAGTACTTATTCCATAGTTGCGTGAAAACACTGCAAGATCTGGCAAACCTTTGCATTGGCATGGCGCGCTACTATTAGGATGAGTATGGTGTATGTTTATTTTACGGCTAAAGTGTCAACAAAATGTAATTAGTGCATAAGAGGGGTGAAAGGCAACAAGATCTGGGTCAGTGTCAGGCAGAAGCTGCTATTTTTCCATGATAAACAGAGAAGACTTGACAGACGCCTTTGTGTGTAGTATCTGTCAGTGACAGTGTCTCAGTGGTGGACACTAATTGGGGCTGGAAAATGTCCCTGTTTCAACAGTTAAGATGGGAGTTTGGTGTACAGGAGTCCCAGCCTCATAAACACCACACCAAGTACACCAGAAAAGTGGCTCTTTAACTCATTCCATACCGATTTTTCTGTATATTTACCTAGATTTAAGACAACAATTGCATGTTTAAATTCTGCATGAAAAGAGCTTTCATTCAAGTACCAACATGCCTATAGTCTTAAGTCAGTGATTCTGACACTGCCTGGCTTGCAGCAGCTGCAGCACGACTTGCCAGGCAGTGCCAGAACCACTGACCAAGGCCTATGACCACAGTATGGAATGAGTTAACAGGGCCCTGGGTGACCACCCTTGACAACAATAAAATGAAACTGCCTGACATGCCGCCTGGGGAAAGTGGCTGCTGTAGAGGGGGTGGCTAGTAGGCAGGGGGGGTCTTGTAAGAGGGTGACCACTTCACTGTCTGTTTACAACTCTGCACTGTAAACTGAGAACATTAATCAGGGCCAGAATTTTGCAAAATTTTGCGAGAATCTATTTGGATTTTTGTCAGTTAGTTTTCTTTTCAAAGAAAGACAGGTTTAGGAGAATCTTTACGAGAATGAATTCTCGGATTCTCGCCGAAATTCTGGCCCTGTATTTAAAATTAATGCATTTTTTTTTCTTTTTTTTTTTTTTTTACAATGGTCAACACCTTTTGGAGAAACTCACATGAAGGAGACTTTATCACCGGGGGTGGATGTGAGCAGCCCCTTGCCCTTTGCTCAGGAATATCAACATTCAACGTGTGTCATTTCAGGGACAAGTAGTCAAGACATTGAGGGACATAAAATGATTAACAGATTACATAGCAGCAACTACTCAATTGTGATGAGGGACACGCACCGTAAATTGGTTAAATTTTCAGCAAATTATAAGGGATTGTCTCTGATGATCGGGGACAGTTGGCATCTCTGTTTTCTCACACATTTTTGCTTTGAAGGTTTGGAATTCCTCATGGCTGGTCACCTGTCAGTGTCGTGTCTGTCAAATACAGGGAATAATGGGGAGTGTCACCCAGTGGAGGAAGTGGCCACAGTTTTGGTTAACCCTTTCCACCTTGAATTAAGACTGAGTCAACAGCTTTCCTTGGCATGTGATCTTGATAAGTCTCATGTACGTTTCTCAGTCAAATTGTTTTTCATAATTGTTGAAATTAGTTGAAAACACCGAAGCAGACGACATTTGACCACCAGCCAGTTTTGGCTGGTTTAAGGGGGAAAGGGTTAATAAACAACTGACCAGTAAATGGCTGCAGCCTCAGTCTGGTCAGTGTCAAAATTATCGGTGATTTGAAGTGCTATCCCTTTCAAGCACCTCTGACCTTTCCTCTTCCCCCCCCCCCCCCCACCCACCATTTTTCTAGCACAAAAGTTTTAAAATATTTTGGAAAATTATATGTATTTTTTGATGATTTTCTTATTGTTACAGCTGAGATTTTAAAATTTAGGTCTACAATTGCAGCACACTTCAATGAAATTTCAGAATACTTTAGGTGCTTAAAAAAAGATAATGTGGTATCTCAAAGTGTGAATATACTTAAGCCAGTTTGCCTGATATCAAATTACTGCGTTTAAAATGAAAAGCGGCATAGACTTTCAGGCTCAGGTTATTTTGTGGCAGCTCAGTGAGAAATTTCTGAGCCCATGTAGGTTTGTTTATACAGGGGAGTGCCCAGTAATTTTTGCAAGCAGGAAGACAGCTGAAGAAAGGGCTCCTTGAGACCTGGCCTGGGGCTTGTGAAATGCAATCTATGATCCCTGCTTAATTAACTGTCCCTTGCATTAACTCTTTTGGTGCCAGGTGTTGACTGAGACAACAGCTTTCCTTGACATCCTTCGAGTACAGAACTCAAAGTAAGCTGAAGAAAGCTGTTGACCTGGAATATTATGGTCTCTGTAGCTGTATGCAGGCTGGAACTGAGGGCCAGAATTTCACAAAATTGTGCGAGAATCTATTTTGATTTTTGTCCATTAGTTTTCTTTTTAAAACAGACAAGTTTAGGAGAATCTTTACGAGAATGGATCGAATCTCGGATTCTCGCTGAAATTCTGGCCCTGGGAACTTGAATAAAAGGTCAGTTTGAAAAGAATGTAAATCTCATCGAGTATCATTATGTCAGTTTAGAGGAAAGCTGCTGTCATTGGTATGGTTATGGTACTGAAACTGGTACAGTACGGCACCCTCTCCTTTGAAAGACCACTCCTTTGGGAGACCACCTCCTTTGAGAGACCACAGTTGTCAGTTCTTTCTGTAGTACTTTTCATGTTATTTATACCTCCTTTGAGAGACCACCTACTTTGTGTGACCACCTTTTGGGTGGCACTAGGGGCAGTCTCTCAAAGGAGGGACTACTGTATTTCAATAAAACATGGTTTTGTACCTGGCAGCATTATGTTAATGCAGTGCATACTGACTTTTATTTAATTTTGTGATGAATAAGTTAGGAATGAGTCAACAACTTTCCTTTGTAATGAAAGAAGACTGAGTCAACAGCTTTCCTTGGGTTCATGCCAATCTTATCTGGAATTGTGATTCAAAATGTCTTGTGTTGTCAAGTAAACTGAAAAAAAAAAAATGAAAATGAAAAAAAAAAAAGTGAAGCACACAACATTTAGATATTCAGCAAGTGCTTCTGGTCAGTTTTGTGGGGGAAGGGAGTTAAGGCAATAGCGTTAAGGGTGGCCCCCAGGGAATGTGGAAAGGGGTTAATCAAAGTGGGTACAAAACTGATGACAGTAATCCCAAGTACTGTAATTGTAGAAATACCTGGAACGTGTTCCATTACCATGCTAATGTAGACTGCCCCTAGCCGTCCACCGCTTCACTTCACGCTATTTTCAGAGTTTATTCAGTCGGAAGTTAAATCTGTTAATAAGTAGCTTGTGTTTTGTCTGACAGAACGGCAAATTTTAAAACGAAAATATAAGAGTGTAATACATGTATAAATCTTTTTGCCAAAATGGGTATATTTGAAATATTTTTAACAAAGGTAGCTTTCATTGTAGCAAAATGTCATTTTAATGTACATCTTTTTAGTAGTTTGCGTCGACACAGGGGGTTACATGTGGTTGGTGAGTACGCATTTCCTTTTCTGCCAAAAGAAAAATGTGCTTAAATAATAGGTACTTACCACTAAAGTTACACAGAAAATTGGGTTCTGGGTTTTTAAATGTCAGTCTTGAAGGCCTCTTCTGTCAGGGTAGCCATCTAAAATTGCAGTCATGTGCACAAATAGACAGCTCCGTTCTCTCATTTGCAGAAAATAAATATAGCATAAAGCTGTGAAAAGTGGGCAATAAATTTTGACCAGTTGCACCTGTGACCTTTTTGGAGGCTAAAACGCATCCTTACTCCAAAGTTGTCAGTTTTTCTCAAGATTGTTTTGAGGCGGGTAAAACTATGGCAAAATTTAGAGAAAATTGTGTATTGAGGGTTGAATTTTCGAGCAGTTTATTCGAAAACGTTTCTTGTCATGAGGGCATGGAATAAGCCATCAACACATTTTCTCAGACTTGAAAAGGCAGAGAACAGTTGGGGCATTCAGTATAGGAATGAAGATTTATGACACAGGGCAAACAAGGTCAAAGATAAAAGCAGGTATTTTAAGCTGTTCTCAGCTGTGAAGGCAGGAATGGAAAACTTAATTATCCAGTATTTCGTGTCACCTGGCTGCCCGGACTTGGGGAACACAGTACAAGGTCTTGAGAAGGTGTGGTCAATTTCCCAGTGGGTTGTCGGGATGCCTGTCAAAATTTTTTTCATTTGTACATTGTATACGGGATTTCAAATTTGAACATATGCCAGTGTTATGTTGTGTCATTTCTTTTATATATATGGCTTTATTTTCTCTATATGACTATAGTACCTGTTCATGTCCAAGAAATGGAGATAGATTGAAAGACCAAATATGACTGAGTAAATAAATTCAAAATTTAACAAGTTTCAGCATTATTAGTAGAAGGCAAAGTATCAGTTCTGGCACAGTGCTTTGAAGAGGCTAATGAGCTAGCACTGACATCATAATTAACACCTGTTAACTATAAATAGTACCATAACGGGGCCAGAATTATTAGGGCCAGTACTTTTCCGCGATCGCGGAAAACGGACGGAATTAACGGAATCTATGATCTCAAACGGAATTTATGATTTGGAACGGAAATCGGCAA
Organism: Hermodice carunculata; assembly: GCA_964020975.1. NCBI lineage: Eukaryota > Metazoa > Annelida > Polychaeta > Eunicida > Amphinomidae > Hermodice > Hermodice carunculata. The sequence continues at coordinate 1,082,663 of CAXHWN010000555.1, forward strand.
ATGCCACGGAAATTAAGCGGAATTTGTGAATTTTGCCTCTCAAATAATTCAAAATCACCACATATGTCAGAGCATAAAGCAAAACACACGGACTTGGATTCAAATTTGACAAGTCGGCGGCGTTATCGACACCACGTGGAGCAAATTTAACGACAGGCCGGTCACTTGCGCGCTATAGACCCCATTACTACCATATCCATTCATTTGCATGGCATATGGATATAACGCGCAACAGAGGTACAATGATAATAGCGCCGTCTGTAGGTGGAGGCTGTCAACGTACATAGTAAACAATATGGAGTCACTTTGCCGTTCGTCGATGGATCAACATTTTCCAGAGGCGATAAGATCAACTGTTTTTCCTTTTTTATTGACCAGTGCTAAAATCGAGCCCTAGAATTAGTGAAACGGAAATGAAACGGAATTTGTAGTTTCCCAAAACGGAAAAACACTCATTTTGAAACGGAAAAATACAGGCCCTAAATTATGCAAAATTTTGTGAGAATCTGTTTGGGTTTTTGTCTATTAGTTTTCTTTTTAAAGAAAGACAAGTTTAGGAGAATCTTTACGAGAATGGATTCCAGGATTCTTGCCAAAAATTCTGGCCCTGCATAACGAACATTGTGATTAACATAATTGACGCAGTGATGAATATAATTAACCTTAGAATTAACGTAATTAAAATGACGTGAATCGAAATGACACCCTTCAATCAAATTAAAGGGACAGGTAGGGTTTGTGGGCACATCTTTGTACCCAATTTAGGCAATACATGTATTTAGAATCTAGCATATTCCACATGTACATTTTCTATACATGTGCCATTATTGTCTATATATGACCAGTACTTGTTCATGTTCAATAAAGAGAGACGGATTTGAAGACCAAATATGGTCAGTGTCTGTACTGAGTAGGATTTTCCTACTTTTGTAGAATTTTGGCAAAAAGGTAGGATTTAGTTGAATTTTTAGTCAAAAAGGCCAAAAAAGGCTCAAATTGGTAGGATTTTTGCATAAAAATCAAGAAATTTTCCTGAATGTGTGCTAAATTAAGCTTTTTAAAGTGAAATAAATGATTTTCTGTTGGAGATGCACCATTATTAATAATTATGAAAATTTTATTTCTTAGCAGTATTTCAGCTCTACTTGGGGTCATTTAATCCTTAGTAATTGTAAAAATGCCAAAATTGGGTCGTATTAACATGAAATAGCTTCATTGAGTAATCCAATACTATGAGTAGGATTTTTCATCAAATGCTGGTACAAACACTGATGGTGTTGGCTTAGTTTAACCCATTTGGCAAGCCAGAACTGTAGCAACAGCACCCTGTGAATACATTTGGCATTATTTTGTCTGCCTACCATAGAAATGTGTAGGCAAACATACATGTACATGTACCAAACAACTAAAATTTCATCATTCCATATTTAATTAATCTGTTGTCAAGTGTTCTGTATGCTATGCTGATTCAGTTTCTGGTCTGTGCCATTGATCTCTGGCCCCAACTCTTCTTTCTGCCAGTAGAAGTCCTCAAATCATGTGGTATATGTACGTGTATATGTGTAACCAGTCTTCAGTGTGCCAGCCCATAGTATATATTTTTGGCAAGATTGTCTGTTTTAGTGCACGGTAATGATGTTCTCTATAGACTGTGTGTTACTAATGGTTATTATATCATTTCTCGTGACTACATCCATTTGCCAAGATTCTACCTTGGTGAGTAAACAAAATAAAAGCATTGGGACTTGGCTGAGCTTAGGCCACATCAAATAAATTTCCAGTTTCTCGTCATTTTGTGAATAGCTGGTGGGCAGTAAGATTTCATTTTATTTTTAATCCCCAAATCCTCGAAAAAGATATTATTTGTCAACCTATTATCAAATAAAGTGGCAAAATCATGTGGCTGGGTTCACAAAATAAGAAGGAAATTGGAGGTAAAAAAATATTGGAGAGGGCTTAGATGAGAAACAGGAAATTTATTTTAGAAGGCCTTAATTTATGGAGGGCATATGATACTCAAGTAAGCCACTTTCCTTATGTCACAGTGTTTTGGAACAGGGATAGCGATTGTAGCTAATTTTTTTTGGACAAATTTGTCAATCTTATGGCACAATTTGGCTTCTTCCTCATGTTGGCGCTGCACTTTGTTAGAATTAGGTAGTGGCAAGTACACGATGCCAGAAGGTACATTCCAAGGAAGATATTCCTGTGACACAGGTTAATCACTTAAGGTCAGATGTTGATGGCCAGGAGCCTGGGGGGATGATCTACCCTCTTAACAGGTGGGGTGCAGCCAAGATTGTATTCTAGTCCAATGTGACCCCATTAAAAGGTCAACGTTGACGTCCTGGGTGGCTGGTTGGGAAACTGCCATCCACAAAACATGCTTATACTTTTTTTTCTTCACAGGTTATTGTATCTGTTCATTTATGCTGTCTTTAAATACCCGATTTAATGAGCTGTAAAGTTGGAAATTACCATATAGCAATGTGGCTGCATGTAGATACATTATGTGTATATTATATCATTTTATGTTCAATACCGTAGTCAGTGTATAACAGATGAGTGTGTTTCAGTCAACACTGATCAAAGCATTTACGAAAAATAATACTACAAAGGGAACATAAATGATATTTAATATCAAGAAAAGACAAGTGAAGAAACACACGTCTCGACTGTATCTGGTGTCACTTGGTTCACAGGGTAAAGGTACGTGGAAGATTTGTGGTATTGACAGGAATGCATGGCAGGACTCCCTTCACTTCATAAGGTTAGCAGGCAATTACCTGCACCGGACGCCCCCTCCAGTGCTGGCCTGCATTGACTGTACAGTAAAACCTCTAACCAAACACCTCCCTATACCGAACACCTCTCTATACTGAACACCATTTCTCAGTCCCAAATATATATTCTCAATGCTATTAAACCTCCCTATACCGAACACCTGACTATACTTAATACTTTTCCCCGGTCCCAAGGGTGTTTGGTGTAGGGAGGTTTCACTGTACTCTGTATGGATATGGTAGTTTAAACCTTGCCGCTCAGTTTGCCCCAAAGTGGCCAGGTGTATACATGTCTGAGGTGTATACATGTCTGAGGTGTATACATGTCTGAGGTGTATACATGTCTGAGGTGTATACATGTCTGAGGTGTATACATGTCTGACTCTTTTTGATTAAATTTCATGTTAATAGAAAACTTATTTGTTGAGGAATGTACAGAATACCTTTTATCAGTAGACATCCTAGGTCAATAGCTTTCCTTGGCATCAATTGGTTGCTTAGCAGCTGAATTGGTTGCTTAGCAACCGACTGATGCCAAGGAAGGCTATTGATTGTGTCTTACATTGTTTTAATTCGGGGAGGAAAGCGTTTATCTCTTACTGTACAAGTGGAAAACTGTTGACCCAGTCACACTCTCAAACTTGTTTCAAGCTAGAAAGGGTTAAATTAAAAGGAAACAGGGCACAAATTTGGAACTGCATATGAAAAATTGCAGTTATGATACATTAAAAATTGTAATAACTATATTCACGATACAACTGAATGAAAATTGTAGCAGTTCTGTCCATAGTGGGATAAAAAATCTGTTTACTATACCTACAAAACAAATTGATGTATATATTGTATATTATTTTAACTTTCTATAAAGTCAAAGTATAATCTAAGGGGTGCTTATAAGGTGAGGGTTGCCTATAAGGTGAGGGATGCTTAGTACATACATGTATCATGTAATTGTGATGGGTTAAATTTTTTTTTTTGCAAAATGCACATTTTCTAAGCCTATAATAAAATTCCTGAATCTTGATATATCAAATCAGAAGTGATTTTTGTGTGCCTTTGTTTAAGCCTTTCTCATTATATAGGTTTGACCAGACCAGATTACCAGCAATCTGTAGACTGCCAACTTGTGCAATGGATGGGCACCCCTGGGGATGTTTGAGAATTAAAGAAATAAACATGTGTATTTAAAAATAGATTTAATTGCAAAGTAGAGGTAGAGAGACGTTTTCATTTCAAATCCATGCATATAGGAATGATTGATGACGAGGGATTGCCATCCAGCGAGACCATCCATCTTCCTGTTTGTCTCATTTCAATTGAATTATCTATTGTGAAGATAGAAGATACTTTCTCTTGCAGGGAGCTCTGTCATCCTGGGTCTGTGTGCACAAGTTTTAACTGACAAAGATCAAAAATGTTATTCCCTTGAAAAGTTAGTTTAGAATAGCCAGAACACAATCATGAGAGATAAATTGATAGAGAAAAAAAGTGATGTCTTAACAAGCAGAAATGCATGACTTAGTAAGTTACATGCACAATGAAGCTTGTCTTCAGATGTCGCTGCAGGTTCTCTTGGAGATGGGGGGGGGGGGGGGCAGACAGTGCAGCATGTCAATGGATTAAAGTGTGCAGTGACAAAAGAACACACACACAAAAAAGAAAGCTGGTGTCTTGAATGCTACATGACAGACAGTGTCATAAGCAGTTGCATGTAACAGGGAGCTTAATTTAGTTTCTGTTCAGACAATAACTGGTATTTTATTAGGATGTAGAATTCAAATAAAAGTAGGCGTAGACATTTTTCTAATTTCCCATTCAGACTGCAAAATCACATCTCCGCAATATACAGTGGTCCCTGTCTTAAAAGACCAGCTATAGGGATTAGTAAGCTGTGGTTTCTGTGGGCAGGTGGTCTTTTCTGGGGTTATGGGTAACATGAATATTATTCAGCAATGTGTCTTTAAATAAATTCATGGCCTTTGAAGACGTCACTTAATAAAGGGTCTTATAAGACTGCATGCACTGTGTCTGGAGCTTCATGTGAAGATATTGACACAATTAAAAGAAGAAAAGATAGAAAAAACAAAAACAAAAAAAAAAAGAGAAAAAAGTAAAGTTTAGGGTCATGTGGAAGTGCAAAGCTATACATTGAAGAGATCTCGCAGACTGTCTCCACAAATTTACCAATTGTTTAATGAGCTGCCTGCGCAGCAGAAATTTCTGGCCAGCCCCACAGGTAGTCACCCACACAGGTGACAGCGGGCGGCAGACACAGGTACAACGTCAGACAGCTGTCATTTTATTATAAGCTCTGTGAATACCAGCCCCGCAAATAGAAAAGTTAAAAGTGGGAGAATTGTGCATGGTGTCAGTGCTGATTGGAGGAATAAACACAGAGCTATTTCTTGTCACTTCCCACTGAGTCGGGTATGGACTTCCACTGCGTCGGTCTCACCTGAGTGGAAGACGTTAAGTACGAAGCAGTGTTGATGTATTGGGTGCAGTACCAGTCAGTAGCATCACAGGTACAGTAAGAGGGGTGTGCATGGGGCACCGCCAAACATGTACCAACTTGGTCATGAGGCAAACTTCTTTACTTGATAGCCGAAATAAGAAAATTAAATTAAACGTGATTGAATTATCTTTAAATGTAAGTAAGTTGTATTTCAAAAAAAATTTCAGCTGTTTGTTTTTCTTGTTTCAGTGGATTAATTTGACACATACATAGTAGGCCTTATGAAGTGTGGAACATGTTGTTGGAAGTCTTGTGTCATATCTGTCCTTACTTCCAGGTCTGCAGATATACAGGTCAATGATACTGTTATACATAGAAGGAAAATTTACATGGGTGCGAGTGGGGGGGGGGGGGTAGGGTCAGCAGTTTATATGTAAGAAAGATACATGTTTACAAATATACTGTTAGACAACTGGATCCCGAAAGTGAAATAAACCATGAATTGAAGTCCTGTATACTGGTGATTGTTTTATTGTTTTGCTTTGTTTTCCTTTTTTTTGTTACTATTATTATTATTATTATTTATTCTTTTTGTTTTGGTCAAGTTTATTTTTTTGGGGGGGGAAGGGTAACTAAACAGTTATGAGGAGAAGAAATAATAAAGAATGACATACTGATTATAAGTAGCTGATGTATCTCTGGCAGTCTTGTTTAGACTGCCATTTTTTTCTTTTTGTACATTGGTACTCCCCCCCCCCCCCACCCCCCACCCCCCACTGATGAGCAGATGAACCAACAAGTATCCAGGGATACCCATTGGTTCCTTTGTTGCTTATTGTTGCGTTATCATACCTTTTTAGGGGGGTTATGGGTAATCCCACTTTCCAGGATGTAATCAATTTTGGTTTGGAAAAAAAAAATAGAATAAAGAAATGTGAACCAAAATAGACAAAACCTTTGATGATACCATTTTTTGGTCCTAAAAATTTAATCACAAAGTGATAGATGCTTTTTGATTCAGTGTTATTTAGAATATTTCAATTTTTCATCAGTTTGCTTATCCTCTGTTCACTCCCTCATTATTATTAAGGGTACCTGCTGGTTCCAGTCATATATCTCATTGGGGCTGCCAGAGGGATATTTCAGTCATTCTGATCGCTTTCTGTCAATATATATTCTGTAAAATAATAAAGTTGACTCAAAAAATGACTTAGGAATATGATATTTAATATCAAACATCTGAGACAAACCCAAAAGTGGAAAACTTTAAGACTTATGGCCACCGAGTCAGTTTATTTTATTTTTAATCATAAGCTGTAAAAGCACACCCCCTTAGTACCCCCTGGTGGCCTGTGGCCATCTGATTGGTCGTTTTGCCCTGGGGTCATCCACCAATCATGTGGACCACTTGTTGTGGCTGCTTTGTGTTGTTCAGCTACCAGTCTAACATGCTCTTAGGGGAACTTCACATTTTTTATGGTAAAAGTACAGACCAGTCATTCAGTGAAGTTTGCGTATCTTCCTTGTAGAACATTGTGGCCGCTGCATCAGACGCGGACTTGGGCTAGGTGAACATGTACCAAAGTTGAAGTACTGATGTGAAATACAATGAGAAGTCATCGGACAGGTATGTTAAGTGTTAAGATCACTGTGTGCACATTGTTTGTGAACAGACTGGGTTTGCCATGTAACAATAGTATTATGCTCCACAGATGGGATGCTTTCAGCCGTGCAAGAACATCAGTTTTATGTGAAAAAAGGTACACACTCTCATTGTTCCTCTGTCATTAGATAACTCCCCCCCCCCAAAAAAAAAAAAAAAAAAAAAAAAAAAAAACTTTAACTTTCAGCGTGCCCTAAAAAGAGAAGGACAGTGCCAGTGGCCATACAACTAGACGCTTGTATTCCAGCACAAATCTGCAGCTGTTCTGTAGGTATAATACACGACCCATTTGGTCTGTCCTCGACAGAAATCAGTTGCAAAGGTGTTGCACGTTATGGTAGTATGATGTTGCATCCAGAAAGTTGTGACTGCATGTAAGACAGTGTTGTCACATACATGTACACCTGATACTGTTATTCCTGTAAAGACGCCGTTTTCCCCGCAGATACGTGTCACTGGCATAAATGAAATATTTTTGCTGGTGTCAACAATGTACAAAGCTAAGTTTTTTATTTGTCTTGCACACATTATTGCAGAAACCAACCTACTGACCACCTTGTAACATCCCGACCTGGTTTCTTCTGCGGGGTTCTGAAAAACTTCCTAGTACAGTTAGGTCCTGTGTTTTGAGTCTGGCTGGCATAGTGTCAACTTTGATCGCGCTCCGACCTTTGATGCAAACATAAAAGGTAATCACTGCCACAGGTGTAAATTTACAAGCTCAGCGCATCATGGCATAAACTGGGAGGGTAGCATCATTGAATTTAGTGTGAAATATGTGACCTCTATTCATTTGTCAGGGACAGAACTGACTGAAGGGAAGGGGCTGGGGAGACAGGAACTAATATTTGCAACAATTTAATTATGTCTATAGATCTGGGTATTTCCTGCCTGAGTTATGTGAGGATTGGGAACCACTTCAAATATATATCACAAAAATTAATTGGAGTGAACTACAGCAACAAACCTCTGATTTGACCCTTTGAATGCTTGCCACAATAATAGCCACATTTGTCTGAGTTATTGTGGCAAATCAGCCGTCAAATTATCTCACGCAAAGGCCCCTCATTCAAGGACAGCCAGAATTTGGGCATACTCCAGAGAAAGTACAGTGAAACCTTGTTATATCAACACCCAGGGGTCAGACATTCACACAACACCAGCTAGTTACAGTGAAATCTGTTTTGTTTTTGACTCATTTATCTGACACGTTTTGCACGGAACATATCATGGCATCATTAAAGCGAGATTTCACCGTAAATGATTCAGATCAACAACTTTCTTAAGCAAACTTAGGGCACATTGTGTTCAATGTGTATTGAGGAAAGCTGCTGACTTGGTATAGAACTTAGTGCTGTAGGAATTAGACAGCTTCAACTTTTAGATATCAGAAATTATACATTATTGGACAGTTACAACTTGTATATTTAGGAAATCATAGATTATTAAACATTTCTGCTCTTCTCGGTCTTATAAACGATGGTGTGAATGAATGATGTAAAAAAAAAAGGCAAACTACTTTGCTATAAACATCTGGTGATAGACCTGTATCGTTTCATGACCAACCTTTTATGACTCTAGAATATACTTCCCTAAAAAGTTCCCTCTATCTTAAAGACCACCTGTAATATGAAAGCACTTTCTAATGGCAACAGAGGTGGGTACCAGTCACAGTACTGCTGTAGTAAAACAGTAGCTGGACACTACATGTACATGCAGCCTTCAGCCCATCTCCGTTCTCCCAGTACTATATTCTGGTTAAGTTTGTAGAGCCTGAAAGTTTTAACCCTTTTCCTGTAAACCAGCCAAGAGTGGCTGGCCGTGAATGTTGTCAGCATCAATCTTTTTGTCTGAGTTCAATAGCAGTTAAAAGACAATTAGAATGATAACTGCACATGTGGGCAACATCTATCAAGATAACACGGCCCAGGTCAACAGCTTTCCTTGAACGTGCAATGGACAATTAGCACGCATAGGAAACCTGTTGACACAGTTGTAAACTCAGTCTTCCTTGAAAAGGGGAAAAGGGTTAAGCAAACATTTTCTAGTCTTCTAACAGTCTTGGACTCCCAATGGTGGGGATACTTGCCTGGAGAGCCTGTGCCAATCCAAGCCTTTTGACCTGTAAGTGACCTTAGTTGGGCTTTACTTGATATGGATTTTCCAATGGTCTCAATTCAGGTTTTTTGCAGGATGGCTGTTTTTTTTGTGTCTTTTTAGCCACTAGTCTGCATCAATATATGTGAAATTACGAGAAATCACATATATCTGAGGAAAATATGGACTTCGACAATCAGTAAAAAGGTCTTGATAGCTTCAGAATTAACTGTGAAAATTGAGGTCGAGTATGAAGTGTAGGGGGAGCATAGGTGATGCGGGCTACAGACTGTGTAATCTGGAAAGGTGTTAAAAAAAGTTGCGAGTTCAATAAATACCAGTTGGGAGGTTGGGTTATCCATAGTGAAGGAGTGAAACGTCAGTGAAGGCTTTTACGGGTCTATTAAATAACTACATTCCACCACAATGTAGGCTTTGTGTGGCAGGGTAATTATTAGTGAAGGGTTTAAATCAGCTTCGTTGGACAAGGTAAATATCCAAAATTACATGCTGACATTTTCTTGGCCTGACAGCCTAGGGAGTGATCAGGCACATCCATCTGTGCGGGTGGGACAAGGGCTAATCTTCTGGCCCTGATGGAGAGCTTTTACTTGCCGTAAAGTGCTGAATCATATTTCTATTTGTAATTTACATTTTTGGGGGGTTCAAATTTTCCTATGTGGACCTCAAGGTTAACTAAATATTTGTTATGAAACATGACAGTCATGAACTTTTAAAAAAATGAGGAGTTTTAAAAACACTTAATAATTGTAAAATCCGTGACCTGTGAAGAGGAACCCTCCTTTGCCACCCTCACACACACAGTTGAGGAACGTGGGAGAATTAAGCCTGGGGTATGGTGGGGGGGGGGGGGGCGGGTTCAGCGGGCTGAGCAGTTGACCAATTAAGCTCTGTTTAAAAGGATGGGGGCACCCAGATGTCATGTGACCTCCACTTTCTTCATTTTTACAGAAATACTTCATTAACAGAACATATTTAAAGAAAATTGTATGTGAAACTTCTCTGGAGGCACCCTCACTCCCCAGGAAATTAAGTTAATGCCTCACACAAATTTAAATTGGGGGTTTTTTGCATAGAAATGCTGCATGCAATGATTTAAAGTGAATATCTTGGGCAGCCAAATGATAAAGATGTTGCACATGTGTAGTCCAGCAATATACAACAGGGGGCACTCAGTGCAGAATTTATCCTGATTTATGTGAAAAATCTTGTTTTCTTGGTGATTGGAGTGGAAAATTGTAATTGCAAGTGACAACAAAGGCAGCTACTGTTAACCCTATGCCACTCCTGGGTGAGTAATGTGTACCATGACTTCAGGACTGCAGTGCAAAATTTTGTGCTAGAGACTTAGTCTTCTGATAGCGCTTCTGCCAGGTCTAATGACCAATACAATTTTTATTAAAAAGTTAATTTTGTGTATAAAATACTGGAATTGAACAGCAATTCAATAGACGTAGAAACCTGTAAATCTTGCCACTTGTCCGGGAGCTAGAGTTAACTGTTGGTGTGATTTTGTACACATGCTGCTACTTTAACTCATTCCATAGCAGTCCCTGATTTTTCCATATATTTATCAAGATATAAGACGGCAATTGCATGTTTAAATTCTTCATGAAAAGAGCTTTCATTCAAGTACCAAACATGCCTGTAGGCTTCAGTGAGTGGTTCTGGCACTGCCTGGCAAGTAATGCTGCAGCTGCCCTTACGGCAGCTGCAGCATGACTTGCCAGGCACTGCCAGAACCACTGACCAAGGCCTGTTACCTCAGTATGGAATGAGTTCAGGCAGGAGATACCTATACCCTCACTCTGTAATCTTTCTAGGCTTGAAAAGAATATTGGATGATCATATTCTACATTAAACGAGGCCTTTGTTGAAGTGGCATCACCCCTAATCTGATTTATGTCAGTGGTTTTTGCATTGCATGCCAAGTCACGTAAAACAGCAGTAGTGACATGACTTATCAGGCAATGCAAAAGGCACTGGTCAAGACCTTTAGCGCTGGGGTAGGAAGGGGGTTAATCCTCACTGCCAACTTTGAGGACAGGGCCAGGGTCAAAAGTTGCTGTAGTACAGATGACAACTCTGTATACAGTGGTCCGTATCTCGAGAGAGCACTTCAGTGAGAGACCACCTGCCTTGAGAGACCACCTTTCCTGAATACTGTCCTTAGTATTTTTCATGTTATGGGTATCTCCTATTGGAGGCCACCTGTCTGAAGAGACCAGAATTCAGTCGTTCCTGAGTGTGGTTTCTGCAGACAGGTTTCACTGTCCACCCATACAGGAGGGACAGCATTCCATTAATAAACTCCTTTCCTGATGCGGCCACCACCCACCCGGATGTGGACAAATTGAAAATTATCCTGCCCTGACTTTGTATGGGAGGGTTGTTTAGTCACTGGCCATGCAACGACGTATTACTAACCTGTCTGCCAGAAGCTATTTCCTGCATTTTAAAGTCAAACTTAGAAATTTAAATATCAGTGTTGAAGGCCTGAAAAATATCTCTGTATGTTTAGTGTCGGGCAGTGAATGACATCAGCTCATCATTCATGAGTCTATAAAGAGACATGTTTGTAACTTACAGTCAAGCAAGACAAGTTTTTGTTTTGTTTGTTTTTTTTTTTTATTTTATTTTACTATAATACTGAACATAAATTTGGGCATCAAGTGCTAATTATGAGGACATTTTGCAAAACTTCAGCTGCATGCTTTAAGCAGAAAAGTTGTCCTTCAGTAAAGACCTATATGTGTCGATTTTCTTTGGCAGGTGTTCGGTAGCGCTTTTGTTTACCTCTGGATTTTAGACATAACGTATCATTGGGAACTTTATTTGGGGGAAGGCTTTATTCAAACATGTTTCAAATTGTGATTCACGGTATAAATGGCTTTGAAAATGGGAGCTCACAGGCTGCGGTACATATGACTCACAATACCCGCATTCTATCACAAACACCTTCGTCAACATATACCACTTCCTGGCACCCCCAACTGAAAAAAAAAAAAAAAATGTTCTCTCCACATGATGACAAGAACTAAATTGTTTCTAAGTGGGGATGAGTGTTCTTAATGGAATAGCCCTGATTAAAGAGGAAGGATGTGGGAGGGATATAATGATTGTAATGGCATGTGAGATGACATGGTCTCCATTACAGAATGCCTCCCTGGGCGCAAGGGGAGAGTGCAGTCATAGGGACAATCTGACGCAAACCACAAGAATGCAATTACATTGTGACCATAGGTGACAACACAAGTTATGCCCTTATGGATAAGGCACGTGTAGGTTTAGGGTACAATTGATTTAGTTTACCAGCAAATCATAGCCATATGAATACAAAATTTACTATTCAAAATACAAGACTCGAAATATTTATTATTGGTGTAACATATAATCAGTTAAAAAAATAATAGATATAGCCTTTAAATAAATTTTTTAGTTGATAAATCACCACCTTTTCTCCTTTAAGGAAGTTTTATGAAAAAAATTGGGGACTTGACCTCCAGATTTTTAGCCATAGGGAAATCTGAAAGATCGTAAAATCTACTATAAATGAAACCTGGTGATTGGCATCAACTCTATATGTTTCATTTGTTATGAATCACCAGACTTTCATTTTTTAGCTCTGCTGACCAAAGGTTGCAGAGCTTATGCGACCACTCATGTCTGTCCGTCCGTCTGTAAACTTTCGCCTGTTAGTGTGATACCATCCACGGTTTACAAGTTAGCCCAATATAGCTTTCAGGACTTAAAGGGTGTATGAAAATCTAGGCCTCTTTCCATATTGGTGGTGCCACCTAGATTATTATGTAATGTGGGGGTCAAAATGTGAAAAATCTTGTGAACACCCTTTCATCTTTAATTTTTGATGGATCTTAACTAAATGTGGGAAGATTGTGGTGGAGGTCAAATTCTAAGTTGCTAATGATACTAGTGGCTTCACCTACAATTTGACAGAAATTATGAGCAAAATGTGTTTTAAGATGTAAAATTCCATATTTGGAAAAGTAATTGTATTAGACTTGCCAAATTCATAGGATATATAGACCATGGCCAAAGGTAGAATGTTATGTAATATCAGTGAGTTTGACCTATTTTTGTGAGGCCACCATACCTGTAACATTGAAAAGGTGATTTTGTAATGGCAGGGTGTAGCTTGGAGATCATCGGCAAAGAGAATTGAGCCTCCAGATCAGGATTGCATGTGATTACATAATACATAAAACTGTACTTGGTGACCTACTTTTGGGTCACTGTGGCCCAGTATTCATGGAGTTTGGTGCTTGTCCAAGTTTATTGTTTTTCGTCAATACCTCGTAAAGTTATAACCCGATTTGAACCAACAAACTATATATATATATGGAAAGCTGGATGTGGGGTGCATATTTTGAACCAACAATTTTTTAAATCCAAATTGAAGGTGTAGGTCAAATGGCCAGTTTAAATATGGGTGTCATTGTGTGAATGCTCTGCACCCCACAATTTTTTAGATAGGCTTATATAACGTGCAGGAGTTAAAAAGTGCATAAACATCTTTCTCAACATCAATGCTGGTGGTGCCACCTATAGTATTATGTAATATACAGCTCAAAATGTGAAAATCGTTTGACCGCAGTACTGTCCTCAGTTTTCAAGTTAGTCCAATATAACCTTCAGGACTTATAGGGGGTATAAAAATCTCGGTTCATTTCAATATTGGTACCGACACCTAAATATTATGCAATATAGGCGTCAAAATATGAAAATCTTGTGAATACTCGAGCATCTTAAATTTTTGGCAGACCTTAACTGAATTCAGTGGGATTGTTAGGGAGGCCAAAGTCTAAGTTGCTAATGATACTAGTGGCGCCACCTATAATTGGACAGAACTTATGAGCCAAAATGTATTTTAAGTCTGTATCTTGAAAAGTAATTGGATTAGACTTGCCAAATTTATAGGATATATAGACAATGTACAAACCTAGAATTTTATAATATCAGTGACCTTGACCGATTTTTGTGAGTTCACCATGCCTGTAAAGTTGTAGGAGGTGATTTTGTAATGGCAGGGTGTAACTTAAACATCAATGGAAATGTCAGCACAGCTTCAGGCCTGTGGGCCTCTTGTATTACATGATCTGGGTTTTGATTTTCTGTCCCAAGGTCATTGAGGACATAAAGTTAAGGACTCCCTCATTGTTGTCTTGCCACATGCAACAATATTCATCACAGGAGTTGCACAAATAAGCTATGATTACATGTGGAGTGAAGTGCCATCTGGTGGACATTTTATACAGTAAATTTACACAAGCCTTATATGCCCAGAAGCCACTTGTGGACTCGCAACTTTGAAATGAAGAGGTACAATATAGCTACGGTGCCAGCAGAGCATTAGGCCCATGGGCTTCTTGTTTTAAAAAACAATTAGTCAAGATAGAACATTCAAAATTGTTTCATAATTTTATGTTTTAGTTCCGTGTGATTTCCTGTTTCTTTTTTTTTTCTTTGTATGTGTGTATGTGTGTGTGTGGGGGGGGGGGAGGGAGGTGTATGTATGGAAATTGATAGGTCTACCCAAAGTGTTGGTACCTATAGTTTTGAGTGTTTTGGGGGTTTATAATTTCCCAGCAATTGCTCAACTGGAAAACAAAGTGGTAGACGTAGCGCGGTGAAATGTGCTACTAATGAGTGTAATGATGGATGGGATTAATAGTTTAATTTCTAAAATGAGAAAACCCAGTTGGAAGGCACCCAGGAATCCCAGCAGCACAGGTAGAAGGTGAACGACCTGCGTTATCCTGGGTGTCAGCTGTGAAACAAGATGATCCATGGGATTATTTGAGGTCAAAGGTCACCAGGCATAGAGGTCAAAAGGCCGGGAGGGACAGGAGTCCAGGGTAGGGAGGGTGTTAGGGGGGTTGAGCCCTGATGAGAGGTGACAAGTGTGCTGGGAATTGTAAAGTAACTTAAGTCTTCCCGCCTCTCACCTTCATAATAATTACATCCCTACTTTTTACCTCATAAAAACCACTGGAGGCTTTTTTGGGTTTGTTTTGTAATGTGTGCAGATTGAATTTGCAGGAAGCTTCCTTCTTGACTGACTCAGTTGGCCATTCAGTCTGCTGGTCCATGATGTAGGCATCTGTCTTACCACACTCTAGAGAAGTTGTGGCCACTTGAAGGTCCAGCTAAGCAGGCAAGTCAGGTTGTGATCAGTTTTATAATCTGTCTGTGTGACAGGAGGCAGAACATGACTTGTCAAGCAGGTGAAAAAGCTTATGGCATCAGACAAAGTATATGCATGGTCACCGTAAACGATATAGCCCCTCACATAAAGCTATCCAATATGCAATTATGATTTAATTTGAGCCAAGTATTTTGAGGAAATCTGCAGCTAATTATTTCACCAGCTCCATCAAAATGGAAATTATTCCATGCATGATTATCGCACGTACACCCTGCGTCTTCCACGTGTCCCAGACATCAAAAGCCCGCTAACTTGTCTGGTACTGACAGGGACCACTGGAGGGGAGAATGTGGCCCAGGGTGGCGGCTGGTACCTGCCTGTTGTCAGGAGTGTACACACCAGCATCCAGCATGGCACTGCTGGGCCTTATCTTGCTGCATAAAACAAACAGAAACTGGGCTCAACTGCCAGTCATGATACCCAGGCTGTGAAGAGAGAAGGGAAACATGTCAAGAAAAAAAGTGAAAAAAGAAGGAAACTCAAAAAAAAGGGGAAGAGTCAGACAAATTCACAAAAAAAAAAATGGAGAAAGATTTGTGCCTGTGAATACTGTTTGGGAAAAGTTTTTAATGTACAAGTTGAGATCAGGACTATCTTAACCCTTTGGACCCTAAGGATTTTGCAACTGAATGTGTTTGGAGCCGGACATATCAGCTCAAAGAGTCCAGAGGGTTAAACAGAATTATTATCATTATTATTTTTTTTGGCGGGGGGGGGGGGGGGGAGGGATTGGCCATATGGCAAAGGCATCTTTAGTGCTTTGTTTGCTGATCATTTGACAGAAACATGGTTTAACTCTTTGATTTAGACATATTTTGTTGAACACAACTGGCCAACATGCTCATAATATTTGAAGGTCTCTTGTACAAATATGAAAACACAAAATTGAAATGTCAAACATTTTGACACAGACAGGTAGACTGAAATTAAGAAATTGAAGATGAAGGCATTGCCTTGCTGTGTTAGCTTACACATATTAACTGTCCTTAACAAAAGGAAAAACTGTGATTACTGGCAAAAAATTAGTATTCCTCATATCTTAAACCTTCTAGAATTCCTTATGTACTTTATGGATTTATTTTTTCATTCCTGACTCTTTCAGTGGCAAGTTTTGACTGAGTAAACAACTTTCCTTGGTGCACGTTGGCCTCATTTCACCCCAACTGCACCAGGCAAGTTGTTGAACCAGGTCATTCCACTGCTTTCTGCAACTGTTTTCCTGCTGGTACTTGAGTGAAAGCTCAGTCTACAAGGAATATGAGTCTAGTGTTGTTAGGCTTTAACCCTTTCCTCCTAGAATTAAGACTGAGTCAACAGCTTTCCTTGGCATGCCGAGGAAAGCTGTTGACCTGGGTCATGTTGTCTTGACAGGTCTCATCTTCAATTCTCAGTCAAATTGTTTTTCATTGCTGTTGAAATCAGTTGAAAATGCTGAAGCAGACAACATTTGACCACCAGCCGGTTTTGGTCGGAAAGGGTTAAATATCTAGCACATCAATTTTGTTGAAATTGGCAAAGAAAGGAGTTAAAATAAATCTGTCAACATGTTGATCAATGCTGATTTAGTTTTTATGCACCTTAGGTGCTCATTTTTCTTTTTCCAAAAAAATGTGCATCCAAAAGCCCTGCCCCACTTTTATGACTTGAAGATGGCATTTTACTTACTGTTTTTTGTGTCCACAGAATGGCCAAGTCTCAGCAAAAATAGGCTCGAGTTCTTTCCTGATGGAAAGCACGATAAAGATGGTTGATTTAAACTTCATCAGCCTAGATAAATGTGTGATAAGGATACGTTCAGTGTAAAAATCTATCAAACTAAATGCACATGTGATAAATATGCTTGTTTAACCTGTATGAACTCAGATAAATATCGGATATAGAAGTAGTGTATCAATCTAAATGTGTCTGTGGTGAAAATACAGTATGGACCTCAATATATGTCTGCTAGACTTAGCATGGAGACCAGAGCATCTCTTCTGCTTTGTGCGATTGGGTCCACTTTAAGGTGAAAAGAGTCCTTGATGGGATATCCCAGGGGGAGACCCACTCAGTGGTCAGTGGCAGCTAGGCGGCATGGTGCTGTGAATTGGAGATCTATCACACTGTGTGGGGCATCGCTGATGAAAGTGAAAACTGGGCCAAATCAAATTAAATAGGCTTCAGGTTTTCTCATTGAGTGTCTGGTCACAAGGCCCCACCGCTGATTGAATAGAAAACCACGGAATGGACATGTATATAAATGTTTTCAAAAGGTAAATTGATTTGAAGGCAGATCAATCAAGGAAATTCTCATACTCATGCAGATGGACAAAGATTGGAAAGCAGTTTAAACGACAGGTGAAAGGAACAAACAGCTTGGACTGCGGATTAGGAGATGTCATTAACGGATGTCCTCTGGCTAGCAGACAGTTACAGTCGCCATGTCACCCACAAAGACGTGGACACTCATCACAAAAAAAACCTTGTTTTCTCAATGGTCAGCTAGTTTTGAACATATCAAAGTATATTATTTCTCGTGTAATGTATTGCTTCCCACGCAGAACAGCAGACAAGTTCCGGGAAGATGACGGATCGGAGTCTGATATTACATGGTGAGCTAAAACCTGTATACAGGAAAACCTCATTGTAACTGTAACATCTGTTCACAGCGAAATGTCAGATATCTGACAAAGTCAGATAAATGAGTCAGACAACAAGCGAACTTGCCTGTTAGTCGCTCAAAACTTGTGTCAGTAAGTGAATATGTCTGACATTGGAATGCTACCATGATGAGGTTTGACTGTAGAATAAATGCAGTTCTTGTCGTGTAAAGAGCGTAAGTTGATGTGCAGTCGCAACACAGGAATGTTGCTGAGGAGTGTTTTCAGTGAGGGAGAGTGAAAAAAAGGCCTTACCTGTCGTGTCATGTGTGCAGCTTAAGTGGTTTTATGAATCAGGCTACAACAGATTTGTAAAACATGGTACTGTTCCTAAATAACAATAAATGTCCCTGAAGGAGAACTACTTTTTTACTTCTCAGTTTCCTTTTTGTTGTTTAATTATTATTCATTCTTAACAAACAGTTAAGTTAGTTTTGTCTTCAAGGTTCCATATCAGATATAGGTAAAATCAAGTGAAGTGACACACAAGAGATAGAGGTTGTGTATGTCTCCAGGTTGGTATATCTGTGGTTGGTCCTACCTGACTTGGCCTCAGTCTAGGAGATGATCCAGTGTGTCAGACAGTCACTATCAATCTTAGGCATTTAATAGACTGTCGTGTGGCTTTACTGCTACAGATATATACAGCTGTCCCTGTTTGGAGAGACTACATACATCAACGTCTGCCGTGTTTTAACCTGTAAAGTCTTAGATATACCCCATTCCCAACTAGGTGGGTTAGGAGGTATATTTTTTGTCTTGTTCAGTTGAGGGTCCAAGGAAAAATCCTTGTGATGAAAATATTGCATGGTTCCTTAAATTTAATTAGTCTCAATTCTACCTTGACACTATTATGATCTGATTACATTTGAGTGACCTTTTGATGTCATTTCAAGGTAACAGGACCCATATGTGTGCAATGCAAAAGGGGGGGGGGCATATATCCAGTATGTAGGCAATGACTGATCTAGTTTCGGGACTGAGTCAACAGCTTTTCCTTCACACAGTGTGAACACAATGAACCAAAAGAACACCGAACATAAGTTGTCGACCTCAAGCAGCTACAGAGAGTTCCTGTGTCCTGCCGGTAGGGGGCACTTCAGTCATTTAGCCTCAAAGTTTATCACTGTATAAATGGTTATTTTGGCATACAATCTAATAGGATGACACAACTCTGTTCTATAAGAATTTGGTGTATTGAGTTGTGTATTAAGCTGAATACCCGTAATGTTGATAATTGGAACGTTTCCCATTTAGGCTAGGTTGCTCATACTTCAATAAGAAGCCTTTGCGTGGTTGTTGTCATGCCTAACTCACAGGTTTCTTTTTTCAAACCTGATCATCAAGTTACTTTTTTTCTTGTTTTCTTTTCTTTTTTTTTCTTTTTCTTTTTTTTCGAACCAGTTGGTCAGGCAACATGATGGAAAAGACTGGACTAGAGGTCTGTATGTCAAATGCCGTGGTCTCTCTCCGGCAGAGTGGTTTGTCCACAAGGACCTTTGTGTGTGAGCAGCTTAGTGTATACCTGGGTAATGGTCTATGGCCTGTGCTGGCGCCACGGGCCCAAACCTGATGCTTAGGACAGTCACAGCTACCTTTTGATCCCGGAGACCCCACAACACTTTATTTTCACAGATCATTAATTTTGCAAATTCTTATCCGGCCATTATTTCAGGAGCATTTGATGGTGAAAATGTGCTGGGTTATAGAAGTCACACCTTTTTAAAAGTGAACTGTTTGTGTGGTGACTGTTTTCATGTTTGTTAACTATTGTTACAGTTGTAAACAGATCCAAGTGTTTGACTCCTTTTCACCCTGAAACTGGCAAAAACTGGCTCAGGATGAACTGTTGTCGGCCATCGGTATTTTTGAACAAAATAAAGTCACGCGGATTTTGATCAATTTATGTGTAAATAAACAAATTTGAGTGAAAGTTTAAACGGTTCTTTTAAAATGGCCCAGCAGCCAACCTACCCCAAGGAAAGCTGTTGACCAGTGCCAATAGGAGAGGGGGGAGGGGTTAATCTAGCTGCAGCTGGTTTCAGGATCCAGAATTCACTTCCTGCGTCCATAGGTCATGTATCCAGGCAACAAAATATGCTGATAGCATTTCTGTGTTTTTTGCTGAAAGACAAAAGTTTTTATTTAAGCTTATAGATACACAAATCTGTCAACAGGATGCAAAAGTAAGGAGCATGAATGAGTGTTCTTGTGGTATCCAGTAGGTGTGAATGTTTGTAATAATAAATAGAGCACTTTGCGTTGGCTTGAAGGAAACAGCATCCTGTAATAAGAGGATTCAGCTCGGGTATGAGGTGCTTGAATCAACATTCTAACCCAAACAAAGTGGATAAGATGACAGCTTCTTATCACACATAACATGGATACATGACACAACTCTGGCTCAGTCCACTGCCCCGCAGTTTGCTGTTTTCTGGACGTGGCTATAAAGTTGTAACAAACCCCCAAAAGAAGAAAAAAAAAAGACCCTGATTTTTTTAACCATGTGCATCGGACAAACTCGTCATGCAACAGTACAGGGAGCAGGCTTGAGTATGAACTCTGTGATACAACATACTCTCTGTCATCTGTATGCTACTTCAGGGTTTCGTTTTTTTAATTTACTAATCGGTGCTCACAATTTTTATGCAAGAACCTTTTACTTGAAGCAGTCACTTGCATTTTATGACCATAGGATTATACTGTAAATAGCTTTCTTTTTGCGTGTATAAATTTTCACAGTTTTGTATTTTTGACATTTCACTGTTTTGCACATAATTTCTATTCAAACAATGTTAAAATATTGTTTCAGTGTGTTTCATTTTCACGGTTTTGTGCCATCAGCGAGATAAGCAAAAATAAGAGTACAGCAACATCAAAGCAATTTACAGTATCTGCCAGCTAGCTGTTTAGAAGCGTTGATTTGATGTTTGGTGAATTTAACTGTAAATTACCCCTAATTTGTGATTATACCCTCTGATTACTGGGTACTTGGGGAGTAATACCGTACATTCGCAAATTGCAATTGTGATGTTTCATTACATGTATTGCTTGTTTGATGGATTTTTTTTTTTTGTCTTATACAAAAAATGGGGCTCTTACAGGAATAATAGAGTATGAAGGTATCAATAGCAAGGTATTATTCAATAACCTCCTCTGTGTGTGTGTGTGTGTGTGTGTGTGTGTGTGTGTGTGTGTGTGTGTGTGTGTGTGTGCAGGGCCAGAATTTCACAAAATATTGCAAGAATCTAGTGTGATTTTTTGTCAATTAGTTTTCTTTTTAAAGAAAGACAAGTTTAAGAGAATCTTTACGAGAATGGATTCTCAGATTCTCGCTGAAATTCTGGCCCTGGTGTGTGTGTGTGTGTGTTGCTGACTTTGATTGGTGTGCCTTCTGTAGTCTGCCATGTATATACATGTATCACACACGTTATGCCACTGAGATGGACTGTAAACCTGGATCAACATATTGCTCCTGCAGCCTGACAAATTTGGTTGATTCATAGTCATTCAGGCAGGGGGAGGGGGAGAAGGAGGGGGGGGGGGGCAGACAGTGAGCAGGCTAAATGGGGAATGACTCAGGATTTTTATTGGTGGACAAGATCCAAGTACAGTTGACATCTGTGCCACATATATGCAAACATATGTAACACACATGATGTGTATTTTTAATATACACACATTTATATATATAAATACAGTAAAACCTGTCCTTGTGGACACCTCTATAATGCAGACACCTGTATAATGTGGACAGTTATGTCCAGGACCGAAAAGTCAATTTTTTTGTTAAAAACACCTGTCTATTGTGGACACCTGCCAACTGTGGACACTTTTTGCCAGTCCCAGAGGTGTTCACAATAGACAGGTTTCACTGTAATGGGCATGTATACAGGTACATTATGAATTTGAATATGAAATCACTATCAGTAATTCCGATAATCACAACATTTGTGGTGATTGACACTTCAAGAGTTAAATCCAAAACAACAGTAATAATAATGACTCCCCAAGGTCAGTTCCAAGCACCCCCCCTCCCCCTCCCCCCATATAATTAGTGCAGATGTAGAGGCCTCTTATTGTGTCCTAAATGTGAATACCAGATGTTTGATAGATAGTTCCATGTAAGTGTAAAAGGTGATTTCACATTTGCCTGCACAGGTAAGTGGCGTCATTAGCTTTTTGGAATTGCCCACTGAACGGCTTCAGTGGACTCTGTGCTGTGTGTGAGGTACAGAGTCCCGCAACAAAGAGATGGGTAGCTGCCAGTATAACAGATGGCCTCGACTTCATCCTCACCTGTGCACCCCGGTGTGTGGAGATGAGAGCCTCTCCCTATCGTCCTGTGTTTATTTGGTTTCTGCCGTGGTAATTACACGAGTGCCCGGCTGAGAGGATGAGTGGACACTGACTCAACCACGGGGTCTTTAACCCTTGTGTTGTCTTTTGTCCTGCATGGTTTGTTGTTTTGCAGCAATTTTCCGCATCGGTTCACATGGAAATTTAATCATGGATAGCATATCAAATGTTACAAGGATTTTTGTTGTTGTTGTTGATAGATACACATAAGAGTATCTGTTATTGTGCTGCATTTTCTACTTATATTTTGTAAAATAATCATTTTTGATCCAAGGATGATATAAAAACGAAGGCCACTGATCTAGTTTTAGCTTCTATATCTGGCCATGGTCAACAGCATTTGCCTAAAGCACTTCAAGTGACTTGATGTTCACGAGCCAAACACTACATTTACTGTCTAATCATGTAAATTCAGGTGGTCAGTATAATCAGTGCTCACATGTGTACATAAACAGAAAATAATTGTAGCATAAGTGACATTTTGAAAGGAAAGTAATTGGAAAGCTGCAGGGAGTCTTGGTGGGGGGGGGGGGGCACTGTACACGGAATAAAGGGCATGTGGTGCTCCTAGAAACATGGGAGCTCTCTTAACCCTTTTCCCTTTGAATTGACACTTGAGTCAACAACTTTCCTTGACATGAGTTGGGCACTAAGTGCACTAAGTGCCCAACTCATGGCAAGGAAAGTTGTTGAACTGGGGCATGTGATCTTGATAGGGCTCGTCTACAATTCTCAGTCAAGATTGTTCTGCATCACTGTTGAAATTAGTTGAAAACACTGAAGCAGACAACATTTGACCAGCAGCCACTTTTGGCCGGATTAAGGAGGAAAGGGTTAATAGGTTGAGACCTGATGTAACATACATGTACCATATTCTTCCCTATGGGATCCCATGATCTTATAGAGTGCCCCCCCCCCTTCCCCCTGGCCTCTTGGGAAAGTAATTGATCAAAATCAGACCTGAAATTTCCAAACTTAAGTATCATTTTCACAGTAAATTACCTAGTGTGTCCAAAGTATTGCAAATTGAAGGCACATGACAGTGTAATTACCTGAGTGTTATGGCAGCTTGTAGAGATGGATACTGTGGGTGTGTTTTGATGATGTGGCCGTCAATGAGGTAAGTGCCCACTGTGTGATGGTACCACATGGCCCCAAGTACTTTGGAAAAAAACCCTAGTTAATTGTAAGGTTACATTTCAAGCATACGTTGTAATCTTGCAAACTTCATAGTCTCTTAGAAAAAAAATGAGGAAAGTTGTAGCTTTTTCTTCATAATTAGTTTCCAAATTTTTTAACAGGCTGGTTTGTGAGATAAATTAACATGATTTATTCATAAAAATGAAAAAAAAAAGACCTGTTGTTCTGTGCATTCTCAAACTTCTAAATTCTAAATGATAAATAAAACTATATAAAATCATTTATTGCCACAATTGCTCCACACAGTCATTTCATTGGTCATCAACTCTAAGATCTGAAATGTTGATCGAGGGTTGCCTCTTGGACTCTACTGAGGAAAACTGTTGACCAGTGGCATTGATATTATTCTTAGAGGAAAAAAAAAGAAAAGAAAAAGAAGTAAACAACAGGTATAACATACTTTCTGCTGATTTTTAAGCCTTTCCCACTCAAGTCATCCAAAAACACCTGGATATAAATTGTTGTTTGCCTTAACATTTTTACTTTAATTTGTTTCATTGGCAGAAAACATTCTTGCTGAGGTTTGCATGTAAAACCATGCATTCATAAAGGCATGCCCTAGGTCAGTAGTCTTCCTTGGAGTGGGTTGGGCGAATTGCCCCCAACCCATACCCAACCCACCCCATCCCAAGGAAAGCTTTTGATTCAGTTGTACTCTGACTAGGAATGGGTTAACCTTGAAAGTGCTGATTTAAGATTGAGGCAACAGCTTTCCTAGGGACACTTTGCGCGCATTGCTCGCAAAGTGTCCCTAGGAAAGCTGTTGACTAAGACTAGTTTTCGCTTTAGACTAGGCTTGCTGGCATTTGAATCAAAGGTATCTTCATGAAGAAATCGAAACTTTTAACCAATTATATGTTTAACAGTAGTGAGAAAACGACTATAGGCATGATTAGCACTTTAAGGTTTAAGGAGAAACTGAATGGTGAGAAACTATACAGTGACACATCTGTGTCAGGTCTCAGGCTAACAGTGTTAATATTATGGGACTTAACACTCACTGAGAATTTTGCTCAGTTCCATGTATGCGTTGGGCTGAAAATGACAAAGATATTCAGCTTACATTTTGCCATTAGCAATGACTAAGATGTAAATTTGTTTAAAATGAGTTAAAAATCACTATTCATGAATTAAGTCAGAGTTCCAGGTAATTAACCTGAGTTTCTAAAGAAATCCAAAATTAGTCGTATTTGTCTCCACAAAAAATATTTGAAGTGGCTGTCTGTGGTCTTGCCACACAATACAACTGGCGTCATATCCCGTGGTGAGAGATGTACACTGTTTGAATACATTGTACACACAAGTCCATTTCTATTGTCATTTTTCAATAAAGCTGCATGATAGCTGTAAGAGGATGGCGGTGTAGGGCCTCACTGTCATGTCAGAGGGCAGACCGCAGACAAAACTGTTGCCGTCTGCCTGTCAAATCTGAAATTGATAGATGAAGAAGTAAAGGTTTAGTGCAGTAGGCATGTTACGTTTTCATTTTTAAAACTTTATTTTCCATTTTTGAAAATTACAAATAATTTGTTTGTTTCTTTTGATGATCATCCTAGAGTCGCTTTCAATTTTTAGAACCAGTGAACAAACTGAAGACAATAATCGTGGCATCTTTGTAATTTAAAAATCAACATAATATAGTAGCAGATAGGTTTGTACATATAAAATGCATTATCTACATATAATGAAATGATAAAAAAGTAACAGCATCAAAACACAATGAAAAATACATCTATACTACAACGTCCATTTTAATATGCCAGCTAGTTTCAAGTACACTCAATATCTAATGTTGAATTATAGGTTATGTTCTCCCAGAAATCAGGGGTAACCCTTACCCCCTTAAACCTGCCCAAATTGGCTGATGGTTAAATGTCGTCTGCCTCAGTGTTTCCCATTAATTTCAAGAGTAATGTAAGACAATTTGACTGATAACCTGAGCTGTTGACGTGGTCTTAACTCGGGAGGTTGGGGGGGGGGGAGTTAGTGGACGATTTCTTCTTATGAATTATTTGCTTATTCCTGGGCTATTAATAAACATGTATTTCTAGATTAGTGGTCACATATTTATGGATTATTGGATTAGGTGGATCAGAATGTCGGCATTATTTGACACTTCTTTCTCCCCATCATGGGCTCCCAGTGATGATGCTGGTATACATTTGATCCTGCTTGTTAACACCGGCATCATGTATGCCACAAAGTGTAATAATGGTGGGCCCTTCACGTGCTTAACCCCCCCCCCCCCAAAAAAAAAAAGCAAGACGAAAACAAAAAGACAGTTGTGATTATTAGGAAATGTACACCAGCTAGCTCGGTACCCAGATTTATATCAGTTTATTTTATTTTTTCTTAATTTCTTTGTCAATAATCAGACCTGATTTTCAGTAATGAATGGTCTCTCCTGGTTGAGGAATAGGACACTTTTGGGTTAACATTTTGTGGGGGAATCAAAACAACTAATCTGTTGACGTAAACTATCATGTACCCCCTTCTGCTGAGCTGAGAACTTGACATAGGCCATGGTGAGCACTTTGGCAGAGAATGTGTGAGGCTGTCACAGACAGAGACTGACAGATCACCGGTACCTGTGCTCAACGTTTTATAAATGGGGCATCTGAGGAATTCTGGTGGGAAGATAGCAGCCCAGTCTGGGGTGGCGTTTGTTCACGGTGTAGATAGCATCTCCATGTCTCCTGCACCTCATCAAACATACGTTACAGTCATTGGCACCACATCAGGGATCAGTCGTTGGCAGGCCAGGGATCAGTCATTGACCGGCCAGGGTCCTGCCTGTGGGAGAGAGCTACATGTAGTAGCAAAAAAGTTGTGTACTGTTGGTACCAGGTATATTTTGTGTAATGTTCTTGGCCGTGTTACCCTACATGGGCTTGCCAGGAAGCCACAGAGGGGTCTTAACCCTTGACCCATAGGGTGTTCTCAAAGAGTCTACCATGCTGGAAAATCATTACCATTAACAAAATAAAAAAATTCACGCCCCCACTCTAACATCCAACACCCCCTTAACACGAGATGATCATCCGAATAAGTGAGTGAATTGAGAGTGTTCGTAATTTATGAAACCAACACATACTTTGTAAAGTTGCCCATTCCAGAGTGCAACTTCCCAGGTTCACACAGCAGAACCATGGACCTACAATCTCATAGTATGTCCATTGCAGAACACACTGTATGCCAGTGGTCTTCCAGATAGCTGTCCACTTGGGCCATCATATACAGCTGGTTTTTTTTTTCTTTTCTCTTTTTAAAAATATTGATTTCATTGGTTGAAGTCCAAATCAAGAAAAGAAATAAAATATAGTAGGAGTCGATGCAAACTTTGGAGTGGTTAAAAAAAAATCTAATTGTTTATGTCAAAAGAAAAATAATATTTTGAGATTCATTTCAACAATAGTTTGAACTTGATGTACTGTCTAGCAATTCCTGTTAGTGGCTTTTTGTGATGTGCATTTTTTTGTTTGTTTTGTTTTTGTTTTTGTTTTGTTTTTGTGGTGAGGGGACAAAGAAAGCTTATGCATAGGCTTTAATCCAGAAGAGTTACAATAATGATTGTGTAGGTATAAATTCTGAATTCTGACAAGCTTTCATTTTGCTGGTGAAAACAGTGACAGAATCCTCCCTGCTGATGAGCGGGTGTTGTGTTCCCTCAATAATACTCAAATCATTTATATTTCTTGTGTTTCTTACAAAGTTTGCATGTCCCTGGTCCAAGCAAGCATATGTGTTTGTCATCCTCCTAAATTACAGTGAACATCAAAGAGTACCCCCTCCCAAACTAACAGTCTGTTCATCAAGTGAGGTGGAGTTCTGAATAGAAGTGTATGGGACAAGTCTCCCTGTGTGATGTAGGTCTCCCTTGTGAAGACAGATAGCATACAACAGGCTGGAAAGCCCCCCTTCCCCAGCAGAGTGATATCTGGCCACTCAATATCTTAATGGGCTTACTAATCAGTATTAATTGGTGTCGGTGATAAAGATTATGCAAGAATGTAAGGCGAACTTGTTTTACATACAAGGAGCACAAACTCCTGGGGTGTTAAGTTTCCGTTTCATGTCATCTAATCCAATTCCCAGCCTGTGTGGCTCAGTAGCCAATCACAGCGCAGGACTGCCTGGAAAGTGAGAAGTTGACCTCTGACCCCAGAGTATTGACTGTGGAGTGCAAGTGGCAGAGACAGAATCTATTGGCAGAGGATGAAGTGAACTAGCATCAGCCGTTGATTCACTGACCCACGCCAACAGCAGCGGGCAAAATCATTAAAGGCAAGTTGTACTTTCTACACGAGACATTTATGGACTAGATCACTTTATCAATACTTTTGCCGAGTGGCCCAAGAGTAGCACTGTGGCGGGGCTTGATAGGTAAGCCCATGTGCATAGTACTTTCACATAGTGTAGAGTCGGGCAACTGGTCGCCTACTTGTATATGGGCTGAGCTTCTCTCCATATTGAATTAGTCTGTCGAGGTGTGAGGAACATAATCAATATTACCCATTTAATCCCATCAGGGTTCACCCAACATCAGACAGCTCTATTTAACTTTGGCAGCCTGTTTACACACAACTTTCAACTTGTTTACGTATACAGCAGTCAGTTACGACAACACATCCCCAGGACCCGCCACATCAGAGGCTGCAGAGCCTATAGCTAACTCCACGTTCTTTGATAGGAAATTGTAAGTGGGATTTCATAGTTTGTCCACAAGGGGTGATGACATTAACAAAATGTAATAATGAGAATAATATTAAGGAGGTGAATACCTGTGTATGTGTGCAGTTTCTCTATTTCAGCTTTATGTTACACAAACATGTGACTGTATTTTGTTTTTTGACTGTATACTTGTGTTTTCTTCCAGTCTACAGTATGTGAGAGAGTGACTGTGTTTGTAGTCTATACATAAGTGTAGCACATCGTTAATTGTGTTGCGTAGCTTTACTCTCAGCATTAATGCCAGCGACAACTTAACCAGCTCTGACTTTCACACCACAACACCAGATCCAAGTGCAAGTATTATGGTGTGACAATGCCTGGACATTCAGCCTCTTCACACTAGTACACCCTCATAGAGTGGTAGCATTTTCACACTTTCACAGGACCACTGTGCTGGTATCTGTACAGGGGCATTCACAGGGTCGCACAAAGAGGCCCTTTAACGCTGCACCCGTGCTCTCCACCAAGCCGGACCTGTTCCTGCTGACTGGTTCAGTAGCGCGAGCGATGGTTCTCTGTGCCCACAGAGTGTGAACACGACAGTGTTGTCTTGTGTATACTCACAAACACTGCTTCACCCGTTATTGACAAATGTG
Organism: Hermodice carunculata; assembly: GCA_964020975.1. Taxonomy (NCBI): domain Eukaryota; kingdom Metazoa; phylum Annelida; class Polychaeta; order Eunicida; family Amphinomidae; genus Hermodice; species Hermodice carunculata. The sequence continues at coordinate 1,111,433 of CAXHWN010000555.1, forward strand.
CAGAGGTCATTCTTTGTGGGCACAAGTTGTGCAGTCTCACACCTACGGACAGGACACACTTGATCAACACTGTGTACACAGCCAGGGGTCAGCCACAGTTTTGTGATGGTACCGGCATGGTGTCACTTAATTAATACAGAAATGTCAAAATCTGATTTCAGGAGCTAATTTGCTCTCTTTTGCACCAGAAAGTTATGTTGGCTAAAAGCTGGAGAGAGCCCTGAACTATCAATTAGCCAAACACTAATGCTTCCTCATCATGGCTAAGGAGGTGTATAAATGGCTGGATTAATTTCACATTTATGGAAGGTCCTATCTTGGAATTGTGATTTTTTTCTGTCTTAGTTTAATGAATGGCTAATTACAATTTTAAAACCATTTTAATTGTGATTGAATATATAAAAAAAATAAAGCCCTAGATCAGACACATAAATTGAAAACTGAGTGACTTTTATTTATATATTTATTTTCATTTATTCATTCAATCATTCAATCAATTAATCAATTTGCTTGTTTATTTTTCAAAAGGGCCAACAAGGATTGAGGATATTTTGTCTGGGTGTATTTTTTGTGATCCTGAAATTTGCCTTTTTATACGAATATGTACTTTCAAATCAGCAGGCTGTTGATGTATAGAATAACATAGAGGAGCAAATGGCTACACAGGTTTTTATTTGAAGTCATAACTTGACGCTGGCAATTAGGACCGACTCTGCCATAAATACTGGGTCTCTTTGTGTTAAAAAAGTAAAATGTAAGTTAAAACCTGTGCATTGATTGACCTATCAGAAACACAATCTACATATGTTTATGTCTTTTGTTTAAAATAGGGGATTCTCAAATGTGAGGCTTCCCGGCTATGATGCCCATACAATATGCAAGGTAGCCTTGTGGTGATAATATAGGGTCCTATGTCATGTCCTGCTGACTGCAACTGAACACAGAACAGAACAAATCTCATTTTACACTCATTGGTTAGTCTAGCCTTTCCGTGGCAGGGACCATAGCTAAATGTCAACTGGGTCCCCACAGTATCTCCCACGTAAAGTTGACCTTTCCGATGTACTTTTTTTCCCCAGTCCAATGTCTTTGTGTAAACTGGCCTGTTGTGTTTTGTCATATTTTTTACAGCTGGCCGTGTTATTACTGTCTATAAGAGACAGCCACTTGTTGCCCAGGTGCTGGTGGGTTTAGTGTTTACACACCTAGGGAACAGCTTTATCAGGCTTTCAGTTAATTATCACATTGGTGCTGTATCCTTCAGGGACCACTCTGACCATTAACCAATTCTGAACCTAATGTTGATGTTCCATGAATTCTGCCATAGTCGCCTTCTAGCCACCAATCAGAAGTCAGTTTTCCTTTGGTAGACTCACTGCTAGGAGTCACACTTGCACTGGAGTTTCCCTGCATTCCAAGCTGGTGTCTTTCAATTTGCTGATGAAGTTATCAGTGCATCAAAGTGATTTTCACCCTGATTTCAGTCTCCATGATAACCATGGTCTTGACTCCATTGCATCTTGGGATACCATTACATCATGTGGTTGGCTGGTACAACTTTGGGGAGTCTGTATGGAGTGTGTCAGTGGAGGGGAACATTGAGGCAGGACTGGGATCTCCTGCCTGCTGTCAGGGGTGGGGGGTCAGCCAGTGCTGCGGCAAAGGTGGGCGGGGAGGGGGGGGGAAGTCATGAGGATGTCTCATAGGTGTCTCTGCAAGTCACACACGATGGCATGTATGGTACTGTCTTACGATGTACAATCTTGACACTTCTAATGAATCAGTTAAAGGTCAATTTTTCATGTTTTTTGCACAAAATTTAGGTAATAACAGCCAAGCAACGTAACATCTGGGACGTCAGATGTTTACACACATTTTCAATTGGAAAAAATTAATGCCAATGGGTCGGTATTGAGCACCCAAAAGCTAACCATGTATATGACTTGAGAATATTTCAAGACACTTCATATGGACTTCTTCCACTTCCAGGTACCAGATTCCTCCCTTTTAGCACTTGGGTGCTGACAAAAATACAATGTGATGATGCCTGCATGCAATTTAGAACTCTAGTCTGAACATTGTAGGCAAAATGCTGTGACTGTGGCTATCATACGAGGTAGAAACATTTTTAACACTTTCCTCCTTGAATTGACACTTGAGTCCACAACTTTCCTTGGCATGAGTTGGGCACTAAGTGCCCAACTCATGTCAAGGAAAGTTGTTGACCTGGGGCATGTGATCCTGATAGGGCTCACCTACAATTCTGTCAAAATTGTTTTTCATCACTGTTGAAATTAGTTGAAAACACTGAAGCAGACGATATTTGACCACCAGCCGGATTTGGACAGTTTTTTGTTTAAGGGGGAAAGGGTTAACTCTTTTACTGCCACATTTTGGACGGAGTCAACAGTTTTCTTCAGTGCATTATGTGTCAAAACTTGCTGGGGAAAGCTGTTGTATTCTGTGTAACTACAGACTGGCACTAGAATGAAATGACTTTTCACAAGGAACAAGAATCTAGCCCCCATTATTATAATTGGGAGCTGTTCATTTGAAGACGATTGACTTTAGCAACAGTTGGAACTGAAAGAGTTAATGTAGAATGGAGATAATCGGCTGACCATATCCAGCTTTCTTTAATTGTATTTGGAACCAAGGCATTGATTTGAAATGAGAATTTTGTTGAATGTGGTGGAAATTCTTCCTTTTTCCTTAAAATGTAGTCCAAAATGTTTGTGTTTTCATAGTATGTGGAAGGTAAGGTAAACTCTTGGTTATATGTGGTTTAGCAAAGGTTACTTACAATCACTTTAGATTTTGTAACAAAACCATTCAGGTAAAAAGTTCTAACAGTTTTATTTTTAAATCAAGTAGTTCAGGGGTAGGGGGTAACACAAAATTTTTGGCATCAAATATGGCTATCTTTTCAGTGTAGATAGGGTGTAGGATTTCCTTCTTTATAGAATCTTGTCAATGGAACTCAGATCTGATCCAATTGATAAAGACTGATTGTCTACAGAGAAAAATCTGTTGTGTTACAACTAAAATTGACACAATTCCCTGCTGTCAGTTCTTTAACAAAAAAGCATAATTTCAAAGCATCAACTATGTTGTGGCACACTGAACTTACAAAATAAATGAAATTCCTGACTTACCAGGAAGGGAAAAAAGTGTGAAGTTTCTGAGTTGGCTGAACAAAAGATATATGTCTTAAACACTTCACGCGGCAGCCTTTGATGTGAACACCTGTGTGAAGTGTTTGCACCTGGCCGGGAAAGGGGGGGGGGGGGGGGGAATCTGGTCTCAATGTTTTGACTGATGAAAATTCTATAAGTGCAAAGTACATCATGTAATATGTTTATCAGAAACATGGACAATAATACACTTGTTAGATGTACAGGGCAACATTTCTTGACAAGGCTGCTGGAAATAACGGTTTAATCATCTTGAAGAAAAACGAGGAAAAAAAAGTCCATCTGTATTCTTTTACGATCACATGACGATACAGACTTTTGCATGGCCAGTCAATAATAATTGGTGTGTGAGAGCACTTATGAGGAAAGGACAAAGTGTACTCACATCTAGACTTGTGTTTTTAACCCTTTCCCCCTTGAATTAAGACTGAGTCAACAGCTTTCCTTGGCATGGGTTGGGCACTTAGTGCCCAACCCATGCCAAGGAAAGCTGTTGTCCTGGGGCATGTGATCTTGATAAGTCTCATGTACATTTCTTAGTCAAATTGTTTTTTGTAACTGTTGAAATTAGTTGAAAACACTGAAGCAGACGACATTTGACCACCAGCCGGTTTTGGCCGATTTATGGGGGAAAGGGTTAATTCAAGGTAGCTGCGCTGAGGTCAGTACATGTGCACATATCCTCTTTGGTACAATGGTGTATTATTGCTTTGTCTCGCTGCTGCCATTATTGTGTTATAACAATGCGTGGAGGAAAATGTTGAGGTCAAATCTAACTTGGCAATCAATGATTTAGCTGTGGTTGTAGAAACTCACAAGGATGTTCTGTGTACTTGGGAGAATGACAAGTTTTGATTTGTGTGTGGTGTTGGTTGGTTGTTTGGGTGAGTGGGTGTTTAGGCGGGGGGGGGGGGGGGGGGGGGGCAAATCAAATGTATGAGTTGTTTGGATTAGTGGCCTGAGAAAGGAGGTCTGGGAAATGTTCACTTGGTAAATAAAAAGTAAACAACAAGAACAAGATGTTATTACAGACCGGATTCTTGTATACTTTCCATCCAAGGTGCATGAATGGTTTTAAGACAATTTTTTTAAAAAAGAAGGAAAAGGAAGAAAATGGGAAATATTCTTGCTGCCTTTGGCAAGGCCTAGTCTTCTTTCGTTCATTGATATTGAAAGTCTGATCTGAATGTCACCTTGGACAATAAGTAAAAAAAATCATAAGTCATGAAAAAAAAATCTATTTGTATAGATGAGCAAGCAGGTCAGATTGACAAGAATTAGCTTTTGATACACAACGGAACCACTTTGCTATAGCTATGTTATTTCAGGTGTGCCGTGTTTTCAAATATCCTGGATGAAAATATTATTTCATGCATATTCCATTATATATTGGTCTGAATCTGATTACCACAGGAAAATGTGTCTTGGATACACAATGGTGACCCTGGGCCTGTATAGAATGTATGTGTCGTACAAACAGGTTCGCTTTCTGTACAATGTTGATATATATGTGTAACTCTATTTTTTGTCATTTTAAGTTGATAATAGTTACAAAATTACTCTGGTAGTCCCGTTTTTTTCTCCTTTTTTTGGCTCAGCAAACCTGTCAGTCAGCACAGCTTATCTTATGGGCCGGTATTAGTCATAGTCTGTAAGGAGACATTTCACATTTTGACTTTACAAAAATAATTATCTGATCCTTGTCAAACTTGGGGAGATATACATCGGATAGGTTTTCAGGCGGTCATGCTCCAGTGATTTCTGGGACTATCTTCTGTTCAATGTTTTTTTTTTTACTTTTTTTTTCTTTTTCTGTTTTGGGGTGTGGGGGGCAATGTCATCGAGAAAAGAAAATCTGTAAGGTGGACTTAACCTCGAAAATGCAATGCTAGTTGCTTTGGATAGACTTAGGGACATGGCTTGGGCCTATGGCTCTTAATTTGTTGAAGCAACAGGTACAGGTACAATGCGAATGCAGGGAAACAATCTAAACCCATAGGGTGTCAGGTCACTCGGGTCCTTGTATGCAAATTTGGCTGAATTCTGGGTTGTCACTGTCCTCGCATTTATGCAGTTCCAGTAGCTGTTTAAATGTGATGGTTATTTTGAAAATAATTGTTTGACTCTGTTTGGCTGGTGCTGGTAAATAGCAAGTTTAATGGCCCATTTCTCTTTGAATTAACTGTTTTAGAGCCAAATTTTGAACTGAGTCAACAGCTTTTCTCGGCACGCATTGGGCGCTGGTGCACTGAGAAAAGCTGTTGGCCTGGGATATTCTCTCTGGAAATATAGACACACTGGTACTTGCATGAAAGATCTTTTTACGGGAAATACGAATCTGGGATCCTAATGATAATTCAGACTAGTTTGACTTTAGTAGATCGACTTTAGTCGTGATTGGCACTGAAAGAGGTAAGACTCAGTCAGCAGTTTTCCTTGGCATGGATTGGGCACTGAGCACCAGACTCTTATAAAGGAAAGCTGTTGACCTGGGTTATGCACTTATGCACAATTTTCGTTCACTTTTTCTTGCTGTTGGAATTAGTCAAAAACACTGAAGCAGACGACATTTGACCACCAACCAGTTTTAACCAGTTTGGAGGTGGGTAGGTGTAGATTGAATGCAGAAGGAGCAGGGCATTGAGGTGAGATGATACAATAACTCGGTCTAAAAATTGATGACAGACAAAATTCTATTTGACAGAGTCTGTTTATATGAAAGTTATGCCAAGCTTGTCTCCTAATGATTGACCCTGACTCCTTGGGGAAAAAGATAAAATAGATAAATAGGATGATCCAGCAGTGAAATTATACTTTAAGTGTATAATTGCATACCATAATGACACGTATCATGTTAATAATCAGTAATTACTTAAATGACATGCACAATATTTGACATAAAAAACGCCTTCAATGATTTATTTTCAAGCATATTATAATTTATACATGCTCTCCTTTCAGGGCAACATAACCCCCCAAAAGCAGTTGTTATATTTGCATTGTGCTTTTGTTCTGTGTGGTTTCATCAACTGAAGTGACGTGTATCACTATAAAATTAAACAAATCTGTGGTGCTCCAGTTCTGTTTGAAACTATAGGCAGTGTTGGATATGCACCTGTAAGGAAGGTGCGGGGAGGGGGGAGTAGGACTCTGGAATAGAGGTTCAGCCTATATTCAGCACTGTGTCAACCATTGATGTTTCATGTGATGAAGTCTGGAACTTTACCTTTTACAAGTGATCAGCCTCTTTCATTTCCAGTGTGATATCACGGGACTGAAAAACAAAGAGAAAAAGGAGCTTGGTCTTAATATTTGTGTGACCTGTGATCCCTACACCCCTCCCCCCCCCCCCCTCCAGCTTAATGTGGTATCAACTGTTGATGCAAACAACACACACACACACACACACACACACACACACACAAAACATGGAGGGCTACTGTAAGTCTGTGAGACAGGCCCATAATGCAGGACAAAAGTTGGAAAATGCATGGTTAAAGCTGAACAAAGAAGACCGATATGGAATCAAACGGAGAATTTGAAAGACAAGGCCGAATTTTTTGCAAGCAGTATATAAATTTTCAGTGGGTGTGTATCTTTTATCTTGGTGAAATCTGAGAAAGCCGTAGAGGTGGAGATAGCCGGAGGCGTAGACTGGAGACTGGCGACTGTCACCACTCCAATCCCCAGCCGTCTCTCGCCCATTTACCACAGTTTTCGCCTCACCTACCCAGGGAGAATGTGAAAGTCATACATTTTTCCCTGTGTTACAAATACAGACTGTTTGTGAAAAAAAGCTATGGTGTTAGCACCAACACGTGCTATAGCAGGCTACAGTAGATGCCAGAGAGCGGGGAGGGGGGGAGGGAGGGGGGTACTTCCCAAACTTTTAGGTGGAGGTGTGCAGCTGGACCTTTCAAAAACTCACCCTTTTGTTAGTTCACTTTTTCACAAAAAATATAACATTGTTAGGGAAGTTTTTAAACTGAAATGGTAGAAAATATGGTCCCAAATTGGCAAGAGAATTGCTCCAGGAAGAAAATTGACCTTAGTGTTAGTGAAATTTTTGCCAAGTTTGGGCCATAAAAGAGAAAAATTACTCTTTTTAAAGGAATTTTTGGCAAAATACTGGACCTTTGTTAGTTAAATTTTGCTGAAAAGAGGGGCCTTCAGAGTGGCATATACCCAGTATTGTCACTAATGGGAGTAAGTAATCCTCCCACCCCCCACCCCCAGAGAGGCATGCACCCACAGTATGCAGAGCCAATGAGCTGCAGCCATTGTAAAAACTAGCCAGTGTACATGGCTCTCCTCGCTGCAGTATCACATCAGTTAACCCTTTCAGTACCACAGAGCTAAGTTTTGACCAGGTCAACAGCTGTCCCTGCCATGCTTGGGGTGAGGTGTGCCAAAAACTCACTCAGGAAAGCTGTTGACCTGGACCATTCGTATAATCTCTGCAAACAGGAGGGCCGTGCTGCCACTGAAATGAAAGGTTTACAGAGAACATGAATCTAGCATTACATGTCAATTAACAGCACATCAACTTTTTGTCAAAATTAGTGCTAAAGGGTTAAATTTACAGAAGCAGTATAATCCAGGATTTGTTAAATTGTGCGCAACTGATAGTCTGCTTTGTCACTCTGGGCAAAAAGCAAGTTTCCTGTACAGTTGAGCTGCAAAGAAATTAACTGACTGTGAGTTTCTGATTTTGTGGTTCACTTTGAGATTGTCATATATATTATGTACATGTGATCCTCTTGTGCAGGTTATAAGGGCCGTAGATAATCTTGTTAAGCAACTTAGAGATACCATCAAGTTTAGGGATATACTCGAGTGAGCAGGAACCTCTAACCAGGATTATTCCTGAATGTTGACTGGGAACAAAGCTGGGATCTCCTGGAGGTCATTGACATTCACATTCACAGCTTTGACCCCTTTGCGCAAGCAATATTGTTTGTATGTCTGTTAAATGGCTGTATGGGCAGACAGAGAGCCGAGTAAGCCTTCTTTTGATCTATTTCTCGTTTGTTTGTCGTTCTTTTTCTTTCTTTTTGTTGTGTTTTTTCATTGATGTTTGCCTATGGATTTGACCAGTCAAAATTTTAACCCTTTTGAGCGGGCAGAAATAGTTGAAAGTTGCAATTAGTTTGAATAGACAAAAACTTTCTGGATGGTAGTCCTTCAAAAATATGCAGACACAATCATTTCTACTAGGGAACTATCTAGAGGTAAAATTATGCAAAGTTGCTTTACAGATGTATCACGCAATGAAAGAACTGGAGATTTATTTAACTATTTCAGTGTTAAATTCTAAGTTCAGGCAAAACTCTCCTCAGTTTGCGTTCGGTAGTTCGGTAGGATGCACTGAAATAGTGCTGAGGAAAGTTGTTGACCTGGAAAAGAGTTTTCCTTCCAGAAAAAAAAAACAACAAAACATGGTGGCCTATGAATGAAACATCTTTTTACAAGAGATTTGAATCTGCCTAGAATCATATATTTAACCCTTTCCTGATCACAATAAAACAAAATAAAACTCAAGTTGGTACTTAGATGTGGATCTGCCCTCCTTACTGTCAGGCTCCCAGCTGCAGCCCAGGTTGTAACACAAGGTCCTGGTTAATATGAATACCCCCTATTGGAATGGTAAGGGGAAAAGATGCCTCACATGAGTACAGTGCTCCCTACGTATAACACAACTGCTGGATCCACAGAGCAGATTGTGTTAAGGCAAAATTGCCCCCTAGAGGGACCCCAGACATGGAAGTATAGTGCTCCCTCTTTATAATGCTGGTGCTCAGAGCATACCGTGTTACAGCAAAACCCGCCTTATAACAGAGGGACTTTTAACATAGAGGTAATGGGAAAACTATTGCAGTGCCAGCCATGGTACCCACCGTGTTATATCAAAACCCACCTTGTAATGAGAGGTGTTATAAAGAGGGAGTACTGCAACAGGAAAGTGTTTCAGATGGAGACATGGAACTCATCCTGTTGAATCAGAAAGCACCTTGTAATGGGAGGTGTTGTAATTAAAGAGGGAGCTATGTATGACATTTTGGTGTGATTAGCATCAGAAGAGTGTTACATTCTTTGTGAAACAATATGCTGCAGATTTACATAACGTATAGAGCTGGCTATGTAACTTGCCAGAAAATTTAATTTTTTGGGTGAAGAGTGAGCTCAGATTATTGCCTTAGGACTTTCTCCACTGTGTTTGTTCTCGGGTCTTTGTTTCAGTCCTTCCCACTGTGACTCTTATGTTCTCTCGAGAGATATTTCCATTTCTTTGGCAAAACAAGTGACCCAAAAGACTCTTATGACAATTACTGAACACATGTCTGCTGGGTTCTGGAATCTCAGTTTATCTGGTATTTGAGATGGCAGCATTCGTATAAGGAAACCTTATTGACACAGGGCTGTTATAAAAAGGTAAAAGTGTGAAATGTAATCCTAATTAGGCCGGCCTGGCCTTCGACTTTTCCCATGGCCTGCTGTGTGGACCGGCTTGATTGAAAGGCACACACCACTGTCTGTGTGCTACCAGGCAGGAAAATTGAGGCGTTCTTTGTCTTTTGTGTATAGTTCCCAGTTTTAATAGGAAGCTATTTGTGAGGATATTGTTGGAAACTGGGAAAAGGTTATATCACAGGAATAACTGGAGTTTAGGCCCACAGATGGCAGCACTTGAGGGTAATCATTTGCATGTATTTTTCCTTGTACTTAACAAAAGCTTCAAATCAATCTTTTTGGTGTATGTAAATGATTCAGATTCAGAAATGTTTTAGTTGACATACAATAACATGCACAATATATATAATGACTTTAAACAATGAGTGATAACATCAAGAAATGGACATCACTTTACATGTATATACGAAGTGTCATCAAGTACTGCCCTCTCAAAGGTGCCAAAAGGGTCTGTTGGGGAAGGGGGATATTGCTTTGTACAAAATGGGAAATTAATAATTTCTGGGAAGAGGGAATTAAAAATATCATTTCCTGTGGTTTGAGAAGTCACCTTTGTATTTTAAAGAATTTGTAAAGATAATAAATTTTGTAAACTGGAAAAGCAACAGCTATAATTCTTTGGGAATACAGTGATCCTTGTCACCAGAGACCACCCCTACGGCAACAAAAAGTGGTCTTATGAGACAGGTGGTCTTTCATGACAGGTATATTAACATGGGAAGTATAGGACTTGGGATTCTGAAAAGTGGTCTGTCATGAGAGGGTGGTCTCTCACGACAGGGGTCTCTCATGGCAGGGACTATTTTATACATTTTGCAGAATGTTTTTATACAGGTTTCTGAAAAATCCAAATCCTGACTATGAAAATGTAGAGCGCACCAGATGGTTATAGTCATAGTGTGCCATACATCCAATTAACAAAATATTTGTTTATTGTTTTCTCTGTCATTGGTACATAAGCTACATTCTCATTTTACCTGGTACACAATGCACAGACTGTATTATATTTCAGGTGCAGTGTGACTGGGCAGTCACATGCATGTGAAAGTAATTAACAGAAATATTATTCTTTCCTGTAAGACACGAGCCAGCGGCTTTTGTTTATATCCTGTATGGACCACATCATAGCATTTCTCTAATTTGTAGCTCATGGTTCTGAGATGGTGACTTCATACTTCCGTCAAGGATGGGGATGCTAGACATTAGTCATTTTATCTGCAGGAGTGGAAAGTCCTGGAAGTTGCGCTTACATCACTTTTGTTTTTCGTATATTTTAGAAGATTGCTAATGTGAGAAAACTGTGTCTGTTGATCATTGTACCTTATTCTTTCTGATAGGTTATTACACTTTATCTGTATTGCGTATTGAGATGTGCACTAATGGCGGGTACGGTTACCTCAGAAAAAAGACGAGCATGAAGAAACCAATGTATCTAGCCCCCTCACTGCCAAGCTATGAAACAATCCTGTGGCTGAAGTCTCTGGTGACAGTAGCAAGGCAGCTCACCATGTTTGATTACTGTAGACACTGTTAACCCTTACACAGTGGAGTTAAACCCTCATCCCTTTTATATGGCGAATAGTCTTCCCACACGCGTGGAACATAAACTTTCAGTAAATAGCCAGCTGTAGCACCTTCAGTTATATCTGGGAAGTGGATGCCTTATTTCTTGTGAATTCGAGTCTGGACCCTCTGCCAACCCCCTCACAAATTATGCATACATTTAAAGCATAATGGGTTAAAAACATTGCATTTTGTTGTGATGCCTTACACAGCATGGGTGTAAAAAAGTATTAATCTATGTGGGTTTATCTGACAGAATGTTAATTAATTCCCAGATTTTTAATCGTATTAATCACAGTGGGCTTAAAGGTAGCAGTGTTCAAATAATAATGATAATAATAATCATGTGTCAAGAAACTTTCATAACATGAAGGATTAAGTCTAATTAAAGTGTATATAGGATCTAGAAAACTAGTGACTGTCCGAAATTGTCACATGTATCATATCAGACTTGTTTTGGCCAATGAAAGGTGCCATAATTATTTTGATCACAGGAAGGCCTTAACCCTTTGCCCCTTAAACCGGCCAAAACTGGCTGTTGGTCAAATGTCGTCAGCTGCAGTGTTTTCAACTGATTTCAACAGGAAGGAAAAACAAGCGCCCAACTCATGCCAAGGAAACTTGTTGACTCAAGTGTCAATTCAAAGGGGAAAGGGTTAATCAGTATGGATATTGTAATTGGTGTGGACTCAGAGGGTGTTGATTCAGTGTGGATTCATGGCAGTATATTTGTGTGTATATTTTATTTTGTGTGTAGATATTATTAATGCATGTGGATTTGTAGTATCGATCAATGTGGATTTATGGGGTTTAACCAGTGTGGATTTAACAGGTACTCGTAAGTGAAGGCTATGTTTCAATCAGTGTGAGAATTTAATTAACAAATATTAAATCTCTAAACTTTATTTCAGTCATTGTGGATAACAAGGAAATTAACATTTATAGTAGAGAGTAAGAAAGAAGTAGATTAACAATATAGGTCTGTAAATCCCCGAACTTGACAGAGTATTAATCATTGTGGACTTAGATAGTGGAGATTTAGCAGCTATTAATGAGTATTATATTGCATTCTCAGAGTTTGGAGGACCGGTGAGGGAAGCAGTCCGTGTGTATGGTCTTTCAGCAAGTCTACTTCAGTTAAGAACGGGGCAGAGCAGTAATAGAAGGTAATACATGTATTGGGTACTTCAGTCAGGAGGACTCCCATTGTGTACTCCCATATCCTTCTATGTAATGTGCAACTTAATGATGTCAGAACCACTGACTTCGAAACAGCTAATTTATCATGATAAATCTACACATAGTTGTGTAGCTGAAATATTATTGTATATATCATTAGCTCAGTTACACAGGTAACTGCTGATTATCCACATTTTACTAACTGTGTATTTATGGGGTACATATAATACTTGGCACTGAGTTTTAGGGTATTAATTGGTGAGGGTTTATAGGGTATTAATTGGCGAGGATTTCTGTTGTTTTGATCAGTGGATTTATAGGATAGTTGCGGATTTACAGTGTGTTGATCAGTGTAGAAATCCAAGGTATTAATCAGTGTATATTTATGAGAAATTAACCATTGGATTCACAGATCATCAAAAAGCAGATTTACAGGGTCAATATCAGTGGACTTGTTGGGTATACCGCACTCATTCCAATTATGGCACAGGCCCTAAAAGAAGCACCTCCCCTACTTTTTAATCTTAGGGGGTTTATAAAAAATTCAGTATTTTTCAATATTTTAGAAAAATAACTGCTTCTGACAAAAGAAGAGGGTTCAGTGTTATTATTTTATACTATATGGATTCTATGATAAGTGTAATTGCTTGTGGTGTTGTAAATAAAGACATATCATTATCGCAATTAAAACTCCGTGAAAACCATATCTGTTGCAGGAAATCTTTGCATTAACACAGCATACTCCTGTTGGAATGAATATGGTAAATCAAATAGATTGGCACAGTCATGAGGAATTTCAGTGATTTGACTTCAAAATAGATGAGCAAATCTCTTTGTTATGCCACTGAATTTGTTTTGTGGCAAATTTCAATATTTTTTGCAAGAAATCACTCATTTTTCTTTCTTTAAGGTGTGGATCAATGTGTTTTTATAGGTAGCCTATTAATCAGTGTGGATTTTGAGGGCTTAACTTGTATGCTCGTATGGTTATTCTCCAAATATTATTGGAAATAGAAATTCCCAGGCATTTTCCAAAGACTCAAAAACTATAGCACCGTATTACCATATATATTATCACTTTAAGCGCTCTGGCACTTGGGGGAAATTTAATTGAAATGAGCTGCAGTTGTGGGCCTAAATATGGACATTGTGGCTGTATCAGTGGGTAAATCATCATGAAATATATACAATTTTCCATTACACCAGAACTTCTGTGCCAGATGAATTAAAAATGGTAGTGATGGGGGGGGGGGGGGGGGGGGGAGGGTGATAAAAAGAGGTAATAGAGTAGGGCTTCAGAATGCAGCTGTTATCTAGGTCTCATCAAAGATCAGGAGGGTCGGCACTTACATATGCAACTGTAGTAGGTATATCCCCACATGTTCATGCCAGCAAAACTTTTCATCCTCACCATTGAAAAAATTAGCGTAAATTTTGCAAATGTGTGAAATGTTCTACGCCATATGGACACGGGTAAAGTTGACCTACACAATAGAGATTTGTTATGAAAGAGACAGTATTGTGTTCCCGCTGTCATGGTTAATAGTTCAGAGTTTGTGCTACTGTTTACAAATAAATCCCAGCAGATGTCTAAGTTATGTGAACCCAGCTAAACGCCATGGTTGCAAGTGAAGAATGTTTCATGCTGCTGTTTTGTTGTATGGACCAAGGGTATTTTCTTTCCATACCAGAAACAAAATCTATTGACGAAATTCCAAAAAATTAGAGTGACAAATTATGCGTCTGGGAATCGTACAGTGCGTAACTGAGACCACACATCGAGAGAAACCAGAGCCGAGTGTTGGGACCCAGGCAGGATGCAGTAAATGTATAGGATGCTGGTTGGTGGCTCGACAACATGGATGCCAGATTCCATGGACATCTATGGTTTCCTGGCAGTGAAAATACTGAGGGGCACTTCCTGGGTAATGGGTTGCATGTAGCCGGGATGTGGTTTCCTTTATTACACCACATTTGGCAAACAGGAGAAACGGTGAGATTTGATTTCATTTTGGGGAGAGTTTTTGCCAAAGGCCAGCCAGCAGGACGGCTGGTCACACATCACAGGCAAATTGAATTCTTTATAACATATGGATATGCAGTTTGGAGAAAAGTGCCCCTCTCCCCCCCCCCCCCCCCCCAAAAAAAAAGAAAAAAAGAAGAAAAAATCAAACGACCCAAACTTATCCAATCCTATGTACTTGCTGTTTCTCCAAAATTAGGATCATCGTCAATAGAGCTCTTGAATTAAAAAAAAAAAACAGATAAAGAAATATATAATAAAATAAGGTTAAAATAAGAAGTAGATAATTTCAAAGTAGATTTAGAGGGAGGCTGATGTTTTAAATAACTTTGTTATAAATTTGCAAGAATAAGCAGTTTGTTAATTGACACATTGCTCTAATAAGTGTCACTTCAATCAGTGTAGGGGAGAATTGTGTATTTACCCCATACACAAGTAATACACAAAGACTACAGTACACCTTGAATGACTTAGTCATTGCATTCACCAAATGATCGATGCTGCCATTCAGCATTCATATTTGGAGATGATGGACATAAGTATTCCATATTTTAATCAGAGGGAAGTATAAGAGGAATTCAATTGTCAACCATGGCATGCCACTGTGTGTGCCTGCACTGTATTGGGTTATGTTTCCAGCTGACTGTGGACTTTATTGAATAAACTCCTCACAGGTGTCTTGTTATTGGCAATACAGTAAAACCTCTCTAACCAAAAACCTCTGTATACCGAACACCTCTCTATACTGAACACCATTTCTTGGTCCCAAAAATATACTTTCAATGTTATCAAACCTCCCTATACCGAACACCTCACTGTGCCTAACACTTTTTTCCGGTCCCAAGGGTGTTCGGTACAGGGAGGTTTTACTGTACATGTAATCTCACTGTGGTGGGGGGAGGGTGCAAGGCCTTCTTTGTGAAGTATGATTGGGCTTTTTAATTTTTTGTCAACTGAAAACAAACATAAAAGGCCCAAATTATTCATGAGATGTGATTCAATAATTCATGAAATTGTGAACAGCAAATGTACTTTCAATACAAAAGTGAACTATTAAATGGGGATTTTGTTCCATTCTGTGAAAATGTACCTTTGAGCAATGAAATCACTGTTTTTTTTTCTCCGTGATTTGTGAAAAGGATTTCCTCTTGTCCCTCCCCCCCCCCCCCCCAGGTATTAGTTCAATAGAAAACAGCCCCCTTCCCATGGAGATCTTTGAACAGGATATGGATAACGAGGCTATTGCTACCAGTATCAATTGTGTCGCAGACGAGATGAAACAGCAACTTTGCATCAACTCCCTCTGGGCAAGTTCTACAAACAACCCTCTTCCCCCCTCACCAAATTGAAACAATCGTGTTACGCAAGAGTTACATGGCAGCTGTGGTGTGGTGAGAGGTGAGGTAACTTGGCAACACAGCGGCCACTGGCAACTGTTACATTCTCCTGTGTACACACTCAGCAAAGCCAAGCCAGACAGTCCCTTGTCTCCGCACAACAAGGAATAGTCAAGTTACTCTCCAAGTTCTGCTCAGGTCAGTGCCTTTCAAGGGAAGATATTTATGTCTGTGGTCTCTACATGCATGGCCTTGGGGGTGGGGGTGGGAGGGGTGGTTTGCCTTTGATGTAGTTTAGGTTATGTACATTTTATGGAGCAATCTGCACCTCTTTTAGGGGCCAAAAGTGGTCACATAAAGCAAGTGGTCTCAATGGATGTCAAATGACACGGGAAAACGTAACAGAAAGCAGATAAGTGTGGTCTTTAAAAGGCAGGTGATTCCTCATGGAAGTGCTCCCTGGAGGGACAGCTGTGGCACCACTGGAGATTAAATGCCATGCTTTTGTATGCTTTGTTCAGTAGTGTGCATGAACCCCATTTTTAAAGGAGGTTATGAGATAGTTTGCGGTTGCTCTTGTACATATCGGAAATCATCATTAATATACCGGTATCGGCAGAATTCTTGGCACTTTCACTGCAAACATGGCAGAAGAAATCCTCATGAATTACACAAGTTTCTAGGTCATTGGGACCTAATTTCAGCAAATGGCAATATAATTAAATGCCCATGACAAGGTGTTAAGCAAAGTATTGATGTTTCCTGTGCTTGATGTGCTAGTAAATTGGATCAATTGTGGAAAAAGCAGCTATAATGGCTTGGATGTGACAGATGTCAGAGCAAACAGTTCAGAACAGTTATGCATCCATATAAATACCACAGGCAAACTGGCAGCTGAATCTAAGTGACTGTGTCACATGACCAAGGTCACATGACCTGGTCAGCAACTTCTGTCTTTCCACAGAAAAGTAATGAAATACCAGACAAAATAGGCAGCTCCTGATATTTATATTGAAACATTAGGATATCTTCGACATGAAAAGGATATGGTTTATTATGGCTGATTTGTGTGGTCTACATAACACTTCGGGCCTTTCATTTACGATCTGGCCTCTTCCTGTCTGTTTTGCCACATAATACCTGTACCAGACAGGATTTGGATAACACATGGGTGGGGGAGTTTATATAGTTTTGTGTTGCAAAAAGTGCGGTTTAAAATAACATAGTTTGAAAGAGTCGACGTGCATGACTCAGTTGATGTATATTTATCTGTGCATGGCAAAATAGTAGGGGTTTTCATGTTGGGATATCCAAACAGATCTGCACAAGATTCCATTCTCCATCTGAGATTTCATGTTTTGTCTCTTTAGAAAATGTTTATGGTGTTGCTTAGATTTCGCTCATTGTACCAGACCCCATGGATAATGAGCCCAAAATAAAGCTAAGGAAAAAAAAAAAGCTGTACAAATATGTAGAGAGATCATGTATTCTCAATGACTGTCTATAGGACTAATAAAAGCCCCCAGCCTCATTTATCAGAAAATCCCAACTGATGTAGCAGATCTGACAATAAACTCTCCTTTTTGGGGGTTTATACCAAGGATGTGCAAAATATAGGATAAACTGTGAAAGGTCATTTTAATTAAATCTTATAAGCACCTGGGGACGTTAACAGGGAGAGGTTGGTACGTGGGTTGGTGGCAAATCTGCGTGGGGTAGAAGTCCACTCTGCTTGTTTGCGTTTTGTCACTCAGCAACTACTCCAATTGTTGGGCACTCTACGTTGCTTAGTTGTTGCCAGAAAACAGCATTCTGTTTTGATAATATTTTACCAAAAAAAAGTATCAGTTACAGCAGATATTTCAGATAAATGCCAGAGCCGGGTGAACTGTGGTGCAAAATTAAGACCCAGAGTGATAGAAAAGGGAACCAGGTGTCGGGAACACACAAAGAGTGTCGGATAAACAGGGAAGGGTCAATCAATATGCGGTCCAATGCTGAAGTGCTGTTTACCATTTCTGGGCTCTAACTGTTGTAACACAATGCCACTGTGGGTTGCAGATTTATGTAGCCTTTGGTAGAATTATGAGAGACAAACAGGGAGGTTGTGGAATATATACAGATGGAGAGAAATTAGCTGATATACTTGATAAACCCATGATTACTAGGGAAGTGATCTGTGTGTGCTTGTTTTTTTTTAAGGAAGATATGGAGTGGGGATGCAGCTTGATCTTTTCAAAAAGCCTGCCCTTCTTTGGGACACTTTTCACCAAATATGATACCTTTTATTGGGGGAGTTTTAACTGAAATAGTCAAAAATATTGCAAAAATTAACGTGAAAAATGAAGAAACTTTGATCCTGTCATTTTTCCCAGTGATCCATAAAGGGGGAAATATTACCCTTTTTACGGAATTTTGGGCAAAATAATGGACCGTTGGCAGGGAAATTGAAAGGGACCTGAAAAGTGGCACGTACATACATACTCTACTGGAATTGCCCCCCCCCCCATCCCCCATGCTAGCTTAAATTTACCTGCAGACCTCCTGCAGGGGAGATCACTTTTGATGTGTAGAATGTCTAGAAGAGGCCACACTGTCTATAGAGGCCACACTGTCTATAGAGGCCACACTGTCTATAGAGGCCACTTTCTCAGGGAGCAAGTAAGGCATTTTGATATATTATTTCAGCCCACGAGAGAGACTATCCAGTGTATGAGCGTACAGTTTGGTGCCTTTGGGTTGGTCCAGCAGGAGGGGGACTACAGTAGATAGCCAAAATAAGGACAGGATTCATGACTTTGACTAATAGATTTTGACACCCTACCCCTAGAGGAAAGGATTGTCAGTCTTCTGCCTTTTTAACCCTTTAGGGGCCGAGTCAATAACTTTCTCTCATATACTCTGTTAGCGCAGTGCTTAGAGTACACTGTGGAAGTCTGTTGACTTGTTGTTGGTATCATGCATTGATGAAAAGAAAAAGAGACAACATTTATGACATTGGACCATTTCTGGCAGTTTTTAATGGGAAAAAAGTTGCACGCCAATACAACTGGTGTTTGTGGACCTCGGGGTTAAGATGAGTAGGAACACGGCGCCAGTGGATGTATTACAAGAGGCTGCAGTGAGTGAAGAGATTGGAATGGCCTGGTAAATGACAGTGATCAGGAGACTATCAAGACGCCCAGCATGTCATTATCACACCTAACTTGTCACCTTCTTCAAAGACCTGGCTGTTTTCAGCCCTAATCAGTCTTGTCTACTTTAATTTGACTAGCAGGGTTTTGGTGTTGTTCAGACTTTCTCAAATATTGCAAGAATGCCGACCAACTTTTTCAACTCATGTCTCTCTTTTTGAAACAAGTTTGGTTTTGACATTTGCACTTGGCGTGTGTCAAAAATAGTTTGCATGGAATAGAAGAACAGGAGGTATTGTGGTAAAGGTTGTTAGTCACTCGTGGGAAAAAAGTGATACATGTGTCGCATATGTTGTGTATATTTTAAATATGTTAGAGCTCCAGAACCAACCTCAGTGTGATGACAGAGGGGAGAGATACATGTCACTGCTATGATGGCAGATGTGTCTTTTATTTCCAATCTGGTTTAATATCACTGTTCCTTTGGGTTTTGTGTGTGTGTGTGTGTGTGTGTTTTTTTGTTTTGTTTTTTTTTAAAGACTTAATTACTGGCAAAGGAAAATTGTTAGATCTGTAAATTGAAAGTTTTTAGCAATTCAAATTAAAAGTTTTTAGCAACACAGCCAGGTCTTTGAAGGAGGTGGCAAGTTAGGTGTGATAATGACATGCTGGGTGTCTTCTCCTGATCACTGTCATTTTTTTTTTTTTTTTTTTCAAAAGACATGTTTTAAATTTTATCTTCAAAGTGAAATGTGTCTTGATCAGGAAACCTGCACAGTTATAGGTAGCATTATTTATGAGAACAAATCTGCACTTCCCTGCTCCTTTCTTGTTCACTTCTTGGTCATCACAACCAAGAAAAATCGTGTTTGCACTCCAGTGATCACAAATTTGATTGGGTATTTTATTGTCTAAACATCTACAGGTATCAATTTCAGCGTTTTTAGGGCCCTTAACAAATCTGCACTTCTCTGCAGGTATTAATAAAGTTATTTCTGGTTTGGGGACTTCCCTGTCAATTTGGTACAAGTCCAGTGTCAAAATAGTGCATCCACAACAAAATCCACCAGTCTCAGGCAGATGTAGAAACCGTATTTCTAGTGTTGATGTGTGTGTGTAAATATTTATTTTAGACTGAATTGTATAGATTATGTCAAAAGTAGTGTGTCTTTACGTGAGAAAACAGAAATTGTAGACTGTTGAGGAGAGTTATGTACTGGCTGCCTGATTGTGACCTGCAGTCAAAGCACACACAGGTAACCATTTTAAATGCGGAGACTGACCAAACTGGAGAGAGAGAGTCAAGCAGTACGTAGGACAGCCTCATGTTTTAAACATCAAAATCTGCCCAACTTTAATTGATTGCTGCCAGTCCATCTATCTCTGTTTTAATTGCTCACTTGGGTGTAAAATCTTTCTGCGTGTGACAATTGGACTACAGACTGCCCTGGGCTCACATGTCAGTACTGAGAGCTCTGGCCAAAGGTGTCAGTGACAGGCTGTCGCACATTTTTAAAATTCCCAGCATCACATCAAAATTGATTAGGCTTATACTTAGAACCTATTAACGCTATCTGAATTCAGTCAATTTGGTCAAAGTCTACTTTTCTTTGTTGCTGAAAGTCATTTTCTGGGGGTATGTTTAATAGAAGTATCAAGTATATAATTTAATGGGACAATTAACCCCGTTTTTCCCACCAATAATCTCATGCACACAGGGACCTTCAGACCATTAGATATATACACAGGACACCCAACTGTTACGTTTGTTTGGTCCCTGGATGAACATTTGTGCCACTGCATGCAAAGAAGCATTGAGTGTGAAGATGTTGCATAGAAGAGGTCTCTGGTTGTGAGAAGGCTCAGCTGGAAGGAAGGTGCGAATGACATAAGCACTAACAATTCTCTACCAGGGGGAACCACAGATCAAAGAGAATCATTACCTGTCCCATATCAGATTGGCAAGAAATGTCATGTGATCTCCTTTTGTCAGTGATGCCCTCTTGTGGCTCAAAGTGTTCTTGTTCATCCATTGGCTGCTGGGAATGTCTTAACCATTTAGCTTCATAGATTCAAGCCTCTATAGCTATTGTGAACCAATGTTACTGTTTTGAGAGCTTTCTGATCTGATTTAACCAAAGCATTGATAAGATCAGAGATACATGTAATATGACAACAGTTGAAGGGAAATTCTGCCAGAGATCTTTTGTGCAGTATTGCCTGCATGACTTACCTTCAAAAGTATGGAGGGGTGTGTGTGGGGGGCAAGGAAAAAGAGACGACGCAATCAGACACTGTGTATACAAAAGCAACATAATTGTGTAGTTCTGAACAGTTCCACAGCTGTTATCAGTACTAGAAGTGGCGGCTTGGACCTGCTACTTCCTGGTGTGGTGCTGGTGCAGCAACGCTGGAGCAGTCTGCCCAATCAGAAGGCATTCTTCTTCCCAAAGAACTGGAGCACAATTGCTTTTTATGGGGGTGAAGAAGCTGGCTAATTTATGTGTGAAAATCTTGACCCATATTAAAACTTGCGAAATCTTGATGACAGACAACTTGAAAGCATAACAGTAACTTTGGAAAATTGTCCTCCCCCCTCCCAGCCTGCACAAAAAGGTGTCATTTTGCTGAGGGGGTAGTACATGTGTATGTCCCCAGGGCTGTGTCCAGACATGTTGCTGGTCAATGCGTTAGTTTGCCTCGAGTGCTGAAAGTCTGCCACGCTGTCTGTGCCTTTGGTTTCTAAATCAACTTTGTCTCCTTCTTTCTCAGTGCTTTTGTTGATTTTGTAGATCTTTGCAGACAGCTGAACATGTCCACTATTTCATGGGACAAAAAGTTAAAAGGTATTTATTGTCGGCTTTTATTCTAAGTTGATGCTGCAGGCTTGGTCAAGTCAGTCTTTGTTGAAGGGGGGGAGGAGGGGGGCCCAATATGCTGATACAGGTTGATTCATAGTTTTGCCCCAGCACCAGGTGTGGAAAATATGAAAATTAAGAAATAATGGCTGGCACGATGTATAGAAATTACAAGGGGCTTCCAGCATGGAAGTACTATAAATAAAAATACCTGGTGCACCAGTGTGGAAATACCCTTTACACCCCCCATCTTTGTCTTAAGGGTTGTGGAGGCAGAGAGAGTGGTTTTAGGAACCTCTGCCCTGGGAAAATAGATTTTTCACACCACATGAAATGACCAATAAAGTTTACAGTTGAGCAAGTCGGACTGCGGCAGCCAATCATTTGGGTGTGGGTCCCTAGGGGAAGGCTGCCTGATGTTGTGTCATCAGCCATGTGATTGCTGCGAAAGTCACCGAGGCCAATAAACAAAGCAAAGTTTGAAGTTAGCCTGCAGGTATACAACACAGGAACAGCAACATGTTGGACAAACCATGGCTTTTTATGTACTTTGAGTTTGCCATAATTATTGTCAAAAGCACAACAAAGGACAAGAGATAAAATATATTAATTGGCGAAACATGACCATTTTTGTGTCCAATAATGTTTAGTCTTCAACATTTTAGCAAAAAATAATTTTTAACCCTTTCAGTGCCAAATTTTGGACTGAGTCAACAGTTTTTCTCGGCACGCATTGGGCGCATTGTGCCCAGTGTGTGCCGAGAAAAACTGTTGACCTGGGGTATTCTCTCTGGAACTATAGGCATATTGGTACTTGAATGAAAGGTCTTTATGAGGAATACGAATCTGGGATCCTAATAATAATTCAGACTAGTCTGACTTAAGTAGATCAACTTTAGATGTGATTGGTACTTGAAAGAGTTCATAATGTTTATTGGGAGAAATCTTCCCACATTATATTTTTTAAATAATCTCATGTCACATGGTGCATTTTTTACTTTGTGTGATGATTCCTTGAAGTAATGAGTTCTTGTGTGCATTCGAGTCCGTTTTCAGCAAATTCTGGCTTGATAGACCCATGCTGTGAAAGCTAGATATTGGCATTCTGAAAAAAAAGAGAAACTGTTCAGCTAATTTACACAACATATACACCGTTGGGTTGTTTAACCGGCCAACCACAACTCGCTTAAAAAACGGCAATGAAACGAAGATGACTGCTTTTGCCACCATTTCAGTCTTTTTTTCACATTAAAAATATGTTCAGAAGTGTATGCTGAAAAACATGCATTTTGTACCCAAATTTCATGTATATTCTGCTATATGAAAAAAAGAAGACTGGCTTATATATCCGTGGTACGTAGATCTATTTCACAGGCTATACATTAATAATCTGCAGAAAATATTATATTTTTTTTTTGTCTGACAGATATACTTTCACCTATCAACGACTTGTCACTCAGCTGAGGTAAAGCATATCATATTTTGTGTAGACTGGCAGAAAGCAATCTGCCTGCAGTTGTGAACCACAGAACGGAATGAAGGAGATAGCTGGAATTGCCAAAGAGGCAGGTCATGCAGGTAGATGGCCCAGTCTGTCTGATAAGCCACGTGCCACAACTGATGGCACCCACAGCTTGTAAAACAGCCAGGTGAAAGAGAGGCTGCCTGGTGGCAGGATCTGGCTCATTTCTAGGCCCATCCCAGAGGTAGATTTTGAAAGGGGGGGGGGGGAGGGTGTCACAAAACCCTTCCTTTAGCAACAGTAATAACATGGGAGGGGGGGGAGGGCAGGGCTGTGTTATCCATCACAAAATTTTTGTTCAGATTTGCCTAAAAAGACACACTGGCTCTAGTATGATACTGGTTTTTTCAGTATGTTTTTGCAAAAAAATTTTTTTTAGTCAAAAATAGAGTGTCCAAGTACTAAGAGGCAAGCTCACAGATCCACACACTGCTGCAGCTGGCCCCAGCTGTGCTGTGACTTTTCCTCTCTCTCTCTCTCTCTCTCTCTCTCTCTCTCTCTCTCTCTCCCCCCCCCCCCCCCACCAAACACACACACACTCATAAGTACCCATGCAGACACCCTGAATATGGGTACATCTTGAATGAGGCCCAACCTGGCAAACCAGACCAGAGACTACAGTGGTACCTGTCTTGAGAGACCCCTCCTATGAGAGACCGCATATCTTTTTAAGACCGCTCTCTCAGAACACTGTGCTATCTTTTCCATGTTATTATGCCTGTAATGAAAGACCACCTGTTTTGAGAGACCACATTTTGACCTGCTCTAGGGGCGGTCTCTCAAGACAGGGACCACTGTCATAGCAAATATGGACCATCACATTGTTCTGTTGGGGAATGACCCACTAATATGGTAGCTTTTTCTGGGTAATGGGGGCTCCCTCAGAGACCAGGGAGACTACCCTATAGTATGAGGTGTTGGCTGTTCAGTCCTCATCCAGGGGGTAAAGAGGTTTTTCATGTTGGCATATTGGGCATTTTTATTCAAAGGTACTTGCATACTGGAATACTCTTTTTTTCCCACACTTCTGACAGCCGTTATTTTAAAAATTTGCTTTTTTTTTCTGGACCCTTGAGCTGGGGAAAAATTGTTACCCCTAGCAGTATACCAGGACCCCCTTTGCCCCCCCCCCCCATCTTCTATCAAGAAGAATGGCCAGCTTGTGATTAGTAAACAAATGTTGTCACAATACCAGTGACATCACCATAAAGAAAACCCTTTAACTGCTAAAAATCTGATATATGTATATCGCTCCAATGTCTCCAGAAATCACCATGTGCATATTACATCATTTGAAATTGAAATTTAAAATTTCCGTTTTCATTTTATGGGTGAACACTTGCTGGAAATTTCTATGTGGCAAGTTGCCAGATTAATCAATTAGCACCCAATATCAGAATTGATATTGCATTGTGGTCACCAGCTTCAATCTTAATTTGATTTGATAATCCATCAAATGATACGGATGCAAGAATCTGAGAGCATGCAACCCCGGCATAAAGCACTCGGAATATAATGTGTACAGATAGAGCATAAAATATTGGACACAGGTTTAATTAAATGTAGTTATAATGGAGCTCTGAGTAATTTGGATATGAGAATGAAGACTGAATATATGCCAACAAAAGTAGTCAGATATCAAGATACTGAGGCTTAGTTTTGAAGCCTTTCCCGGTCAAAGTTAACTCTTCCAGTGCCAATCACGTCTAAAGTCGATCTACTTAAGTCAAACTAGTCTGAATTATCATTAGGATCTCAGATTCGTATTCCTCGTAAAAAGACCTTTCATTCAAGTACCAGCATACCTCTGGTTTCAGAGAAAATATCCCAGGTCAACAGCTTTTCATGGTGCGCATTGCCCGCATTGCCCCCAATGCACACCGAGGAAAGCTGTTGACTCAGTCCAAAATTTTGCACTAAAAGAGTTAAGCTGAGTCAATAGCTTTCCTCGGCATGGGTTGGGTACAGCTTGGCCAGCCTTTGTCAAGGAAAACTATTGCCGAGGGATGTGTCATCATGCTAGGTCTTCTGTGCAATTATCAGCAACAAGGTTGCTGGTAACATGAATTTAAGGGGAAAAAAATGTTGAAGCAGGTGAAAGTTTACATGTGGAGAGTTTTTATTGATTTGAGCAGGTAAGGAAGGCCCCTTATCCCCAGTGTGATTACTTGTGATGCCTATCAAATGAACATCTGATTTTTTTTTTTTTTTTTGGGGGGGGGGGGGGGGTTCTGGTTTATATTTGCTGCTGTATCAATTGACAAAATCTTCCATAAAAGCTTAATTTTTAGTGGGAAGACCGGGGATAATATTCACAAGAATCATATTTCTGCACTAAAGTAAAAAAAAAAGAAAAAGAAACATAATTGCAAAATTGAAGCTTTCTGATTGGTTAACTCTGCAGCAAAGTTTAAAATTAAATTTTCTTGCATTTTACTCAGAGTAGAACTCTTGGTGTTGTCTTTGCCTACCATATGGGCCTTATCAACAGGCCCGGAGATTGCTGGATGTGCCAATGGCAGATGTAACCAGAGAAGTACTTGATCATAAGGCATTTGACATGTTATCCCATGTTATGTCAGGAACCCACATCACAATTTACATGTTGATGATGAAGAAGGTCCACTTTGTGTTATTAATTCATGAGATATAGTGCAGTTATTGAACCAGTGACCTAATGTCAGTTACAATTAGTCCCTGTTGATTGGATATATTTAGGAGTGACATTTATTAATTAAGCAGTTTCTATTTTCAATAATGAAAGCAGTCAGTTTACAGGGACAGAAGATCTCAGTACTTGTTGGTCTACGTGTATATGCACCCATATTGCAATAAATAAAATTTAGTTATTACAGATCACCTTACAGGTAAAAAATAATTGTTAGGCCGTCCAGGTTGCATTTTCAGTGTAGTGAACATGTAAGAACCATTCTCAATGGGAGAGATAAAAAAAATTAATCAAACACACTGTTTTAAGATCAACCTTGCAAAAAAAATTCAAAATGTTCGCCAAGATACATATACAAAAAGGGTTCCCCCATGTGCGTGTCCAAAAAAAAGTCACAAGAGCTGCTGTGTATTCTGTGCTATATTTCCTTCACATAAAAATTGCAATCGGAATATCAATTGGCAAACATGAATCACAGAGTATTAAGCCAGGGGGGATGTTATGTGTAACACCATCATGTCTGTGTAGGAAGAAAAAAAATTGGCAGCTGTCATTTTTTATGGTGTGACAATTGGTACAAATATGTGCAATGTTAACCTTGTAGTATCTGTCAAGTCTAATAACATAAGTCATGTATTTGGATACAGAGGTCAAAGGGCATATCAAGATCTTGTACTGTATATCACAGAGGAAAAGATATTTTGGGGTCAGGGGTCATACCAAGATCCTGTATTGTAAGCCAAACAGGGAAGATACATCACCAAATATATCATAAATCTCATTTGTAAGGGTAATCACAGGAATATACAATTAATTACCATGTCAGGGGTCATGGTGTAAAGGTCAAAGGTCACATGTATGTTTTGATTTGTCAACCATTTGTTTGATAGAATGTGTCAGTCAGGCAATTATGTCCGGACATGAAGACAAAGGGATCGTGTACAAAGTCATGACATCAGAGCATTGTACCACAGTGCAACAGGTACACTTGAACCTGGAAATTACAGTTCACGTGCCAGTCCCCCATGGATATTGTTTCTGCTATGCTTTTTGACAGAATACTATATTCTGTCCCCTGAAGCTTGCTAATTGAGTTTACATGGAGTTTGCCTTTTCCATAACTGGGCACCATGAAAATTGCTGGACCAGCAATTCATCTGGTAATTCTACATTCCAATGCTATGTTTGTCATTGCATGAGCAGAGCTCTCAGTAATGAGTAAAACCACACTCACTGGAATCAACACCAAGGCTATGTAACACCTCCCTGACAATGTAATGTGTGTAAACATGGAATCACGTGCAGGACTTTTCCTACATGTCAAATTAATTAACAGTTGGCCTAATTACCACCAATGGCTGTTAAAACAATTTATTTTACATCACATCCATGATGTAAGAAGATGTCACACTGGCATGTACATCCTTATAAGGTGAAAGCCCAGGTTGTGGAGAAACTGGTCAGGCAAAAGTACCAAAGCATTTTCCTTTATATGTCAGAGTTGTCTGACGGCATCACAGACAATGAGTGCTCCCTTTGTGGCACGTATAATATATTACACTACAATCTAGCCCGAGTTTCTGGTTTTGTGTAACATTGCGAAGGTACTTGTATATTTTTGTCAATACTTTATTTCATAATTTTATATGATGTTTGTTGTGGGTTGACATCACATACTGTAAATTACTTTAATTTCGCTGCACTCTTATTTTCCCTTATTTTGCTGATGGCACAAAACCATGAAAGTAAAAACATAGTGAAGTGGTACTTTAAAATTGTTTGAATAGGAATTATGCCCAAAACAGTGAAATCAAAAATACATTGAAATGTTAAAAATACAAAAGCCATGAAAATTTATACACACAAAAATAAAGTGATTTACAGTATATGGAATACCTTTACCCCACCTAAGCTGCATTTTTTACACAAAGGAGGGATTGTAAAAAGTCATGTAAAAAAAAAGTGTTCCTTTTCTGTTGGAGCAACAAACGATAAAAAGAGAAATAAAAGAAAAAAAAATTGGGGCACATGCTTGATATAAATCTTTTGAAAAATGTGGCTTCATTTCTATGGACTTTTAATTTAAAGACTGAAACATTGAAAAATGTATATTTTTGAATATTAATAGTTTGGTGATATTTGAAGGTCAGTGGCTGTCCATATAGTTGTTCTGTCAACAATATTGAGGTCGTCAAGTTTAAAATGGGCTGATGATGAGCAGGATTTGTGTTATACAGTAGAACCCCTGCTTAAAGACCACCTCCATAAAGAGACCTTATCTACATTAAGACCACCAATGCAGAGACCAATTTTTGTTTATCCATAACTAAATTATATCCCCGTTAAGACCACTGCCTATTAACACCACATTTTTCAGTCCTCTTGGTGGTCTTAATAAGGAGGGCCCACCGTATATATTTTATAAGTGTATGTATTCTGTACGTATGATTGTTTGTCTGGGTACAATCTTATGACAGCCAAGGTTAATAGCTGAACCATTTTTTTGTCTCTGTCTAAAACTGGTCAGGACAGAAAAAGGAAGGAATTGTGCTTTTATGGCATACTGATAATGCTTGGCTTTGTCTGTTCCATTTGCAGTTAATTAACCCCTTGCTGCTGAAATCACCCAAAAGCACCTGGATATATAATGCTGTCTGATTTTTACTTTAATGTCATGTTGATAGAAAATATTTTTTTTTTGTACAAATTGTAGACAAGACCTCTCCGGTAGGCATGCTCCATGCAGGTCAATAACTTTCTGTGGTGCAGTGAGGAAAGATGTTGCCTCAGTCTTTTACTGACCAGTGATAGGTTAATTGGTTCATCTCATTCCATACCAGCTTGTCTCTACTTCAATCTTCTCCCTCCTTAGCTTTCAGACAAGGGCTGCATAAAATTCAGCATACAACTACCTTCATGATGGGGCCAGCATGCTTAAACAGTGGACAGGTCTGATGGCCAGTTCTGTAAAGCAAGGTCAGCTCAGGTCAAGATAAAATATTTCCCCAGCCAGGGGCTGTACAGTTGCTGTGATGCATTGGACACACAATTCAAATACTGTAAATTGCTTTTATTTCACTGTACTCTTATTTTCACTTAGTTCACTGATGGCACCAAAACGTGAAATGAACAACAGAATGAAATAGTATTTCACTATTGCTTGAATAGGAATTACATCCAGAACAGTGAAATTAAAACTACAGTGAAATGTCAAAATATATATATATATATAAAAAGGTGAAAATTTATACATGTGAAGATAAGGCAATTTTCAATACATTATTCTGTTGGACTGGGATCTTGGTGCACATCGTTTGGTTGACTATATTTTTCATGTTACAAGGATCCTGCAGGGAATTAAGGTTCTTATACAATTAAGGTTCTTATTCTTAGTTGGGAAGGGCTGCCACCAGCATGTTTCGTGCAGTCAAGCCCTGACGGGCCACGTTAAAGTTTCGTGCAGTCAAGCCCTGATGGGCCAGGTTAAAGTCAGTGTGTGTTTTGCACTGCTCTTTGCCATTACATAGTATGGAGTGTGTTAAAGGAGATGATGTGACACAGGTATACCTAATAAGCCATAAAGACAGGTCACTCAATGCCACCCACTTCCTTTGTGCTGCAAAAGCCTCTTTCCTACATGTGGAAACGCTTTGGATTTACCACAGTAATGTTAGTTTTAACAGCAGGGACACAGAAGAGCTTTTGGCTGGTGCTTTAAATGATCTGCTTTTACAACATAATCTGCCAAAAAAGTTACAGTGGTCCAGTGAAATCAAGCTTGCTTCCTTTACAGGGGGACCAAGGGGAACAATGTCATGCCAATTTGCAGAAATATGTGTCCAAGTTAACCACATATAGAAAATGGTATCCTTTGTTCATCATAATATTGTTTTTTTTTTTTTTATTCTACTGGTAAATATACAAGATTATATATACCGTATTCTCCCTTTTTAGCGCCCTGGGCACTTTGGAATTTTAATTGAGGTAAACTTCCATTGTAGATGTAAATTTGGAACACTTTAGGTATATTAACAGGTAAATCACCATAGAATATATAAAATTTTCTAATATTTTAAACCTTTTTGCCAGAAAAATGGAGAGGGGGTGCTTAAAAGGGAGAATACGGTAATTGTACAAAAAGAAACCCCTGGTTCTCTTGCTGTGAAAATTGTGTTCAGCTTACTTTGAAGGCATGAGCAGATTAAAGGGATAGGTGTTGGTGGTGTTGTGTTGCTAAATGACTTCACCACATTTACATCTGCTTGAGGAAATGGATATACTGAAAAAGTCAGATGTTCAGGTCATAACTGGCTGCATAGAGATATTTACCTTGGCTCCAGGCCTTCTGTGCATTTGTCAGTCAAGACTAATAGATCAGGGCTGGCCGTAAGGTTGCCGTGCTACCAAGACCACATTACAAATGGCTGACAGGTGGGATGCTGAACAAACTGTGAAATTAATGCTTGTGTTGTGGACAATATTATGCGGACTTCTGTAATAAAATTCGCAAAGATCATTCTTGTACCACAACTCATCCGGTCGGCATGTCAGTTTTCCTTAAGATATACGCAAGGCCACTAAGGCTGGAACAACAAAAGGTGGTTGCATTTGACTCCAATGGCTTTCTCAGTAAAGGGCAAACTTACGGCAGTCAGCTGCCAACTGGGCTAAAATTATACTTCTCACAGGCCTTTCAGTTGTTCAAATTGGCTACGGAAATGGGATGCTGATATTATACTTTTTACCTCTCAACTTTTGCAGCTGTTGAGTTGGAACCTGCAGTAGGGCGCACATGTATCTGTTTTTCTGTCTCTTGACAGGCCAATGCGACCCGGGGCAGGGGGCCATCCCATTGGCTGAGCTGGTGGAGTTGGTGGTATCAAACTCTTAGGGCGAATTTGCGTCAGACAGTGAAGGGGTGCAGAAATGCAACAGTCAAAACTGTCTTAGACTTTCACTTTTGTCGTGCTTTATAAAAAAATATGTTCAGATCCAGTTCATACGTGGATCCACAAGGATACAGCCTTTTTGTTCGTATTTTGCTTTTCTGTGTGTTTTTTTATTTTAGCTTCTTCCTGGTCAGAGTTCGACTGGGTGAGTCAATAGCTTTCCTTGAGTCAATAGCTTTCCTTGGCCTGGGTTTGGTGCATTCCATTTTATCATGAATGGTCTTGCATACAGATCTCAACAAAAATGTTCTCTAGTGACAAGATGTTTAAGTAAAAAATGTCAAGGCAAATAACAATTTACATCCAGGCACTTGTGGGTGATTTGAGTGGGAAAAGGGTGAAGCACTTGCCTGATCAGTGTACGACTGAGTCAGTAACTTTCCTAGGCACAGATCAAGTGCACTGTACCGAACTGGTGCCAATGAAAGCAAGGACAGATCCATAAATTTTGGGAAAAGGGGTGGGGGGCAGAGCCAATTGAGATTTCTGGGGTTGAGGGGTTGAGATACCCTGAAATACCATGAAATGTATACAGAATTGAACTTAAAACATGCAGTTTCTGGACCAGAAAGGGAGGGAGGCCTGGCCAGGTGCACCCCCTCTGAATCTGCCTCTGGAAAGCCACTGATCTGTAGCATACTATAATCACTGAGCTCATCTAAAATTCTCTGGTAAAGTTGTATTTTGTTGACATGAAACTAAAGCGGAAATACTAAAGAAAAGCACGATCCATACTTTTTTGATGATGTGAGTGACAGAGGTTTGATCCTCATGTTTTAACTGGTAATTTGTCCACCCAAAATTTGTGCAAAAAGTAGATTTATTGCCATCTGTGTACTGGCCACAACTCTTTGAGTGCCAAGGTTTGGACTGAGCTAACAATTTTCCTTGGCTTTTGTAGCCACAATGTGCCAATCAAAACTTGACCTGGGCCATTCTTAAGGTATCTACAAATGTAGGCATGCTGGTACTTCAATGAAAAGTCCCTAAATTGCAGTGAATATGAATCTGGTATCCTCATATGAATTCAGACACAGCAAATTTTGTGGAGATCAACAATGAAAGAATTAAAGAGGGGCTGGTAAAGTGGCTGTTTAACTGTGGGAGACTTTGGCAGATAACATGTATTATATTGAGATATCATCTCATGTAAAATGTAAGAGCCACTGGGAGAGTTAGGCAGATAACATATAATAAAGTGAGACATCATGGCATGTAAAATGTAAGAGCCACTGGGAGAGTTAGGCAGATAACATATGATAAAGTGAGACATCATGGCATGTAAAATGTAAGAGCCACTGGGAGAGTTAGGCAGATAGCATATAATAAAGTGAGACATCATGGCATGTAAAATGTAAGAGCCACTGGGAGAGTTAGGCAGATAACATATAATAAAGTGAGATATCATGGCCTACAAGATGTAAGAGCCACTGGGAGAGTTAGGCACATAACATGTACTTAAGTGAGACATCATGACCTATAAGAGGAAAGAGCCACTGGGAGAGTTAGGCAGATAACATGTACTAGAGTGAGACATTATGGCCTGTAAGAGGTAAGAGCCACTGGGAGAGTTAGGCAGATAACATGTAGTAAAGTGAGATATCATGCATGTAAGATGTAAGTGCCACTGGGAGAGTTAGGCAGATAATGTACTAAAGTGTGATATCATGGCCTGTAAGAGGTAAGAGCCACTGGGAGAGTTAGGCAGATAACATGTATTAAAGTGGGATATGGCCTGTAAGAGGTAAGAGCCATTGGAGAGTTAGGCAGATAGCATGTACTAAAGTGAGATATCATGCATGTAAGATGTAGGAGCCACAGTGTGTCAGACTGAGTGTTTAGCTGGAGAACTCTTGATAAATCACTGTCTGTCAGTTGTGATACATGTGTATTAAAACCAGAAGCAGTTGTAACTGTTAGCTAGGAACTGTCACAGGGAATAAAAGGGGTGCTGTTAAACAGCCTGCAATGTTGTATTTTCCATCTGCAACAACAATCAAACCGCGATACATGATCACATATGGACGTAAATCAGGCTGTGGCAGGACAGCTGTTACAAAATAGAGCCTAACAGAAATTGTGGTCCTGGCCTCGTGGTATGGTTTAATTTGGGGTTAATACTTGTGGAAAGAGTTTAGATATTGCTTGTGTTTACCAATAAGCCCCAATGCTAGGTGTGGTCTTGAAAGGACAATCCAGATACTGGGGTAAATTTGTTAGCCCAACTATCATTGCTTGTACTGAGACAGGACTTCTCATTCAAATCTCCTTGGGTCTGACCACTTCTCAACAGATTTTATTTGATCAATACAATTAACATCGGAATAATCCTGCTTGCACTGTGTCCAACTGTCAGGGAAGACACACGTATGAGGTTAAACCACAAGGGTCCACAGGGTGATTGGACAGGGGCTGCACCAGATCTGAGGGCCAGGACCACACTCTGTATTACACCATAAACCAGAATGGATGTTTGGGGATGCCTCATGTCTGAGCACCTTTTGGGTGTGCCTCATTAGTGAACTCAGCCATAACCTACATTATGCTGGACAGACTTACTGACATATAGAACTACTGGTGCTATCTGTGTGATTTATGAGTATCAAAAGTAAACATTGCTAATGTAAACTTGAGCTATGTTTGATATTGTGTGGAAATATTTTGAGGCTTGGCCAGATACTCTCCTCTATAAATCAGGGGAAATAAAATATATGTAAAAAAAAAATTAACAAGCCACAAAGTTGTCTCTTTTGTCAGCCAGGGTCAGGCCTGATACACAAAACTATGTGCATAAATATTTGTAGATGGACATGTTTGTTAGATTAGCGGTAGTTTAAAGGTGATTGACGGCAGTGAGGGAGCCACTGTGTGGTAACTGAGACTCCACCCTTCTTTAAATGTGACAAGGACTGGGGCCCCAAAAATTGATGGTGATGAAAATTGCAGGGAAAGGAACTTATATGTTAGAAGAGTGGAAAGCTCTCATGGGAATAATTTCTGCCTCAGCTGACTTGTTAGTCAGCAGAGCCTATAGTATGGTATGCCATCTGTCCATCCATTATTGTCAGGTCACCCATCACTTGTTTTTAGTCTTGACTCTTGAGCCGCTGACCATCTTGTGTGAAGTAAACATTTTGTAATGTGTTTCTGAAGCCTGTCTAAAGCTAAGGTCAAACCTATGTTTGACCCAATTTTTAGAGTTCAATGCACAAACCATGACCCTCTGACACATGAACAAAACACAGCTGACCACCTGAATCTCATAACTCAAGCATCCAGGTGTGGTTCTTAAGCCAATTTTTAATTGAAGTTCAATCAGAGTTGTACCTCCAGTTTGACTTAATTTCTCAGAGGTCGCAGGTCACCAATCAAGGATGGTGCAAGTCAAACTCTTCAATGAATGCAGCCAGTCATCTTAATTTCAAGAGTCAAACGTCTTGGAATGTTTCAGAAGCCTACTGAAGTTCAAAAGTTATATCTGTGTGTTTGACCTGTTTTTTAGAGGTCAAAGGTCATGTTCAATGATGTTACCACTCTTGAGTCTTGAACAATTGCAAACAGGCAGCTAAATTTTGCATGAGCAAATCTTGTAGGTGTATTTTGGAAACCTCTAGGTCAAGGTCATATCTATATATTTGACCAATTTTTCAGAGGTCCAACTTCAATCAATGACACTACTACTCTTGAATGGTTGCAACTAGGCATCTTAAAGGGGAACATTAGAGATAGTTTTCACTATTTTGTCATTAATGGTCATTTTAGGTATTCATTTGACAAATTTTCAATATAAATTCTCAAATAGGTATTTATTTAGAGCTATTGTATATCTCCACTAGGTGGTCTGATGTGTGATGTCACCTGGGCTACCCTCCATATATAATACACAAACCTTGAGGGGGCACCAAGCTGATATACACAACATTAGCAGGCATATCATAATGACTTACGTACTCTGTTAATCACCCTCTTTGATCTTATTAGTGTGGTATATTACTTGAGGCCTGCTTCAGTAATTGAACACACAACCACAGGAGCTGTTAGCTTGTCTGTATTGATTGCTGCATTTTTCTTTCCTTGTTAGTCCTAATTAAATGAGAAAAATATCTCTTTTTAGCTCAGCTGACTTGTCAGTCAGCTGAGCTTATCTTATGGTCCTCCGTCCGTTGTTCGTCCGTCCGTCCGTCCGTCGTCCATCAACAATTTACATTTTCGACTTCTTCTCTGAAACCGTGGGCCAGATCCACTTCAAACTTGGTGGGGATGTGCCTTGGGTGGGTCTCTACCAAGTTTGTTCAAATGGTCACGGTCCATTGATTTTTGGATTTTTAATGAATTTTTTTGTTCTTTTTTGGGCAAATCTTAAAAAATCTTCTTCTCTGAAACCGCTCACCCAATTACTTTGATATCACACAGAAACACTCCCTGGGACACCTAGTTCTTAATTTGTTCACCAGGTGGCGCTGCAATTTTTTTCTATTTTTTTATGAATATTTGTGTGTTGTAGCTATTTTCGACTTCTTCTCCAGAACCGTCACTCAGATTAAGCTGAAACATGGTGGATATGTTCCTTATAGAAGGGTCAAACAAAGTTTTTCACTATGTGAGAATGCTGCAGATTCCTGATTTTAAACGATTTTGTCAATTCGGGTACTTATCGGTCAATGCAGCTTTCCTATTGATTACTATGGAAGTCAATGAGTATTCTAATGCTAATTCACATTTGCGACTTCTTCTCCAAAACCGTCATCCAGATTAACTTCAAACTTGGTGGGGATGTACCTTGGGTGTGTGTCTACCAGGTTTGTTCAAATGGTCATGCTCCAGTGATTTTTGGATTTTTAATGAGTTTTTTGTTCTTTTTTTGGACAAATCTTAAAAAATCTTTTTCTCCAAAACCGCTTACTCAATCACTCTGATATCACACGAGAAGACACCTAGGGACTCTGTGTTCTTAATTTGTAGACCAGGTGGCGCTGCAATTTTTTACTAATTTTTTATGAATTTTTGTGTGTTATAGCTATTTTCGACTTCTTCTCCAGAACCGTTACTCAGATTAAGCTGAAATGTGGTGGATATGTTCCTTGTAGAAGGGTCAAACAAAGTTGTTCACTATGTGGGAATGCTGCAGATTCCTGATTTTTAACGATTTTTTCCATTCGGGTACTTTTCGGTTAATGCAGCTTTCCTATTGATTACTATGGAAGTCAATGAGTATTCTAATGCTAATTCACATTTGCGACTTCTTCTCCAAAACCGTCATCCAGATTAACTTCAAACTTGGTGGGGATGTACCTTGGGTGGGTGTCTACCAAGTTTGTTCCAATGGTCGTGTTCCAGTGAATTTTGGTTTTTTTATGATTTTTTTTTCAAAAATCTTTACAAAAGTTTTAACATGGGAATTTCTTGTAATGGTTATAACTTAAATAATTTTGGCCAGATTTACTTCAAACTAGGTGGGGATGTGCCTTGGGTGGATCTCTACCAAGTTTGTTCAAATGGTCACGCTCTATTGATTTTTGGAATTTTTATGATTTTTTTTTCGTTTTTTGGGGGCAAACCTTAAAAACCCTTCACCTCTGAAACTGCTCACCCAGTTGTTTTGATATCGTTCATAGACACTTTCAGGGACACATAGTTCCCAATTTGTTCACCAGGTGGCACTGCAATTTTTTCTAATTTTTTTTTATGAATTTTTTACATGGTCTTGTTATTTTTCACTTGTTCTCAGAACTGTCACTCAGATTAAGGTGAAATGTGATGGATATGTTCTTGTGGAAGGGTTAAACAAAGTGGTTACTAGGTGGCACTGCTTTAGATTCCTGATTTTTAAGTATTTTCAACTCAGGTACTTATCCATCAATGCAGCTTTCCTATTGATTACTATATATGTAAGTCAATGGGCATTCTAATGCTAATTCACAGGACAACTGACACGAAATTTACTGTTTACTTGATAACTTGAGATCTGTTTTGAGTTAGTACTGTGATGCTGCACATGTTAAACTTTTTGTATGAAGGTCATGCTCAGACAGTACATGAATGACTTTGACCTCGTTTCTGGGGTCACAGTGCAACATACATGAATTTTACTCTTCATTATAACTTGAGAACTACTTGAACCTTGATGTTGCACATGTTAGTGTTCTTTTATAATGGTCAGACTTACTCAGAACATGGGTGACCTTGATCCTTTCCCAAGTTCATAGATCTGCAAGTGTGATGAATGTCAAGATCAGCTGAGCATGGGCTGTTCACACAGCCCTCTTGTTTTTTTATAAATTTGATTATATTTATATACACACTGCTTCATCCACAGTAAAAGTGGAATATGTGTGCATGTTCTTGGTTAGGTGTCCATGTTTTTGTCAGTGTTTCACTCAGCTGTCATTGCATTAGCTGTATCAGTTAGTCCAGGTGACATCACAACCCCTCATTTACATATCCAAGAAAACTTGATGTCTGCATATCCAGTTGGGAAAAAAGCTTGTATTTTCTGATATGTGTCCATATTTATTGTATAAAACAACTCGAAAATTGTAAATTATCACTTCGGTACCCCTTTAATTTTGCGTGAGCCAGATCATCTGGTTTATGCATTTCATGCTGCTATAAAAGGTCAAGGCCATATCTTTATAACTTGTTTTTCATCGGTCAAAGGTCACTAATTATATCTGTAAATTATTAGCATATTTTTTCGGGAAAATGCTGTATTTTGGGGCCATGATTGCTTTTTAACATGAATTGAAAATATGTTTTTTTTTCATTCAGAACTGTTACATTTTGATATTGAATGACCTTGACAAGTCAAATCTAGGTTACTGCATAATACTGGCTTATACATGCTTCAGGTAAATGATGCATTTTAGAACCATAGTTATTTTTATAGGTAAATAGAAAATGACTTCCATTTGAAACTTACTTGATCTTGTGTGACTGTAAAAGGTGAGGTCAAGGTCAGGGACCTAATGTTGGCTAAAAACCGTAGAAAATGGTAAATATTGGGACTGTTCTGTCTTGATATTTTGGAGTATACTTACTGTGATACTTAAGATACATATATGTACTACTGTATCATCTCTTTTAAGAGGCTGGGGCACTTAAAAAATTCAGTTGAAATGAGCTGAGATTGTAGACTCAAATTTAGAACATTTTAGCTATAAAAACTGATGGATCATCATTTTGAAATATACGTAATTTTCCAATGTCTCAAAACTTTTGTGCCAGAAAAATGGGGGGGGGGGGGCAGGGGTGCTTCATAGGGTAGGGGCACTAAAAACAGATAATACAGCTGTCCAAAATGGAGGCTTCTTTACTTTAATAGTGTAATCAACACTCTTTAGAAAGGATATGATCAGCGGGGGAAAAAAGTTACAAACACAAATTTTTGACACTGCAGTCAGTTTATTTGCATTGTTTCCATTGATAATATCACATTGTAGACTGCTATAGTCCTATGAGTCCAAAGAAGCCTGCATCATGCCTGCATGTATACCATGTAAACACTCGGAGTATCGGATAAGTGCACCAAATATATTTTATTCATGTTGATGGGGGTATCAATGAAAATGTACTGAAGCAATCAACACCAGCTAAGTGGACTTTATATAGGGAAATGAAGTTGTTGGCTGCAGACAGAGGTGGATATAACTTTTGATGATGCTGGTCACATTGACTGCAACAGATATATATGTATGTGTACACATGTACAATGTATGAAACCGAGGGGAGGAGAAAGCTATATATTTTAATGTGGCACACTATAATTTGCCACATTGTAGTTGACAGTGACTAAGCTCTAGATTTACTCTTTGGTGACCACAAAAAAATGAGTTTATTATCAAATTTAGTTGAGGTTTTCCCTACTGATATCAAAGAAAAGCAACCTGTTCTTGAAAGGCTACTTGGAAACAAGGAATCAAAATTACTGCAAAGAACGATGCTCAAGTAGGTGTGGTCTGACCCTCTATGGGGCTAAATCATCTGACGATACGTCTGTCACATCTATCTTTCTGTGTAAGACAGCTCCTAAACAGACTCATGATGGATGAGAATGACACAGAACTACAGTAGATACCCTCTGAGAGATGAAACCCACAAAGTGTACACTGCAGGCCCTCGATAATGAAATAGTCCTCAATGTCGCTGATGCACCTTTTCAGTTCAGTACATGTAGCTGGTGTCACCATTGTACGTGTACACCTGTATTCCAGGTTTCCACAAAGTCCTTAAAAAGTCGTTAAAAAGTCCTAAGTAGATTATGAATTGGATGTGAAGGAATAGAATGTTGCACACCAATATTTGATGATACCTGAGAAGTACAATTTTTTTTTCTTTTAATCTTGAAAAAGTTGACATACTGGATTTCAGCCAGACGCTGAGAGAATTAATTGAGTGGTACATAATGCACAGGAGTGTGACAGCCAGTCTCTAGAAGTCACCCCATGTCTCCAGCAGTCACCTAACCAGGCACCCGACTGTTGTCACTTTAGACGTCACTTTAGACGGGTGGTGCTGGAAAACTAAAATGTAAAATATGTCAGATGTTATTGGAGTTTGAAATTCTGAAATGCAAAAGACGGAAATAACAGTTTGCTGGACTTAACTCTGTCAGTGCCAAATTTGGATCTAGTCTGACACTAGCTTTTCTTAGCATGTGCAGGGAGCATAAATTGTGACCAAAGGGGCAGAGAGAAAAGCTTTCAACCTGGACTCTTCTCATGGGGCCAGCAGCAGTAAGTGTACTGGTACTTGAATGAAGGGTCAGTTTACAAAGAATAGGGGATCTACTACTGTGAGGTCAATTCGGAGCACATCGAATCTTGTCAAATTTGGCGATGGATGAGTTAAGGTAAACACCAGTACCCATTTTAACTCCTTTCATACCACATTGACAAAGTCAGCTGTCAAAACTCCTTATATACCACACTGAAGAACTCAGCAGTTCACTCCTTACATACCACATCAGAAGTTTTAACTCCTTGTAGACAACATTGACAAAGTCAGCCATTTTAATTCTTCGCATACCACGCTGAAAAAGTCAGCCATTTTAACTCCTTACCTAGGACACTGAAAAAGTCAGCAGTTTTAACTTCTTACACACCACACTGAAAAAGTCAGCCGCTTTAACTGCTTACATACAACACTGAAAGAGTCGGCAGCTTTAACTCCTTGCATACCACACTGAAAAAGGCAGCCGCTTTAACTCCTTACATACCATACTGTAAGAGTCAGCAGCTTTAAATCCTTGCATACCATACTGGAAAAGTCAGCAGTTTGAACTCCTTGCATACCACACAGGAAAAGTCAGCAGCTTTAACTCGTTGCATACCACACTGGAAAAGTCAGCAGCTTTAACTCCTTGCATACCACACTGAAAGAGTCAGCAGCTTTAACTCCTTGCATACCACACTGAAAAAGTTAGCAGCTTTAACTCCTTGCATACCACACTGAAAAAGTCAGCATCTTTAACTCCTTGCACATTGTGTAGGTCTCACTGATAAGTCACATTTTTACTGCTCTTGATTAGGTATGCTCTCAGAAGCAGTTCAGAGTGACTCGTATGAATTTTTTTTCTAATTTACTTTTTGCTCAGAATGGTTAAAAATCTACTACTGGACTTAAATCTTCACAAAACTTTCTCAGGAAGGACCCCAGAATCTAATTTTGAAACAACAAACTCTAAAAACATGTATTGGCTGTTTACACCCCTTCTACCCCCCCCCCCCCCCCCAAAAAAAAATTCTCTGTCCATCTCAGGTGTTAAGTCAGCAATATCCAGTTGATGATGTGAGCCTCAGACATTGGCCAGTAAGTCTTCACAAGACATATGATATCAACTTCTGTTACATAAGTGTTAGGATCCTGTTTTGGATGTTCATAAAAGGTGAAATGTTGTTTTTGGAGATAGACACAGGTACAGCTGAAATTTACAAACATACCACACGACATGAGAAAAAAAAAAGGGGGGGGGGACCAAGGACTACATGTAGAGTCAGGCCCACATACCAGGTCCTTGTGTCAGTGTCCAAGGCAAGGGGGAGTTGGTCTGGTCTTTGTTTGCTCGTCTTGTAATAAAATCTGCACTTTTGATATGCTGCATGTGTCCTAACATATATTTTAAGACACCTGAAAAATATCAAAAGTACAAAGAGATATGTAAGTTGGTCCCTAGTGTAT
This sequence comes from Hermodice carunculata, assembly GCA_964020975.1. Classification (NCBI taxonomy): domain Eukaryota; kingdom Metazoa; phylum Annelida; class Polychaeta; order Eunicida; family Amphinomidae; genus Hermodice; species Hermodice carunculata. Next base: position 1,152,507 of record CAXHWN010000555.1, read on the forward strand.
GTTGCTTTTAAGGCACATCAAGTGGTGATCATGTTCAACCACACCAGGACCCCAGCATGCCCTGACAGACACCAACACAGCACTCAGGGCTTATTACACTCTCTCTCTCTCTCTCTCTCTCTCTCTCTCTCTCTCTCTCTCTCTCTCTCTCTCTCTCTCTCTCTCTCTCTCTCTCTCTCTCTCTCTCTCTCTCTCTCTCTCTCTCTCTCTCTCTCTCTCTCTCTCTCTCTCTCTCTCTCTCTCTCTCTCTCTCTCTCTCTCTCTCTCTCTCTCTCTCGTATATATATTATGTATATATATCATATGCAAAGTAGCAAACATACATATACGTACAGTGCCGTCTCTTTATAACACCTCTCATTACAAGGTGTATTCTAATATAACACAATGGTCACTTGGTTACTGTAAGTTCTTAAAATTCCCATTACTTCTATTAGAAATCCTTGAAACAAGATGTTATTCTCCAAACCTCATCAACAGCACCATAATGAGGGAGCACTATATATGTATATGTATATATATATATATATATATATATATATATATATATATATATATATATATATATATATGTAAATACATCAGCAGAAAAATGACTGCTTTGATGTATTCAATTCACACTGCATATAGATGTCCCATGTGTGCTATATTTTTTTATGGAAAAGTTGAAAAATGATACCCTGGATATTCATATCACAAACTAGATTGGAGTGAACTATGTTTAGTATAGTCATGTATAAGACAGGACTACAGTACATGTATGCATGTATGCCATAGTAAGGGATATGTTTCTGTAATTTTTTGCCCATGAAAAATGTATGTACATTCTATTGAGAGGCAATATGAAATATGAGTTATAGAAGATTGCATTTAGACAGAAATTGGTCTCCGGTGATGCATATATATGATATGACCCGGTGCAGGATGAAATATATGTAAAACATGTACATGTGGTCCTGAAACAAGCTGTTGCCATGGTTTACAAACTCAGTTTGTCCAGCTGGATGGTTGCTGTATCTCTGTTCTTCTGTTGCCATGGTTACAGATTGTGTGTTCCTTCAGCTTATTTTGTGTAGGAAATTTTAATTGTCAGTGAAATCAGGGCCAGCCCCTCAGTGCAGTGTGGGAGGAAATTTAAAATTTCTTTTTGACCAAAAGTACAACTGGGAGTGGAACACCCTTGTAGGTGTACACTAGGTCCTTGCAGGTACAAGTCCTTGTAGGCATGATTCAACATCTGTAGCTTGGTATCTTCCTGGTATGTTTGAGCCACATACAAACCTCTGCCAAGGAAGCATGTTGGACCACAGGTACGTGGTCTCCTTTGATTAAAATAAATTTTGCAAGTTCACTTTTACAGAGAACGGTGGAGATAGGAAGCAGGCCCACAGTGTTACAGTGTGGACTGTAGGGTTAAACCATGGTTACCGTTGTTATGAATGGAAGCAAGCAGGCGTGTATAAGTGGCTATAAAAAACGGTGACTTGTTACTCTATACCTAGATTACAATTTGCACATCGCTATCTCCATACTGGGGGTCAAAGTGCAGCTATATGTCGGGATTACAGAAAGGCTTAAGTTGTCGTGAAGCGATCTTGTGCTTTTCTGCATTAAAGTGGGCAAAACGTGTTTTTCCCTGTTGATTCCGAGGGGATCCTGTGTGTTAGGTATTATTTCCCAGGAGAAATTAAGCTTTTTGTTGGTAAATAGTAGAGAGGCTCCTTTTTTTTGCTTTTTCTCTCAAGAGGTGTCTTGTGTCAAAGAGACTTCAATTATTACTATACTCCTCCCTGCAAGAACCCCATTCTGAAAATTATAGGTTAGGTATCAGGGGAAAAAAATCCATTAAACGGAGAACTTTTTGGCCTAATTTTTGGTCATACTTATTCCAAGTAGTAAGGAGCCCTTATTAGAACAGGGGCCTTTATTTGAAGGAATATGGCATGTAAAAGGAAGAGCGGTACCATTTAGCTTCTTTCCATGCAAGAGAGGACATGCTTTGTACTTGACTACTTTTTGAGCCTTGTTGTGTGACCTTATTACTGGGGGCATCTGTACATTGTGTAACATCACCAGGTTAGAAAGTCCCGGACATACCAGCCGTAATGCAACACCCAAATCTTATAAATAATGCAGGGCCTAGCATTTAACCAATGACTACCATGTCTAGAGTCAAAATAATTTTCGACCAAATATGTTGCAAAATTTTTGAATGTTGGTCCTTTTTATGAGATCGAATTTTCAATACACTGGCCCCCCTCTTATAAGGCCACCCCTAATGCACCAGAAATGTGGCCTTATAAGAGGGGTGGCCTCGCTAGAAAGGGACAATATAATGCAAAGGCTACACTTGCTGCACTGAGAAGTGGCCTCTCAAGAGAGGGTGGCCTTTGGGGGGGGGCCTCTCAAAAGGGGACCACTTTATAAATACAGTGGTCCCCCTCTTATAAGGCCACCGCAAATGCAGCCAGAAAGTGGCCTTATAAGAGGGGTGGCCTCTCTTGAGGGGGAGAATATAATGAAAAAACCATACTTTCAGCACTAGAATGTTGGCCTTTTAAGAGGGGTGGCCTCTGGTGAGAGGAGACTTATAAGAGGGGGACCAACATGAAGACAAAACACAAACAGGTTTCCAAGCTGATGCAGAAAAATGTTTTTGTCAAGGCTTGTGAGAGAGAACACAAGTGTCATCAGCAGAGAGTGTATTGTGACCGGACTGACACAGGTCACATCTACCTACCTGACTGGAGTATAAACGTATTTATCTTGTCATTTGGTCTTCCGTGGTTCACTGCCCGACTCTGTTGATTTAACGGGACTCCATTTTCATGCGTTTCAAAACAGATTTGTATTTTTTGGCCACAGAATATTGAATATAATACTTTGAGTGCTGTTGATGATTGAAGGCGTAAATGGCTTAGTGATGTTGGGGTTGTGAAGAGAGTTGCTATAAATATCAAACTGGAGAACTTGAAGGCTTGACATAAGTAGGAAGAGTGTGTGTGTGTGTGTGTGCTGTTATTATAGTGTATATACCCAGCTTACCCACAGAGCTACATGTTGTTACAATGTACACATAGCTGCTCACTGACAGGGGTTAATGAGTGCAAGAGGGAGAACAGCTGATGGTGTGTCAAACCTGCCTCACAGCTGAGCTACATATACAAGTGACAGCACCGGGACACTATTCTATTTGTGTCGGCCTGACTCCCCTTCAAATGGACTGGCCCATGTTGGTGTCCCTGTGTGGCACAGTGGGTCGGTCCTGCCCCATAGTGCAGAAGACCACCAGTAGGGGAGGGTGTTACCAGGACACCTGGGATGCTGGACACATGATGGGAAAGACTGCCGACTCAGCAGTTTGTGCTGTGTGGGGAGTAGAGCATGTGGACTAGAAAGCCACAAGTGTACCATAGGGAGGCACACATAAGTATTCCCTGGACGCAGAATAGGTCCATGCACTAACTCCTCCAGTTCTTACCGAAGCGTCCAACGGGCTGTAGATTGAATTTGATGAGGAAAGTGTTGCTTGTGAGGGGCTGGGCTATGATTGTGGCTATTAGTGTCCCAGTATGCAACTTCTACTCACGTACCCCAATTTGATTTACTCAAAATCCACGGCAGTGTTGCCTGGACCTTGACTGGTGCACAATTCAATCACAAATCTACCGAACATCATTCTCAGAACTCACAGCCTGTTACTGTGTTTTCAGGTAGACCCAATGAAGCACGAGGGACGGAGCAGGGAGCGACTGTACCCGGGCTTGCACATTTAACACACTGTGCTAGTTTGTGATGATTTGAGGACCATGTGGAGATAGAAAGGTACAAGATATGGGATCAGGGATTCATTGAGTCTGACCCAGTGACTGACACAGCGGTTGACCAGACCCAGGGACCAGGCTCATCTGGACAACTTGCCAGATCTATACTTGTGTCTTCTTTTTGTCGTAAATGAGAACCAGGAATTTACCAGTCACTCGATATGATAACTTGGATATCTATGCACGACACATCACATATACCTAATGAGGGAGCAAGGAATTGATTACTTAATACAGTGTTTTAACACATAACGGATGCTGTTACACAGGTGATACTGTACATACGCTTGACTTTACATGAGGAGGATATGTCGGATGTGATACACCTCTCGCAAGACAGTGGATTTACTGTGTAATAAACTTCGCTCGGTGTGACATGAGCTGTAGACAGTGATAGGTGGAGACAACTGGTACATTGTACGGCGTACAGGCTGCGATGTAGTGTGGATGTACAATGTATGACAGTCACCCAGCCAGCTACCAATGACAATGAAAGTACAGGGGGGCCCACTGTGGCTACTGTTGTCCTACCTCATGGGTAAGTTCTGCCTCGTTTTATTCAATGTCTGGCTTTTGCTGAAGACGCATTTATGCAACTTCTCTGCTTTCCGAAGAGTTCCCATCCTTGATGTCCCGCAACACTGGTGTTAAAGGGGCTGCTTTGTAAAGTTGCTTTTAGCAGTTTTCGGCCACAAAGTTTGTTCAGCCTATACACATCTAGTGGTACAAACTTATGTTTGGCGCCCTATTTGAGGTTCAGTAACCCCCCCCCCCCCCCATTAAATGAATCTTTGTACATGTACAAACTGTGGTACCTGCCATAAAGATCACCTTAATTGAAAGGTTATCTATCTTTTGAAGACTGCTTTTCGAAGATCTTTGATTGTACCTTCTGACTAAATGATCTGTGTATAAAGACCACCTGTATAAGATCTCTTATTACTGAGGGTAAAGGTGTTAACCCCTAAACACTGATTTAAGACAAAGTCAACAGCTTTCTTTGGGACACTTTGCATGCAGTGTGCTCAAAGTGTCCCGAGGAAAGCTGTTGACTAAGACTACTTTTCGCTTTAGACTAGGCTTTTTGGTATTTGAATGAAAGGTATCTTCATGGGGAATTTAAATCTTTTAACCATTATATATTTTACGGTAATTAGAAAATGACTATAGCCATGATTAGCACTTTAAGGGTTAAATAACAGGTATAACTGCACATGCACAAATGCCTTTGCCATTAACATGCTGTCAGAAGTACACGGGGTACCCGCACTATAGTTTTACGCATAGAAACATGCTATTTGAGACTGTCCCCACCGCCAGTAAAAACTGGTGTTATGCTGCAGGTGGTCTTAAAATAAAGGTGCATTTAACAAATATAGTGAAACCTGTTTTGAGAGACCACCCTAGGCAGGCTAAAAGTGGTCACATAAGGCAGTTGGTCTCTCGATGGAGGTGCAGTAACAGGAAAGATAGCAAAAGGAACAGTAAATATGGTCTTAATAAGGCAAGTGGTGTTTCATTACAGTGACCTCAAACAGGTTTCACTGTACAGCAAAGGGTCCCCAAAGAGTGTTTTTAAAAAATATGTGGTCTTATATATTGCAGGTGATCTTTAGAGCAGGTACCACTTTACAGTGAACGCCCATTGCAATTTCCTTTATTCCCAGCAAAATGTATCAGATAGGAAGGGAATTTGTCATGAAATCCTTCCGAACTTGTGGCAACAAGTGAATATATCAGATATCTGGGAGTTTTTTGGGGGAAGTTTCACGGTACACCGTTTTGTGGGCAAAATACATAGAAAAGTGCACCAAGTTTACTAGTAATGATGTTTTTGTTGGAAGAGTATCAAGCATATATACATTTGAAAAAAGAAAATCAGTATACTAGTAATCATAATATATTTCATTGAACCTGACCTAAGACCCCATCAGACCGACAAGTGATCTCGTGGTATATTCACCTGGTAACTGCCAACAATTTTTGTCAGAATCGGGAGGGTACAGTAAGCATTCTGATACAATATTTAGTTTACTTGGGCACCTGTGCCACGTGTTCATGTCAATGTCTGTATCAACTTGTCTTTGGGTCAGGGGATACGGCATGCTGTTCCGGAGTAAAAACATTTGTATTTGACCTTTATGTAAGCCTTAAACAGCTGTGTTTGCGAGCCCACTTTGTGGAAGGCGCAGCCGACGTCGCCTCCCCTAAAACTGTTTATCAAATCAAAATATATGGGAGATAAATAAGTATGTCAAAAGTAGGAGATTTATTTCCTATGTCATTTTTTTTTTTTATTCTGAACAACTGATTCAGGTGCATAGCATTGATGTTTTGATGGCTTCCCAAATACTCTATCTTTTATATGGTTGTGCTGGGGATTTAGGAGCCGCCCGAAAAACCCACAGCTTTTGAATTAAAAGACCGGGAGTAACGAGAGACAACCATTGCCACTTTAAACTTTATACATGTTATAAAAGATGAAAGCTGCTCTTTGAAGCTCTATGCATTGGATGTTGTAGATCTTGGCAACTTTATATATATGTTGGGTGGCAGGGATAGCAGATAGTAGCGCTTTAAAGTTTATGCTGCGACTATAATAATCTATCTTCTGTTAGAAACAGTCCATAAATCGTGAGCAACTCTCAGTAATAAATCTGCTGTGTACTGTGTAGTTACATGTAGACTCTGACCTTGGCTGATAATGGTCCACCCAGTCTCATTGGGCTGCAGATAGCGGGAAATCTATGGGGGTTCTACATGTATATAAGCCCACAGGTTTATATGTATGTGACCAACCTGAGGGCATGGGTAAATGGTGGTCTGTCCAACCAGGTGGGGTCTAAGGGGAGGGGCAGTGGTACCTGCTATTTAAGACCACCCATACTGCCAGCCAAAAATGGTCTTACACAGCAGGTAGTCTCAAAATGAAGGCCTGTTCAACAGAGAAACATAGTATAAGTGTCTTTAAGGAGTGGTCTTAAAGATGTGGTCTCATAATGGAGGTGGTCTTTGGAGCAGGTACCACTGTACGACAACATGGGAAGAAAACAACTCTCTCGCAGCCCAGTTTTGACTGAATCATGTTCGGTTTTCCTGGGTTATTCCTGTCCAAGGGGGCTGATCGGGAACAGCTGTTGACCTGTACTATTCTTGAATGTGGTCTCTACAACTGGTCCAGGTCAACAGCTTTCATTCCCTTCATGTGTAACTGGACCAGGTCAAGAGTTTCTCTCCACATGCTTGTGCATTGCACTCCAAGGAAAGCTGTTGATATGCACCATCATAATGTCTGCATATATTATAGTCCCTATTTTTAACCCTAGTGCTGCTGGGCCCGTGTTTATATACAGTCCAAAATGTAGGTTTGAAAAAAAATTCAGCAGTACTAGGGTTAAGAGAGCACCCCTATGGTGGGTCTAAAAGTGTTAACGTAAAACTCAGGTCATGGTCTCTCGTCAGAGGTAAAACAATATGGAAAAGATCGACTAAATGGCCTGATTAATGTGGTCTTTAAAGACAGGTGGTCTCTTAGTGGAGTGGCCTGAAAAGAGGGACTACTGTATAGGAATGTTGGTACTTAAATGAAAGGTATGTTTTCAAGGAATATGAATCAGATACCTTACATGAACATTTCCTTGATAAGGGTGCATGGGGAGCTGTTTGATTTTCTGTTGGAAAACCAGCCTAATAACTGATGATGTTCTAATTACTGATGAAACTAGTCCAAAACATTGAAACAGTCGACACTTGACCAGAAGCTGGCATTGGTTTGTGGAAGAAAGGGTTAATGGCTCGAGTGGTGTTTTTTTTTCTTCTTTTCTTGGTGAAACATTGAACATGCAATGTGTTTTTTAAAAACACAAATATGCAAAATACAATGCCCCATTGTGACTGGTCAGGCCGAGTGGGGAACGTACAGTTCGGAGAGTGATGATAAGAATGCTGTCTTGGCCACATAATGTTCAAACTAGGCCTATCTCTTTGAAACCACCCCACAACACCAACAAAAACATACATTAATAAGGTCCAGTCATTTAAATGTGGACTACAGGTACAAGTTTACAAAAACCAAATGAAAAGGTAATCTTTTGTAGACTTTTTAAACTGGTTGTTATATATTGTAAGGCATTTTTATCGAGAGTAAGAAATTATGAAATTCTACAAATGTGTTGTTCTTAAATGATATGTCCATATAGATGCAGCAGATTTACTGAATACTTTGGTTTTGTGTATCACTTTTTTCAGAGAAACAAGAAAAAGACCTAAAGCCTTGGTTATAATTTATATACCAATTTCATGATCAAATAGTGAACATTGTGATACAAATAAAATTTAAGGAGCAATGTTCCACATTTTGACAAGCCAATTGGGATGGGACACTGGTTTTTCAAACTCTGATATAATCTATGGCTGGAACATATACACAGTGGTCCCCATCTTGAAGAGACAATTGCTGTGAGGGACCACCAATCTTGAAAAAAACGCCTTTTCAGGATACTCTGCTTACTGTTTTTTTATATATACCTCCTAAGAAAGACCACCTGTGTTGAAAGACCAGACTTTGGTCATCTGCAGGGACATTCGTTCAACACAGGTCTCAGTGTATGTAAGTAGCAACTTGGCAACTGGGGCAGACTTTTGATAATGTTTTGTCTGGATGAAGCATCGACGGGAGGTGAACTAGAATGTCCTTGATTTTATCTTCTCCATGGAAGGCTGTGCCTGTCATAACATTTCCTCCTGAAGTGGGTTCATTTGGGTCCCCGCCAAATCCAAGGGAATAACTTGCTAATGAACCAATATCAGCTTTTGTATGCACCAGACTTGTTTTGAAATGATGGAGACACTTCGCATTTTATTTCATTCTTGTGTCACCCTCATTTTGCTATGTTTTGTACCAGAGCAGAGTAAATGGACAGGAGACACCATATTCGTCCCTATAAGCATCAGGGCACTTACAAAATCACAATGTATAGTAACGCGCCTTTGATAAGAACCCTACTTTTATAGGTAAAAACCCTGTGAAAATATAATCAAATGTAGGCTTTTTGTGCCTGATTTTTGATGATCGTTATTCCACTGTGATAGGAGGCCCTTATTAGAATGGGCACCCTTATTGGGAAGAGGGTGGTACTACTGCTCTGAAAGGTCAGACAGCATACAATTTCTAGGATGGAATGGGAAATTGAGTGCCTTTTTTTCAGGAAGGTGTCATAATGTGTCTTCCACTTGTACTATGAGTTTAAGCCATTATCGTTTAATAGGAGATTATGTGTATAAGAAACATGTTGATGAAGCAGACTGTACGTCTTTGAGTGTCTCCCCCTGGGGGAAGGAAGCCCAAAGGAGAACAACAAAGTAATCCCTCTCTTATAAGGCCCCTCTTACCAGAGACCACCCCTCTGGAAAGGCCACCCCTCTTATAAGGCCACTTTTTGGGTGCATTTGGGGTGGTCGTATAAGAGGGGGACCACTGTACTGATTTTAAAATAAACATCAAGTGTCACACCTTGATGAGCAAAGTTGTTTTGTTGTCACTGCTTTAAAGTCTGGTAAATTTATTTGCCTGATAAAATTAGTTTGTTGTCTTTTTAGGCCAGATAAGAGTAGTTTGTGGGCCTGATAAGGATATCCTATCTAAGACTGTATTTTTAGGTCTCATGAAGTTAGTTTGTTGTCTGTCTTTTTAGGCCTGATAAAGTTTATAGGCTTGCCAAAATCAGTCTGTTGGCTTGGTTTTTAGGCCTGATGAAGTTAATGTTTTGGCTTTCTCTTTATGCCTGATAAAAGTTAGTCTGCTGTTTTTTTTTGAGGAAGGAAGAAGTTATTTTTGTGGCTATCTTTTGAAGCCATAAAATGTAAGTCTGTCGGCTCTGTCATGGCATGATCAAGCTGTTCACCAGGCTGTCTATCTAGGTCTGACACAGTTGTTTTATTGGCTTTCATTGTATGTGATCTCATTTTGAGGCGTAGGAACACATTATGGCAAGAGTCAGAAAAGAAGAATCTTGCAAAATAATGGCCAGTATGATATTGTACAGAAAAAAAGGAGAGCTTCCAGTTCACTGGTAAAGTAAATAAAATGCCTCAGTACACCAGTATAGAAATATCCTTCCCCCCCCCCCCCCAATAAGAATCCCTCAGTGACCCAGATTTGTTCCCTGGTTGAGGTATAATCGATAGGCTTGCAAGGAGTTTTCAGGACATAAAATATGAAGTGAACTTGTATACTTAGGTAACCAATGGCAGTGTCTACAGTTAGGCCTTGCTTAGCCATAATAGCCACCTAGGAACATCTTGTATATCATGGTGATACAAGATATCTCTCATTTGTATTAACAGAGGCAGCACCTCAAATAACATAGTTTATGTACTTAGTGTTAACAAGCCTAATTGCTTGTTGCACAGGCAAGAACCTTTAGGAATATCTTCCTCTGTGCAAGGCTGAATTCCCTTTAAACTTACCCTTTGTACAGGGTACATTGTGCCCTTTGGTATGTATTCATGTATATATATATGTGTGTATGGATTTTTCAGTTCCTTTAAATATATTATTGTCCCCTCACCTCATTTAAGGTTGCTTTGCAGTGACTACCAGGATCAGTCTTGTATAGAAAGGCCCCTGTATAGTATTCTGTACATTGTGTTGGAGGAAAGTAATGGGACTTAAATTTCATAAACCATTTGAAGTGATCACTTCCAAACAGCCAACAATTCAGGCCTTAGAAAGCCCCTTGGGAAACATCCATTTTCTGTCTGAATAATACACTTGTACTTGCAGTGAAAAAGTAACACACAAGTTGGGGAAAACCCTTTGATTTGGGGTATAAAATAAAATGGAGAGATTTATTCTTGAAAGCCATAAATGTATGGCTTTAATTCAAAATTCTTTGACTCCTAGGTTTACACCGAATCAGTGAATTGACAGCTTGTTTAAGTGTGCTTTGTGGCATTGTATACATGTAAAGTACGCCAAGGAAAGCTGTTTGACATGAACCATTGTTTTTGTCTCTGTAATGGGGGCATGTTCTCCTAGATGACACCACTGTTCACCCTGGTTGGTAACACTTGCAGGTGGAGACACCTGGGGGATAAACAACCTGGACTCTCCTTGCTGGTTGTTAATAGAAAATGGCGTATCAGGAAAATCAAGCCTCTGAACCAGTGCTGCCACCTATAAGAACATCCCCCATTGTAGGCATGCTGGCACTTGAGTGAAAAGGCTGTACACAAAGAGTATGAATCTAGTATTGTTACATGTGTATCAGTTCAGAGCACATTGCCCTTTTTTTTAACGTAGCAATATAAAAGAGTTAAAGAGTGGGGAATGAGGTTCACTTGGAGAGAAGGGGTTAATAGTGAGATATGGAGCCCTGTCTGCACATTAAATGGCTGTCGAGGACAGAGAGTAAAGTTGTAAACACTAAATGCTGAAGAACCTCGTTAGTAAGGGGGCAAGAAAAAAAAAAAACCTAGAGAAAAAAGTGGTGAAAAAAAGGCTGACTTGTTGCCAAATGTCAGGTTTGCTGACTAGAAAAAGAAAACAAGGGATTAATCAATGGGAAAAGTGTCCATGCAATTACAGCTACAAGGATAAGAGGAGTTATGATTTTTTTTAAACGGGCATGTGGAGGTTAAACTTTCAAAGACATTTTTTCTATGTGACAGACTGTGTACATACATAGCTTAATGGAAGGCAAAAAGTTTGCATTATCATGTTTTTTATTCCTTTGTATGGGGTATCACGTATGGTTTTTGTTGGGTGTGTTTGTCAGACAAGTTTGTAAAACCTGTCTTTCAATACCCTGTCATCTGTTACAAAATACTTTCATTAATATGCAGTCAGGTTACTTTTGTCAACATGCGAACAAATCACAGATGAAGTTAAACTTGGAAAAAGTGACATGCAGAAACTGGAAGTCCTTCACATGGGTGAAATATGTAAATTAGAACAAGTTTGTTCGTTTCTGAGCTTGTCTGGAAGTGCAGGTATTATCTCTGAGTCTTTATTTATTGTCATGGTTTTTGCTTTTATGGCATTCCGAAATGCAAGATGAATCAACAATAACACCAAACTAGTGACAAGCATGCCTGTGTCACAATACACTATATAACACATATTTAATGGGAAACAGAAAATAGCTGGTTGTTATGCTTTCTCTGTGGGCCTCTTATATGTAGTATGTATCTAGCCTTATGCTGTCCAGGTATATATGACCTTTCTTGTGGGTCAGAGTCGTAGTTTTGTGGTCATAGAAAAATACTTATATGGTGGTGAAAGTTGTTAAATGTTTGAGAGATGTGGGCTGATACCAGGATATATAGCATCCTGTATTACGCACGATTAACCCTCCCAGTGCTGAAAAACAGAGCTGCCCAGAGCCCAGAGCTCAGCACTATCACATTGTTATGTCTTACAGTGCATATGTACTCTTCAGATGTACAGTATAAGTGTTCTGGTGTGGGCTGTTGGGCATATGCCACAGTCTGAAGGTGAAATATGTTAATGGATGGACACAGTTCTGCCAATTCCCCATCAGAAACACCATCTTGTGTGGAGAAATGTTGCATTTTGCTGCCAAGTTGCAACAGTGAAAGAGTAACATTTTGATACACTGACAAACGGGAACTTAGCTAGAAACTGTATCCATATGTCTCCAGATGGTATTAGAATGCATGCAGATGTACACATTGGCTGTATACAGACACCATCCTTGCTCTACAGTTATATTGCACTTTTTGCCATGAACCAGCGCCCCCGCCCCCCCCCCCCCCCCCCCCAAAAAAAGGGGGTGGGGAGAGGGTAGATCAGCAGTTCTTGGCTATGTGGGTATCTGGTCAGACAAGAGTTAAGCTGACAGCTGTTGCTGTCAGACCAGGCTGATGGTGTCTGGAAGAGCCACATTGGCTCCACACATCTCTGTTTTGTCTGCAAATATGCCTAATTTTTCAGCTAAGTGTGGTTTGCAGAATTCATGTTTCAGATTTGATGGTAGCTGTATAGGGCTCAATGGGCCATATGGGCTATGTCTATGCAAAGCAAAACTATGGGTTTTTTTGTTTGTTTTTTTTTTAACCCAATTTTGGCAAACTTGAAGTGATTTTATTTGTCACTGCATTAACCCTTTCCCCCTTGAATTAAGACTGAGTCAACAGCTTTCCTTGGCATTAGTTGGGCACTAAGTGCCCAACCCATGCCAAGGAAAGCTGTTGACCTGGGGCATGTGATCTTGATAAGTCTCATGTACATTTCTCAGTCAAATTGTTTTTCATAACTGTTGAAATTAGTTCAAAACACTGAAGCAGACGACATTTGACCACCAGCCGGTTTTGGCTGGTTTGAGGGGGAAAGGGTTAAATGCCGAACTGCAGAGATTTGACAGACCAATAATATTGATACAGGCAAAGCTTGGAATTTCACAGAGTGTCCTATGTACTGTATTGTTCCTTTTAAGTACCAGGGACGCTTAGCAATTGTTGATGGAAATAAATGTGTCTATATTTTAAAAAAACTCAAGTAATAATGGCTTGAACAAGGGTAAAATGTGGAAAAAAACTAAATTTTTTCAATATTTTTGGGCATGAAAAGGTAAGGGGCACATAAATGGGCACTCACTGGGGAGCTTTTAAGGGATAATATGGTAAGTTGCCCTTTTGCCACTGAATGGGCAGTGTGAAGTCCTTTTGACCCAAGCTTTCTTGTGTGTAGGCCTCTGAACATATAGAATACACCACTCACTGGCAGGAGAGATCCCAGCCTTCTGGACACCTGAGTGACTAGCACTTGTAAGTGATATAAAGCCTCCGAGACATTATATTGTGATGTGCCACATACTGACAGGCAAGATAGAAGTCTTTTTAAAAGGTACATACATGTGCATGAGCAAGTCACTAGCACACGGGATATAGGACTCTTAAAATGGGATATATAGGACTCTTAAAATGGCGTGGCACTCACTTGCCGAAATGATGCAAGTCAACACAAGAGAAAGTCGCTGGCACCTGATATACACCTGATACCCTGAGAGGAATGGGAAACCAACCCAGGCTACAATTAGGGATACAAGGAACATACAATGTAGGAGGTAGGAAGTCTCAGCTAGGATACACTCAATCTCCCCTTGGGATGCAAGTCTCTGAGAACACAGGGATGTAAATCACAACTCAGGATACAAGTGTGAGACACAGAAAAACTAACAGATACAAGTCTGTGGGACCAACTAAGTATATTTTCCTGACACAAGATACAAGCGAGACCCACAGGGGACACAGGACTCTCTGACCTGGGCTACACGGGTGGCCGTGTTCTCTTTAGCTGGGCATTGACAGTTGTGTTCACAGATGCTCTGGAGAAGGCCCTTCAGGTGCCCACCCACTACCCCCCATTTGAGAACCTCTTGATGGCCGCCTGCTTGCTGTTAACTCCTCAGGTACTCCCAAGAAAAACAGATCCCACCGAATTCATCATCTCCAACCAACTGTGAGCGAGTGCCGTGGCAACAGGGATCGCTGCTGGTGAAATTATCATGCACTTGGCTTTTTATGGGGTGAAAAAATCCTGACTGGCAGCCAAAGTGGCTGGTAATTGGCTTTTAATTCAGTTTGGGATATTTTGATTTCCAGGCATGTTTCTTGACTCCATACTGCCGTTGTCCATAGTGGAGCTGATAGGTTTATCAGCCACGGGGAAACATGACCAGAGAGCTGTATGGGCCACTGCTGTGAGATAACAAAGGCTTCGGAGCAAGGGACCATTAGCAGGCCCCGTGTGCTATCTGTAGTGTGAGAATCTGGACCTCCTGATAAACGACCACTCGTGCATGTGTTTAATTGTACACGTGAGCTTGGCAGCCACCTACCTGTCCCCCCAGACAAAATTCAATGCAACATTCTTATCACATTTGTGTACATTTACAATATTGTTATCCCCGCCCCCCCCCCCCCCCCCCTTTGCAAAGGGGGTGGGGGAGGTATTTGGCCTGTTGGCAGTTGGAAAATCCAACTGATTCTGAAAACCTGCAAGCAAAGCACTCATGGGTCCCATGCAATGTCAAGTTAACATTGACCTAAAAATTGTGCCTTGATACTCAATTTCTTGACCTGGTTTCATTTTGGTGACCTTGACCTCATTTTCAAGGTCACTGATTCCATATGTTTGCAAAATGGAAGGTACACATGTTGCCTGCAATTACTCTTTCAGTGAGACTGGGTCAATTTTTGAGCTAGAAGATTAGGATACAGATTACTGTGAAATAGATAACAGCTTGTCATAGACAAACCTTTTGACTACGTACATAGTGAATGTCTCTGCAATAGCAATATACACGTAGAGCTACTGCAGCTCACATTCACTTTAATGTTTTGTAAAGGCACAAGATCAAAGTGAAGAAAAAGTTGTCGCAACACAAGATGAAACAGGCAGAAATGGAAACAGTTAACCCATAAAGCGTTGAATTAAAATTGAGTCAACAGCTTTCCTGGAGACACTTTGCAAGCAATGCATGCAAAGTATCGTGAAGAAAGCTGTTGACTAAGACTACTTTTTGCATTAGACTTGGTTTGCTGGTATTTGAATGAAAGTTATCTTCATGAGGAATTTGAATCTTTTTACCGTTACATTAACCGTTACATGTTTAACAGTAATGAGAAAACAACTACAGCAGTGATTAGCACTTTATGGGTTAACACCAGAGGCCATAGACAAAATAGGGTTAATTCTCTGTAAGAATAGCATTGGTGCTTTGGAAAAGTCAGTCAGTTGCCAGTGGCAGTTGCATTGTCTGGCATGATTTGATAGGGACATTTCCATTGCCTGGTATGATTTGTTAATGACACATCCATTGCCTTGCATACTTTGCCAGTGGTATTTCCATTGCCTGGCATGATTTCCCAGCGACATGAATGCATTGCAGACAAAAACAACTGCTGTAACGTGCTGAAATTTTGCTGTATTCTTTATTGTTGCTTTTTTCGCTGATTACCAAAAAAAACCACGAAAATAAAGAAATGAGAAAAACAGAGAAGTATTTTAATAGTGTTTGAACAACAGTTCTGTCCAAAATAGTGAAATTAAATCTACTGTGAAATGTTAAAAAATACAGAAATTGTGAAAATCTAAGCGTGCAATTTAAGTGTAAAGTAATGTACGGTAACTTCCAGACAGTGCAGAAACAGCTGCCTTGTCATGTTGGTTCTTGAAAAAAAACTGTCACCAGCAGCAGTTTGTAAGTGTATGTTATTTTTATTTAACAGTATTTCAACTAAATATCTAGATGAAAAAATTCCTTTAGAAGGAGTGAGTTAAGAACACATGTACCGCCAGGTATGATGATGTTACGGTACTTTTTCAGATCTTATACATCTGTGTCCCCATGATAACAGTTCAAAGACAGTTGGTTCTCATATCTTTGCATCTGTAAAGCATCAAGACCAGGTTTTTATTTCAGTCTGACATTTTATGATGCTGCTCCCTTCAGGGAAGAAAGTTGGGCAAACAGAGGGATAACCCCCATACACTTGCATCCCGGTCAGTCAATAACACCAATTATTGCCCGGATTAAGTGAAACCCAAAGTATAGCAAGCGATGGCTTCAACAACTTTTAGCAGGATCAGAGAGCAGGCTTGATGTGGCCGCAGCGTTATACTTAAGTACACATTAGTAAAGTGTCAGTAGGTAGAGTAGTGGCCAAAATAAACTGCAACACGTGCCAAGTAAAAAAAACTGCGCACCAAGTAGATGCGAACCTTGTTGTTTCAGCACCAGGTTTTGTGAGATGGCTTATGGACAGCTTATCGGCTAATCTGTGGCCCGCTGTGCTTTGTGCAGTGTAGATACTGGCTCTGGGAGCACGGGTTAAATCAATAACAGAGAAAAAACTCCTGGAGATGAAACAACTGCTAGAAATCAATTTTGGACGGTGTTGCAATGCGATCTGTATATGATATTATACTTGGGCAGTGCGTGATTGTTCGTGGCTGTGAGGTACAAGGGTGTGCTAGTGGCGCAGCTTTCTCAAGTAATTCTGGCCTGGACCCCTCAAGTTTTGTCAGTCTTGTTTGCGTTCTCTGCTTGATGAAAACTTCAGTTCAGCACACACAATTAACCTTGCATCGCCTGAATTCTCCTCTTGTAATGACTTCTTTTTTAGTTTACCATCTCAATCTGCAAAGAAATTTGTAAGGATACCCTTGTTTCATTATGTAACAAAAAACTTTCTGCAGTAAATGTGGACCACATGTCCCCTCCAGTGATTCAAGGTAGCAGAAAAAGCGTACAAACAGTTTGCATCAGTGGTGTTTCGGTGAAACAAAGGTTATCATGTCAAAGAAAAAAAAGTAAAATTTTCTGTTTTAATATTGGTGGTGCCTTTAGAGTTAAGATTTTGGTGCCTTTAGAGTTCAGATTGAAGATTCTCAATGTGATAAGAAGTTGTATCTAAAAAGAAACTGGTAAGAATTTCTTTCAGTATCCACGGCACTCTTGGTAATGAAGGTATCCAAAAAATGACCGAGCTGACAGCCGATAACTCATGTCTGCTTACAGATCTTGACAGCAATCTTCTTGAAGGTGCGCTCATGAAAAGAAGACAACAAATCAGATGGAAACAAACATGGGCTATTGCAAGCTTACCTTTAGCTTGATCCTTGGCCAGAATATATATAGCAATACCATTAACTCTTCCACTGCCCAGTGCAATGAAAGTGGAACTACTTAAAGGCAAACTGCTCTCAATTACAATGCAGATGCTAGATTCATGATCCTTGTAAAAATACCTTTCATTCAAGTGCCAGCATGCCCGAAATTACATCGAATATGAAAGTTCAGGTCAACAGCTTTCCTGGGCATGCTTTGGTAGCAGTGCACCCAAAGCATGCCGAGGAAAGCTGTTGACTCAGCTCAGAACTTGCCCCTGAAAGAGTTAAAATAGCAAAGTGAAGTTCAGAAATATCACTTCTAAGTGTAAGCCGTTTTGAATAATGCCAGAGCTTCAGATAGTTGTGCAGTCGTACATCCTTCAGTAGATACAATGTAAGTATATATGAGCAGGTAAGCTCAGATGGCAAATACATACAGCTTACTCAGAGTGATCCAGATCTTCAAAGAGACCTAGCACACCTGTAAAAAACAAGCTCTTTTGACTGTATAGTAGCTAGTTCCCACAACATTAGACCACTACCTTGAAAGGCCACCTGGCTTTGTGACCACAGTTCAGAGAACACTGAAGCCTACATGTCTGTTCTTTGTAACTTTGCCTGCAACAAGATACCATCTGTTGCATGTGACTAATTTTGGCTGGCATAGGGCGGCCTTAAATAGCAATTACAGCTATGCTTTGATCACAATGTGAAGTCTTTCCAACCAGGCACATGTGTATAAAACATGAAGATGTTTAAAAAGACCACAGTTGGTAACTTCAGTATTATTGTCTGGGCTGTATTTTCTGCAGTATAACACTTACAGATCTGCCAAACGTGGTATGTGGGGGATACTTCTTGGGATAAGGGTGTGTTGCATACCAAAATGAAGCCACCTCAACCATTGGCCCTTGACCAGGTCATAGATATGTGGACCATATATTATAACCGCCCCCTTCCCCCCTTCCCCTGCATATAGCGATTAGTTGGTGTGTTTGTGTGTGTTAATTTTTGTTTGGACTGACAGTTTTCACGTAATATATAGAAAAATATTTTGCTTAGGGCTTTCATATTGAACATGCTCAGTTTCCTGAATAAAGTCTCTGATGAGATTGAAGATTGGTAACCTTGACCCAATTTCCAAGGTCACAGAGCCATTTTAGCAAATTTGGTTTTCACACAATAACTTGAGAAGTTTTGTCACAGACGTGTCAAATTGGAGGTGATTACAGTCCTACAGTCTCATAGAAGTTCAAAGATGGGTGACTTTGACCCAATTACCAAGGTCACAGAGCCATTTTAGTGAATTTGGTTTTCACACAATAAGTTGAAAAGTTGTAAGTTCTAGAGATACCTAAGTTGGTGTGTGGATACTTTTAGGGTGTTTGTGTTTCACATACCAAGATTATGTCACTGTAACATTGACCTTTGACCTCCATCATAGAAAATGGTTTGATGGCCCCATCTCATAAGCCATACACATACCAAATTGGCTTGTGGATTGGACACTGATATCTCACCTACCAAATTCAGGTCAGGGTGAGGGTCAATGTGACCTGTAGCTCTGTATGTCTTAGTTGGCTTTTGTGGACCATATTCTGTAATGGCAATGCCTAAAGATACCTAAAGATAGCAAACTTTATACGTTTGTACAATTTCTGTGTACCAAGTGCATGTAATTTTAAGCTTTTACACATTGAACAATGTTTCTTCAGCTACAGTGCTTTAACTGCAACTCAGAATTGTTCTATTTGCAAAGAGTTCAGTGCAGTATGTACCTTGTGTTACTGTTAAAGCCACTACCTCTGTAGATCACACCAGTTGTTTTAGGTCACCGCCTTCTCATTGCGAAGGTTGACTGAAATGCATGGAGAGGGTATCAAAGAAGGTGTCGGTAACAATCGAATGAGTTAAGCAATGGTTTTAATGGTGGTGTAATCAATTTGCGTGGTCAGCTTTTCAAACCTGAAGCTTGTGTGTCTCTTCCGGCTGTCTTGCAGTACAGCCTAACATACCGAAATCAGGTCACCATGCCCCAGACCTTTGATCTCTCTCTTACAAAGCGCTACTTTGGGCTGTATTTCCTATTCTGTGAGACACACAGTTCCGGACTGACCTCCAGTCGAGGACTGGCTATGTATTGCTGTGCTATAGGACTATACCCTTGTTATATATTTATGTGCAAATGATTGATGAACAGAATATCAGGTTGATGTTGCCAGACAATTTGTCTCTCAGCTTATATTTAAGCACATGCGCTGATGTTTTTGTCGACAACTTGGGGAAAAAAATAGTTTCCATTTGCCCCTCCTTCATGAGGCCATTACAGCAATGGAAAGACTACCTGGCTTTTAAGACCACATTAGCAGGTTCCTGAGGCTGTCTTTTCCATTTTTTTTTTAACTCCTTTGAGAGACCATCTGCCTTTTATGACCACTTTTTGTCCTGAGCATAAAGGTGGTCTCTAAAATGGGGGTGGGGGATACTGGCCATCATTACATAAAGCTTAGTTTCTCTTTGATGCTAACTCCTCTTTATAGCTCCAGCAAACAGAAGTTTGGGTTTTTTTTATTGGCTTGTTTGACTGTCAGTCAGACTGATGACACCCTGCCTGGACAGAATCTTTAAGGGAAACGTCTTCATAGTTCACAGCCAACATCAGACCCAAATCTATGTGCATAGGTAAGGTCAAGATTGCCTGGTACATGTGGGTTCTCTGTAGAGGGCTCTGTAAGTAGGCGGGCTAGGTATACATGTGTATTTCCATTAGTTTACGTCGTAATCTGCACCAATGTAACTGTTAAACTGATTTGCCTAGAAACATCAAATCTCTTGTGCTAAGTGGTTGTATATAGTTGAAATATCCTTGTAAATTTGATAATTTGTACTGCAAACTTATTCAACGTATGAATGTTACTTTAACTCATTCCATACCAGTCCCTGATTTTTACGTATGTTTACCTAGATTTAAGACGACAATTGCATATTTAAATTCTTCATGAAAAGAGCTTTCGTTCAAGTACCAACATGCCTATAGTCTTAAGTCAGTGGTTCTGGCACTGCCTTGCAAGTCATGCTGCAGCTGCCACAAGGGCAGCTGCACCATGACTTGCCAGGCAGTGCCAGAACCACTGACCAAGACCTGTGACCATAGTGGAATGAGTTAACATAGAGTCTTATAGGAATACACACCTCTGGCCCACCAGGTTTTTGTGCATTGGGTTGTGTATTCATCTGAATACACAATCAATAATTATTGTTAATTGCCACCTCCCCTCTTATACCTTAACGTGTTTTCTTGACCTGACTACATTTTTGTGACCTTGGCCTCATTTTCAAGGTCACACAAACCATGTATGTGCAGCAGAGTTATTCAGTCTGTCGGCAACGACTCTAGCTTCCTGTGATGACTGTTTGTGCGGATACATACATTTTGCCTACAGATCTGGCTGATGGTGTAGGAAGGCATGAAATGTGTTAGGTTCCTTGAAGTTTCCTCAGAAGGCAACTGTACAGCAAAAATCCTCCTGTGTGTGGACTGGTCCAGTTGCCCCATTATGCATCCTCCAGGAGGGTACAACCTGCCCCTGTAGCCTTTCATGTCAAGAAAACATCCGTCTTTCTCCTCTGTCACTTCTTGCTGCTTCCTGAGTGACTGTTTTGAGCACCAGGAGGCCCCGCAGGTACAACAGTTAGCTGAGGCCTGGTCCCCACCATATAGTGGCACCTGTCGTGAGAGACTGCTCCAGTGAGAGGTCACCTGCCTTGAAAGACTACCTTTTCAGCAAACTTGACTTAGTTTATACCGCCTATGAGAGATCACCTCTCTTTAAGAAACATCATTTGGTCATCCCTAGGGATGCTCTATGAAGACAAGTTTCACTGTACTTATCAATAGAAAACCTATTACCAGGGTCTCCAGTGATCAGGTGCAGCTTTGATTGCAGATGTCAAAGACTGTGGTGATCGAGGAGTGTCTCGTTCCAACCACAAATCACAGGTCATTGTGTTCTCCTATCTTATTTTCGTCTGAATAGAAGAGAGAGAAGCGTGGATGGATCTCAGACTTTCCATCCACACAAACAAGAGGTTATTGCAGACACTCCCCTGAAACGTGAAGCCGTTGTAATGAGAGGTCAAAGTATACAGTGAAACCTGTCTTGAGACACCGTCCTGGTAATCACCAAATTTTGGTCCCTCAAGTGCTGTGTGATGGGACAAGAAGCTACAGTAAAACCTCAGTATACCAAACACCCTTGGGACTGGAAAAAAGTGTTCGGTATAGTGAGGTGTTCGGTATTGGAAGGTTTGCTTACATTGGAAGTATGTATTTGGGACCGAGAAATGGTGTTCAGTATAGAGATGTTCAGTTAGAGAGGTTTTACTGTAAATGAAAATTACGAAGTAAAGTGTGTTGCTTCGTGATCTTTCAAAGCAGGTTGTCTCTCATTGAAGTGGTCTCTATAGCCAGGTCCTACTGCACTGATCTGAGACGTTTAGTCCTTTTGATAAGAGGTCATTGAATAATTGTCCTCCATTTTGCATATGTATATACTGGAGATCAGGAGACAGATATTCTTCCATCCATACTCAACCCCATTGCTTATTTGTCGATGAATTTTGATCCATGAGATGAAAGGTCAGTGGAGGTCAACTTGCACCTGAAGTTGCATCACTTCAGACAGAATGTCACTTGGGACTGCATGTCTGAGCATTTAGAAAGCAATGCAGCAGCACCAAGTATTTAACTCTTTCAGTGCCAATCACGTCTTCAGTCCATCTGCTTAAGTCAAGCTAGTCTGAATTATCATTAGGATCCCAGATTCACATTCTTCATAAAAAGACCTTTCATTCAAGTACCAGCATGTCTCTAGTTTCGGGAAAAATTTCCCAGGTCAACAGCTTTTCTCGGCACGCATTGGCCGAGAAAGGCTGTTGACTCAGTCCAAAATTTGGCACTTGAACAGTTAAGACTGTTCATGCTGTGGGTAAAAAGTGATCTCTAAGTGTTATGGGTGGTGTTAAAATACGGGTAAATTGATAGGAGAAATTGACACTGGTCAGCATAATGAAAGGGCAACATTTTATCCAGCAGGACAAGAGGTCTGTGTGGTTTTCAACCTTTGCTTTAAATTTCATGATCAGAAATCATCATATTAACTTGCTCGCCTTAACTGTCATGGATGTAGGAGGCCATATGTTTATTGTTGATTTGGCATCCATATTGGTTTACAAGATCGTTGTAGATCAATGCTTGATTTGTATTTATTCCATTGAGGGTTCATTGTAGATTACCCCCACGTTCTTTGGCCATTACGATAAGAGCTCATGGCAGCATCGTTCTTAAACTTGGGATGAAACTGTCCCCTCACTTGGCATCCGATTCTAATGAAAGCTGATTGTTCATTGGCTGGGAATTTTCCATCTGCGGAGTAATATAGGAGAGATCCTTCTCAACATATGTCAGGGGAATAGACAAATTGGTTGCTAAGTTCACAGCCAAATGGTCGAGAAGTCATTGTATATATAGATTGGCAGTTCATTTGATACCTGGAAGACGAGAGGTCATTATAAACTGAGTCTGTGTGTGCATTTATCCCAGGAAGAGGTTCATATTTATGCAGATGTCAGGTCAACTCACACAGATTGCTGTTTCTCCACTTCGCTGAAGTGCATGCAGAATGTAAGAATTCATGTATATTTCACAAAATAACATGCCAACATTTTTACCAGCCACTGCATTAGCAATGTGATATTTACACCCTGGCATACTGTAAATTGCCTTAATTTCGCTGGCGGCACAAGACTGTGAAAATAAAAACACTGTGAAATAGTATTTTAGTACATTGTTTGAATAGTCCAAAACAATGAAATGTCCGAAACAATGAAATGTCAAAAATACAAAAACCGGGAAAATCTGTAGGCGAAAGTAAAGTAATTTACAGTAGTCAGGAACACACCTGCATCTGTTGCCCACCGTCCCTGATGAATGAGACATTGTGATAGATAAGCCCCAGTGGCAATATTCAAGCATTGAATTTGCAGCTGTGATCCCTGCTCTGGTGTCACATGGCAATACGTGAACAGGTAAACTGTTTGATATATATGCGGCGTACATTTTAAAGATATGACAGGTGATATCTCTTGGTGGTCATAAGTCACACGGCATTCTTACCAGTGGTGGTTTATATTACAGTTGGTTTTCCCTTGCAGATCTTGTGTCACTGGCTGTTTAAAACAGGTGGTTTTAAGACCATTGCTCTTAATATGCCCTCTTAAGACAACTGGCCTTTTTTACCCTTCCCCTTCCCACCCCCCACCCCCACCCCCCAAAAAGGCAGATAAGGCTGGCTGGGGGGTAAAAGGTCTGCTTGTATGGATTCAGAAATTAATTTGAGTGCAAATGAGCAACAAGTCTGGATTCGTAGTTGACTTCTTTAAGAAAATCCCAAGAAAAGTCCTTGACTCAGTATAAACCAAAGGGAGAAGTGGGCATTTCCAGCTCTGTGGTCAAAAGGGTGTGTGCCTTTGTTGTAGTGTGGAGTACTGTGTAATGATTTGCACCCTTCTCACCCCTCTTCCTGTGAATTTGACCCATGAGAAAAGCACATTTGAAAATGTGCATAAAGTCTATAAACAACAACATGCCAGATGAGTGTTCGTGATTGCTTTACATAGAGCAAATTTTATGCACCAATACTACACCCAGTCTGTGCCTAAGAAGTGTACATTTGTTTTATATATACATGTATATATACAGTAAAACCTCTCTTAGCAAACATCTCTGTATACCAAACACCTCTCTATACTGAACACCATTACTCGGTCTCAAATACATACTTTCAATGCTATCAAACCTCCCTATACCGAACACCTCACTATACTGAACACTTTTTTTCCGGTCCCAAGGGTGTGCGGTATAGGGAGGTTTCACTGTGTATGTGTATATATATATATATATATATATATATATATATATATATATATATATATATATATATATATATATATGTATATATGTCAGTGTCGTATTTAGCACCATTGAATGAGTACACACATGACAAACTTGCAAGGTACACACTGATGTTGCAGGCACTAAGCTGCCATTAGAGTCACCTGTCAGCAACCTGCTTCATCTCCTGTACTCATTTCCATATTTTAAGCACAAATGCTTTCAGTTTATTCTGTAGGTGCAATAAGAAAAAGATCAAACTAGTTGTCATTCACAGAAAGTTGAACTGACATTTTACAAGCAACACGTACAGTTCTGATTATGTGCATGGCATGTGTGTCATGGTACAGCAGTCAACCCTGTTACCACCCCACCCCCCATGAATTAATACAGCCAGACAGCTTTCCTATGTGCCCAACCCATGCAGAGGAAAGCTGTTGACCTGGGGCATGGAATCTAGATAGACCTGTCTCATTTACAATTCCCAGTCAAATTGTTTTTCATCACTGTTAGAATTAGTTGAAAACAGTGAAGGAGGCCATATTTGACCACGAGCTGGTTTTGGTTGTTAATTCTTTCACTGTGGGAAGCGACTATAATTGAATTGGCCGCAGGCCGCGAGATGCAACTGTAGTAAGATTCCAAGATGGCTGCCATATTATGTGACATTTGACCTTTAAAATTACCTTCTGACTTCAGACCCTGAAACTGATCTTACTAAAAAGTGCATGATGTACGCAGGTAGTTTTATATTTGAAGTGAATTAGTTTTTACAAATTTTTTAGATATGAACTGTTGGTTTGTATAAGAGGAATGGGATATGAAGGCATGGGCCAGACTCGGCCACTTGCTGATTGGACAATCAGGCCAACAATGGAATGCATAATTAATTATGGTCCGGGAAAAGTTCGGTACAATGCAGTATGAACAGGTCTATTCCAAGTTACCTGCCAAATGTTATGACCTTTGACCTTGAAACTTGCATTGCAAAATTAAAAACCATGATGTTTATTGCTGGTTGCTGCATGGTTGAAATAAATACCATGAGAACCTTTTTAAGTTAAAAAAATTAATGTAGCGTCAAATTAGTCAAAATAGTTGAAAAATATGCTTAGAAATTTAGCGATCAGAAGTTAAGCTGGGTAGAAATGCAGCAGTCAAAGAGTTAAAGGGGAAAAGGGTTGTTTGAGGCTGTGCTGCCACTGCAAGGGGGTGCTGATAGGTGGCTGCCCCTGTACAGACATGGCACTGGCAACAGACTGGTAAAAGACTGAACAACCGCTGGCATTCAACAGACGTTTGACTTAGCAAGTGATTCAGTGAGGGCTGTTGCCTTTTGAAGCACAACCTAGCCAGCTTCCACCCCTTTAAGCTTCACTTAGAATTGTCCCAGTAGACTGAATGTACCATTCCAATCATGTAGCTCCATGGCTGCGCTGATGATGTTGGATTAACGGTTTATCTCTTGAAATCAACTGAATGTAATTTTTTCTGTGCATGGCATGCAGCATTGATTATATTAAGGTGGACCGAAACCTCATCAAGCATTAAACCAACAGATAAACAGAATACATTCTAAAGCCATACTGTCATAGTGTGACATGTAGCGTGACAAATTTGTGATGTATTCAGAAAGGTGTGCAATTATCAGGAAAAACTTGTGGAAAAAATACGACCTTGCAGAGCGTATTTATAACAGCTTGTGCACAGGCTATTGTTATCAAGTGGAAATTGTGCACAAATCTAATTGTACAAGTGGTTGAAGATAAGTAGTAATGAACACAGCTGCTGGTCAGTTTTACCTGCCACAAACAGGTGTTTAGTGGAAGCCATGGCTGGAGCAGACTAGTGATGGAAACACTGAAGGCAGTTGTCTTTACCAATGGCGTAAAGACAATCATTCGACGGTTGTACCTGCCGTACAAATCCCATTCTTGGAGGTCGTGTCTCTTTGAAGACTCTCGTGTATTTCTTCTTTATTGCCCTTTTCATGAAGTTGGGGGGGGGGGGTAATACGATTATGGCTCAGTCTGTGTGTCTGTCCATCATTCTCTTTATCAATCTGTCCATCCAAAATATATTTGTGTGAGCTATTTTTGGAATCTTTAACATGAAACCTTTTGAAATGTTGAGGGTTCATAGGTACTACCTCCTGCATACATGTGCTTTTTGACAAAAGCAGGTCATTGCGTCACAAAGTGGGTCACTATGGCCTTCCAAATTACTATCAAAGGAAATTTTTGTATGGGTCCTTTTGGTATATGATACAATATATGTATCTGATAGGAGGTTACAATTTTTTGTATCATAAAGAAAAATAAATATGGCTTCAATGTACAGCATTTTACATAAAAATAACAAAACCGACCAGACACAGGCTGCAAACCTATTGAAAAAGTCCTAGACTTGAAAGTGTTAAAACCACCGGCAGCAGCAGACAACTTTGTGAAAGTGGCAGGGTCAGTCTTTGATGGCAGAAAACACAGTAATGTAAGGTTCCTGGTCTCCGAGATGGATGCCGTCACCAGCCTGGTTTCAGGGTGCCAGTGGGGTCTCGAGGTTAATCAGGAGTATAACCGGGAGCTCAAATGGAAGCGTCGGACACAAACAGATATTGGCATTGTGATTTCCCTGGATAAAAGGGGTGTGGACCTCTGTTAGGTAAGGTTAACCCCTTGACACTCAAAAGAGTAACAACCGAGCAGCCAACCACCTATACTGGCTACCCGTTCCGTTTATGTTTCTAAATATATCACCACGGAACAGGAATTCAATGTGATAGAGGATGGACATCACCTGCATGGATCGAATGTTCTTGAAGAGCGTACTGATTGAACCTCGTGCGCCTGTCAAAAATATGTGTTCATTTCATGTCATGTGCAGAAGATTGGATCACTATATCACAAAAAAAATGTTGAAAATTGCTGTAGAGCAGATTGTTACATCAAAAGCAACAAAGTTGCCAAACAGGATGCCTGATCGACTAAGTTGCCTCTGTTGATTCATTTGATGTGTCACTTCAGTGTACAATATGTTGTGGGCACTTTAGAAGTTAACTTGTTGATTTCCCGTATACCGTGTAGTTATTAAATGGGAGTTGTGACATTGATTGTGTTTTTGTCATTAAAAAAAACATCAAAATCAGCCAGTTTAAATGTTGTCTCCTTCATTGTTTTGGACCAATTTCAACAGCAGTGAAAACAATTTGGATGAAAAGTATAGATGAGACCTATCAAGAAAAGCTATTGCCACGTACAGCCTTTGTTCAAGGGGGAAAGAGTTATAATGCCCCCCCCCCCCCCCCCATAAAAAGAATTTTCATTCAAATAGGCAACTGGGGTGGCAACCCCCAAAATGGAAGATTTGTGGTCTTTTTTGATACCAGTAGCACTTGGACACGGTCATCATAATTATGACTTGCCAAGCACTGCAGGCAACCAATAACCAAAGGTGTGGGAAAAAGTCTGCAAAGAGTTAACTCATTCCATACTATGGTCACAGGCCTTGGTCAGTGGTTCTGGCACTGCCTGGCAAGTCATGCTGCAGCTGCAGCATGACTTGCCAGGCAGTGTCAGAACCACTGACTTAAGACTATAGGCATGTTGATACTTGAACTAAAGCTCTTTTCATGAAGAATTTAAATATGCAATTGTTGTCTTAAATCTTGGTAAATATATGTAAATATCAGGGACTGGTATGGAATGAGTTAAAGTGTGTAATGATGAACATGATGAGTATTGTCATGGATTGCCCTGTTTCATCAGTATCAATGCATGGGGTGTTAATGTGAGGTTGTATTACTTACCACCAGGAGGAGAATTCACTGGTCAAACCTAGTCAATCTCCTACACTTCATATCCCGGAGGGAAATGCCCACATAAAATATTCTCACTGGCCTCTCGATTACTTATTGAATTTGTATGTGTTTATTTTCTTAGGAAATGGCATGGGACCAAAGGTAATAACTAAAGGGAGACTGTCTGGTAATCCCCGACATAGCTACAGAAAAAATAGTCAAGGTTTTATAATGTTCCTTTGGTTACGGGAGACAGGTCAGATATATTTGCCAATCCAGATAAGTGCTTATGCAGCCAGAACTTAAAATATCTTATAGCCAATTTGTGTCTCTGATACAGCCAATCATGGGGCATGTCTCCTGTGATACATATACTTGTCAGTTATTCACACAATGTTAGCCTAGGGCTTAGAAATTATTTTTGTCGTTGTCAGGGAAAATGCGTATAAAATTTAAACGCTTGGTCTTTTTGTAGAGTTACGGGTCATCCCTTCTCATTGATAAAAGAGTCTCCAGACAGATATAAAATACAGTGGTACTTGCTCTAAAGACCACCTCTCGTAAAAGACCACACTAGATTTTAAGACTGCCCTTTCAGGACACTGGCCTTTAATTTCTTTGCTAGCTTACCTGCAGTGAAAGACCACCTGTCATGTGACCACTTTTGTCTGGCATTATGGGTGGTCTTAAATAGCAGGTACCACTGTATACCATGTTCTAATAAGTGTCCACTTTCTTGGGATTGGAAAAAGAAATTAAAATGAAAATAAGGCTAAATATTCATTAACTCCCACCCCTACTCAAATGAAGTTTGGGGAACATACTGAAGCGTTTTATCCAGATAATCCTAGCAGTGTAGTGGGCTTCCCATATTCAACTAAATTTCAAGAATTACAGCCCGATGCTCCTGTACCTTGTAATGGGAAGTTGTTGCTGATTCTCTGCAAAGAGAAAAAGTCACTGTTGTGGTAGTTAATGGTCCAGTAGAGCGCTGAATAAGCGATGCCAAGGCGTTGCTTACCCCAATAGTTATTACCACATCTCTCAAGTGTAGTCTTTTGAAGTAATTTCATCGCAGCCAGCTTGCATGTTTGATTTAAGAATATTGACATGGTCGCAGGAGTTTATTTTCAGTTAACTATGAACATTTTGACAGTTGATATTGTGGAAATGAAAATTAAGCAACAGTTTTTTTTGCTTTCCCAGGTTTCAGTTTGTGCATTATACTGCAAGTTGTTGACATCTATCTGTCCATGACTTGGAAAAAAGTGAAACATATCCGTCAACTTGTCTAGGTCAGACTGAGGTTAATCATTTATTACAGTTTCATGATTGGCAAACACTCGCTGGAATCAAATTTGTCGGCCATATTTTTTTTTGGCAATAATATTTTCATCAGGCCATGTATATTGCAACCACAGAAGTTTGAAATTACCAATTTAAAAGCACTTGTGGGGTAAACACGCTGAATACACCATCAAATTTGACAAGCAACATGGACGTGGTATTAGACAGATCTGGTCTAGCACAGTGGGCAGCATTTCGCCCTGGCATGAAAACACTTGAGGAAATATGTAGCATCCGGTAGAACACACCTTTCAAGTCAAACCGCAGCAATGTAAATTCCTCGTATATTAATTAGGCAGGTGACCTGGGACCCATATTTCAAAACGTTTGTAAGTCATAAAATAGAAGAGCCATTCCTGATCTGTGTTACCCTGGCGTCTGTGCACTTCCGCGGGAACTGGCGGCTAATATTGTTTGATTTCCAATGCCACCTGGAGCAAGAGAGCAAACCTGGCTTCACACAAGTTCATCAGTGGTAGCCGACCTGACCATGTGGTCTCCCTTGACCTTTCACAAACTAATCCTGCACAGTTTTCTAATCTTCACTTCAGTTTTTGTGGAGGAGCACTGCAATATGAGAGTGGGCAAGCAGCTGCTATATCAGGCCGTATGTGAGTGAACAGGGTCTGATTTTACTGTCAGCACCAATTTTTGACTGGTTCAACAGCTAGCTTGTCTGGCGAACTTTGGATGTCTTGTGCATTGTGGCCAAAGTGCACCAAGAAAAGCTGTTGACCTGGATAACGCTTAAATCCTCAGTATCTAGACTAATGTAAAAGGTCAGTTAAATACCAAGAGCATGAACCTACATGTTGTACTGTTATAATGTCAGGCCAGAGGACATCGACTTCATCAAAGGGTGCAAGGAGCGAGTTAGTGTGGTGCCAGGCAGAAGCAAATGGATGATTTGTAGAAGTAGAGGCTTTACCTGTGTTGTTGATTTGATCTTACCTTAATTCCAAGATGAAAAAAAATAAATATAATAATAACAACCTACTTGAACACATTTTAAGATCAGTTGTGGAACCAATAAAAATCTGAACACATTATCGTACTTCAAAATACATTAGTCAGACTAGTGTATGGTAATATTTTTCTTGTTAAAGTTTTGGAACTTGATCTGTACTTTGGCAAGAAGCCTAGAGTTTGCCGTGAGAGCATAAATATTGGTGTGTTGGATTCTTAGTGTTGTCTGTGGAGCATTTGCTGTCAGTGATCTGTTCTTCATCCTCGGTGGAAAGATAAAACAATCCTAAAATAAATTTTAGTTGATGTATGGACCAAATGTTGTAATTGTTTTAAAAAAAGAAAAAGAAAAAGTCACTGTAATCTAGGGGATGTGATGTGTCGTAGCATGTGTGCAACCCAGGGAGCCATCATTATTTCTGTTCAACTCCATATCAAGACCCTAAACAGGCAGAGTGGAGGGCGTGGCCATTTTAACTGTATGTACCTCACACCCAGTGGAGCCAAAAACATAGGGGTTCCCATGATTTTTTGTTTTGTCAATAGGAAAATCTATGAAAAACAACTATGAACATAATCACAATTAACATTTCAAAGGCAGATATTTGCAGCACATTATGATTGAGGCATAGTGTGGCAGGCAAATTGATTACTTGTAGTTCCTTTACTGGGATCTATATTTTGTAGTTGACAGTAGTCTTTCCTGTGCAAGTCTTCTGCATAAGTTGGGCCGATTTGTTTGGGGTTTTTTTGCTTTTTTTTTTTTTTTTTTTTTTTTTTTTTTTTTTTTTTTTTTTTTTTTTAAGGGAAAATTTTGAAACCTGTTTTTCAACATGGGGGCAACTATCTCTCAGATACACTGGCAGGAGGGAAGGAGTGTTTATCTTTTTTTTTTCCCAAAGATTTCCCTCTTAACCTTCACCATTTTCAATTCAAAATTACACAAATTTCCAAAATTTAATTTGCAAGTTTCACATCATCATCTTAACAAAAGCTTAATAAGAAATTATTCATGCAGCATGGTGTGTACATTTACGTCTGCATAAACTGTCAATCAGGTTGATAATATACTTGTTATTAACATGCAGGTAAGGGAAATCTCCGGCTTTGGACAGGGATGGAGTGAAACCTCTGAATTTACTCTTTCAGATATTATGTACTTCTGTTGGGTGTTTTTGTGAAAGGTAGATTCTAGATACCTTGTAAAATGCAAAATAAAACCAAAAACAAAAAAAACCAAGGCCTTCTGCACATTATGGGTTCTTAACTCATTCAATACCAGTCCCTGATTTTTCAGTAATTTTCCTAGATTTAAGATGACAGTTGCATATTTAAATTCTTCTTGAAAAGAGCTTTTATTCAAGTACCAACATGCCTATAGTCTTAAGTCAGTGCCAGAACCACTGACCAAGGCCTGTCACCATAGTGTGGAATGAGTGAAAAGCAATGAGAAGTGGCCCTTTATGTACAACAGGTGGTCCAGAGAACAGTTGTCACCATATATATATGTTAACTGTATGAACGTACACAAGTGCTTTATTTTCCCTAAAACACAAAAAATGGAGAGAAAAAAAAACACTACCCCCACCCAAAAAAAAAAAAAAAAAGAAAAAAAAACATCAAAAGCAGTATAATTTGAGTGCTGTGCACGCATGTTGTGTGGTGTTGTGTGGTACACGTACGTACTGCCAGGTACTGAACCCTGGCCGCCCTGTCACGGTACACCGAGTGAGTCACTCACTCAGCATGAGTAGGCCTTTGCTGGGGCGAGGAGGGAGGGCAATTGCTGTCCTAAACAGGTCAAGACAAAAGTTTGCATGCACAATAATCAGCGTTCAAAGTAAGGCCTTTTTACTTGTCCAAGACAAATTATGTGAAGGACAAGTATACTTGCTACTGTACTTGCCCACATCTTATATGCATTTCAACAAGAGCAACGCTCATTTTTTTTTAAAAGGAGTGAACAAAGTTCCTTAATTCTGTTACCTAATTGTATTTTTCACTTGCAGCTTACTGCATCTGTGACAGCAGGTCTTGACACCTGAGCCAAATCATATTTTGTCATAACAGGGGTCAACATTGTTACTTAAGGACAGCCAGTACAAAACAATTACCTCCAGAAATCTGAGCCGTCTTTGAAGTAGCTTTTCACGGACAATTAATCGCGGTCTTTTTGGAACAATGTGGTAAAATTTCCGAGACCCCTGCAGCCTTACCCTCACTTTTCCGGGGCTGACTTTCCATTTGAAAGAGTTTCAAGTTCCCAGCCACCAGGTCACTTTTGCAGGCACTTAACAGTGCGCACAGTCAGAATCGCCAGAAAGAAGCACATGGTACCTACAACGTCTTCATTGAGGTGCCATTAGGCGTCATACTCTAGCACAGACACAAGGGAGGGATGTATATTTGTGTTCACAAGGTGTTTGTTTTTGCTGTTTTTCATTATTTAAGCCAGCGTTAATATGCTGCCCGCTAAGGTTGCCTCTTACCATGTGCGGGAAAACTAGCAGCCAATTAGGGATAAATGGTGTGCCAGAGGAATTGGCATGTGTTTTGTTTTTAGCGGCCTTAGGTGGCAGCTTGAAAGAGAGTTGGGTCTGGGGGGTTAACATGCATGAGCAAGTTATCACCTGTATGGGGAGGGGCCCGCTTGCTGGGGGGTCTCCTGATATGTATGTCCATCTTTTACTTGCCTGGCCACAGGAACAACTCTCCATAACAGTCAGGACATGAGCAAAATTGAGGTACTGAGAAACTTCGTGTTTTCACTAACCCTTTCAGCACCAAGCGGTAGGCATGATGGTACTGGAATGACAGGTAGTCGTACTTCAGAACACATCAACTTTTGTCAAAATTGGAAAAGAAAGAGTGAAACAGGAAAAAAATGGTAATGAAAATAATGCAAAAAAAAAAACACCCCTTCATTGGATCTTGTTTGAGAGAGCATAGAAATTGTCAGGTTGTACCTGCAAAATTATCAGTCTAGTGCCAGTGCCCAGTCAGAATGTTGACAAGCTGCATGCCAGTACTTGCTGTGGATGATGAGTGCAAGAGACCTGGACACATATGGAGGTGAACCATGTGACCTCTGACCCCCGCTCCCACCTGGGCCTGCAGTCCACATGTCTTGTGGGTGCACCGGTCTGACAACTGGGAAATTTCTGCATGGGGCAAAACATGTTCCACTTATGAAACACCTTTGTTTATTTTCAAAGAAAGTTGAATATTAACTGTGAGAAATAATAGTATATATACTATTAGGTATACAGGGTAATGTTTTCTACCTTATATTTATTTCATAGTATTTCCATAGGCCTTAGAAGGTTCATTACCATTAAAATATGTTAAGTTGGTTCGTCTCTGTTGGCAGTAGTGAAGCATGTTACCAGTAGAGGGCACTACAGCTAACTGCCTGCAGGTGGAGACATCTGGGGATAAGCAAAATGAGCTGCATTCGTTCATTAAAAATGTCATGTGACACAGGATGTAGGTACTGTCACCGTGCAGGGTAGCGTGTCGGACGTGTTGGGTGTGGTTATATCACTTTATATGTTCCTTAATGAGCAAATAGATACATATTGATGGTCACTGATATAAGGGACCACTTATGCAAAACTTTAACATATTCCCAAAAATCTCCAGAAAGGAAAACAAAAAACTGTTGGCATTAACCTTGAAGGACCTTAGTTGACTTGCAATTTAACCCTTTCCGTCTTGAATTAAGACTGAGTCAACAGCTTTCCTTGGCATGGGTTGGGCACTTAGTGCCCAGCCCATGCCAAGGCAAGCTGTTGACCTGGGGCATGTTATCTTGATAGGTCTCATCTTCAATTCTCAATCAAATTGCCTTTCATTACTGTTGAAATTAGCTGAAAATATTGGCAGCAGACGACATTTGACCAGAAGCCAGTTTTGGCCGGTTTAAGGGGCAAAGGGTTAACAGAAATATCTGCCACTTCTCCCTGTGACACATTTGCTCTGAATTATTCATCCAAAATTGCAAATACCAATAGTCAACAGCTGTACTCCTGTTTTCTGGGTGCCAGAGTGGATGGCAACAAGGAAAGTTGTTGACCCAGTCTACAAAGTGTTAAGTGGTGACTGCTGTGATTGGAGATTACTATGTTTCTCTTGCAGACTGGACAGTAACTTACAGGCTTCACTATTTTTGAATACAGTGTGAATAGCAAGGCTAGGGGAATGTTGTACCCATTTACTGGTACATATAAAATGACAGTCCCTTGCTGTCTCAGATATGGATTTAGTTGTTCCGTCCTCTGCTGTAATAACCTAGTACACTTTAGTTAACCATGCCAATGTTTGTTTTTGAATATTGCATTTAGAAAAAAACCCAACTCATGAAACCTAATTTTAGGCCCAGTATATTCTACAAGTCAAACTGGGCTTGAAGGGATGCTAAATAAAACAAGTTTTTACAGCAGTGTACAGTTAAGTAGTAATTTATCTTTTGGCGTGGATAGTCCTGCTTTAAATTACCAGTCCTGTCAGGAACCAGGGCCTCCCGTTTGTTACTGTCAGGCAAAACTTCACCTTGACAACTGGGCCAGAATTTGTGCACATGTGTACTTGGTAACATAGGGCAAAAACGGCACAGCTTAACATACACAAACCCTTTGTTTTGCATTTCTTTTTTTTCCCCAAAAAGTGCAAGAATAGTAGTCTTACATTTCTGTATATATTTGTCAATGTTAGATGTGCTGTAATGCTCAAATTTCTGTCTGGTTCATTGATTTGTGGGAAAAAATCCATCAAAATGAAACTTCATTACTTTGAAGGGTCAATACATGTATTTCCTGGCAAATTTGAAGGGTTTTTTTTTTGGGGGGGGGGGGTCAAATTTCTGACCACCTGCAAAGGATGATTACAATAGAGAGCTGTAGACTGAGTCAATGTCTCTGGCTTCCCTTTTTAGTGGGGAGCTGTAGACTGAGTCAATGTCTCTGGCTTCCCTTTTTAGTGGGGAGCTGTAGACTGAGTCAATGTCTCTGGCTTCCCTTTTTAGTGGAGAGTTGCAGACTGGTCAATGTCTGGCTGAACTCTTTTAGGCGGACAGTTGTAGACAGTCAAATTTACGCTCTTGTAGTGGAGAGTTGCAGACTGAGTCAAAGTCTGGCTTAACTCTGGTGGTGTTCAGTCATAGACTCAGTCAAACAACTTTTTTCCCCCTTGGAAATACAAATGTATAGGCATGTTGGTACTTCAATGAAAAGGATCTCTGCATGAGAGAAAGTTTAGTTTAAAATCAGTTCAATAATAAGTCAGACCAAGATAACTGTTGTTGCAGTTGGCATTAAAGAGCTATAAGGGTCCCGGGTCACAGATACAAGAGCCCTATAGTAATCAACTGGTCCATCTGTATGTCCATCTGTATGTCCATCTGTATGTCCGTCTCTACGTTTTCCATGTCCGGGCAATACCTTGCCATGTTTTTATTCAGTTGACTTCAAAGATGGTCAAAGTATGCATCTAGGTCAAACCTTGGCTGGGATTGTTTATGGGTGACCTTGACCTCAAGATCAATGTCACATGGGCTTACAACTGAAATGGAGTTTTGTGCAATATTAGTCTCAAGAACAATTCAATGCAAGGTCTTTGCCACATAAATTAATTGATATTTTTCATGACCTTGGGGTCAAGTGTCAATGTCTATGTTTATTTTATTTTTCAATTGTAATAGACTTTATTTTTCAATTGTCTGAAGTAGTCTTAGTCAACAGCTTTCCTCGGTACACTGTATGCATTGCTCACAAAGTGTCCCGAGGAAAGCTGTTGACTCAATCTTAAATCAGCACTTTAAGGGTTAAGACACCTTATATCTCTAGAGGAGAGTTCACTTTTGACTTGTCACAAGTGATCAAGGTGATGACATCCTTGTTTACATGTATGAATTCAGGACCAAAGTCATATGTCTACATGGAAAAAAATTTTAGTTTTCCATACAATAATTCAAGAACAGGTTCATGATGCTTCAAAATTACATAGCATATGTATCTACGTAGCTTAGGAATTTGCTTGTGACTGCAATCGAGTGCCCTCGACCTCCAGGAAATGTCACATGACTATCTATCTATCTATCTATCTATCTGTCTGTCTGTCTGTCTGTCTGTCTGTCTGTCTGTCTGTCTGTCTGTCTATATATATATATATATATATATATATATATATATATATATATATATTGGTGCTTTAGGGGGGCCCTTGATGACCTGGTCATATTGTTCTAGTCAGGGGTCCCAAGGTATTTTCCCTCTGAGACCAAGTCAAACCTTAAAACTTGCCCAGTGTTGCTCAGTGTTGCTCAGTCAGTCATTAGTGCTCATAAAATGGGGAAAATACCAAGTGCCTCAATTTGTAGTTTTAACATTGCGTAGGAAGTCACGACCCAACTGTTCCCTGTCCTTGTTCCAGCTGAAGCAGGAGTGCATGGCCAAGCAATGCTAAAACCAAGGACCAGTAAATTTAGGGTATACATGTATATATATATATATATATATATATATATATATATATATATATATATATATATATATATATATATATATATATATATATTTTTTGCATGACCAGTCTATCATGTGTAAGATCGCTGTGTCCCAGGTGCCTCAAGTAACTACCACAGGAAAAAAAAAGAGACTTGTACATCTATTATATACTAAGTGATCTCTTTATGTATCTCTGTATATCAATGCCTGTATGTGAACCATGCATCTAGTCATCCTGGGATGAGACTCACAGGCAAGCAGTTGCAGAAGTAATATTTGTCACTAAGGAACAAAATAGCACTTAGCCCTGCGGAGCCGTCTGTCATGAATGCCAGTGATGACTTTGTTGGAAGCTGCATTGCCTAGTGGCTTGTGAACAGGCAATTGACAATGTAAAGATTGCTGCCAGACCTTGGGCCTTTGTGTTCCTATTACACAGCAAGGGTCTGATGGGGGCTGTATATTTCCTATTTTTTTTCTGATTTATAGTTATTGGATTGGTCCAGACATATTTTTGTGTTCACTTTCCTGTCAGATTGGACAGAGCCAATCTCAATATACCTGCCAATTTTGCTTTTCAAGGCTGTATAATTGAATACATGCCAACAAGGTTTTTTCATGTGTTTTTTTTTTTTTTTTAATTTTTCATGGGTGTGTTGCTCAAGTAGCTTCCACCAGGACTTCTGAGTGGTCTTAAGGCTTGTGCTTATCACTATTTGTGAAATTACAGCTCTGCAGTCAAGTTGTCTCAAGTATGTGTGTAGGTCCACCACAACAATAGACTGGCTCACATACACTGCCAACATAGACTGGGTCAGTGGGATCTACCAATAGCAATATTGCTGTTGTAAAACCTTAACTCATTCCATACCAGTGCCTGATTTTTCCGTATATTTATGTAGATTTAAGACCACAATTGCATATTTAAATTCTTCATGAAATGAGCTTTCATTCAAGTACCAACATGCCTACAGTCTTAAGTCAGTGGTTCCAGGCAGTGCCAGAACCACTGACCAAGACCTGTCACCATAGTATGGAATGAGTTAATGCAGGTCTGCAACAGCAATAAAATAAGCACAGTGAAACCCGTCTTGAGAGAACACACCTGATGAGAACCAAAATTGTGGTGTATCAACATCTTCCGTCTGAGGTATGGACTAAGGGAATAATATTGTATAAGGTGTGTTGAAATGATGGTCTTTTAAGGCAGGTGGTATCTCATTGGAGTGGTCTGTCAAGACAGGTACTTTTGTATAGCATTAGATGATCCCATTGATAACAGAGTAGGATGACTGCTGTTGCACAGTCACAGTCACAATGGAGAGTGGGAAAGGGGTTTTCCATACTGGCGTACTGGGGCATTTTATTTACCATACTGCCGTACTGGAAGCCCTCTTATTTTACGTACTTCGTACTATCCAAAATTTTGAAAGATTTTTATTTTCCATACTGCGTACTATAGAAAAATAATTGCCTGTACCAGCGTACTGAAACCCACCCCCCCTTACCCCCCTTCACAATGGGGCTGATCAACAGCAAATTCTGAAGAAGAGCACTACTATTTGTAGTCTAAGTGGGTCCTACCAATAGCACAGATACATACTGAGTGGGTACTATTCATCAGCATAGTATAGTTTTCTTTGTGAACAAACTCCATTCTTCATTTAAGTACCATTCCCCCAGGCTGAAAAAAGGCACAACCTCACATACTTCAGAGCTTCTTCTGGAAATTTTACTTCCGTAGCCATATTTGCATCAAATGGCTCAGGTGAAATTTTGTCGCCATTTTTTCCATGTTCTAGGCAGCGCCAAAAGTTGTAGCCAAAGAGGTATTGGTACTTCAGCATTTGGCTAAAAAAATTGTAGTTTAAAAAAGGAAAAAAAACTAACTACAGAGTACAGAGGACACCCTGATCCTGAACTCATTGCAGGGTACCATATGGGTCAAGATATGAGAGGTGGTCACATGATATCTCATGTCATGTTTGATTGGTCCTGAGGTGTCAGGTGATACCTCTTTCCTAGTGGTACCCTCTTGACTTATCCATTTGCCAGAACAGAATAATCACGTGAAAACTGCACATCGCAGTTGCCAAGGTTAAAATGTGCTATGTGTAAATTTTGCCCAAATTGAAATTTGGGGCAATACATAATCTTCATCATGTTTTCTGTTGCAATGGGTGCAATATTTTGGGTGACCTTGGCTTATAAACTGAAGGTCGTTAAAATTGATATTAAAAAAGACATATTATGTGACATTGTCAAACCAAAAGCAGCTATGTAGTGGTTGTCGTGCCAAAGCTGTTGTGTGGTATTTTTATTGTGACTCGCACTGGAAAAATTGAAGCTATTCAAATTTGTCAGTAGAACGAATTTTAAAATGGTAAATCAGTGGTTGACTGAAGAAGAAAGGGAAAATTTTGAAAATGTGGTAGGGGTATTTGGAGAAATTATCAACAGCCAATCCACAGCAGGTTTTAATTGTCAGAAAATTTTGCCTTGCAGGTGTTGATTGAAAAATCTTCTTTGCACATTTCCCACAATGCTATAAATATTGCATAAGAGATTTTACCTCAACCACAGTGACATGGCTTCATGGTCGCATTTAATATAAGGTCACTGGTGCCATAAATGACATGACAGCATACAGAATAAAGGAGTAGATGGCCCATCAACATTGTTAAGTGGCTTCAATAGGTTTTATAAAAATACGTATATATGGACCAGTGATCAGCGCAGAAATTCCCACACTGTTGCTGCTGATTACGGTGATTGTACCGAGGTTCGTGTAGATATATGCATGGATACAGTGAATTTATGATGCCTTTCATCTGGTATGCACTGCGGTATATATCACTGACTTACAGGAAGGGGTGGGAGGTCAATTACATATAATGTCACTTTCTGCGATATGACAACGGGAATTTTATGCTATATATGCTCTGAATGAGACAAATTGCTATGTATAAATCATTATAAAGACGGAAACAAAGTTGAGAAATAATTCAATCCAGGGGCAGTCATTGGGAATATATCCCTGTCTTCCCCAACCATCACAATAAAGTGGTTGCTTTTTGTGTGAAATGGTGTGGACGTGATACAGACAGGCAGCGGAACACAAAGCATTCAGAGAGTCGTATGACAGTGGCACAGTGCAGCGTTCACTACCCGTCCCATCCACAGAGAAGGAGACACAGGTGAGAGAGGAGGAGTCAGAGGTCACATGGCTTGACACCCGACTCTTTCACGCCCAAGACACTTCGTATGGAGGGTACACACAAGATGAAACGTTTCTTATCAGTGGAAAGTATCAGATTTTATTGTATAAATGGTTATATTCTTTAAAGAAAACCATGTTTTAATAAAAAAAAAAAGAGACTCTAGAAACATGACAGTTTGTTCGGCAATTGGCTCCATTTAGAAATGTTTACACAACACAATACAAGAAGTAAAGGAGCAGCTCGCTGATGACGGATGCCCAATGGATGCCGGCAAAAGGTAAAAGTGTTGAAGATTGCGGCAATCTTGGGGTCTGACAATTGAGGAAAAACCACATTTCAAAGTCAGTGATCCATGTACAGTTGGTAATGCTGGGGTCAGCTCAGTGATAGATAGGGGTAGGACCACACTACAATGACATACCAGTCTGAATAGATCCAAGTGACACATCAGTATATCACTGCCATACAATAGAACTCTTCCACTGACAGTCAGATAGGCACAGGCTCACACTGAGGGGGGCAAAGGGGTGTTCAGTGGTGATGTGCTAGGCATTTTTATTTAGGTGCTTAATGGAATTCTCATTATTTCCCATAGTTTGCCTCTGCCATCATTTCTAACTTTTCTATACCTGTCATCATTTGTAAATTTTCTTATTATCTGTACCTAGTACTAGGACCAAGGTATGACCTGTACCAGCATACTCAGGGGGCATCCCCACCCATTCCACCCCCCCCCCCATTCTCCAACCCACCCCCTAACTTTTTAGCCTGTTGTAACCTTCCATTTTCTGACTTGCCCCAGGCAGCTCTGAGATCAAGTGTTCTATGTCCTTGCTCTAATGGAATTCAATTTCCTCTGGTGTTAAATTTCCTGAATTTTAGGACTGCATTCCAAAAGTAGCACAGCATACCAATGCAAAATATTCTTGGGTCAAACATTTTTTTAGAAAAAAGTTAATGGGAAAAATTGATTTTGTATGTG
Source organism: Hermodice carunculata (assembly GCA_964020975.1). Classification (NCBI taxonomy): domain Eukaryota; kingdom Metazoa; phylum Annelida; class Polychaeta; order Eunicida; family Amphinomidae; genus Hermodice; species Hermodice carunculata. Next base: position 1,193,737 of record CAXHWN010000555.1, read on the forward strand.
AAGCCCACAAATTGAAAAGTTAGGTGGGGTGTGTGCTATTGTTAGGAGATGTGCTACAGTTGGAGTGAATACGGTATGTATATGCATGTAATTTCAAATATTCTTGCCAACATAATATATTAGGGAAAAATGAAAGTGACAAATTCATACATGAAAGTACTATTTTCCCCTCACTATAATCCAGAGTCCATTTAGTGGACTGCCTCACAGCAAACTCGCCTTAAAATGGGATATTTAATCGAGAAATATTAGGAAAAGTCTCTGGAAGCCAAGGGACCCACCTCCTACTAAGGGGCCTTAGAAATCAGAATACTGTACCACAGAAATTAACCCTTTCAGTGCCAAGCATCACTAAAGCTGATGTACTTAAGTCAAACTAGTCAGAATTATAACAAGGATCCAAGATTCTTACAGTTCTTAAAAAGACCTTTCATTCAAATACCAGCATGCCTATAGTTCCATAGAGAATATCCCAGGTCAACAGCTTTTCTCGGCTCAGAATGCACCCAGTGCATGCCAAGAAAAGCTGTTAACTCAGTCCAAAATTTTGCACTGAAAGAGTCAAACGTCTGACAGTGTATTTATCGTTTTTGACCCTTTCCCACTCAAAGTAGCCAAAGGTGTCTTCACACTCGTAAAATGTAGGCTAGTTAACTATTTATTACGCCCACTCCCTTGACTGAACAAGTTTCAGAGGTATAATGTTTGCAGCTTCTCCAACTGTCCCTTTGACATTCTGACTATCTGTTCATAGCAGATTCTTTGCTAATAAAATACCTTATGATTCACAGACCATCAAACTCACATTTAGCTCTATTGTACTTTGATACTATTTCTTGACTTGACTACATTTTTGGTGACCTTTACCCCATTTTCAAGGTCACAGGAGCCACATGTGCCAATCAGTGGTGGGTATGCAATCTGCAAGAGATGTCTGTGGTAGTGTCTTCAATGGAGACAGTTTTTGCAAGAAGGCGAGAGATTCAACTCTTGTGTTGTTGATGGTCTAGTTTAAGGCGTGGAGTGCTGGCTGTAGGTGGCGCTCAATTGACCTTGCCTTAGAATACTTGAGTCCATCATAGTGACTTCATTTGCAGAGAGAAAAATGGCCAAAGCTCAAATTTGAAAGAGCTGATGAGCTGCTTAATCAACACAGAGGTGGTGGAGTGCTGCAGAAATCTTTAAGAGTCCAACTAAAGTGAAACTGACAGTTTTGGGTCGATATCTATGCAGTGAAGTGACCACAATATTCATGAGTTTAACCGTAGGGATACCCATAACTATACATCCATTCCTTATCACTGCTGGTGGACCACAGGCACAGGTACAGGGGAAGCCATATGGTGGACCATGCTACATTAACACTGGCTATTCCTGCTTTGCCACTGGCTTTGCAAAACAATATCTGTACCCCCTTTTTTGTGTAGAAAATATCAACAACTACCTGTCTTTGACATACAAGTTTGTGAATGTCTAATTGTAATAGATTAATAGATCAGCGGGTTATCAGGAGTATAATTACATCTTGGGAGGAGTAACATTTGTTAGAACAGCCCAGAAGTGCTGGACAGCACCAACTGCAAAGTACATTAAGCACCGTCCTGATTGAGTTAGCTCCTACCATGTAAATTTTATGAGCCGAGTACAGTTTACTTGTAGCTCTGTCAAATTGCATTACTGTTTCAAGACACCCTGTGGCATTCAAGGCAGATCCAAGTCTGGGATAATCTGCACAATATAGCAGCCTTTGAAAATTGCCATGTACATTTGTAAGTGTCACAACTGAACTTGGAAGTTTAGAACAAAAATAAATGAAAGATTGGATGGAGAGAGAGAGAGAGAGAGAGAGAGAGAGAGAGAGAGAGAGAGAGAGAGAGAGAGAGAGAGAGAGAGAGAGAGAGAGAGAGAGAGAGAGAGAGAGAGAGAGAGAGAGAGAGAGAGAGAGAGAGAGAGAGAGAGAGAGAGAGAGAGAGAGAGAGAGAGAGAGAGAGAGAGAGAGAGAGAGAGAGAGAGAGAGAGAGAGATTTCCATAATATTACGGACCTGTGCTATTGCACTCAACTGGTCGCTTCACAAGTGTGCCGCCTCTTCAGTTTCCATGACTTTCATACCAGTCTTGCCTATTTGCAGAGGATAATATCAACTCTGCAGACTTAGAGGCAAATCCTTCTTCATTTACTGATTCCAGAATTAGAAATTTGGGTAAGATCCTCAGAATTAATTCCAGTACATAAATCATGCTAAAGTAAACTGCCAATTTTCTGTCAATACAGCCTCAAGCTGCCACTCACAGCACAGGACATGATTAAATTGGAATTAAGCTCTGCAATTTGTACGTAGATCTGATGTCAATTAGTTTGAAGCCCTAAATACATGTACCTTGTCGCTATACAATCTGGTAGGCTAAAGGTTATGTGTGCACTATGAGTATTGGTGTCTATAGTTACAAATTATACAATGACGGCGATACCAGATGTACTTTGTCCGTAACTCACAGCGGAACCTCTCTCTTGAGACCACTCCTTCAACTTATGAGACCTCCCCATTAGACCATCATAATGGTCTTGGGAGACAGGTGGTGCATATCAGATATTGCTGTAAAGTCATCAGACTTACAGCCATGAATTTGTTGGGGCAGGAGAGCTGCAATATTAGTGGTCAAAAAAGAGGACATTTGCTGTCAAGTCTGAAAGAGTTCTTGAGAATTCTCTTTGCTTGCGGCCAGCATTAGCCTCATGCAACAGATTTTAAGGCAACCTCCACCCCCCCACCCCCACCCCCGGTAGATAAGATGATTGGTGTTTGATGTAGATGGTGGAGTTTTATATACTGTAAATTGAATTTATTTTTGCATGTATAAATTTTCACGGTTTTCTTATTTTTGACATTTCACTGTAATGCTAATTTCACTGTTTTGGACATAATTCCTATCAAATCGATGTTAACACTTTCCAGTCAGAGTCTGCTTATACGCAGACTCATGCAAATTACCATTGCAGTTGGAGTCTGCATGTACACGGACTCATCTTCCTAGATCATTTTATTGGTTATTTTGCATGTGAGAACCACCAATTTGTACTTAACATCATCTTGAACATATAAACTTCCCGTCATAGCAATTACTTAGTGATTGGAACGCTATCATAAATTTTGTACGGGTTTTTGAAGTTGAGGTAGGCACCTATCAATGTTGATATGTGTGAAAGGTAACATGAGATACACTGCATCACGGCAGCCAGAGGCCGTAAACGGTTTACAGTGTTTTTATTTTCGCGGCATTGTGCCATCAGCGAAATAAGCAAAAATAAGAGTACAGCGAAATTAAAGCAATTTACAGTATGCTAATTGATCAGATAAGATTGCTGCTAAAATCTCTGTAGGTATCTCAAAAGAAAAAGGATACTCTTCTGACATGACATTATTTGCTATATGTAGGACCCCAGGAAATAAATCTTTTGTATTATCACAGTTTATGTGAAATTAGTACATCACAAAGGAGACATTAAAATGGATGCAGTTCTTGGTCATGGCCATTTTCAGCATGTTATAAAGTGTAGTACATGTAGTTGTGATATTTCTGGAGTATTGTATTATAAGAATAGCCTTAAGTTGGTTTCGGAAGAGTTGCAAAAGATAGCATTTGGGGCATCCCAGATAGATTAAAAAAATAGTATTTGATCTCATGGAAGGATGATGACAGAGAATGTGTTGTGCTGTGGAATGTTGTAAAAGAAACTGGGTAATGGGGTGTCTCATGATATAGTGTGGGCTGTTTCAGAAGTAAAGGGGTAAAAGGTTGCATTTGGTGCAGTAAGTTTTGCTAGGGCTATATAGAAGACAGCGATTTGCACATTTTGGAAACGTAAAAAAAAAAAATAAATGAATGGGATGTCAAATTCTGGCTCCTTGTGCATTCTATGCGTAAAATTCTGCAAAGGTTAATATTTGGGTGAGACTCTACCAGAAAGGAAAGTAAAGAAAAAAAATCCAAATATGTATAAGGCTTCACCAAACACCAGTCAACTATGCCGAGGCAGTAAAATTAAATTTATTGAGCTTTGCATTGTTACATGATGGCAGTGGAGCTCTCCTATTCACAGAGGTGGGAATGTATTATAAAAGCAACATCAGATCTCTGCTGGTAGGATTTCCCTGTGACAGGCCTCTACGAAAGATCCATTCATACAGTGAAACCTGTTTTGAGACACCACCCCTAGAGCAAGCCAAAAAGTGGTCACATAAGGCAGGTGGTCTCTCAATGGAGGTATAATAACATGGGAAAGATAGCAAAAGGGGCATAGTAAACATGGTCTGAAAAGGCAGGTGGTCTTTCAACACAGTGGTCTCTCAAAACAGGTTTCACTGTATATGACGAAACGTTGGTCATACAAATATAGATACAGGTAAAACAGTTGTAAGGAATGCTCTAGAGGCACAACTTCCAGACAGCCGGAGTGACATGGTCAAATACTTCTCATATTAGATGCATAAATATTGTAAGTGATGCCAGATGGTTGTATCCCGTGTGATAACAAACACACATAATTGTGTGTAACTGACATATAGTAATCTCCTAAATGCTGTTCACTGATGCTTCTACAGTGTCCAGCATGATGGCAAAGGGTAAGTGTTCTCTTATCAAAAGGAGAGTAAGTGTTCTCTTATCAGGGCGGGAGAGCAGATCTCAGCCCACATCTCTGGTAACCCCTTGCCTTCTAAGAAATACATCAGTTGTGCTCATTCGAAACTCTGTGAGGATTCCAGATTCAAGTATCTTGTGACAAGACACTTCTTTCAACTGGTAGCATTTCTGTTTTCCCTCAGGAAAAAAGTTGTAGCACAACTTTGTCAAGGAAAGTTGTTTCTTCAGTCTGTAACAAAGTAGTGAAGGGGTTAATGTCCTGTCTAAGGTACACATGTAAAGACTGGTGTTAGAGGAATATAGGTTTCAACTTGGCTAAATTCATGTGTAATATCACACCCAGGTCAATTTGTCTTGCAACAGTGAAACCTCCCAACCTCCTTCCTGCGGACAGAGATTGGATCTTTCAAAGGTGACTCATCTAGTGCTTCCTCCTTTAATGAAGAAAGCTTGCTGGTTACTTCAATAGCCAATGGTATTGTGTTTTGAAAATGTTCCTACATAACTGAATGTTTCGGATCGAGAGAATTCCCACCAAACTTCAACTTACAGTTAAGTCTGCTTTAATTAAGAATTCTGTCTCATCATTCAGCTACGTATGCCTGGTGGTCATGTCAGATGTTTAAAGTACATAAAATCTCAACTTTGGGCATGGTTTGTATTCAAAACCAGAGCAAAATTATACCGAGTCAAATGTCAGTTGCAAAAGATCTATCCTGGCTGTCAATCGTCGGTGATATTTGTCAGGTTTACATTCAGTTCTATAAAAACTGCGTGTATCAGTGATCACCCCGCCCTCCTTGACCAGGCAGAGTGGGAGCCAGACCAACAAGACTGACGGACCATCTATTGTTTTGAAATAATACACTCACCTGGGGAGCATACTGAGTTTGGTTATAAAGTGAGACGTTTCAATGAAAAAATTTCCTGACCTGTCATGGGCACAGAAAGTGCAGATATATAGAATGCAGTAATTTTTGTGCTTTGAATGCAGACAATTTCTATCAGGGATTGTCTAATATCTGGGAGAGTGGATCTTTGGGGGCAGAAGTGGACATAGATATCAGAACAGCTAGATCACTGAGCCAATCCTGGAAGTAGATTTTGACATTGATCCAGGTCTCTGGTGAAGCCTTGCCAAGTGCAGTGAGCCTAAATTTCAGTAAGAACTGTGATGGTCTTTGCGATTAGGTGGAGTATATGCGAAACAAAACTCCCTATCGTACAGCATTGTATCCATGCCAAGCCCCATTGACACAGACAAAACAGCAAGTAATGGAGTTAGGTTGATCTGTTCAGGAGCAGAATAGTCTTGTGTGATGAGCCCATAAAAAACAAAAAAACAAAAGAAGATTGAGGACAGTGGAGGCATAGATGTGTGCTCTGCCACAGCAATCCCATTGGTCTATGAAAGATTACTGTCTTCTTGGTCATACCACGCATTAAGTCCACTCTGCTTCATTGCTACACTTTCGCCCTATTCCCATGCCCCTCAAGAGATGCTGATTTATCTGCGGTTTACTCTAAGAGATGCAATTTGTGATCACCCTGGTACCATTATTTAATATCAGGGACTGGAGTTTTACAGATATCTGCCTGTCTTGTGACAGCATGGCTTAAGGGAGCAGTATCAGTGAGGCCACGGATATGATTTGTATGCAAGACAGCATGGCTAAACGACAGGCGAGGGAGGGTTAAATTTGGCATCGGGGCAACTCATGCACATTTCAATGGACCATCATTAGAAGTGTAGACATGGATAATTGCGGGAAGAGTGTAAAAGGTGCTGATGATGTTGAATTCATCGGCTGCTGTGAGTGATAATACAGTCACTTACATGACACGCACACGAGTCAGGATGGGTGTAAAGCACCGCATTAGCCAAATCTGTTGTCTTTGATCTTAAGCGAAGATTTGACACCTTCATGTGTCGCCAATCACCACTGGGCATGGAATATTCTCACACCCAGCACATGTGCAGAATAACATAAAGGACCTTGATCTGCTGTTTTGATAAAGTAGTCCTTTATCTTGGCTTGACATGGAATAAAGGAATGTTCTTGCAGAAGTTCTTTGAACATTTATGATCGAGCCAATGCAACATTTTGAAAAATCGCGAAAATAATAGGTTTTGTGTCTGATGTCCCAAAGCATGGGACAAGTGGTGAGTACAGGTGTATTATACCTGTCAGTGCTCAGCTTTCACGCTCCTGGCTGTATACTTGACAGAATACCCATCTAGGACTCATTGTACTATCTGTGTTGTAATTTGAATGAAGGTTGATGGGTGCTTGCGCGTTAGGCCATCGGCGTGTGTTTCATGTGTAGTGATATAATATATGTAACTTGACATGTTTGTCAGGCAATTTCCTGTTTTTGTACAGTTGTCAGTAAAAGGCAAAGCAAGCTAGATAGCTGATACAGTAGTCCCTCCTTTGAGAGACCATCCCTGGTGCCACCCAAAAGGCGGTCACATAAAGCAGGTGGTCCCTCAAAGGAGGTATAAATAACATGAAAAGTACTACAGAGAGACCTGACAACTGTGGTCTCTCAATGGAGGTAGTCTCCCAAAGGAGTGGTCTTTCAAAGGAGGGACTACTGTACTGTCAAACCTGTCTTTAAGAGACCACCCCTGAGAATAACCAAATTGTGGTCTCTCATGCGAGGTATGATCTGAGTGAAAAATACTGAGTAAAGTGTAGTAAAGAGGTGGTCTTTGAAAGCAGGTGGTCTCATAGGGGGCATGAGCTCACTGGAAAATACTATGTAAAGGTGATTGAAGAGATGGTCATTCAAGGCAGATGGCCTCTCACTGGAGTGGTCTCTCAAGACAGGTACCACTGTACATCACTATACATATGTGTGGCACTCAATCACGGCAAACTGTCCTCCTGTACATGTACTTTATTCTGGGATTACTTCTTATGTCTGGGATGCAGCAGTTATTATATATGCATGAAAGTTGCTCTTTCAATCAAGAAAGGACAGACAGAAGTCAACAAGGTATCTCAATCTTCATCTCTGTTGGGTTGGTCCCGCGTATAAACCAAAAATTTCCAGTCCCTCGCTTTTTCTTGCTGTGGCAGAGACTTTGATCAATAAGTGATGAAATACACTCAGTGAGGGCAAATTGTGCAGCGGCAATTGTACACTGCTGGAGGAAATGGAATTGTATTAGGGTTCTGTGATTGTCCACACAGAGTGTGGGATAGTCATAAATTGCCTGTGCCTATTTGCCTAGTATATTTATCAGTTTTACTGGCCATGCTGAAAGAACAGCGTGCACCAGCCACAGCTGTAGACAGCAGGTACACCAGGCTGATCAACCCTACTGATTTATGCAGACAGTATTAATTAATTTGGTATATCTGTATTAATATACCCATGCTGATTTCCACGGAGGGTATTAACTGAGTTGGTTTGTCAGTACTGGTCTACCCATGCTGATTTCCACAGAGGGTATTAACTAAATTGGTTTGTCAGTACTGATCTACCCATGCTGATTTCCACAGAGGGTATTAACTAAATTGGTTTGTCAGTACTGGTCTACCCATGCTGATTTCCACAGAGGGTATTACCTAAATTGGTTTGTCAGTACTGGTCTACCCATGCTGATTTCCACAGAGGGTATTACCTAAATTGGTTTGTCAGTACTGGTCTACCCATGCTGATTTCCACAGAGGGTATTACCTAAATTGGTTTGTCAGTACTGGTCTACCCATGCTGATTTCCACAGAGGGTATTACCTAAATTGGTTTGTCAGTACTGATCTACCCATGCTGATTTCCACAGAGGGTATTACCTAGACAGCTTTGTCAGTACTGATGACCGAAACTGATTTCTGTAGAGGGTATTAACTAAGCTGATATATCTGTACCAGTATACCCATATTAATTTCTGTTAAAGGTATTAACTAAACTGTTATAATATCAGTACTGAACTTCCTGTACTGTTTTCTGTGGGGACCATGTGGTACACTTGTAAGCTGTAATAAAATGGCTGATCTACATATACCCAAGCTAATTCTGTTGAGCATATTAACTTGTTCACTGAGTACTGATTATCACATCCATGTTCCTTATTTGCACTAAAGTTATATGGGAATTTTAATATGTCAAGCCTTGTTTCATGTACATGTATTACATTGACAGGGAATTGTTATAACCAGGCACGTATCAATGGGTATTAAACTTCACGTGGTACCTGTTTCAGGTATCTGCATGTAGCAATGATTTAGAAAGATTAAGAAATGTTCCCTAGACAATGCCTGAGGCATGTTAGGGCACCCCACCTGATGCCATACTGACATTGAAGTACTTTTAGTTTGTGGAATTTTTAAGAGAAAGAATATTTTGCTGCTATTTCTGACAAAAAGAAGGAACATTCTGCATCTAGATTAGATTCAAACATACAAAAGAAAACTGAATGGAGATTTTTATGGGTATCTGGGTACAAAGTTTGTACCCAGATACCCTGTTAATAGTCAAAACCTGGGCACCGATTCAATGAACTTTTTTCACATACTAACGTGTGTGGTCTAGTGTCCATGTTTTTTATCCTCTGGCAAGTTGTGCCACATGCGTCAGCTGCCTCCATGAAAGCACTGTGCAATTTGCAGAAAAACACCACAACGTAGGGCCTCTAACAGCAAGAATGGATTATTGACATCATTCAATATTTTGTAGTCTATAATTATTACTGAAGATCTAGATTTGAATCCGATCTAGGTCCTCAAACCAAGAAATGTTGTGTGGAAAAGGAATTTTGTGGGCTCTGGGTGCAGAGTTTTTCACCTGTGTACCCACTCAAAGAGTCTTTTACAGGCACATGCTCAAGTAGCCAGTCAATGTATTATTTTCAGGTACAAAGCATGTCTAGTCTAATGTCATTGTGTTGTGTATTGTCTGCCGAGTGGTGCTTCATGCTTCAGCTGGTTGGCGGGAAGCAGTCTGCAATTTGCACAGAGATCCTACAACACAAGGCCGTTACTGAGAATAGGAAACACTTGTTGGAATATGGCGTCATGCAATCTCTGTTTTTCTTTTATGATGACCATTAGACCTGGCAGTGCAGGATCATCTTCTTTTCTATTTCAGTGGCCAAGTATTTTTGTCATTCTCACACTTTTGAGAATGCTTTATTTGAGTGTAAAACTTCAGGCAGGAGAAGGAGTCTGTTGGTGATAAGAAGAACCAATCAAATACACAGTGACCTCAAAAAGTCACAGAAAGAACCAATCAAATACACAGTGACCCCAAAAGGTCACAGAAAGAACCAATCAAATACACAGTGATCTCAAAAGGTCACAGAAAGAACCGATCAAATACACAGTGACAACAACAGGCATTTGCACCTAAATGCTGTGACTGACCCAGTTTAAATTATGACCATTCAATTTAACCTGTCGTGCCCAAAGCAGCCAAGGGGGGGGGGGGGAGGGTCATAAGTATGATGTTACGTTTTTCTTAAAATGTTTCATGAATATAAAAAAATTGGCAGATCCCAAGTTCTTTTATTCAAATAAGGGTGACTTTTTAAGAGTCCTGAAGATTCTCTTTGTTATGTTACATTTTTCTTAAAGTTTCTCATGAATATAAAAAATTGGCAGATCCCAAGTTGTTTTACCTAATCGACGGTATTTTTTTTTTTTTTTTTTTTTTTTTTTTTTAAAGGAAGATTATCTTTGTTTTAAGGGTTGGTTTTGATTGATATTCTGTAATATTCTTTTAACCAAACGATTTACTGTGTTAGAAGCTTGGAGGTTACAGGTGTTATTTTGTGAGTGACAGTTGTAGATTGATGCTTGTCAGCAGAGGGCACCTCTGATGCACTTCTCCTTCGTGTTCAGTGCTCCGTCTGGACCAAAGAGCCGCCTGTTGTTAGCTCATTCTTATTCTGACCAAGAAAGAGTTAAGTTTTTTAATTTGTGAACATTTTTTCCCAGCTAGGAGTGTGGTATAGAGAATTAAGGCACCCCACAATGGGGAAGGGTGGGGTAGTTAGACATGCACAACTGATGCCTCTTTTATTTGCATCCTGTAGTAATCAACTCCCGCTAATGATGCCCATTTAACCCTGCCCTAGCAGGGGTTAATAATCAGCATAATATTACCCCCAGGGGGTTGCAGGTGATTACAGGATCATAATTCCATATTAATGCTTGTTTTCGTACAAGTCCCACATAAAATAGACCCAGTCAAAAGGCTCACTCACTCTGTTGTGCCCCAGTCATAAGAACTGTCTTTGTTGTTGCCAGGTTCCCACAGCCAAAGTTACCATAACAATACAAAAAAAAACGTCTGAAGAAACCAGCTTATTGTGATAAACATCTGATTTTATGTACGGATATATCATCTCAGGTGTCTGTCACACGCAGATTGAAAAAAAAATGAAAAAGCACCACATTGCTTTTTTCAGATGTACCAAATATATCTTTTGTGTTCAAGCCTGTTGTAACAATAATACCTCTGTGTGTGTAACGCGGACTAATTTATTCAAACTTTGAAAAGCACTTGTGAAATGTTACCATGACTGACTGTTTTCTGGTGTAAAACTAGTCCCAAGAATTGATTTGCTAATTGTATGCTGTTTGTAGTGCAGAGATGGCCCAAGGGTGACAAATGATCTATTACTGGGAATCGCTTCAAACCGATTACTCATGTGTCTATGAGACAAGAATTTGGGCATAAAGGATGTCATGCCCAAGGCCGCAACCTGATAGAAGTGGTTTTCTTTCAGTCTGTGGAGCGCAGGCGGGAGTCCCGCCAGTGTTCAGTCCTAATCAAGTTGAAGTGGTGCAGGATGTTAGTTTGTAGTCCCGTTCACTGGAATAGAACATTTGATGTCACTGAAGGTGATTACGTGTGACTGGCTCCCTTGTACAACTGTCAGGCCGCCCAAGATTGCCCACCTTTCTGTCTGCTCCACTTGGTGTAAGCATGGAGGTTCGTGTATGTGTCTATGACCACTTGGATTCCATGTGTCATGAAGAGAATGTCGTATGGCATGTCCCGAACACCTGTAAAGAAGATATTTAAACTCCGTTTAGAAAAAAGAGGAGGAGGAGGAGGAGGCTGCTAAACCTAAGATTAATTTTATCTGGAATATTGATTTTATTGTGTTTATTTGACATTTAAATATTCATATGACAAGAATTTTACATTGGAGAATAGACAGAAAAACTAGGTTATATTTTTGTTTTGTTTGTATAGTTTTGTTTTGGTTTGAATTTTACCTTCTCTGATGTGTCAATCAACAGTATATAGGACAGTCCACCATCCATCCTCCCTCTGCCTCTTCACAACTGACATTTTCTACATCTTCGCCAAAACTGTTGACCAGATGCACCTCAAACTTGGTGGGGTTGCCATCCGTCTGTTCACAATTTACATTTGTAACATCTTCCCCAATACCATTGGCCAGATAGATGCACTTCAAACTTGGTAGGGATCTAACGGTGGTCTGAATGTGTTCAGCCTGTCATGGTCCAATGATTTAAAAAAATCTCTGATCCCACTAGTAGCCATTTGCTTCGAAATTGCTTAGGGCCATGTCTCGTCACCCCCAAACCATAATTTGTTCACTAGATGGCACTTTGATTTTTTTTTTTGGGGGGGGGGGATTAGTTTTTCTGTGTGTTGAAGCTTTTGATATCTTCTGTGAAACTGTTTCTCAGATTGTGCTGAAACTTGGTTTAAATATAACCTGTGCAAGGTTCAAGTCAATTTGCTAAGTTGTCATGCTATGCATTCCAGATTTGAAGTAATTATTTTTTAGTTTGAGTACTTGTTGGTTAATGCGTACATTCCTGTTGGTTTAAACATGTTTTATTCACAAAAGAAAGCAATTGCATTCCTATTTAATTACCATGCAAGTCAATGGGGTGCTCCAAATTTTCATTTTTTTTCTCCAAAACCTGTTAGCCAAATCCTCCCCAAACTTGGTGGAGATCCACATTGGATGTAAGTTCGTTTTGCTGGTCCTGTGCCAGTGATTTTTAGATTTTATTTTTTTATTTTTATTTATTTTTGGGGGGGGGGGGGCAAAATCTTCAAAAATCTTCTCCAAATGTGCTGTTTTTATTTTTTTATTTTTATTTTTTATTTTATTGTATTTTTATTTTATTTATTCATTTTTTTTTGGCCTTTTTTTGTGTGTGAATTTTTGTGTGGAAGAGCCGTTTTGACTTCTCCAAGTTGTTACTTAGATTATGCTGGAATATGGTACAAATGTATCTTATGAAAGGGTCAGTTAAACTTTTTCACAGGATGGTGATGCTCCTGATCCCTGATTTTCCACTCAGTTCAGTTACTTGTTGCTTATTGCATACATTGCTGTTGATTACCATGTAAGTCAATGGGAATTGCAATATTGATATGTATTTTTAAATTCTCCCAAACTGTCAGCAAAAGTGACTTGAAACTTTGTGCAGAAATGCCTTGAATGAGTCTCTGTTCATTTCCTTCAAGTGGTCATGCTCCAGTTATTTTGGGATTTTTTATTTTGAAATTTTTATTTTGGAGGATTAGCTTATCAATTTCCATCAAAGAGCCACTAGGCCAGTGGGTTTGAAATTGCACACAAATGGTTCTGGGTACCCATGGAACAGGGTGGATCTTATCATTGGTTTATATGCAATTCTGCTATGAGAGATAACATATTATTAACTCTTTCAGTGCCAATCACATCTAATGTCAATCTACTAAAGTGAAACTAGTCTGAATTATCATTAGGATTTCAGATTGGTGTTCTGCTATGAGAGATAACGTATTACTAACTCTTTCAGTGCTAATCATATCTAAAGTCGATTTACTAAAGTGAAACTAGTCTGAACTATCATTAGGATCTGAGATTCATATTCCTCGTAAAAAGACCTTTCAGTCAAGCGCCAGCATGCCTCTGGATCCAGAGAAAATATCTCAGGTCAACAGCTTTTCTTGGCGCGCTTGCGCCCAATGTGCACTGATAAAAGCTATTGATTGACTCATTCCAAAATTTGGCACTTAAAGAGTTAACTATTTTTTTTCAGAGACAATTCCTTGTTAAATCAGTCTGTCAAACTTTGTAGCCCTATTTTCCTTTCTGAGTGCTAATTGAAATGGAAGTTGACATAATTTAATATTTAATACAAAGAGAAATGCAACAAACCTAATTCTGTAAGCCCATGTACCGTTTGAACATTATCAAGTCTGATATTTTAAGAGCAAAGCCCTATTCCATACCATTCACTGAAAAACTGCACAGTTCTAAATCATAATAGCAAATTGATTTATAAAAGGAACAAATCATATTCATAAAATTTGAAATTTAGAAGAAAGTTTTAGGCCTTATTAGCCTTTATAAAATCCAGTCATCAGCGGGGAACCAGCGCAAGACTTGTTTCAGTGCCATTAATCTCCGGACAAGTCATTCTGCTAACTGGCAGCACCATGTTTGCATTTCCAGTACAAACGTGCCGAGCTGATGTATTACGGAATAAAGCGAATACGATGTTCCTTTGTTAATAGGCCCACTTAAAAATATAGTCCACATTACATAAATACAATGGAACTACACCTAATATTCCAAAATTAAAATTTTCTTATAAAAGGGACCTTTTTGTCGGAGTACCATTACTTGTATTGGAAAAAGACAGGTGCAGGATCAACATCTTCCAGTGGCATGCTTTATTTTGGCAGTGCAGGCACCCAAAGATGCCAGGGAAAGCTGGTTGTTGACTGGGTTGCCAATTTAGCAGTAAAATGAGTCGACTCGTTCAGGGCCAAGTCTGACTAAAGTCCTTTCTGAAAACGTATTGCTCTGAATTGCAGTAAGGGTGCTAGATTCACGTTCCTTGTAAAAAGGCCTTTCACTCAAGTACCAACGTGCCTGTTGTTACAAAGAATATAATCATCCAGGTCAACAGCTTTCTTGACTCAATCCAAAATGTGGGACTTAAAGAGTCAATGACAATGGAATACAAGTAATTTGGGTGAAATAAACAGACTTTAGATCTTGATGTGATTAACAGGAAGTAATCATTGAAAATATTACACAGACCATAACGACTGGTGCAGAGATTGACTGCCGGGCAGAAGCGCGGGGCATGCCGCACAATTACATGGTCTAGGGCTTCATTTCATGGTCTAGAACGCTGAGTCTGAAATAATGGTCCACCGGGTCCTCCGAGTGTGAGTGACAGTACACAAGGGGGTAGGAAAAAATGTCAGAAAATTGAGAACTCTGTATTTTATAGAGGAGAACACTAATGAACTGGACCTGAATTAAGTGTGTGTACCTGCAGGTATTGAGCAGTGTTTTTTTGCATCTGGTTGGGATATTACATTGCTACTGTGAGGCCCTATCGTGGCAACCTAAGCATATTGAGAAATAATGCTTCCCCAAATTAAGTAAGTAAGTATGTAAGTAAAGTAAGTTAACTAAGTAAATAAAGTATGTAAGTAGGCAAATGGTTCATTTGTAGACTTGGAATGTTGCAGCTCAAATAGGAGCTTTCTTCATTAAAACCTTAATACGATATCCCTCTTGATAAAAAAAAAACTTGTTCTTAAGGGGACCCTTAACTGCCATTTAAAGTGAATGATAAAAAGTTGGACAAAACCATCTATATTTATTTATCTTTGCCACAGTATTTTGCCCATGAAGTTTGAAGTCAGATTCTGAATTGAAGGCTCAATGCATGTAATGTTATAAGCACCATGGATGCTAACAGGGATGTATTACACGGTGATGCTCTCGTGTAGTTGTACGTGAGCCATCCATTATAACAATATGGGACACAGATTTTCTGCCCTTTTTTGACCAGAGAGCAGACATTTTGGAGTCTAAATGATGAGGAAATGTGAAGCCTGTGGTGGTAGGTGTACAGGTATGTCTAATGGGGATGTTCTTGCTGCTAACAGCTAGTGCCTAAATCATAGTTTACATAGTAATTCCCAGAAATAGGATTATCTTACCTAATACAGGGAAGAATGTGTTTTAGATGGCCAAATATTAGGCATTGCAGGTCTGAGACACCACAGATAGGGGAAGAATCCGTGAGTCAGGGATATACAAGTAATGGGAGGCAGATGGCCTCATGTAAACAGTGGAACACTGGTTGAGAGGGAGCATGCCTTGTTTTTGTTATGCTTCAGTGAAGCACAGGCCGCGCGCAGCAGGCAAGTTAGTGTGTTTCCTTCCACTGTGCCAGGACTGTGGTGCCAAACATGCATATAAGATGCACTCGTTATTTCACCTTAGACAGTGGTCTTCGGAACTTTTCGTAATTAAGGGTAGGCAATTTTCACGTGTTTAAAGGGCACATTTCTCATTGCAGGGGGACCACAAAGGGCACCCCAGTGGAACAGGTTTCAAAATTGGTGTGAGAACGAAAACTTTTTAAAAACTCATTTAACTCATCAGCATGCTGACAGCTGGGCTGAGGTGAAATAAAAACATCATACTTTATGAGCTTATGGGAACATGTTTTCAATTCGAGCGTTTGAAAAAACGAAGATACATGTGCAAAATCTATGTGGCCAGAGAAAAGAGGACAGGGACCAGAATAAAAAAGGAAGGAGCTAAGAAAAGAACGGGCAGGGAGCAAAATAAAAGGGCAAGGGAGCAAAATGAAAGGGCAAGGAAGCAAAATGAAAGGGCAAGGGAGCAAAACGAAAGGGCAAGGGAGCAAAATGAAAGGGCAAGGGAGCAAAATAAAAGGGCAAGGGAGCAAAATGAAAGGGCAGGGTAAATGTCCCTTCTGTTTTCAGTTGTGGAGAACACTGTTAGAGGTGACATAGCTAACAAAATGATCTGCAGTGCATGTAAAGCCAAAGGGTAGGAGCTGGACTGACGAAATGCAGGGGATAAAAGTGTATTTCCTTGTGGGGTGTACTGGGGCATTTTACTGAGGGTACCAGTGTTATTGAAAACCCTCTTATTTTCTGTACTTTATTCTGGCCACAATTTTGGAACATTCATATTTTCTGTATGTTGTACTGGGGCAAAATTATCCACTGTACCAGTGTATTGGGACCCCTTTACCCCCCCCCCCCCTTCCAAAAAAAGGGGGGGGGAGGGGGCTGTGGATCAAACATCAAATCCCCAGCTTATATTATTCAACTCTCTGCTTGACTTATACACATAGATGTCCAATCACAGGACCATCTTACACTTGACCCAGGTAGTGTCAAACCATCTGTCCTCATTCTGTTCTAAACCCCAAGGTATTTGTCATTTTATCATAACTCAAAGCATATCAAAAACACCCATCATAAATGAGAATCTGCGTACTTTCGAAGATCTACCCAGCATACATCTGTCTTGTTGTGCACCTCAAGCTTTCCGTTCCCACCCCACCCCCCACCCCCCATAAAAATCCCTGCTTTGCTTTGTTCTTAAGGGAGCAACCAAATCAAACAATATATATATTTTATATTGAAAACTGCTATGGAAAACTTTGGGAGTGAGAGAGGATTTTTTCCCATGAATCAAGAATACTGAGAATATACGCCTGTATCTATGTTGTTTTCTCATAATAAGAAAATCATTCATATTTTAAGAAAAAGCAGAATACTTTTCTTGTTTTTATTCTATGTTTGAGGGTGAATTATCATTTTCAAGAGTGAAATTCAAAAGTAGTAACTCACTGTAGATCACATGACCTAAACATTGTTACAAGTAAATTGTGACATGCCTGCGTCAGTGGCGTGATGCATAGACATTTAGACAAAATGAAATGTGTACGAGCGATGTTTGATTATACGTCATAATGCGATGTGGAATAGACGCGACGAACGTAAACAAATGGGGCACACCAGGACGATGTAGCAAGTAGGCCTAGGGCAAATTTTTTGTGATGAATACCCAATTAAACGTACAGTAAACAAAGTCTTGCATGGCAGGAGGGTGAGTTACTATTTTTCTCTCACAAGGGATCGTTATTCTGTGGAAAATCACTCATGACCTGCAGTCACTCATGATTTTCCCCACCAACAATGATCCCTCGTGAGAGAAAAATGGTAACTCACTCTCAGCCATGTAAGATTGTCTATGTCTTACTCAAGATAAGGATTTTTTACTGCGTAGTAATGTGACATTGATATGTTCATGTTTCTACTCTAACTCACTTTTTCAAGAAGAAGGTTTATTATAAACTCACGAAAAAATGGATGACTTGCAAAATTGTCAAAGAAAAGGTTGTTTCAGGTCTGAAACGTGCAGGAGAAGTTGTATTAGGAGATGTTATCCATAGTCTCATTCATAGCACAGTGTTCTCTTTATGATCATATGACTGTAATTATAGTCAAACTTGTCTTGGGTGACGACCCCTGGAGATGACCAAATTGTAATCTCTCATGCAGGTGGTTCTCATAGGAGGTATAAACTAAATGGGAAATAGTAAGTAAAGTGTGTTTAAAAATGTCATTCAGGGCAGGTGGTCTGTCACTGGAGTGGTCTCTTAAGACAGGTAGAACTGTGTCATTTCCTATTGTTAATTTGTTAAACTTTTGGAAGGCTATCAAAGGGATTCAATATTCTGTAAATCTCACATTTGTCATGATTTCTGTGCAGGGATTGTGTGTGGCTCAGAAGTTGCCATCTTCGTAAGTGGTTATTTATCAGTTTTCTGTCACATCAGACTAGAATTGTCAGATTGCCAAACTGCGTGCGATGCATGACTCCGACAGCATCCTTCAAGCTGTTGAAGCTAGTAGATCAGTCTTATACCCAGCTTTATATTTTTTCAGGCCTTGCATACTGTCAGTTGTCTCTGTTTTCGTATTTCTAGAGTGGCATGTACGATGGCACGCTGGCTCCCCTGAAGTTCCTGATAGGCTTGGGTTGAAGCGAATTCGTTTTGACAAACAATCTCGTGTGTTCCTGGGACTGGGTCGGTCAAGTTGTCATATCAGGATTGATTAAACGTGCATTCAGTACAAGCTTATAGGGTGCTGTGCGACTCCTTTTTAAAACGTCTTCTATAATTTTTTCATCAGCCAAAATTAATAAATGTACCACAATTTCAAGCATTTTATTGTGGATCATACAATGCATGACACATGTAATGGTAACGTGACTCTGGCACCTCAATAATCATCTCTAACACCAAAAGAAAATTTTAAGCCTTTTCTTGAATGATCACAGACTTGTTGGACAGCAGTGATCAATTTGTGACTGTGTTGATGGACAACAAGAGCAACCTCAAGTATTCCACTGACAATCCTCCACAAAGGAGAAGCAACCATTTGATTTGTGCCATACTGAGATGATGCGTAGAAGAAAGATGTGAGTTGTATTGAGATTACGGGCTGAGAGAGTAAGAGCCACTTGTGTAAACAGGCCGTCCACCACACAGTTCCTGGTCTGCGGTAAACTCTTCCTGTTTCCTTGAGTCTGGAGTTTGGTTGCGTATCAGTGTTTGGTGCTAAGAAGGCAGGTACAACGAACCAGTTTGTGCTTGTCCTCCTGTACAGAATGGCTGGAACATGCATGCAAGCAACTAGGTGCACAGTCGTCTTTGCAGTGGAAGTCTTTGATTCAAAAGTCCTTTATATATACAGTAGTCCCTCCTTTGAAAGACCACTACTTTGGGAGACCACAGTTGTCAGGTCTCTCTGTAGTTCTTTTCATGTTATTTATACCCCCTTTGAAGGACCACCTGCTTTATGTGACCACATTTTGGGTGGCACTAGGGGTGGTCTCTGAAAGGAAAGAGCAACTGTACATATATATATATATATATATATATATATATATATATATATATATATATGTGCTGTGCAAGGTCTCATTGGCGCTCAAGGGGCCTTATACATGTAGTGAACTGGGTCCTTGTGTTATGTCCTATGCATTAGACATTAAAAAGCACTACTGTATTTATCTGGGTAAAGCCTGTGCATGGAAGCTGTTTTGTATCACAGCTCTGCTGGGAGTGTAGAGAACGGTGTTTTGAGTTGGCAGTACTGTAAAACCTGTTTTGAGAGACCACTGTAATGAAAGACCACCTGCGTTTTAAGACCATATTTTCAAAGTCCATTTTGCAATCTTTCCCATGTTAATGCACCTTCATTGAGAGACCACCTGCTTTATGTGACCACTTTTTGGCCTGCCTTCAGGGCAGTCTCTCAAAACAGGTTTCACTGTAGTACGCCGGGACAACTCTTTGGTGACTTCAAGAAGGGAGTAAAGGGCTTTTGTTGCCTACTGGATATTTTTATTTACTGTACCAGTGTGCTGGAAGCCACTTTATTTTTCATACTTCACACCAGCTATTGTTCCTAAATTTTCAGGTCTCCTTACTTTGTACTGGGGCAAATAATAAATGTACTGACATACTGGGACCACCACTGCACCCCCTTCTTCAAGTGGCATGCAGAAGTTGTGAGAATTACTCTTTATGTCATGAAGCCAAAATAATAATTTTTATCTTGTCACCTGGGACCAATGAAGTGTATCAGCAGTCAAAAGTGTTATCGGTTTTCATTTCTTAACAAATGTCTTGCGCTTTCAATTTTCAGCAGCAACTTCACAGAAACTGGAACTACTTTGCTTGAATATTTGGATGAGAGTTGTCAAATGAACCCACATATGCTCTCCCAGTGCCAAGTTATGACAGTCAATACCTTTCCTTGTTTCACTTTGCCTGCAAAGCAGACCAAGTTCTGTGTTACTACACTTGATCTGCCCTTCTTTGACAGGATTTTATTTATTGTAAGGGAAACAAAACTATAATGTGCGCCCCCCCCCCCTAGATACCAATGGTGAAGTTCACTATTACAGCCTAGACCAGTAGCAGCCTCTGGTCCCTAGTGTACTGAAGCCTGTTACCATAGTAATCACACTCAGGCAATTAGAAACGAAGTCACTTTTCCAACGCTAAAACAATGACTGTGTCAAAGAAGGGCAGACCCCAGGGGAGAAAACAAAACACACAGCTTGGGTCTGCTTTGGAGGCAACGTTTCACTTTGGTTACCCAACATGTACCAATGGGAAACTGCTGAGTGACCAGTTGTGCTGGGACTGAAATGAAAGGTAGAATAGATAAGGTCAAGATTGACTGGTTCATGTGGGTTCTCAGTAGAGGGCTCTGTAGGCAGGCAGGCTGGATGTGTGTATTTCCATCAGTTTCCATTATAATTTGCACAGGTCTATGTAACGTTAAAACTGCTCTACTTTATAGAAACACCAAATTTCTTGTGGTTTCTTGTAAATTTGATGATGTTTGCTGCAAAATTATCCAGCGTATTGAATGTTGAAACGTAAAATCTTATGGCAAGACACATGTCTAACTTGCAAGAATTACGTGTATTGAGGCATGTATTCAGCCAAATACACATAAAATTGTGACCTCTCCTATATAAATAAGAATCTAGTGTCATTGTAACACAGATGGACCTCTGTTGATATTTGGCATTGAGAGAGTTAAGACATGGCCTTTTCATTTCCCCATGGTGTTTTATCCTTGGGAGGGGACTCGATACATCTGGTGGAAAAAATGACTGACTTTGGTTTTTCAGCAAGGATAAAGCCTCATTGATTCCCGTCTGGCTCGGCAAGCCAATTAACTCTTCACTGGCTAGAAAAAGACTGCCGTTAACAGCTTCCCAGGCCATGGGTTTGGCACATGGTGACCAATGCACACCAAAGAAAGCTGTTGATGTGGGCTGTACTGTATTCATACACCTCTTTTCTAGAATTTCCTGACTATACATTTGATATTTATTGTTCATGAAGAATTGAGTCAAAACAGGTACAAAGCAAATGACATTTGTCACACTGGCTTTTTCTTGGGGGGGGGGGCAGATGGGGCAGTAAAGGGTTAAGTCCAGAGAGCTGGCCGTGCAAATGGTGCTAATTTGTGAGTGTGTATTAGTGGCCATCAGGCAAATTGGGCTGTAGGAATGTTGTGCCACTCAATATCACACACTCTCACCTCGTTTGACTCTTTAGGCCTGTCCCTTGGTGCTGAGCATCTCTTGTTTTTGAGCACTGGCTTTCAAGGTTTGACTGCTGATCTCTTTTTAACCACTGGTTTCCAATCTTGGACTATTATTGGTCTCTGTTAACCACTGGCCTACCAAAGCCAGGTATTGATTGCAGTTACAGTGGACTTCGTGATAATGACACTCAGACAGCTGACATAGTCACCTAACTGGACAAGTTCTAAGGGACTTGAAGTCAAAGTTCTCTGCTAATGTAAATTGCTTTATTTTTGCATGTGTTAATTTTCACGTTTTTTTTGTATTTTGTACATTTCACTGTAGTTTTGATTTCACTGTTTTGGACAAAATTCCTATTTAAACAATGTTAAAATAGTATTTCACTGTGTTTTTATTTTGACAGTTTTGTGTCATCAGTGAAATAAGCGAAAATAAGAGTGCAGCCAAATTAAAGGAATTTATGGAATTTGACTCATTTGCCTGACATGTTATGATATATGACAGGTAACAGTCTCATTATGAGATTACATATTTTGCCGGGAACAAACAGTCTCATAATGAGATGACATATTTTGCAGGGAACAGACAGACTCATTAGGCCCCCAAAAATAATTGTTTCCCCTTGCCGGACTGACCCATCTCTAAACCCCCCTACTACCCCCCTGTTAACTAAATTCCACCACCCCATCCACCGACCCAAATTGTGGAGTGTTTAATAAAGAAAACATACCTACCCACCCAAATTATCAGACGAAAAATGGAAGCATGCTTTATGAAAAATTTGAAATGTAATATAAACACTGATAGAGGAAAGCTCATAACATGAATGAAACTAATGAATTTAAAGTGTTTATCATAAATCAAGATTTCATGGACCTCTGTGTTTCAGGCAGACGGTAACATACCATCAATTAAAGTGTCTATTTAAAAGAAAAAACAAAACAAAAAACAAGAGGCTTTCAGCAAGTCTTACAAGAATATGGTCTAGGAATTTAACACTTTGAGCAAAGTAAATGTATCATGTGCATGGTAAACCCTCTGAGCAACAGGTATCCAGAAATTTCAAAAAGTAAGCTATAGGTATGTCCTTTGGCCTGACTATGTTAATGGTGAGCACATGGTTGAGAAAAACCATGAATATTGGCTAGGAAGAAATTGCGGTCAATTCTGTCAAATCAAATATATTCTCGGATCCGCCAACGCGTCATAAGCTGCTTATCAGCTGACTGTTGTTCTGCAAATGAGCGGGCCCTGTGAAAACATGTTCCCCATAGCATATAGTCCCAGATGTAAAATGAACATTTTTATCCTAAATTGTATCAATGTTATCGACCACAAGTCAACAAATTAACTCTGAAGGCAGCATCATTTTGCTGAATTCTGCTACTGAATAAAAATTCGGAGAGATTTTGACAATCGCAACTAGGGGTTTATATTAAGCGCTGGTTTTTGGGGAATGTTTACATGTAGCATACATTGAATGGGTATCCACAGGTGCTTTCAGGTAGTCACCGAGCAATGCTAGCGTGTAAACTAAGATTCCTGGATGTACGGATCTGAGAATAGCATGACAACTCAGTATGTTAGTGCCTTGTTTCAATGCTGTGACAGGTACATCAACTGAATGAAATGTACTACATGTATAGGTATAGCCACTGTATTTAGGGGTTAATGCATGTGTTTTAACAGTGGTGCAGTATGTGATTACAAGGAGATAAGGCGGTCTGTGCCCAAGCTTGGCTGCCCTCTGAATGCTATACAGGCAGACTGCCATGTGGTGGTGGGGGGAGGAGGGTGGGGCAGGGAGGAAAGAGAGGGATAATAGAAATCGAGGCACTGGCCCCATGGTCTGGCATAATCTGGCTCCATTCACCACTCACTCTGTGGTCCTATGTGGTTTACTTTCATTTGTGTGTCTTTGCTCACAGCTGAACAAAGTATGGTGAGGATGGGACCAACTGTTAATAGGTTACAGACCATTAAAAAGTGGTCAAACATTGGACAGTGTTAAAGAGTCTTTCTTCCTTGCAGGCAATGAAGATAAGGCTAACAAACTTCCGCGTCAAGATCATTTTATCCAGGCTTAGACTAGGAAAAAGGTTTTGGGCTGAACACAAGTCAAATTTTAACTATTTCCAGATGTATCAGCCCCAAATTGAGCCACACAGTGTCACACATTGAGTAGATCCTAGCATTAGTCCAGACTATGAGGCCAGGGCTACATTTTCCATTATGCCCTCACATTGACCAGCAGTGCAGGAAGGATGCCTGCCAGGCCAGGCCAGGCTGGCCTACTCAGTCAGAGGTCTGCTCATCTGTGGCATTAATTAGCAGCTTGTTTGGAGGAATGTAGGGCAGCAAGAAAGAATGTTCTCATCCTGGCATGGGTTACTCTAAGTCTGTCAGGAATAATTAAAATTCTGCTCCCTTAATGGACTTGGCTTCACATTGCAGCCTCTAGTTATGGATTGGGTTAAAAAGCTGGGTTTGTCCAACAGGCAAATGAAAATATAGATTAATGGAGTTCAAGTGGTGTGCTTTTGACTCTTTCACTGCCAAGTATCAGACTAAGGCAACCACTTTCCTTGGCATGCTTTGGGCACATGATGCCAAAGGCATGCGGAGGAAAGTTGTTGATCCAGACCATCATATTGTATGGACTAGTAGGCATGCTGTACTATGTACTAGTAGGTATGCTTGTGCTATGTACTAGTAGGCATGCTTGTACTATGTACTAGTAGGCATGCTGTACTATTGACTAGTAGGCATGCTTGTACTATGTACTAGTAGGCATGCTTGTACTATGTACTAGTAGGCATGCTTGTACTATTGACTAGTAGGCATGCTTGTACTATGTACTAGTAGGCATGCTTGTACCATGGACTTGTAGGCATGCTGGTACTTAATGAATGGTCTATTCACAAGCAATATTAATCTAACATCCTTATTGTAATTGAGAGCAGTTCATCCAGAGACTCCAAGCCACAGCTTCATACAAACTGGAGATTCTCCCTCCTGGAGTACAGTTAAAACTGGAGATGTGACAGAGCGCAGCGACTGTGCTGGGGATGGGTCTAGGAGGGCAACGCCCCCTCGTGGGGTGAGAAAACTTTGAAAATGGTGTATTTTGATGATTTTTTTACCTTGTCCATTTTTTTAACTGGGCAGAAGAAAACATATTTAAGCAGGAGAACAGGAGAATTCAGAAAAGGGGCAAAAACGGGAGATCTCCAGCTGAAAATGGGAGGGTTGGAGTCTCTGGTTCATCCTAAGTAGTTTGACTTGAGTGGCAGTTGGCATTGAAAGAGTTAATGGCAATGTGGTAAAACTGACGTGGGTTATAGTCATTAGCTTATGTGCCAAATAAAAACCAAGAATGGGCCAGCAGTTGGCTTCTGATGTGTGTTAACACATTGATTCCCGCATGGCATAAATCAAGGTGCAGCTTACTTATCTTCATTCAAAACATGGGATCATGTTGGTTAAAGCAAAGGTTGAACAGCCAAATGGTGTGTCTGTTCCTGAAACATAGATTCATGGATCGGCAAAATATTTTTCAACACATGTTAAATAGATCCCAAATAATATGTTACTGTGCCTTGCTGTGAGAGGCTGTAGATATGGGGTGATGAAACCCTTTCTGCTTATTTAACTAGGCAGAGACATGAATGTGTTCAGCAGGTGAGCTAGGGAGCATGCATTAACTCATTTGAAACCAAAAGCCTTTTTGAGACTGATAATATTACCTGGCAGCAATTTTTCACAGGAATTTCCAAGCAAAATGACAGTATTTAGTTTGAACTAATCCCGATCGAAGTCTGTAAAGGCCTGGTTCCATGTTTCTGCTGCCTTTGCTCAGCAGTTGTAAAGTACAAAGTGCAAAATTACAGGAAGAAGGAAAAAAAAAAAAGCAGACCGCATTTTAAGTGACAAAGTCCCAGAGAGACAGATCAAAGAGAAAGGTTAATGCACGTAATGAAACGCTACCTGATGGGACTGGTCGGTTGGTATGATGTACTTTCCCCCTTCCATTGATTACTCTACATATAAACACAAGGGTGTTTTGTATCAAAAGTGTTATAGAATCTTATCTAATGAGAAACATGGAGATACCACAACACATATTAACTCCCTGGCCTGTCAATTCAAGACTGGGTTTAAGACTGTGTCGAAAGCTTCCTTTGATGTGTGTTTTATGTCATATTACATTGTAACCTGTAAAATAACATAATGGACTATTTGTAAGCTTTAAAAAAACTGCTACAATGGGTTTCAATAGTCAACTGAGATGGAGAAATTAATGAAAATAATGCAATGTGGAGATAGCCCAGAGGTACTCGACTATGAAACAGATAGGATTTGACTGTCAGCCAGTTTAACTGAGGAAAAGAGGTAAAACTACATGTATAAGCTTCCTTTGTGGTGTGTACACAATGTATCCAGAGACCATCTTTCTAGGCTTCACTCTGTCACAGTTCCGCTTGGCTTTTATGCACTTTTGTTGCATGATATACATTATTATTTCTCCATTTTTTTTAGTTAGTATCCAGTGTTTGTGTGAATGTATGATTTATTCATTTCATGGTTCACATTTTTGTTTCATCACTTTTACAATGTCACCCATGGGTGAAAACACAAGAGCACACAGACATGTAGGATCTGGACAGCCTCAGAGGGTTTGGGATAATCAGCTGTCTTGTTAGCCACGAGATGGCAGCACATGTGGAGTATGATTTGGGAGGATTCCAGTTTGCTCTAGATTCAGAAACCACGGGCATCAAGGACACAAAAATGGAAGTGGGTATCTTGAAAATAAAAGAAAAAAACTTGTCTAATAATACTAATTAACAAAATGCTTTTGATTATTTCAGTCAACCAAGACTCCAAAAATAAGTGTGCTTTTTATGTTTGAATTACATTTGAAAATAATGTTTTTTTTCTTTCTTTTTTTTCTCCAGTTGTACAGGCAGCACGGGCACTGTCCAACCCACGCATTGTGGAGCATCCGGAAAATCAGTACGTCGTGAAGAACGAACCAGCAACGCTCAATTGTAAGGCAGAGGGCAATCCCACCCCGATGATCACATGGTACCGCAATGGCCGCCCTGTCAGCACGGCCAAAGATAACCCGTCTTCCCATCGCATGCTGCTACCTAGTGGCCAGTTATTCTTTCTGCGGATAATTCACAACAAGAATAACAAGCCTGATGTGGGGGTCTACTACTGCAATGCCACTAACACCAGAACCGGGCAGAGCACTATCAGCAAGAACGCCACCCTGGAGATCGCAGGTCAGTTGTACTCACATGTATACAGTGAAACCTGTCTTGAAAGACCACCCCCAGGGACAACTGAATAATGGCCATTCAAGACAGGTTATATCTCATGGAAGTTATAAATAACATGTATAGGGTGAAACCTGTTATGAAAGAACATCCCTGTGGTGACCCAATGGTGGGCTCTTAACTCTTTCAGTGCCGATCACGTTTAAAGTTGATCTACTCAAGTCGAACTAGTCTGAATTATCATAACGATCTCAGATTTGTATTCCTCATAAAAAGACCTTTCATTCAAGTACCAGTAAGCCTATAGTTCCAGAGAGAATACCCCAGGTCAACAGCTTCTCTCGGCACACCCAATGCGCGCCGAGGAAAGCTGTTGACTCAGTATAAAAATTTTGGTATTTAAAGGGTCAAAACAGATGGTCTGTCGTGGAAGTAGTCAAGGACATGAACAGTACTCAGCAGAGTATTTGAAAAGGTGATCCATGAAGGGAGCAGCAACCATTATGGAAGGGATAGTCGTTTTTGGGACCTTCCTAGAATTGGTCATTCAGAAAAAGGGGTATAACAGCCTACCAGATATGTTGACACAGTTCTTCACATGGTGTTGCTGTTTGTTTGTAAAGATAAAGACAGAACACAGAGATGAGCTAAGCCTTGATACGTGTCAGGCACAATAACTTAACGTGGAAAAATTACAAGATGTTATACAGGAATTGAGTCATATACCAAAAAATCCATGGAATCTGATGCAGTATTACAGAAATAAAATGTACATACACAGTGGTACCAGTAGATCTTATATGTACACCTAGGGCTTGCAATGAAATTCTGCAGATGTACAGGCTCCAACTATCCCCCTTCAAACAGGAACTCCTGTTTTGGGGGGGAAATTTAACGCCACTTCATGTGTCTGCCACCTAAAGGTAAATATCCCGTGCTCTGCTGCAAGCGGAAACTACTGACAAAGATGTTTATTTTCAGGTTTGTTTGTTTTTTTATCACAAATGCACCAGACTTCACCATTGTTACGTTAAGTTAACAAATAATTCCAAGCTTTATGTTACAAAATGCACTGTTTTCAACTACATGTATATTGTCAAAAATATCTTTATGCAATGAAGGCCCATGCTTTTCACAAATCCAACAAATATTGTAGATGAGATCAAGGACCCTATATCAAAAAGGACCAAGCACTTGCTATCGATGCCACCTCAAATGAATAATTCCTTTCAATCCAATTATTGGTTTCCCTTCAAGGAAAATGCAAACAATATGCGAGAATGTAAACACGGTCTTTCTGCGGATGGAGAGATCGCTGAAAGAACGGCAAGGAAATCCTCAATTTGCCAGGTGCAAGGCAACTAGACCTTATATGGCATGGGCTGGTGCTACAGGGGCCAGACCTGAAAAGCTGCAGTATGTATCAACATAGCACCTGTGGAGACCATCAACAGTGGCCGAATCCAGGAGTGTTATCTCCTCTTGGTGCAGATTCCTTGATAAGATCTGCCAAGATAAGAGGACTGAGGTCAACTGCTTGCCTTGGTAGTAAGTATGGAGTAAGTGCCAAGGAAAGCTGTTGACTCAGTCTTAATTCAAGGGCGAAAAGTTGAAGCATGGGGATGTATAGTGATGCGACCTTTAAAAGTTTGGTCAATTTTCCGGGAGAATGGAGTTTATGTATTATTTATTCAACCTGTCAAGCAAATTCGGTGATCTTCTATATGGAAACAAAATACATCATCATTGTCACTGCACACACCTGACTCATAGATCACTCTGAAATTTGATACAGACTCAGTCTCACGATTTTATTAGCCCCCTCCCCCCCCCCCCACCAAGTAAGACAAATAAAGGAAAACTGTTTTGCAAAGAGAACCAGGTTTTGCGGCCTGATGCATATTGGAGCTGGAATATTTGTCTGCCGAAGTGTGTCCAAATGAGGCAACAAGTCATAATGTTTTTCTCTTTAAATGCGCATCAATATGCAAGTTTAATTAAGGAGCTCTCTGGCCATCCATCATTTCCTAGTCTCTACTCCCCTACAATCTAAATAACAGTCCTGTTTCTACTTGCTCGAGAAGTGAACTGAACCTGATGTGCTGAAATTCATGTAAATTGATTTTCGTACAAAAATCAATGGCAATAAATCTCACAGACTTTAGATTAGATTCGCTACAATTGCCTTGAATGATACCACAGAATGAATTATGTATGTTCCCTGTACACAGTCGAACACCTGCAATCAGCCTGAAAGGATGTATTGGTAGGGTGAAGGGAGGAGAAGGGTGGGGTAGGGTTGGGGGGCGAGGGGAGAGGTTCTTGAAGGTTACAGCAGAGGTGACCGGTAGGGCGTGGAAGGGCAGAGAGCAGGTGTTTGAGAGGGAAGTGGTCAGTAGGTGGAAGTTGTTTAATAAGGAAAGGAAATGAAGGAATGGGTGGAATTTATGTGGGAAAGGGTGTGGAAGGGTAAAAAGGGTTTGGGAGTGTCCACGGGGTAAGGGATGGAAGGCAGAAGACTTGGGAGTATTGGGAAGAGTGAGGAGGGTTAGAGGAGATGTACAGCAAGACAGTGGAGGGTGTGAGAGAACAGGTGTGGGGTGAGAAAAGGGGGTGTAAGGGAGGGATGACACCAGGTGCAAGTGCAAGAGGGTAAAAAAGAATGGAACACTAGATAAAGGTAAAGTGTAATTTTGCCAAAAGGGAGACAGTGTTTGTAAATATGCATATGTGTGTGGGAGGGTGGGGGGTAGTTGATGGAGGGCAAGATATTGATGGGTGGGGCATTAAGAAAATATTTTTATGGTATATATATATATATATATATATATATATATATATATATATATATATATATATATATATATATATATATATAAATTTTACAGAAGAACGTGTGCAATATTGACAATAGTAATTTCATATGTATATAGGTTAGACAGGGACAGCTTAGCTTATGGAGAATAAAGAGTTCGGACTGCAGAATAGGGTAATGACTACCAGGAAGTGGTTCTGGGCAAAAAGACACAAATACAATACATATGAAGTTGCCTGCCCCCACCACCACCCCAAAAAAAGGAAAAAACAAAAAGAAAACAAAGCCTGTGAACAAAAAATATACCGATTTCTGCGGTTAGATGGTATAATGTCTCACTGATAATAATATATAGACTGTGAAATTCCATGCCACTGTATGATGTATCTGGGCCAAAAAAGGGGAAAAAATGAACATCTATGGCAAATATTAAAATCCATTGATTTCTACAATTAGATGTGCCTAAATGTATTCAATCTTTATGGCTTATAAATTTTCATATGATCCAATCAACTCTAAATATGGTGCTCAATCATACCTAAAGTGACAAATGAAAAATACAAGTGCCTGCGTATGTACTTAGATTGTATAGACTGAGCATAGACAATATCTCACATTTGGATGTTAGTGCATTAATCCATCACAAAGCTATGTAGGCATCTTGGTTTTCCTCCAAGACAGATCAGAATGAGGAGGTCAGTTTATTTCATGCTCTAGTAGCCGTGAGATGAAGACACAATTGATACTGCTCAGTGTATCTGTGTATCAACCGTGAGGCTTGTTGTCTCATCATTTTTTTTTTTTTTTCACATTTTTTTTTTTGCATTAACCCATTTCTTGCACAGCGTATCTCTTTTCCTGTCTAAATTGACATGCATCATATGAAAATTTTCTCCTCAAAATGACTCAGAGACTTTTTTTTTTTTTTTTTAAATGGGTTGAAAATTGTAAAGGAGATACTGATGTAATCCAAGACTACATTGAGAACTTTCTCCTGATGATGATTTTGGCCCCCAGAGGGCGCCGGCAACATAAACATACAAGCTGATGATAAAACCAGTTTCAGGAGATAGAGTGTTAAGACCCATACCAAAGCAGCTTCATTCTGTGGTCTGACAATATTTCCCCAGGGTGGGGCCTATTATGGATGGTCTCCCTGGTAATACATCTATTTATCTCTCTTATCTCCTGTGGTTTTATCAGCTGCTTGCAGCCTTGCTTGTGCCAAAATAGTAGGGTTCTTCCATAAAGAAAACAGTGGTCCATCTGTTTAACCCTTTTGGTGCTCAATCACACATTGTGAGACTCCCCAACAGCTGCTGAAGAAGAAGAAATCAGTGCAGGGTAGGCAGATTATGTCAGGTTTGGTAGAGAACAATTGCTGTGTTATCAGGGGGCTAAATGGATTTTCTCTAATGGCGTGCTGGGCCTTTTTATTCCGTGTACTTGCGTACTGGAAACCCCTGTATTTTTTGTACTTTGCACCAGAGATTGCTTCTAAATTGTATTATTTATTTTCCGTACCTTTCACTTAGGCAAAATTTTCACCTGTACCAGCGTATTGGACCCCTCCCTCCCACCCCAACCCTTCTATTATGCCTATCAAGCATGAATGGCACTTGGGAATTTGGAGCTTCTTTTTTTTTTTTTTTAGATGAATATTTTGAATACTATAGCAATAATAACATTATTTTTGCATAATTCCTTGCCAGAAGTTGGAATATTTACATTATTTTAGCATTTGTTGAGTCCTAAAAGTGGATTAAGGATGCTTGAGGGACAGGGGTTTCAAAAAGACTCTGTCCCCGGTGAGAGGTCCATTCAAAGTTGGATAGTAACACTTTCTTAAAAAATGTTTCAGTATTGAAATGTCTATGTTTCATTCCCTTAGAATATTTTTTTTTGGGGGGGGGAGGGGAGGCTCAGTCAGCTGGCTATTTGTATGAATATTTTGACAACTTTTATTGCTGTACATATCCATACAGCTGAAGAGAAAAATATATTTATTCATAACCCCCCCCCCCCCAAAAAAAAGGTAAGTGTATTTGGGTATAGTTAAATTTGATCCCCACAGGTATTTGTTCATGAATTACATGTTCAAAGCTGCTTTCATAGCAGAAATTATCTTACATATTTGCTTCATTACAAATACTTAAAAAAATATATATTGTGCAGCGTCTGACAGTGCAAACGTCAAGCCTGGATTTTGCACTTGGTGTGGACAGTGACACCTACTGGAAATCAGATAATCATTAGAAAAAATTTGTGAACTGTCTGTGGATTTCATTTGAATGTGAACTTGGTAATCTGAACGGACAACTCAAATGTTGTTCAGATGTGCTCGAATTCAGAAAGTATGGTACTCTACAAGGAAAAAAATATTTAAAAGTACTGTTAATGTGCATCTGTAAAGTTAACTTGGCACTTGTTTTTTTGTGGGATAGAAGTGCTGCCATTATACTCAAAGTATGATCATATGAATAAGATTTTATTGGCCTACAGAAAATCAAAACCACATGCCACACGGAGAATTCCCCCCTTCCAAAGGGCAAACACGTAGGACATCACTGGACTAGACTGGCAACCAAATTGAACCGATTTTTACGAAACGATACACGTGGAATCCACATGCGCACACACCTGTACAACTGACACACTGCTGATTCTGGCGGTCAGTTCCAATGACGTGACGTGCCATCTTCAATGTCCGGTTTCTTACATAGTGTACATGCAACTAAGACCAGCATTACCTTTGGGTATAAAGTATAAGGTTGTGTAATAATCTGTTATGGTTTAGCTACTGATAAGTCCCCTTATGGACCAAGCTGGTCTGGCCTAACCTCAGCAGAGTCTGTGAATAAAGTGGCAATCTGCGTAGCCTGACGCTTGCCTGGTCTTCTCAAGTTCAAAAAGTGTTTTACGAAGCAGAAAAAAAAAGACTGTGGTACGGTAAATACAGTCTCTGTAAAGTGAACTCGCATTTAATTGTTGTGGGAAAGATTTTATTTTTACGTGTGGGAAGAGGGACGAAGGACGTTGCTTGTGGGAACTGACCTTTTACTCGCCTTCTCGCCATCTGTGACTGGTCTGTGAATGTATGTAAAGAATTGTATTTGTTATGCTTACAACTGTAGTTTAGATTCATTGCGTCGGTCAGCTGTCTTGGGGCGGAGAATGTAACCTGTTCCGTCTTTAAAACTGGTACAGGATATTTACACAGTAAACCCAGCACAGAGTCACTAAACAGTCATTAGGGGTCTTGTGGTACACAGTTACGTGAAGGAGCCGGCCACTTGGTGTGGAATCCATGGCCAATGTTTGTTTGTTCAGATGAGACTCGCTGGCTTGTTATACTGAGAGAATCAGCTGCGAAGGAGTTATATAACCATGATAGCCTTAAAGAGTTGTGTGTCTGCTGCCACTATCACACGCTGGGACCATCAAACCAGAGCAACAACTGGTTGTAACAATCCCTTCTGCAGTGTAAGGTTCTGGCAGGGATTGTCTCAAAACTTTCAAATGATTTTTAATTACACCCGCAGCTAGTTCTAACAGCTTCTCTGCAGTATATTGACTGTATGTAGGATGCAACTATTGCAAACAGTCACAATCCTCAGTGAAGATGGCACAGTGGGGAGCTGCAACAAAGCATATTAATAGCATTTGTAACCAACAGATGGAGCCTCCAGCACATAGAAGTTCACTGCAAAGCAACAACTTTTCCTGTTGGCAGTGACCCAGCCAGAGCCGCTAGGCTTGTATTAGCCCTATGTGGTACCATCTGTACTGGACGGAAATGGACTGGTGGCGCCACCTGTTGTTTACCTATGCCACCAGGAGGCTTGCGTGGTGTAGAAAATAAAATCGATTACCTAGTTGCAATATATTTATTGAGTGTGTCCAGCACATGTCCTCTGCCAATAGGTTCCCAGTGGGTACCAGTATAGATTAGTGCTCATTAAATACAGAGGGGCTTATACATGTTACAGTATTAAAATTATTTGTGACTAGATTGCTAGTTCTTATTGGTTGCTGCAAGAAAATAAACATACAGTAAAACCTCATTATAACAACACTCAGATATTTGACATATTCAATACAGCAAGACAAATCTTCATGGGAAAAGGTTTAAATTCTTTGTTATTTGACTCATTTTTCTGACATATTCAGTAATCCAACACATTTCTTAGGGAACAGATGGTGCCATGATAGTGAGTTTTCACTGTACCTACCATATTCATCCTTTTGAGTGTCCCTGTCCAAGTAAACACTCGCCCACTTGATGACATTCAGGGAAATGCAAAATTATGAAATCTTAGGGTCAGTTTATCTGTCACGTAAGCAGACAGACAGTTTCTGTCAACATTTTGAGCCTGTGACTGAAAATGTTTACATCCACATCCCCGTGTGCTGACCAAGGGGAACAACTCAATGGCCCTCTGTGATAGCTATTAGGAATATGGCACTCAGGAGAGAATACAGTTTTGCAACAATATGTATGAAGAGGCTCAGGCAGTGTAAATCGAAAATTCCACAGAAATGTTTCTGTGTTGAATATTTGTTGCACAGCCTTTTGGGAAAGGGCCACTTACACCAGTTCCCAACTGTTCCCAACAAGAGGCTGGAATTGTTACTTGTTATGAATTATTCACTGAGAGAATTTTTTGTGCACTTCCAATAAGGATAGTTCTGTCTATGGAGAGTATGCATGATGGATGTTTGTAGTTATTTTGGAAAGCGTAGGATGCCAACATGTCTGATGGTAGAAGATTATTTATCAGGGAGCAACATTTTTCAGCTCTAAGGCCAGCTCTAAGGCCAGCCCTAACGCAGTGAATTGCTTTTCATTGAGGATACATTGGTTGGTTTGGGTATGCAATGTAAGTTTGTAAGAGATGTGATAATACGTGCCAACTGTGTGTTTTCTGGGAAAAGTGGTAATCACACACATGTAGAATGAAAAAGTATACATTAAAAAACTTAAGATTCTCTCAAAATAGTAGTCTGCAGTATTCAGATCTTTTGAGACAAATGTGCTTCATAATTTGCTGCCAAGGATTTCAAGAAAAAACTTAAGGAATTCTGAACATTCTGAACATTCTTGTGGATATTTGATATTTTTTATGATAGAAATACTTAAAACTTTTCGATACATAATTTTGTCAGGTTGAGGGTCAAGATCAAAGTTTATGTACCAGCAGCCAAAATAGAGATAAGACGCTGAATTTATAAAAAAATAAAATTAAAAAAATGGACGCAGCAGTATTCAGTGCTATGACACTTGTGGTTAAAGGAACCTATTTACCTCCCATCTTGACAAGATTTGTTGGTTTATATAACATATGATATAATAAGACACAGGCTGCTCAAGGTTTTTAGGTGTGTTTGTCACACAAAAAAATGTATATATGATCCTTTGATATCATGCTCTCAACTTTTGGCAAGGAACTTTTTGGTTTAAGGTTCTGACATGTTGACAGGTGCACATGCTTAAATTTTTGGAGGGAATAAAAACAAGAGTGTTCATTGAAAATGTCTGTGCTCAGACAACCTGTGAAAAATTGGCTGTGGCAGGTATATGATTTTTACCTCTCTTCAGAAAAGTTCCATTTTTTGGGGTGTAGTATGCTCTTGGTCTTAAATGGCCACCGTAGATGCAGCCTAAAGTGGCCTTGTAAGATCAATAGTCTCTTTACAGTGGCTAAGTAAGAAAACATCGCACTTTTTGCATGAGAAGGTGGTCTATAGTGAAGTGGTTACCTTGTGAGAGGGAGACCGCAGTGTTCTTTTCTTAAAGTTTCAGATTATGTCTGAAAAGTTCGAATCTGACACAACTATGTGTGTGTAAGGTGGGAGGTTTCTCTTAAAGTACGCAACATGTATTTTAACTTCCTGCAAAAGTCTCTGACCCAGTTTCCAGGTAACAATCAGGTGCTACAATGTTGTTGTACTGATGAAAATTAAACCAAGGGTGTTACTAATATTTATGGAATAAAGGACAGTCATTCAAAAGATTGGTAACAATCTCAGTGTTCATAGAACATGGGTATGACTTTTTAAACAGTTAATTTTATCCTATTTACGGTTATGGTAAGAGCAAAATATTTTGCCATTTTTGATATAGGGATCTGCCCCTACATGTGGGTAATCCCTTGTTGATTAATATGGGTCAACGCAGCACTGCAGGTAATATGAATGTCCTGTATTGCTCCTCCAGGTCAGTCAATGTACAAACAGAAATTTATAAAATGAAATAGAATAAAAAATAAATTTATAAACACATTTAGACTGAGTAAAAAATATGGAAATTATGTATAAACTAATATGCTCACCATGTGGGGACGATTCTTATGAAATTTGCATGAAGTGATGCTAAAACTACCAGAAATTTTGCAGTCCATGCATTTTTCTTGCATGATGCTGTTCCTGTTTTGTCTGACTGAGTATAAACAGTTGTGTGCCCTGAATGGCAAGGCAGATATGGGTAGAATATCATGGAAATGGCATTTGGAAGCATGGCACGTGTGATGAATCAGTGTCATGTCACGGGAACATGTATGGCCAGTCACAAGTGACACTCTGCAGATAAAAGAGCATAGGTTTCATAAACATGTATGCAAGAAATATCACATATTTACCCCCAAACTGTTTGTGCTTGAAAATCATGCTGTTTTTGGAAGTGTGCAAGAAATACTGTATGATGTAGGTATTTGCCAAAATTTTCCCACGTACACTCTTGTATAGAGAATCAGCTGTTTGCTGCCCTTTGGAGGGATCTGTCTATGTATCTTTGTATTGTAATGGAGCATTCAGGAGGCAAGGAGTAATACAATTTGTGTATTACAATGAAGCATGCAGGAGGCAAGAGGTAATACAGTTTGTGTATTGCAATGAAGCATTCAGGAGGCAAGGGGTAATGCAGTTTGTGTATTGCAGTGAAGCATTCAGGAGGCAAGGGATAATACAGTTTGTGTATTACAATGCAACATTCAGGAGGCAAGGGGTAATGCAGTTTGTGTATTGCAATGAAGCATTCAGGAAGCAAGGGGTAATGCAGTTTATGTATTGCAATGGAGCATTCAGCAGACAAGGGGTAAAACAGTTTGTGTATTACAATGCAGCATTCAGGAGGCAAGGGGTAATACAATTTGTGTATTACAATGAAGCATTCAGGAGGCAAGGGGTAATACAATTTGTCTATTACAATGAAGCATTCAGGAGGCAAGGGGTAATACAATTTGTCTATTACAATGACGCATTCAGGAGGCAAGGGGTAATACAATTTGTCTATTACAATGAAGCATTCAGGAGGCAAGGGGTAATACAATTTGTCTATTACAATGAAGCATTCAGGAGGCAAGGGGTAATACAATTTGTCTATTACAATGAAGCATTCAGGAGGCAAGGGGTAATACAATTTGTCTATTACAATGAAGCATTTAGGAGGCAAGAGGTAATACAATTTGTCTATTACAATGAAGCATTCAGGAGGCAAGGTGCAATGCAGTTTGTGTATTATTATGAAGAGTTCATATCGTGTAACTAGGAGTGTCAGGGGTAATGCAATCTAGATTGTAATACAGCATTGAAAGGACAAAGGGTAAAATGGCCTGTGAAGGGCCAGAGATCCGTGCAGCATTGCCAGGGCAAGGGTTAACATAATTTGTATTCTAATGTAGCACTGACGGGCCAAGGGGTAACAAAAGTGGTCTCACCATACCAGCATTGAACAGCAAAAGATGTATTCTATCACTCTTATGGGGGGTATAAACAGCGCATTGTATCAAAGTTGGGGGGGGGGGGGATATACTGGGTGTTGTATCACTGATATATGGGGGTATATACAGAGCATTGTATTATTGTTATTGGGGGTATATATAGGGCATTGTATCACTGTTGTGGGAGCTATGCACCAGGCACTTGTTTCTTATTGTAGATGCATACTTGGTAAGTCCTGCTATCATATTCCCATACAGTGGCTGCCGTATGTAAAGCCAGCTGATGCAAAAGCTAATGGTGAGATAGCAAAGAAAAAACAGAGCAACATCATACTGTAGTAATGAAGAACAAGAACAGTGTCATGCAGAAGTAGGAAACAAAAAGAGCAATATCAAAGGTAATAAGGAAAAAGGGAAATTTCGTGCTATGATAGGAAAAAAGGAGCAACATCCTACCAAAATAGGACACAAAAGGAGCACATCAAGTCATGAGAGGGAAGGTTAGTCATGAGATAGAAAGAAAGTATCAATACCAAGATAGGAAAAAAGAGCATATCAAGCCCTCATAGTAAAGGTTAGTCTTGCTTCAAGTGCTCTTGTGGCAGCTGGAACACAATAATTGAGTCATTATTAACTCAGAACCACAGACTTGACACAAGCCATTCTTGTATCTGAATCAGTGTTGTTCTTTCCATCAGCAATTAGCCTGTTATGGAGCGAAGTAAGGCCATTGTTTTTTAATTAT
Source organism: Hermodice carunculata (assembly GCA_964020975.1). Classification (NCBI taxonomy): domain Eukaryota; kingdom Metazoa; phylum Annelida; class Polychaeta; order Eunicida; family Amphinomidae; genus Hermodice; species Hermodice carunculata. The sequence goes on from CAXHWN010000555.1 coordinate 1,231,865, forward strand.
TTGGTTTACAAACCTGCCAATGTAATTTTTCTAGATTAAAAAAAAAATGAAACGGCAATGTTGAACTTTTTAATTTATCTTTTTTTACCCGGACATCCACAAACTGCAGAACTCTGTGTATTTAAAAGCACATTCAAAGTACAAAAATTGACAAACTCCATGGTGTTTTAAAAAAGATTTTTTGAAAATACAGCACTTCTGTACATTATAGATGTAATGTATTAAATGCTTCTGTGTTCCCATTATAGGGTTTTAGGATTATACTTTGTCCAGCAGCCCACTGAAAACATTGAAAATATCTCCCCCCCCCCCCCCTCCTCCTCTGGGCAAATGCTACTTGGTTTGTAAACCTAAAAAATAAAAGAATGTTGGCCTAACTGATGAGTGGGTGAGAAAAGCTGACAAAGTGATGACTGGACATGACAAGCTGTTTGATGGCAACTGGGATCACGATGTGTGCTCACCCTTCAGTACAGGTATGTGTGTGGAGGGTGGGGAGCAGACTGTTGGAGCCAGGCGGTAATGACATGTCTGTCTGTGTGTACAGATACAAAACGGCTCATCACACACTGTCTTCAAAGTCACATACAGAGTTAACCTGCAGGCCAGCTTTAACCCCCAGGGTCCCAACATCAAAGCGTTGCCTGACATTTTTTTCTCATTAAAAATGACCTAGGGAGTCATGTAGATATATCAGCTGTTTCTATTTTGTCGTAAAGATCTGACGTCAGTCAACAGGTTTCCTCTGTGTCTACTTTGAGCTTTGGACCCACAGTGTGCCAGGAAAAGCTGATGATTCAGTCTCCTATCAAGCTGATAAAAGTTAGGATCAAAATTAAAATCCACTTGTTTTGATCCCACATTCTTTAATCTTGGGTACCATGAGCAATTTTAGTATGAACTTATCTATTTTATGGCTATTGTACAAAGCTTATGATTAATATTTCAGGATTATGGTTTAATCTTAATTTGATCTAGATTTTGGCCCAGCTTCAAAGATAAAGTACTGGATTAAACTAAGATTAATAAAGTGAAAATGTTAAAAAGAGAGTTTATATTGTAGGCCAGAACACAGATTGTTTATTCCTGGAAATTTTGATTTATAGATTAGGCCAAGGATAAAGTAGTTCAAGGTCAAAAGTGCAGCAATTTAGTTTTAGGATCATAGTCAGGATCAGATCAAATCTTTGTGAATACGGCCACTGGAGATTGAATGAAAACCTTGTCTCCAAGTTGTGTGGAAATGTGGTGGATTGCACTGTGATAATCCTGAAAATAACTAAGTAATTGCAAATGAGTAGCTCTGTGAGGTTTGTCAATATGATACCCTGTCAACGCTGTTGATGGATTTTACTAAGCACTCAATATCTGTAAACCTGTTTACAGTTTAACTTGCCACCCACCTAGTGTGAAATGGATAATGTTGATAGTTGATAGAGGGATAGATCTTAACTCATTAAGTGTGCCCACTAGTGTATGAGATGCTAGGAAGGGAAGCTCTTAACTTGGAGGGAAAGTTACATGTTACCTATTTACTCATTAATTGTGCTCACTGGTATGTGGGACACTTCTAGGGGACATAATTAGCTCATTAAGTGCAATCATTAGCATTTGGAAAGCTGAGGGGGAAGCTCTTAACTCATTACATGTGACTAATACTGTATGCAATGTGGGGGGGGGGGGTTCTTAGATTCTTAACTCATTACATGTTTAAATGGGATATTCAGAGGGAAGTTCATTACTATTGTGTGCTCACTAGTATGTAGGATACTTTGTATACAGGGAAAGTTCTTGATTCATTACGTGTGTTCACCAGTATATGGGTTACTTAGAGGGGGAGATCTTAACTCATTACATATGCTCATTAGTATATGTGATACATAGAGGGAAAATCGTAACTTATTGCATGTGCTCAGTAATATATGTGATACTAAAAGGGGAAGTACTTAACTAATGATGTGTGCTCACTAGTCTATGTAATACTTAGAAGGAAAGTTCGTAACTCACTATGTGTGCTCAGTAGTATATGTGATGGATGCAGAGGAAGTTTTTGACCTAATACGTGTGCTCGGTAGTATATAAGATACTCAGAGGGGAAGTTCTTAACTCATTATGTATGCTCCCTAGTCTATGTGATGCTTAGAGGGGAAGTTATTAACTCATTATCTGTGTTCACTGGTGTATGGGATACTCAGAGGGGAAGTTCGTAACACATTATGTGTTCACTGGTGTATGGGATACTTAGAGGGCAAGTTCTTAACTCATCATGTGTGTTCACTGGTGTATGGGATACTTAGAGAGGAAGCTCTTAACACATTATGTGTTCACTGGTGTATGGGATACTTAGAGGGGAAGTTCTTAACACATTATGTGTTCACTGGTGTATGGGATACTTAGAGGGGAAGTTCTTAACTCATTATGTGTTCACTGGTGAATGGGATACTTAGAAGGAAGTTCTTAACTCATCATGTGTGTTCACTGGTGTATGGGATACTTAGAGGGGAAGTTCTTAACACATTATGTGTTCACTGGTGTATGGGATACTTAGAAGGAAGTTCTTAACTCATCATGTGTGTTCACTGGTGTATGGGATACTTAGAGGGCAAGTTCTTAACTCATGTCTGCCCAACAGTATATTGGATAGACTTGTAGGGGAAGTTGTCAAATTATTAAGTGTGGTCATGAGTGTATAATGAGATACTTGTAGCCAGTAGACGTGACATATCAGACCACTGCCTCTATTATGGAGCTTCATGGGTTAATCCAGTGAGTGCTAAATTGTGGACGGTACTCAATAGACTGCATCACACCCAAAGAGGGAGCCAGGGAAGCCATTGACCAGGGACCATTCTTCTTGTCTTGGGAAAAATTTGCATCCTGTGTTTTTTTGAGTACAGGAATACACATGTCAGAGTACAGGAATACAGCTGTCAGAATACTTTCTTTTAACTGTACAGAATGGGTCAGTCAGCTGTAGTCATTCCAGCAGAAGGTTTGGGAGAGGACATGTAGTCACTCAGTAACAAGTTATGGATATGACATGTAGTCATTCAGTAACAAGATGATATGTAGTCATTTCAGTAACAAGTTTTGGAGATGACATGTAGTCATTCCAGTAACAAGTTATGGAGAGGACATGTGGGCCTGTTCTACAGTATGATCTCCTGCGGCCATGTATTAAGGGCTACTCTGCACTCTGTACCTCACAGGCTACTTGGGTCCTGCTGGTTAGGGAATTTAACCCCTTCTCATCCATTCAGTGGTTTTATGTACTCTGTACATGCAAAATGCTTGCCCGTGAAATTTAAGTTATGAATTCAGATTCCATGTAAAAAGAGGTTTCTGTCAAATACCAACATGCCATCAGTGATTTGTGAGTTGCCTGGAAATCATCCATTAGTGTCATGGTTATCACAGCAATTGCAGCAATGTGTTTGCTATCAGACACTGCAGAATCCACTGAACGAAGCCTTTATAGTGGTCCCTCTCTTATAAGGCCACCCGCATTACAGCTCATACGTGGCTTTAAGAAGGGTGACTTCCCTAGATGGGACTAACACAATGCAAAGATCACATTTTGTAGGTAAGAATGGCGGTCTTTGACGGCAGGTAGCCCCTGGTGAGAGGGGTCCCTCAAGAGGGGAACCAATGCACCCCCATAATACAGAAGTTGTTAATCTATTCAAGCGTGTGTCTAGGTATAATTTCACACACCATCTTACTTGATGTTTTTTTTGGGGGGGAGGGGGTTATGTAAAGTTTGAAAGGTGGCACTAACGGTCTGTACTAAAAATTCACTGAATTTTCATTCTAACTTCTTTCACTCTTAGCACAAGACCATGAAGATACAAATGCAGAGAAATATGTGATAAGTTTAACAGGAGCTATGACCAAACTAGTGAAATCAAAACTGCAGTGAAGTACATGAAGTGCAAAAACCATGAAAATAAGTCCATTCACATTAACCTCAGGTGACAGCTGACCTCGTGATGTTTCTGCTGCCACAAAGATCACATGGCAAAAAGTCTGTGACTCCAAGTTTTTTTTCAGTGGGATAGGTGTATGTCTCACCTTTATTACTGCATGGCGCCTCACACCAGGTGTGTCTCTGCCACGCAGCTATTTATCAGGATCGGACTCTGGCATCCAGGGCCACATTATGACACACAAGATTACACAATATTATACCCACATCACAGCCTTCCTCAATCAACTCTTTAACAGACACAGAAACTTGTGTCCTGGGACTCGAAACCACATCAATTCTCTTTCTGTTAATTATTAATGTAGTGGTGTTAGTATTGGCGCATGTGTGTGTGTGTGTGAGAGAGAGAGAGAGAGAGAGAGAGAGAGAGAGAGAGAGAGAGAGAGAGAGAGAGAGAGAGAGAGAGAGAGAGAGAGAGAGAGAGAGAGAGAGAGAGAGAGAGAGAGAGAGAGAGAGAGAGAGAGAGAGAGAGAGAGAGAGAGAGAGAGAGAGAGAGAGAGAGAGAGAGAGAGAGAGAGAGACTGTTGTCTGTCAAACTCCTCTGTGCCCGAAAGCACTTCACAAATTTTAGCACATATGTAAATATATATTTGAAACTTATGCCAAGTGCTAGCTATAAGGAAATCCAAGAATAGAATGTTCCTGTATCCATCTGCAGAGGGAGCTTCAGTCAGGAAGGTTATATTCTTGCATATTCCCATCACTTTCCATTGTAATTTGTGAAGGAATAACTTTAAAGACTACTGCATGCAGAAACACAGATTTATCATGGTAAACCTAGATGTATGACAAATATAATTCTGAAATTTTTAGTTATGCAAGGATGGAATGTTTGAACTTCCAGTACCATGAGGACTTAGGGTTAATAGCAGCACAGGTTGGGGTGGTTGAGACATAGGAGCCACAGTACACCCTAGTGAGCATTTTGAGAAACGTCTATCAAGGGTGTTTTTTTTTCTCTCTCTCTCTTTTTTTTTTTTTTCTTCAACACACCTTTGATACTGGTAATATGAAACACAATGTACAGTTGATAACTTCCCGGTGAATTTTCTTATTTTCATCTTTCCCGTGCAATCTTTTTCACCTCTATTGCTTTGTTGAAACTTTTTATGACAATTTTTGCCAGTGACCCTGGCTTTAAGATTTCTTCATTGTGGCTACATTTCTTGATGTTTTGCAATCTGGAGCAGGACTCCAATGTCATGTTGTATGGCAAGATAACCATATGATAGACTGGAAGCCTGTGCTGTTAGTATCTACAACCTGGCCCATCCCTTTACTCATTGACCCTTTCCGTGCCAAATCAAGACTGAGTCAACAACTTTCCCTTGGTGCACTGTGAGCCCAGATGAGGCCAAGCCAGGGAAAGGTGCTGACCTGTGTGTAAGGCGTATCATTCGGCAGATTATTACAATCTCAGTACAAACTTTTTGTGGAACAAATCACATGTTAAAAGATTGGGTAAGCCAGCTGACATGCATGCAGGCGCTTTAGGGGGCGGGTCAGAGTATGAAAGGGTTAACTTGGGCTGTGCTGGACATATTTTTCTGTGTGATTTGCTGAAGATGGGTGTGGCATGGTTTGACATACCACCTGGTGAATACCTGCAAATTGTGATCATGCAGACATGAATTGGAGAAGTTCCCAAAATTTTTGGTTTGGGACCCTATGTGTTGATTATAAGGATTCGCATGAATCAACACAAAAACATCTTGCACTATGATATTGAGGCAAAGAGGACATCAGTTAGTCCTCTAGGGACAGGGGTCAACAACTTGTCTCCAAGCAAATTGTCCAAAGGAAGGAAAGCTCTTGACTGATCACCTATCTTACTCTAGGTTAAGAATGAGAGTATCTACAACACCAGACCATTTCTAGTAGATTTTAATGGGCAAAAGTTGCATGCCAATACACTGGCATCAGGTCCCTTGTGCTTTTAGTGGGTCAGGAACTGCTACACTCTCAGTATATAAAGCAGTTAAAAAGTTAAATGGAGGCATGGAGTGGATTGACAAATGATGGAAGAGGGTGCCAACTGCTGAGAGTAATGAGTTGACCCTGGGTGTGAACATTAGCGCCCTCTGCTGGGGGCAATAGGTATCACTGCGGCAAGAAGCTTGTGGCCGTCAAGAAGGCTCCCATGGGTAATATGTTTGCAAATGAAAACATAATGGCGCACAGAAATCTAGTTTGCAGCAAGAATTTGTGGATAATTTGATAAAACAAAGGTCAGCTGAGACTCAGAAAATTTGGAAGATAAAAATGGAAATTTTGAAAAGAGAAATGGGAATGTTGTGATGATATTCATAGTGGTAGTAGTTTGGAAAATTCCCTTTGAGGTTCCCTCCCTCTCTGGACAGCAGCACACATTTATGAGGTGGTGATAGGTATAAGGATCTATGGGGACTAAGCTGCCAACTTGGTGCCTCAAGTCTATAACACAATTTCTGTAGCTGTCAAAGAAATAGCTACTTAATGGCCAGCTATAAAAATCTGATTTTGCACCCATCAGAAGTTGTACTCCTGGGGTCTGCTTTCTGATGCTGGGACCGGGCACAATACTGGCCTGCTGCCTGGACCCTGATTCATCATCAGTCTCCAGTGTGTATTTTGTCTATAATCCTATGCATTGGCTTGGCCTTTTAGATCCTTTAATGTGTCATTTTGTATTTAGAGGGTAGACTAGATGAGTTTAATCCTTATTTTATCGGTGGGGTCATAGAACATGAAGCCTACGATGGGGAATTATCTCCTCTCTCGATTCAAATATTGACTGCCCGATAATTGCAGTCTTTTAGTTCAACAAAAAGATGTTCTTCATGGACATAGGATTCAGGAAGTACACCATATATCATTGGGTTTTTACGACCGTCCTGTTCCTTTTACGCAACTGTGGTGCTCCTGAAACTTTTTTAAAATAAGCTTCAACTGTAAACCTGTATTTGGAACATTAATCTAGTATTAATATGAAAACTGTGGTGAAATGATAAAAATCTAGCACTATTCCAGAGTTTGGTTGGTCACAAAAGTAGGAGTCCTGTGAGAGGATGGGGGGGGGGGGCTTACAAGGGATAATACGGTAACAGACTTTGTTTGATGTATGGTCAGTTTGCCGCAGTCTATCAATGTGGTTCAGTGTACCTCCTGTCCATTATTGTGGCCAATGCCAGGCATTTAACTTGTATTTAGATTATAAGAGACATCAGTGCTTTAGTTAAGAGACATCAGTGCTTTAGTTGTGCTTGAAGTGGATAGACTAATCTCAATGCTGGTCCAGGGGTTAGCGTTCTTATAGTTTACTGCACATTTGCAAGTTAAAATTGTCCTATCCTTTGAACTTTTCTGCTAGATAGATGAGAATAGACATGACAGTTTATTGCTACTGTCCTAAAAAAAAAAAACAAACAAACAATGGCACTTAAGGATAAATATATATTTGTAAATGAGTCACACAATACAGTTTTTGTGTTAAACATATTGAGTAATTTTGATCAATTTTGTATTTTCAGTTCTTCGTGATGAATTTAAGGTTAACCCAAAGGATACTATAGTCGCCGTGGGGCAGAATGCACTACTGGAATGTCGAGCTCCGAGGGGTCTTCCTGAGCCAAGGATTAAATGGAAGAAGGATGGAGAGATTAAGCAGGCAGGTGGGAGGGTGACCATACAGGACAATGGAAATTTGAACATCGAAAACACACAGAAAGACGACTCAGGGGAATATGTTTGCATCGCTAGTAACATCGCTGGAGACAGGGAGAGCTTGCATGCAGATCTGTCGGTGCAGGGTACGTGACAGTGTAGTCATTTACAAACAATTTAACCATTTCCCCACAAAATAGCTTGATGCGCTAAAACTTTGTTTGAATGTTATTCTATTTTTCACCGAAAGGAATATTTGTGTGCAAACTATAGGTGAGACCAATTTGGGTAGAACTTTTCACTTTCTTTTCGATGGGTTGACACTCCGCGCCCAGGTCATTTTAAGACCCAGAAAAAGCTGACTGTTATATTGTCACTATCAATAAGATGACGCAATGAATGAACATAACTTTTTTTTTAAAACAGTCCCTTGCCTTGTGGGATGCAAGTAATTGAGGAAGTGTTGAAAGTGCCAAATTTGCACAAGTCAATGTGTTTATCCATCCATTAAAAAAGGCACACAAATGTTATGCAGTAACCGTGAACTGAAAGTGCCTGTGTGTGCATGTTATGGCTAAATTGTAAGCCATAGCATCTTTGTGTGACCCTCCCCCCCCCCCAACATGCACACTTTGGTGTTAAAAAACTGAGTGATACATAATACTTAAGACTCATGAGACAGAATCTTCTAAACAATAGTTGTAGTGCAAACACACATGACATACATTTAACTGCAGATAACATTCCAGTTAAAAATTGGGAACATTATTTTGATCCTAGTCTGTTCTTGTTGCGCTGTTATGTCAAGAGGACCACATTAACTTATGTCTAAGTTGTACTTATTGTGTCTGTAGCCAAAATGCCGACCTGTGTTTTGTTGTGTGGTTGCAGAAAAGCCCAAAGTGACCAAAGCTCCTCAAGACGTCTTGATCGAGCAAGATGAAAATGTCGTCTTTGAATGTCGCGTGTCCGGGGACCCAGCCCCGATTGTGCGGTGGAGGAAGGAGGACGGACAGCTTCCACAGGGCAGGTAGGGGCTAGCTGTCCTGCTGCAAAGACAGGAGTCAATCTTATGAACACTGATGAACTTAATGCTAATGTATTGCAGTGCAGCTTTTCCTCATAGCAAATTACCAGGACGTCTCAGATGGCATACATGTAAATGCCTTCTGAGTCATTTTGGTCGGTAAGAATAATATGTGGTCAGCAAACGACTTTGCACAGCACACTGTACACAGCCTGCAAGGAGCAGTTGTTACAGTGTGGCTTGGTTGCCACAGAGTTTAACTCTTTTACTGCCAATTGCAACTAAAGTGGAATTACAGTAGTCCCTCCTTTGAAAGACCACTCCTTTGGGAGATCACTTCCTTTGAAAGACCACAGTTGTCAGGTCTTTCTGTAGTACTTTTCATGTTATTTATACCTCCTTTGAGGGACCACCTGCTTTATGTGACCACCTTTTGGGTGGCACTAGGTGCGGTCTCTCAAAGGAGGGACTACTGTACTCAAAATAACCTGCTGTGGATCATAATAAGGGTGCTAGATTCATGTTCCTTGTATTGAGAGCTTTCATTCAAGTGCAGTAATACCTCTTTTGAGAGACCACCCCTACAGTGGGTCAAAATGCAGTCACTCAAAACAGGTGGTCTTTCATTAGAGGTACAACAACATGGAAAAGATAGCGCAGTGTTCTGAGAGAGCGGTCTTTAAAAGGTATGCGGTCTCTCATTAGAGGGGTCTCTCAAGAGAGGTACTACTGTACCAGCATGCCTGTTGTTACATAGAAGATAACAATCTGGGTCAACAGCTCTCCTCAGCACACTTTGGGTGCATTGTGCCCAAAAGTGAGTACAGGAAAGCTATTGACTCAGTCAAAAATGTGGCACTGAAAGGGTTAATATATTGTGCCGTTCCTAATACATGGCCAAAAGCATCCTGGTGAAAATCATTGATCTGGTCGTAGTGATATTGATAAACTGCTGTGGGATATCACATGCCTGCAGCTATTATTGATAAAATACTACATGCTTTATTTTGGCAAACTGGGATGAACATGTAACTTCATATGGATTGAGTGATCTACATAACGTGATGCATTATATTTGGCCCTTACTTAATAAACTCCATGATATACATTGCCTGTAAATTCTATGTGATTCTTAGGATGAGAATGAACTCTGTCAATACCAAGATTGAGTCAACAGCTTTTTTAGGCACAATTTGGGTGCAGTGCTCTCTAGTGTGAGAAATTCTGTTTATATTGAACATTCTTTTTCTCTGCGGAATAACATACATGTACACTTACATGCAGGCATGCCGATACATTTGTGATTGAAAGTTCTTTTTGTGAGGAGTTTGAATAAAATACAATATGTGTAATTCAGATCGGCAAAAATTTTGTTGTGACTAACACGGTTGGCACAACTTGAGTGCAGTCAGTGACAGTCAGAAGTATCATTATACCACCTACAAACAAGGTTTGTGTGGGTATAACTGTGTTCACTTTGTCCACTCGATGCAGCAACTGTTCATTTCACTGTCCTACTCTCGGTCCCTAGCAGAATGCTTGTGAGCAAAATATATCATTATTCACAGGCCAAATCAAACTCAATTTACTTTTATGGTAGCTGGACAGTATCTCATGATCTGATTACACTTTGTTGACCTTGATCTTATTGAGTCTGTTGACAACAGCTGTTCTAGTTTTGATTACAAACAGATAGCAAACATAGTTGGGGTTGGGGTTGGGTACAACAAATTCAGTACCGATTTCGCATTCGTAACACCCCATGCTAGCAAATAATCTGGCATGCCAGAAATTCTCGCCGGCCAGAATCAGATGTGACCAGCCAGATGCGAAAACTGAGTTGTGCGCAAATTTCTGGCACGCCAGTTCGTCGTGCGAGAAAATGAGCACTCTTACTTCGCATGTAGCACGCTTGAAATGTTTGTGGTCTCGACTATTAACACGCGCAAATTTTTTCTGGCTTCGCACGCTCGCGTTTTCGACTGCACTGACAGCACTTTCCGTGAAGCGTACCACCGAGAGAACAAACGAGATTTTTGCGCTAAGAATATCCACCATAATCTAAATGAATATGCGCCCATGTTTGTGATCTTGATGCATGGATCCTATGTCATGAGACATTGAGAGGAGAGATGTTTTTTTGTGAGGAGCTGTTCTTCAAATTAGTTTATTTTCTTGTAGGACCAACCTTTAACTCTCAGCACGTCAAATTCACAGTGTACTAGAACTCGCCTGCTAGAACAGCGTCTCACTCAAACTTTTGAAGTGGCTCATTAAAGGCCGTCTCATATTCCTGGTGTTGTCATGCACGTTTTATTGTAGAGAAACGTCAGTTCTTGTCGATGGCTATTTCGATTTTGCGTTAAAAACGAATATTTTCCTTCTACGATGATTTAAATCAATGTTCGGGCCGTTGTTTGCGACAATTTGAATGATGTAACTTTGGAAAACTGCCACGCAGGGTGATCTCATCGTCACGGTCTCGATCTTTTTTTTCGTCTACCCGCCATGATCTTCGTATCGTTAGAATGCTGAGAACCTAGTCTATTTTAAGATAGCTCTCCCATTGGCTGAAACTAAAGTATTTTAGGGGAAACCCCGCCAAAACTGCCTCTATTTCAAACGTCATTTTAGTCGGAGACTACCGAAGACGATTTTCCGGAATATTCTAGGTCAGAATCGATCACATGGTGTTCGCCGTCCAATCAAATGTGTCATTTTTCAACCGTTGATTCGTTCGGGACTACTCGCTACCTCGTGTTGTGAAGTCTTGCTTGTGAAAGATGGGCGATATTTGAGTGAACACAAGTGGCAATTACGGACAATTTATAAAAGCAAGAAACAAAATTTAACTCTGTAAATTGGTCAGAATGATGACACACTACCAGTCTTTGCGTACAATAGAGCAGACGGTCCATTTTTTTCACGGAAAGAGAGTAAAATACGCCAGCCGCAGGTAAACATGGCTCAGGTGAAAATACCGCTGCCGCATGTGATGATCATGTTGACAGTTTATCAGTGACTGCGATAAAGTGTGTTTATCGACCTTTTACTGCAGCAACAAACTCTACATTTACACAGGACTGATCATAAGAAAAATTAAAGACGAACCATCGTCCGTGACACTAACCAAGGGACCGGTACCCATGCAATTGATTCACACAGTGACTGTGACACAGGCTTGGCCGTTTTGATCAATTCGTGATTGAGATCGATAGGCCTATATTCATTTTGTTAGGGTGTAGGACACGAGTTTTTGTTTAAGTTGACAACGAAACCACATAGAAATGTAGAGAATGTCTTACTCAACATAAGTCATGTTGATCAGTTTGCATGAAATGCAGAAATAAAGTTACGGCACTTTTACTTTTACCACTCATCGCGTATTGTGCAAAAAAAATAATAAAATGACTCTGTTGCGAAGGTCACGTGACGAGAAACGAGACCTGAAGCGGAGGGGAAACAAAGATAGCGAGCGAGGCCTGCTGCTGGCACGCTATGCCCAGTCGAGGCGAAGTGCCTGTTCACACAATTCGCGTAGATAAAACGCAACTTGCACGGCTATTTGGCGTGCCAGAAATTTGAGCACAAGAAATTGGCGTGCTATTTGCGATGGCACATCCAGACAAAAAAGCTTGCAACTGAGCACGCTCAAATGTGGTGCGCAATGCGAAAATGGCGTGCTAGCAAAAGGGACCCATATGCGAAATCGGTACTGTATGCAATATTGCTTTGTCTGACTTCCAATTTTGGTGTTTGCAATGATTCACAAAATTGGTAATTTCAGTTGTGAAGTAGTCAATTATCCTTACCCTTATAGCAATGTCTATGTTAGTTAAAGTCAGGTAGAATACCTTTTCGTTACAGATTTCACTTTTATTGATTGAGTTTTAGAGGTTTTTAGGGATTTCACAGTCTTTATTATATGAATTTATGACAGGTTAAAATTATGATGATATTGTAAAAAATATGAATATTTCCTTCATGACAGGTTGATTTGATAAAGGTCTTTGTGCTCTGCTTCTAAATCTGAACTTGTGGCCTGCTTTCTGCAGGTCAAAGGTCATGGACGACAACACACTGAAGATCGAGAGGGTAAAGGTGGGCGATGAAGGCTCGTACGTATGTCGGGCAGAGAATGATGTCGGAGCAGTGGAGGCCACAGGAAGACTGACCGTGCATTGTAAGTTGGAAGTCCTGCTTTAAAGGAAAAATATGAAATATAAGTCTGAAGTCAAGAAAAAGAAGCATTTTGCCTCTCTTTAAACCTTTTCCCCTTGAATTAAGTCAACAGCTTTCCATGGTATGGGTCGGGCACTGAATAATTCTCAAATATTCTTTCATTACTGCTGAAATCGGCCAAAAACATTGAAGCAGATGACCTTTGACCTCCTGCTGTTTTTGGCTTAAACATATTTTATTCAACTAAAGTATATTGTTCTTGTTACAAACATAAATTTAATGATTAAGAAAGAGGGCATAGCCATATGCTAATCCCTCTCGTGAGAAAAGACAAGTATGGACAGGACAGCACGAGGCCGTACATGGAGTCGGGAACAAGCTGCAGGTGACACCACCCAGACAAGACAGACAGCATGGCTGCACCAGAAATATGTTTTAACCCATGCAACCTGTACAAGTGACTGCTGTGAAGCTTAAATGACAAGTTATACATATACAGTGAAACCTCATTATAATGACACTCAGATATCCGACATATTCAATATAATGACACAAATTTTCATGGGAAAAGGTTTATTTTCTTTGTTATTTGACTCATTTATCTGACATATTCAGTTATCTGACATATTTCTTAGGGAACAGATGGTGTCATTATGATGAGTTTTCACTGTACCTCGGTCCTTATGTTGATGGTTTATTCATACTGAGGTCTTTAACTTGACGGAATATGTTCATGTGAACTCTCTGCTGTTTTTGGCTGGTTAAGGGGTCAAGGGACTAAGTCAACAGTTTTCCTTGGTGCACTTTGGTTGTAATTAATTGAGGCTCTGTACCAAGGAATCGTGAAATTTTGACTGATATTAGCTTAAAAAAGAAGTTGTCAATATTCATGACACTGATGCTAGCTGGTAATTTCTAATGGGAAAAAGTTTCATGCCAATGCATCAATGCTAGGTCCCTGAGGGTTCAAACCTATGATGATGTTTCCATTAGGGTACAAGTCTCTGCATTACCTGCTGAGCAAGCTGTAAGGAACGTTACGTGTACATGTAGCATGGCAATATTTTAACCTGGTATAATTTTATACATTAATAGACCAAGCTCTTGCGCCAGAACATAGTGAGTGAAGCTGAAAGGTCATGACCTTTGTTTCGGAGAGTCACTATTATTCCTTACGTGGCTTGTAAACATTTGTTCCTTACAGCTCACCCGTCCTTCGTGGTGACGCCCAGGGACAAGGTGGTGGGGGTGGGGCGCACCGTGTCCTTGCGTTGTGAGGTGACTGGTAACCCTCCCCCGGCAGTCTTTTGGAACAAGGAGACCAGTCAGATCCTCATGTTTCCGCGCCAAGACCACGGCAGGTAGGCACCCGGTTTTTGTTCTGTCTTTATCTTGTCCAGTGCATCATCCATCAGTCTGTCTGACTGAGAGGGTAGCAGAATTCTTGCCTGCAAAATATCTGACCATTCCCAGGTCATATCAAACTCAAATTTACCTCAATGTACCTTGACACTATTTCTCACCTGATTTTGTTTTTGTGACCTTGACCTTATTTTCAAAGTAACATGACCCATGTGGGTGCAGAGGAGATGTATTCAGTCTGTGGGAGATGACTGTTCTAGCCATAAAACAGTGGAGTTTGTTTTTATACCAAATTTTTTTTCCATATAATATACATCCACATAGCAGTGCTGATAAATGTTTTTGGAAGGCTTCAATTCACTGAGCATAATTCTCAAGTTTTAAACTTGGACTGAGTTTGAATAATTTAATAATCTAATGATAAGGGGAAATATTTTGGCTCCTGTAGATTTCTGACCATGCTTGTTTCAGCTTGCCACGATTACTAAGATTTTTAAGTTGTATCACAGAGCCATGCCCAGGTAACCAGGTGGCGCCAGGAACTATAATTAAAATTTTGAATATTAAACAAAACCCTTAAGATATTTATGTTGATGTGCAGTTTTTACACAGTAAAACTTGCAATGGATAAACCTTAAATGTGTTCATATGTTTTAACATTTTCCATTGGAGGTTTTCCGTGACGGATCAGGGGACACTGGTGATTTCTCCGGCAAAGCGTGAGGACGAGGGAGAGTATGTATGCCAGGCACTCAGTGTTGCTGGCAGCGCTTTTGCCAAGGCCAGCATACAGGTCAAAGGTAAGGGCAAGGTCAAGGTCAGCATGCAAGTAGGTCAAGGGTCCAATGAGATTTCAGTTACATCCAGTGAAGAGCAGACTGAGATACCCACAAAGATCAGCTTAATATATTTTAGTGTTTTATCTCGTCAACAGATGACAGCTGAGTGCTGGGCATCAATAAGATACATGCCAAACTTCGTACTTCTTTTTTTTTTGTATTATTTTATGGAACTTGGGGCATGTAGTTAACTACTTTTCTAAACTTTGATCAACCGTATGCCATTCAGAAATTTTCTACAGATTTTGTAATTACGGTAAAAGTGGAGAAGTGGGCAGAATGTATACTCAAGGACGCTGTGCTGTTCCACACTTCAAAGAGTGTCAGTTCTGCTATTTTCACACAGTAATCTAGAAAAAAAACATTTTCTGTCGGTTTATGAGGGCTTCATAAATGCTTTAGAAATCTAAAGCATTTATGCTCCAATCATCTACTCAGTGGTAAGTTACATGGTACATTGGCATACATGTATTGTGTGTTTATTGTCAGATGTGGATCCACGTCCCCCTCCCATCATACACCTGGGACCTCAGAACCAGACCCTGCCCCTTAACAGTATGGCCACCCTGCAGTGCCAGGCCTCGGGGGACCCTATGCCTACGATTCGGTGGTTCAAGAACACAGTCCCTGTACCTGCGGATTCACGCAGATCTCTTCTCACATCTGGCGCGCTGCAAATATCAGGTACGCTTATTTGTAACGTCTTAGCTGTTGATCAATTTTCCTGTATTAAGCATTTGGTCAGATTTTTTTTTAAATGATACAAGATTCATTATTGAGAGGACTAATTCTGCTGAAATACCAAGGTACTTGGTCTAAGGTCACTGATTTTCTGTTTTTGGCTGTGTCACAACACATATTTATTTTTGACGAGGAGCTGGCAGAAAAAAGGGCCATATTTGATTCCTGGATGGGCTCTTCAGCTGTGATGTCATCCAGCAATCATCCTGTATAGTGGTCCCTCCTCTATAAGGCTCCTCTCACCAGAGGCCACCCCTCTACAGAGACCACATTTACATGCAGCAAGTATAGCATTTTGGTCCCACCAGCACAAGATGTTGGCGAGTGGAAGCACTCACGTACTGGACGCCCATCCGTCTGTCCACCAGTCCGTCAACAAAAACACTTCGGAATGGCATTATTTCTTCCATTAGAGAGAAGTACACTTCTATAACATTCAGAAGAACTTTTTCTGTTGTAAGTTTAAACTGGGCAGTTAACATTTCTATTTCAGACCTGCGCTCCAGTGACACGGGTTTCTATTCCTGTAAGGCCACCAGTGAGACAGGAGAGACCACCTGGGGAGCATCTTTGGCTGTAGAAGGTGAGACTGGCAGGCTACATATGTCTAGGTTTATCATTTAATTCCTTCAGAATGCATCACAAGAAAGGGAGTGTTTTATAATGATAATTCCAGATTCAGATTAGAGACACACCATAAAAAGATCTTTCAGTTGCCTCCAAAGCAGGCCAAGTTCTGTGTTATCATAAATACATGTACACTTGGTCTGCCCTTGTTTGACAGGATTTTATTAATAGTAAAGGAAACTAAACAATACTATAACCACCCCACAAGACTGAGACACCAATCAGGAAGTTGATCACCTTGGCCACTAGCAGTCTCTGGTCCCTGGTGAGCTGAAGCCTGTTACCATGGTAACCATACTTAGCCAATTAGAGACTGAGTCACTTTTCCAAAGCTAAAACACTGACCTTGTTAGAGAAGGGCAGATCCTTGTAGCTTGGGTCTGCTTTGGAGGCCAATCTTTGAGTCAAGTGCCAGCATGCCTGCCAAAGAGGATCAGAATGGTCAAGTTTACACTGGAAGTTTATGAAAAATGTGGGTTTAAAAAACGCGTGGGTAATGATAATTTATTTTAAAGCTAAAGATTGTGGGCCTTTTAATTACAAACTTACGAGATCAGAAATGGACAATTGAACCGTTATAGTGATAAAATTGTGCACATTTGTGAACTGTAAGGATCAGGTTGGAAATGTGCAGTGACATTTCTCTGTATTCCCGCAGCCCCATCTAACAAGGACACCGTGTTTCGTCGCACCCCTGAACCTAGCACATTCCCCGGACCGCCAAGCCGACCGGGCATCAGTGAAATCGGCAAAACCAGCATGAGGCTGACCTGGCAGCCCAGCACCAATCAGGGAGCTTCTCCAGTATTTGCATACACAGTGGAGTACTTCAGCCATGAGACAGGACAGGTAGACTTCGAGCCAATAGGCTGGTGTTTAAGATAGAGAGGAACTTAACAAACCCAAAGCTGCATGCTCAAGCACAGGTTGAACACTGGCAAGTCCAATAACCGAAGAACAAGTCCTATTCCGTACCACTTGCTGAAAAACTGTAGAGTTCTAAATCATTACATGAATTATCAGTTTATTTTTTTGTAAGGATTAAATCATATTCTTAATATTTGAAATTGAGAAGAAAAGTTTTTGGCTTTATTAGCCCTCAATTAAAATCTTGTCATCAGTGGGGAACCAACACAAGACTTGTTTCGGTGCCACTACTCCTCAGATAAGTCATTCTGCTAACTGGTTGCACCAGGTTTGTATTTTCAACGAAAACATGCAAAGATGATGTTGTTGGGAATTAAGCAGATATGATGTTCATTTATTGACAGGCCTACTTATAAATATATCCCCGCATTTGCGAGAATGTGATTAAACACAAAATACTTTTACAAAACATGAGTCTACACCTAACTTGTGTGACTAAGCCTACCGAAAATGAATCATTCATTCAATCGAAAATAATTAAAGCGAAAGCCCACGTGTACCTACATCATTTTGGTCCTTGAACAGATCCAATTTCATAAGATAACATCACAACCAGTTCTCCAACTAAAAGTAAAATGTAAATGTAAGATGTGACGTAGAAGAGGCATGCTATTAATTGTGTCCTTGTAGAATCTGGTTAAATCCACATTGTGGTGTGCCTTTGCTAAAAATAGACCTATAGGTCTATTATAATCTCTCTGCATTCTGTAACCAATGAAGCCAATGTTTATGTTTAAATCTATACACTTACTAATTAATCAATCAGTATTATTAGGTGTGAATTAATATTTTGAAAATTCAGGGTTACACCTGCCAAATGAATTTATAAACAGGTCATCAGCAAGAAACCATGAAGCATGTTTCACAGCACCAAATTCCTGGACATGCACAAAGCAAAAGCATTATTATTCTAACATTTTGGAGTAATTATTCACGTGTGTGTCTTCTCTTCATTCTTTTAATTAAAATCCTGACTGTAGCTTGCATCATCTCTAAGCAAATTAGCAGTCCCACGAGGCTCTATACTTGATTTAATAAGCTGTCTCAATTTCCACCAATCACCAGCTATGTTACATGTGCAGCCAAGTTTCCACCAATCACCAGCCATGTTACGCATGCAGCCAAGTTTCCACCAATCACCTGCCATGTTACAGGTGCAGCCAAGCATTTCCTATGTTTCTGTGTATGGTAAAGTCTGCAGCTGCCACTGCTCAACAGCTGCTTGGCTGTGAAATAGTGGGTTCTAGAATGGTCAAGACCAATTTAAAATTTACAGCTGCTTCAGTGTCTGGATCAGAATTTTAGACTCTAGATTTAAAATTATTACATTAAATATTGCATGTGACCAAAACAACGAAGGTAAATTAAAAAAAATAATAATAAATGGTAATACAATAGTCCCTCTTTTGAAAGACCACTCCTTTGGGAGACCACCTCCTATGAGAGACCATAGTTGTCAGGTCTTTCTGTAGCACTCTACATGTTATTTATACCGCTTTTGAGGGACCACCTGGTTTATGTGACCACCTTTTGGGTGGCACTAGGGGCGGTCTCTCAAAGGAGGGACTACTGTAATAATAAATGTGCCCAGAGTGTACCAGGGAAATCAAAGGTACTGTGATTACATATGTGTTCAAGGGCATTTATTTTCACCATTTTTGCATTTTGGACCATTCACTGAGACTTTAAATTTACTACAGTGAAACCTCATTATAACAACACTCAGATATCCAACATATTCATCATAATGACACAAGTTTTGAATGGCAAAAGTTCATTTTCTTTCTTATTTGATTCATTTATCTGACATATTCAGTTATCCGACACATTTCTAAGCGAACAAATGGTGTCATTATAATGAGTGTTCACTGTATTTTAGTTATACTTCCAATCAATGCCATGTGTTAACCTTTTTTCTCTGTCTTTTAAATTTCATGATTTGAAGTATCAGTGAAATGAGAGAAAATAAGAACACTGCAAAATTAAATGAATTCACAGTATGAGGCACAAATTTCACACCAAACAGTGAGGTGTGGCACAGTGAGTTGTCACATCGAAAAAGAAGCAAGACAAAAACTTTTTCCACCAAACGTAATGTGTTCCAAGATGGATAGTTTCATGGTTATCTGAGGGTTGCTGTACGTGTAATTTATTCTGTGTGTTTACAGGGATGGGTGACTGCATCAGGCATCATAACAGACACCACATACCTGGTGAAAGGCCTGCATGCCGGCACCAGCTATATGTTCCTTGTGCGGGCACAGAACTCTCATGGCCTCAGTTTGCCCAGCCCTGTATCAGGGCCCGTTCGCACAGCCGGAGGAATGGGCCTCCGTCCCACGCTGGCGGAGATGGACCTAGGACTAGTAGAGGAGAAGCTGAGTGGACCTGTGGTTACCATAAACAGAGCAGAGGCACTGGATCCCACAACAATCAAGCTTAACTGGAGTGTGAGTATTGACTACCAGGTGGCAGCAGCTCCTATGTCAAGATGTTTGAGTGTGATTGAGGAATGAGGAAACATATTCAGGAAGAGGATTTTATGAAATGAGGATACATCAAATCTACATTGATTGCTTGCATGATTTTGCTGTATAAATATGCATGCAGAGGTATTCGATGGAGGCACTGCATAGCAATTCTAGCCACAACAGAATAGCATCATATCAAATACTTGGGCACATGGGAGGAAAAATGTGTATGTACAGTGCCTGCAGAAAGTCTTGCTCCAAAACTCTGGGGGGTCACCAGTGGAACCACTTGCAGGTACAGTGGTACCTGCTGTAGAGACCACCTCTCATGATGGACCACATTAGTTAATAAGACCACCCATACCAGCCACAAGACACTTGTTTCTTTGTTAATCTACCTGCAATATATGACCAATTTTATCTGGATTAGGGGCGGTCGTAAATAGCAGGTACCACTGTACCACTTTTCAAAGTGTAATAAACATTATAAGTCTGACACCATAACCAGCTTAGAGCCAATGGGGGCCACAGGTAGGTACAAGAAGCACACTGAGTAACTAACATCAAACTTTGTAACAATTTTCTCGGCAGGAGTCCCTTGTACAAGTTGTACCTGAGGAGGACCACGCGGAGGGGCCACCAGAGGAGACGGTGCAAAACTTTTGGCGGCACTGTAGTCCAAGAGAAACATTGGTTGTGCTATAGCTAGTAAATTTAACTGTGGGGTCAAAAGAATATACTTTTAGACAGCAAATAAATATATAGAATGGGAGTTAAAACATACTCAACTTGATAACTAATTTCAAGGTTACTGAGTGGATGAATTTTTCCCAATCTACGAGGATGCACAGTTATTCCACTTAATATCTTGCAGCTTTCTAGCTGTACTTAATGAGATATTGTATTATATACTTACACTTTTTTCCAAATTAAATGTGTTTCTCTTGCAAGACAAACTGTTTACGCATAAATTTTTTATGCTGTTACAGATTCTCAAGTCTCACCGCTACATTGAGGGCTTTCACATCAAATACCGTGAAACTAAAGGAAACCAGAAGAATTCACAGGTAGACGTGCCACGACAAGAGCACTATAACGTTGAGACTGTCACCAGCAACACAGCGACTATGTACGTCTTGCGTCACCTCAACAGATACACCTGGTACATGATTCGTGTGCAACCATTCTACAGACAGGTGGAGGGGCAGGACAGTAACACCGTCAAAGTCAGGACCTTAGAGGCTGGTGAGATGCACAGACAATGTATTTATTTGTTATATTGTTGCCATAGTAACAAAATTTTCAGGCCCTCAGATTTCTTGGTTGCAGTGCCCATGTTTGAAAAATGAAGAATGGAAACATCTGTTAGGCTGTACAGAGCTTGACAGCTGGAATTACCCAAATGTGAAGCAAAATGATAAACTCCATTGGCTTTTTGAGAACAAAGACATACATGGGTGGCAAATGAGTTAAATCAAAGTTTTTGATGAAGAATCTAAAATTTGTGGACATACTGTCAGCATGCTAATGGAGGTCCCACAATAATTTTTCCAACTCTTATTTGGGGGACCTATGTAGACAACTACTGGTTCTTAGAAGCAAACCTACACCATCAATGTGTAAGCTTTGATCCAGTGTAGGATTCTGTGGCTACTGTTTTCCTCTGGAGGCAGTGTTTGTCTGTCAATACAATTATAATTTGGCCCTTTACGGATCTGTCCTTTCAAGTGGAGTGTTTTGAAAAACAGTTCCTCTGTCATAGATTCGAAATGACTCCCCCTCCACTACGTTGGTGAATCTTCCAAATGTGGTGGATTAATGTGTTAAGACAAAAATCTGGGAAATTTATCATAATTTTCATATTTTTTAGTAATAATTTATTATAATTTCCATATTTTTAGTAGCAATCCACCACACAGAAGCCTAGCCAGCTGACCCAGCATCAGATTGTAATCTGAGATTAGTCCATTATGAAAAGCTGACGTGACTTGTCAATACTGGCAGTCAAGTATTGGGCTAGGAGGCCAGCCGTTAGAGGGCATCCTAGTTGGCCTCCAGTCCAGAGGAACGTAATATGGAGAAATAGTTTCTGATGGGATGAGTTTTGGAGGAAATAGAATCTAGAGATCATATACCAAATATAGTGGATGGGAAAGTATTGCTGACAAATATGGAAACTATAAAAAAATTTCCCTGGTTAATACATGTTCATCCATGGATTTTTGGCCAAAAATTAAATAAAAAATGCAATGCTCCCTCTTTATGAAGTCCAACATTACATGGCAGATTCTGAAAAAAAAGGTAGATCCTTGGCTCCCTTTGAAACACTTCTCCCATTATTTCTATGCCGAGTGTCTCTTTGTTGTCAGCCAGTTTTGCAGTAACATAGTCTACTTCATGTACCCAGCGTTATGATGGAGCGCTGCGCGTTACTTGTCTGGTCCTTTCTTGGAAAATCGAAGACGAAAAATTGTGTTTTTTCAGCACCCACCGCTCCTCCACAACACGTACTAGCATACTTCAGTGCCAATACCAGCATACAGGTAGAATGGAGCCCACCACCCCCTGGACACTTGAATGGACCGCTCCGTGGATATAAGGTAATAATATAAGTACAATGTAGATGAGCAGATAATGAGTCAAAAGAGATTTATCAATTTATAAATATAACAACAAGAGAATTTTCGTACTGTAGCAAGTGATACCATTTATAGATTCTCTACACTCTTGTGTTCAGGTGGGTGTCCATATCATTTGCTACATTTATTCTGGATCTGAATTGGAAAAAGCGATGTGCAGTTTGGAAGAAAAAATATTTCAGGTGGAATGTTACACATTGCAACAACTATTTGATCGCAAGATGGAGTAGTACTTGCGAGATTTTTCATTTTGGAAGAGATTATGGAGATATGTCGTACATTTTAAGCTTCACAGCACCAATTCTAAGATGTTCGATACATGTATATAGCTCCCTGATTCTACTCATCTTTGTAGGTATTCTGTTTGGGAAACGAGACCAAATTTCACCACAATGTGACTATTCCAGACCCACATGCCCGTAGAATGGTAATTCCTAACCTGGTGAAAGGCATGGCATACAAAGTGCAGGTGGCTGCGTACAACAGGAAAGGCGTGGGGGTAATGAGTGACCCCAAATATCTGGGTGAGTTTAGTTAAAGTTGGATAAGAGGAGAGAAGGGAGTGGCAAATAATCTTGTTACGACAAACCTTATGCTGATGTGTCAACTGGCAACTTTCTCATTTGTTAATTTTTATGAAACAGTTTACCCTTAAAGGAAGTTTGGAGGTTTTACCACTACCAGCTCGTCTGACTGGCCAACTTTCTGTCTGATCGGTCCATATATAGCAAAACCCTGGCAAACAAAATATCTCATGCATATTGGAGACAAGACGAGCTCCATACCCCCAAGTAGATGAAGGCCTTCTTGGCACAATGTGGGATCCAGATTAAGCCTTTATCCATTGTGTATTTTGCATTCAAAATAATTAATTCCTGATTACAATATATATACTTGGTTCTTAACTTCATCATGTACACTTTGCTGGTAAAGCTCTTTGGCTCCAAGACACTTGGTCATATACTTTCTGGTCAAGCCCTTTTGTACCAGGGCTAGGTTACTCAGTACCTTTCTTTATACTTTATTTCATTTGCATATCTGTTCTGATTAAAAGTCCTTTGTCTCTCTTTCATTTGGTTCACGTGACTTCTGGCGCGATAATTTTCCTTCCTTCACTTCGTTTTTCAACTCGCTAGAAGTCAGTACGGAATTTTTTCACTTATGGATTTCACAACATCCAACTTACGCCTATCATGAGACTGTTCATATTGGAGACAAGACGAGCTCCATACCCCCAGTAGATGAAGGCCTTCTTGGCAGAATGTGGGATCGAGATTAAGCTTTTATCCATTTCATGATACATGTGTGCACATATATGTGTTATGCTGATAAGAACAGTAGGGTGTCTGATATACCCATATGATGGATGGAAGAAAATGATTAACAGCCATTGTTATCTGGTACTCCAGCCACTAATTGAACACCTCACAATTTAACTTTTTCGGTGATAAAGGGGACTGAATGCTGTGCATTAACATACAGCTAGTTGTTCTTAGTGTTAAAAAATCATTTGTAACATTTGATTCAGAGATCACATCCATAACTGTCAACATTCCAGAGCTCAAAATAGGAAGATTTTTGTGATTTTGAAAAAAAAATTCATGGACAAGATTAGTACTTTTACAAAGCATATAATAGAAGATACTCAATTTTAATGCGGGAGAATATGCAAAATTTGCAGAATTCTGTACTTAAACTTGAAAGTGTTGGATGAAAAAGTGGGAGACTCCCACCTTATAAGGGAGACTTGACAGGTATGCACATACAACTGAAATTAACCTCAATTGTGCCTTTGACACCATTTCTTGAGCTGATTACATTTTGGTGACCTTGACCTCATTTCCAAGGTTAAAGGGCCCACATGTGTGCAAAGCATGGGGAATCCAGTCCCTCGGGGACAACTGTTCTAGTTTTGACTATGTTTCAGGTGGTGAGGCGACGGCCGGTCTGATACAAGGCATAGTAAAGGAACCATGGTTCATAGCCACTCTGATAGGAGTGATTGGAGGCATTCTATGGGTGTCGCTCTGCGTCTTTAGCGTTTGGCTCTACAGGAAGAGGAAAACCAGAAAAAAACTACAGAAAACAGGTCTTTGTTGCTTCTTTCTTGGCAGGATTATAGGACTTAATATTGAGCGTGAAGGTGCAAAATTATTGTTTTTGTGTGGTGAAGAAATTCTGTCGTTTTTCTTGCTGTAAAAGATGATCATTGTTGCCATATGGTACTTTGTGAGATATTTCTGACTCACTGAGAAAGCGAGGCCACCCAACTTTATTTCTTTATTTCAGTCTTCTGACTTGTCACTTTTATGTTTTAACAAGTTTAATTTATGCAGTAGACAGTGGGATCGTTCAAACTTTTTACACAGAAGCCTCAAAGTTGTCTGCTACTGTATCTACATTTTTCACTGAGAAAGAGAAAAAAAGCAGTTGTGTATGTATTTCTGTTATCTGAGAAAATTTTTTATACCACCTTGAAGCTGTAAGGAAGGATTTTTAGCATGACTTACCCTGAAAGTATAGCTGATATTTCTGTTCATAAATGAGAAGCCAGATAAATACATATATTTTTTATTCATTACATACTTGTTGATAATAATTATTCTCCCGGTTAAATTTAAAATGAAATAGTTGAGAAAAGCTCACCCAGTATCGAGTAGATAGAGGAGAGATCAGAATTCTCAAACTTTCTTTTGTAAACACAGACAAAGAAGAGCAGGCACGCATGGCGTCCTACCTCAACACACCCAACTATCTGCATAAGGATGTGCGTCAGGCTGCACCTGACCTGACCAACATGCTAGAGAAGAAGGGAGACGGGGTAAAGGAGAACATGTACAACCCTCCAGGCATACCCCTCAAGACCTTTTACAGCAAAAATAACTCTCTGCCTGTAGCACCCTATGCTACAACCACTCTAGTCACCCAACAACAGGTAAATGATACCCTCTTACCACCACTGAGTCATCCAAAAGCAGGTAAATAATACCCTCGTACCACCACTGAGTCATCCAAAAGCAGGTAAATAATACCCTCGTACCACCACTGAGTCATCCAAAAGCAGGTAAATAATACCCTCGTACCACCACTGAGTCATCCAAAAGCAGGTAAATAATACCCTCGTACCACCACTGAGTTATTTAAAAGCAGGTAAATAATACCCTCGTACCACCACTGAGTTATTTAAAAGCAGGTAAATAATACCCTCGTACCACCACTGAGTCATCCAAAAGCAGGTAAATAATAACCTCATACCACCACTGAGTTATTTAAAAGCAGGTAAATAATACCCTCGTACCACCACTGAGTTATTTAAAAGCAGGTAAATAATACCCTCATACCACCACTGAGTCATTCAAAAGCAGGAAAATAATACCCTCGTACCACCACTGAGTTGTTTAAAAGCAGGTAAATAATACCCTCGTACCACCAGTGTAGTCCCACAACAAGTAAATAATACCCTCGTATCAGCACTCTAGTCACACAACAACAGGTAAAGAATACCCTCTTACCTCCATTCTAGTCACACAACAGGTAAATAATACCCTCTTAGCATCCTGTCGTGAATACCATCATTATATTTTTATATAAGATTTTAGTTTTGTGAATTTGCATAAATTTAAATGCTACACTTTTGGCTCATGTTTCGTTGGATATAGCTATGTCACCAACCTATTGAAGTTGAAATGACACCTCCATATGTAATAGTTATGAAGTTATTCCAGATTTATATTTTGTGTGTTTGCCTGAAATTCATAATTTAAAATGCTAAAACTTTGGTTCATCAGGCTGAAGCAGAACTTGAGTTAAGGTGACCCACTATAGACTGCTTTGATACACCATCTCCATGGCTACACATTGACACTACAGACCTGTTGATCCGGATGTACTTCCTACAGTTGCATGCTCTCTCTCTCTCTCCCTCCCACCATGTAGTTTTGAAGATATTCAAGATTTGAAATTTGAATTGCTCATAAATAGCAGAACTTAAAGTGCAACAACTTGTTTTCTGTATTTATTCAATGTCCGGTGGTCAATAACATGTAAAACTTAGAATCTGTATCTATCAGTCGTGAAGATTTTGAAAGATTTAAATTTTGAATTGCTAAACTAAAACGCTGCAATGGTAATTTTATACTCACTGGATGCACAATGGTAAAAAACATAGAATATATAATCACATCTCTGGCTTCAATAGTTATGAAGATTATCCAAATTTAAAATTTCAAATGCCCCTGATTTGCATGATTTCAGATGCACTCAACCATCTTTATGAAACAACAAACTTCATGTATGGATCTATGATCTTACAAAGTTTGGAGTTTCTAAGTGAATAGAGAATAAGAAAATTATCAAATAGAACTACTGATAAAGAAGAAGGAGAAAGAAATAAAGAAACCCAACGAAAGCAGAATGTCAGTGTTCACACACAGACATAAATACTGTGTGTGTTGCACCATCCTATTCACTTAAACCCACAGCCTGTTTCAAATGTAAATGTATCAGTGTTTTTGTTTTTGAACCCTCTGACCCTTGCAGAACAAGTTATGCAGATACAGTGCCGCCAGAAAGTCTTGCACCATCTCCTCTGGTGACCCTTGCGCGTGGTCCTCCTCGGGTACATATTGTACAAGGGACTCCTGCAGAGAATACTGTTAGGAAGTTTGATGTTAGTTATTCAGTGTGCTTTTTGCACCTACCTGTGGCCCCCTTTGGCCGTAAGCTCGTGATGGTGTCAGAATTTTAATTTTTATTGCACTCTGGAAAGTGGAACCTGCAAGTGGCTCCACTGGTGACCCCCCAGAGTTTTGGAGCAAGACTTTCTGGCAGCACTGTAGCATGCTTGCTTTGACTGTGAATCAAGCAGAAAGTGATGATGGATATAGAAACAGTTAGCGTGGAAATGGGAAGGGTCCAGTTGCAAGCTGTTTATGATCTGTCTTGATGTGTTACAGGCGCCTGACGCCATGTTCCAGCCTATACCAGATGGCTATGTACATCAAAACAGCACATCCAGTGACAGCTGTATCAAACCTGACCTCAGCAGTGACAGCAACTGTACAGACTGCAGCAAAAATACAGGTAAAATACAGCAGATTTGTACAGATAGCAAAAATACAGGTATAGTACAGCAGATATGTACAGATAGCAACAAAAATACAGGTAAAATACAGCACATATGTACAGATAGCAGCAAAAATACAGGTAAAATACAGCAGATATGTACAGGTAGGAGCATGTACAGATAGCAGCAAAAATACAGGTAAAATACAGCAGATGTGTACAGGTAGCAGCAAAAATACAGGTAAAATACAGCAGATATGCACAGATAGCAGCAAAAATACAGAAAATACAGAAGATATGTACAGATAGCAAAAATACAGGTAAATTGCAGCAGATATGCACAGATAGCAGCAAAAATACAGGTAAAATATAGCACATATGTGCTGAATTATTAAAAGTGGTACCTGCTAAAAGGACCACCTGTCATGAGAGACTGTTAATTCACCTGTAGTTAAAGACTGTGTGCCATTTTGTGGCCACTTTTGTTGGGCACTGGGGTTGGTCGTAAATAGGTATTCTTGTATGTATGTCCTTGCCATGTGATGGATGTATGCTTAAGGTGGAATAAGGATAATAGACTTTTGTGGGGGAAATTGTCCAGAGTAGACCATACTTTTTGTGGTTAAGTACAAAAGTAAGGCAAAATGTGTGCATGGCACTCCCTGCAAGTGAAGGAAACTTGACAGGTAAGGAACTTTAATTCTAAAAAAGGTCAGCAAGTGTGCTGAGAACTTGTCCTGAAGATGGCAGCATCTGGAGAAGTCCTAGCTTGTTTTCCGTGAAAAAAAACAAAACAAAACAGAAAAGAAAAAGGTGTGTGGCGTGCTTGGAGCCTGGCTTGATTCTGTTCACTTGCGCTTACTAGCAATGCTTGCTTGATGGTTTCAGAGCTGCATTTTGCGGAGTTGCCCCTGTATCTGTCAGGTCAGGAGTCACTGTTGGGTAGTCCCTGCAGTGATGTCACTGGTATCACAGGTCAGTCCTACATGTTTTCCTTTATACACCACAAAATTTATATCTCCAGAATATGTTGTGCGTATACCCTCTTCTTTTTATCTGGAAATGTTGTGAACCCAAATTTTTACTTAGTTCTGTGTGCTTAAACATCAATTGTCAGAATATTGTATAAATGAAAGCTATATTGTTAAAATAAAGAGTCTTGGTTTCCGTCAAAACAATGGACTGGATGTCTACTTTGAAATGTCATGTGGTCAAATTTGTACTGTCAAAATTTTAGGTAAAGACAGTTGTCTTTTGAAGTATTCTGCCAAATTTGTCCGTCAAAATTCAAAGCATGATTGGCCAAGTTCATATTTTCAGAGTGTTGTTTGGACAAAAATTTTACCATCTGAGCAATTGCTCAAGTGGCAACTTCATACTCTTTTCAGCTTGTCCAACTGTCTCTCCAAGGCAGAATCCATGCCAACAAGTTATTCACAGGCCACATGATTCTAAAATGTAACTCATTTGTACCTTTGACACAATTTTGTGACCTGATTGCATTTTGCTGACCTTGACCTGATTTTCAAGGTCACAGGACCCCTGCGTATACTAAGGGATGGGTATCCTGTGTGTCACCAATCAATCACTGTTGTAGTTTGCGACTTCTCCTGTACTGGTGGCTGGATTCTCTTGAAACTTGGCATGGAAGTGTTGTAACTTTATGTCTACTGATGTTATGTATCAAATTTTTAAAGCTCCAGGATGGTAAAGTTATATGTGGGCATTGTTATTGTGTTCCTGGCAGAGTGGTTGTGCATGTACATGTATGTTTAGTTTTGCCCAAAACTGTCTGCCTGACTGTCTCCAGACTTAACAGGCCTGCACCTTGTGTGTTTGAAAACTAGATCATTCTGCAATGATTTTCAGGATTTTTTATGATTTGTTGAGGTCGCAGGATGGTTGTATTGGCTATTGGTTTCTGCTAATGACTGAAGAAATGTGGATAAAGGCTGGGTTGGAGTTCCATTTTAACAGCCATAATCAGCGGCAATTACCAGACACATCAACAGAGAATGAAATTTCCATGGTCATATACTAGGAATTGACATTCAGTGGGCTAGATGCAATTACGCACAAAGAGGTCTGTAACTGTGAGCAGAACATTTGCGATGCATGGCCTAGGTACGCAAGTCAGTTTGATGCATGTGTTTGTCCCTTGACCGGTACTTTGCCATATCACCCAGTGCTGATCTGCAGATGGAAAAGAACTGGACCAAACTATTGACTGATGTCAGATTCTGTGCACGCTCACTCCTCATTTTATCCCCAACAAATGAAGTGTGGATAGCTGTTCTGTTTTCTGACTGTCAAACTGGTCCATCTAACTGTCCAACCATCCCAGAATCCTTGCAAGCAATATATCACAATTCACAGATGACACCAAACTTAAATTTACCACAATTGTACCTTGATGCTATCTCTTGACTTGCATATATTTTGGTGGCCTTGACTTTGTTTTCATGCTTGCATGTGTGTGCAGGGCCAGAATTTCGGCGTGAATCCGAGAATCCATTCTCATAAAGATTCTCCTAAAGTTGTCTTTCTTTAAAAAGAAAACTAATTGACAAAAATCCAAATAGATTCTCGCAAAATTTTGCGAAATTCTGGCCCTGGTGTGCAGAGTGGCAGGGTTTTTAATCTGTTGTGAACAATGCCTGGTTGTTCCCAATTTTTTCCCTGCATGCAAGCCTCTGTGTCCACATTCATATAGAAGGGACACAAGTACAATGAATGCACATTTACAGTTTAAGCTATCATCAGTTTTTTAAGGGTAGAAGTGGTCTCTAGTACAGGAGATACAAAATCATCAATACATGTCATTGCAGGGAAGTCGCTGAAGCAGCCCGCCCTGGATTGGTTACCCCCGCCTCCTCAGCACCCACCCAGCCCTACCGACGTGGACTCTGCCGAGGACTCGGACCAGTTTGACCGTAATGAGCGCCACACAGATCACCCTAGAGGTCCTTCGCCGCCACACTTACCTCTATCAGACTATGATAATGGAGTGTCACCCACTGGACACTGGGGGCAATACTCACCCCTTGAGAGGGTGCCACATGAGAGGGGCGACAGGACACTATCACCCCAAGGGGATTCAAGGTCACATTCGCCAAAAAATATACCTCAGTCACCCAGAGGTCACAATAGGTCAATGTCGCCAAGGTCACAGGTGGTGTACTCACCGAGGTCAGTGAGTGAGTCAGAGCGAGGGCCTACCCCTCCCATCCGGGCATATAAACTTGTACCCCTAAAAGACCATGAATTACAGAGATTAAGTGACTCTGAAAGGGGGCCCACCCCACCAGTTAGGATGATTATGACTGTACCTAATTCAGGGATTGATCCTATGACTGATCGTGCATGTCAGTCGTCACTGCCCAGTCTTGTGAGTGATTACGATGGACGGCCACTCAGCAGGTGAGTTCACAACTGCTACGTCATAATTACATTAAAACTATACTATTAACATTTCGTTGGCACCTTATTTATAGCTCAGCTGACTTCGCATTGAGCCAAACTAAAATGAAGAGGCCGATCTGTCCAGGAAACATCTTTCATCTCTCTTAGATCATTTCACATTTTTTATTTCACAAAATTACTGGCTGGAATGCCTTTAAACTAGGTGATGATTGCACAGGAGTACACATCGGGCTCTGCATAATTTGTAAAGGGGGCAATTTAAATGAAAACGGGACTTCACCATGGGATAGGTAGAAAAAAGTGTCTATACAGAGATGGAAGTCAAACTGAACCATTTCAACGGGAACAAAACGGAAATCTCTAAAAGGTTTACCAAATAAAGTGAATGTGGTTTGTGTATGATACATAATATTATTCTCTTTGGGACAACAAGTGTCAAAATGTTCTTCAGAAATCTGATAGAAAGAGCAGGGAGCAAGTTCAAGTGGAAAAGGGAAGCAAGCAGAGAAACAGGATCTGGTGTAAAACAAAACAGCAGGATGAGTCCATTATAAGCCACAGAGAACACTTGGTGCATCTCCTGCAACTTAGTTGCATGGTCACGCTACAATAATTTTTTTTTTACATTTAAAAAAAGAAGAAGAATTTTCAATCTAACAAATGCTTTGAATCCATACTGTTCATTGCATTGGGACACATCTCAATACCCATAGAATTTAATTTATCTGACAGTGTGTGTTTGTACAATTTTTTTTTTTTTTTTTTTTTTGTAGGTTTCAAATATTATTTGTCCTTGTATTACTTGACTTCTGTCAAACTGCTTTGTGGATTCTCTTCAAATTTGACATTAATATAGATGTAGATACCCACACAGTGTCATGTTAGAGATCAGCTCAGCTCATCTTTGCTGTCTTCATCTTTGTTCAGTTCAGGCAGCAGCCGATATTGATATTTAATATTGGGACTTATTTTTTAGTATGTCTGGGTCAGCAGAGCATGGGCTATTTAAATGGCTCATGCCTAAGTGTAATCCGATATACCCACCCTCATTTTGGTTATCAGGAATGTGTGTTGATACAGTTTTCTTGTGCCATGTAATATTTGATCTCACTCGGCAGGTAATTCTACTGATAGTCAGCCACATACAGGTCTTCTGATTTTTATGGTGTGACCTTGTGTTACTACTGATACATAATGTAAACCAGTTGTTTGCTCGTATGGGCAAAAGCCACTAAGTTTTGAAATGACCATACATGTAGGTTTACAAATGGTGGGAATGGTCCAGACTTGTACATAGAGGTACCAGAGGGAAGGTATCCAAATGACCGTCATTCACCGCCATTGTGCGAGGAAGGTTTGCCTCGCTTCGGGGATGACCCACACGTCGAGCACACATGCAGACCTGAGTGTGGGACACCGGAATCCAGTGTCGGGGGTGACATGGAGGACAGCACTGTCTCAGGTAACCACGGTAACTGATTCCACTTGGACAGTAAAAGATGATCATCTCTTTTGACGGAGATAATAATCCTTCATCACTTCCAAGGTTTTTCTCATTTTGATTAAAAAAAAAAGGAACAAAGGAAATTTTTTCTTGAAAAAAGATTCAGAAAATATTGGGATTGAGGCAGGATTTTTCTCTTAAAGCAATAAAATTGAGATATATGAATATAAACCAGATATCTGCTTTTCTTCAAAATTACAAGAAATTGATTTAAAGCTTTTTTAAAAATGTCTATAGGGTAATTTCTTTACTAACCTTAAAAATCTTACTCAAGGTAATTAATATTTTTTTTACTGTGTTTGAAAAACTTTATTACCTTAGATGTGCTATGAATAATTCCCTCGTGACTTTGTATTGCAAGCTATATATATATAGTCCACAGTTGCAAAGTGGTTAATACAGAGAGCTAATACCATCAAGTCTTGCACCTGTTCTTGAGTGGTCTCTTGCAGGGCCGCATGAGTGGGTTCCTTCAGGTACCTGTGTCTGAAGAGTTCCCAGCAAAAAAAGCCCCCAGGAAATTTTATTTTAACCCTTTCGTGCTCAAATCACCCAAAAAAGTAGCCAGATGTAGATTGGTATCTGCCTTAATGTTTTTACTGAAATTGCCTGTTAGTAGAAAACACTGTTGCTGCGATTTGTATGTTAGACCATTCATTATGTCACACACTAAATCAACATCTTTCTTTGGGCAGGTTGGGTGCCTAGTCTTAAGCAAAAAGTAGTCTAGTCAACAGCTTTCCTTCTCACACTTTGTGCACAATGTGTCCTCAGGAAAGCTGTTGACTCAGTCTTAAATCAATGATCTGAGGGTTAAAATGAGGGCAGTGGTACTGGCATTTGGCCCAACTGGTGACCCAATGATGAGTATGGTGCAAGACTTTCTGGCAGCACTGTAATCCAATATTTTGCAACCTCAACAATAGGTATTATATACAGAAAAAAAGCTATGTGTGACCCCAACATTGTCCCCACTTGATATCCTGTATCTTTTCCTCATATGCAAAGATAAAGTGTCCAGTGTTTAGCTTGTTAAAACTGTACAACGCAAATTAAAAAAAAAAAAAAAAACATCATCCTAGCCAGTACTTCATTTTGATTTGACTTTATCTCCTGATCGTTATTCACTGGTCATATCAAATTCAAATTTACCTCAATTGTATCTTGATACTATTTCTTTGACTTGATAAATTTTGATGACCTTGACATTATTTTCAAGGTCAGGCATCCAGTGTATCATTGATGACTGGTCTCATTTTAATGGATATCAGGTTGACCAGCACAAAATGTGCAAAGTGTTATTGACAGATACAAAAGATGCCGAGCGATAGTGAAATATCAGAAGTTGCTATATAGCTTTAATGAAATATCAGAAGTTGCTGTACACATGTAGCTTTGACAGACCCCAAAGCCTACCATATAATGATATTGACAGACCAAATCCTGCCAATTTAGAGCTTTTGAAAAATTAGTCATTTTTATGTACATGTAGTATTAAGTAATGAAAAATCTTAGTTGTTCATTGATGCCAAGGAGCAGAATATGTCTTGTGCAGGATTTTTTTTTTTAAATATATCTGCTGTTGAATAGTAAAGGCCAAAAGTAACTAAAATAGTTTTGACATCCACCTTTTACTTGGACACTCAGAATCAGAATACATGTAAGAGTTGAACTAGAGGAGCTTTTTGGTGTGTTTTGTTTTACTGCATTTTACATTATGACCACATAAGGAATCATTTCCTCTTTAACTTCAAGAAAGTATAGTTGAGGTGTGTATCGGAGGCTGAACCCTGCCGTACCATGCATGTCTTTCCTGCATGAATATTGTGCTTTCTTTTTGTAGAGTCGGGTTTTCAATGTGACATAGAGGGGGGCAATTCGTTCTGGCAAAAATGAAAGTCATGAAAAATGGCATCGCTACCTCATGCACATGTACCATTAACTTAAAAAAAAAAAAGAGTACCGGATATGGCAATTTACATCAGTGCACTTTTGGCCAGTTTTGAGTGGGAAAGTATTAAAAACTGTGATGATGATTTTGTCCAAATTGCAAATTTGTTATATTCCAGCTAAACTTGAATATGAAAACCACAAAAAACATATAAACTAAATGAGGCATACATATTTTGCATAGATGTAATCAGGTAAATCTAGGGAACACATGTAATTTTTGGTTTATTGTAACTAAGGGTGTGGTACACTTTTACAGCACTTTGGACAGAAAATACTACTTTGCTCCAAATATGTCCTTATTTACATGTATACTAGTCTTCTTATTTGAGATCATATACATGTAGACTATTTTCTAAAAGTTTACATTTTGGATTAATCTATCAGAAATAATGAAGTCTCTGCAGGTGTTAAGAAATTGAACTTTAATTGTTTAATTAAAAAACTTTAAATGTTCCTGTTAAAAACCAAAAAGAGCACAAACACCCAAAAAAGGAAACATTATTTTCTGATAGGACATGAAACAGTACTCTTCAAGCAAAACTGTATTTTAGATTTTGGATAAGGGTTTTAGTTAAAAATTGACAAGATGTCTAAATTAAAATTTCAAAATGAACAGCTATAAAATAAGAACTTCATCCTTTTCAAAAACTTAAAATATGGTTTTGGAAAGAATTATGTGTTCTTTCATTTTGCACTTTAAACTAAATCTGATTTTGATTTTTTAAATGCTATTTTAAATTTTGTGCACAATTAAGCTTTTTAATTAAATTTTAAGTTCATCAATAGAAATACTAAATTTTTATACTCAGTACCAGAATCAAACTTGATGTAACATTTTCTTTCATAAAATTTTATACTTTTTAGGGTATTAGTTGGTAACCACAGGCAGAAATTAAACATAATATACAAAGTATACCATGCCCTTAAATTCATTCAACTGGAGGATCACGCTCTCAAACCTTGACAAATGTATGAACGAAGACTTTGTATGCCCATACAATGGCAGTTGCTTCAAATGCTAAGTGTCATAAGACAACATAATGGTTTTCTCATAGAAGAGCATGCATCAGGGTAGTGCTGTACAGTGCTCTTGCTGCACAGTGCTATTTACTGTACAGTGCTATTACAGGACAGTGATATTACTCTACAGTGCTATTACTCTACAGTGCTATTACTCTACAGTGCTATTACTCTACAGTGTTCTTGCTGTACAGTGCTATTACTCTACAGTGATATTACCTTACAGTGCTATTACTGTACAGTGCTATTACTCTACAGTGCTATTACTGTACAGTGATATTACTTTACGGTGATATTACTCTACGGTGATATTACTGTACAGTGCTATTACTGTACAGTGCTATTACTTTACAGTGATATTACTCTACGGTGATATTACTGTACAGTGCTATTACTGTACAGTGATATTACTTTACAGTAATATTACTCTACAGTGATATTACTGTACAGTGCTATCACTGTCAGTGCTCTTGCTGCAGTACAGTGCTATTACTATACAGTGCTGTTGCTTTTACTGTGCAGTGCTGTTACTTTACAGTGCTATACAGTGCTCTTGCTGTACTGTACTATTACTATACAGTACTCTTACTATACAGTGTTATTACTGTACAGTACTCGTATTGTACAGTGATATTACTCTACAGTGATATTACTGTACAGTACTCTTATTGTACAGTGATATTACTCTACAGTGATATTACTGTACAGTACTCGTATTGTACAGTGTTATTACTGTACAGTACTCGTATTGTACAGTGTTATTACTGTACAGTACTCTTATTGTACAGTGTTATTACTGTACAGTACTCTTATTGTACAGTGTTATTACTGTACAATGCCATTACTATACGGTGCTACCACTTTATGCCCCTCATTACAAGCTACATTCTGATATAACATTGCGAGTTGTTGGCTCCCACTGGAGCACGTTTCCTCATCTGTTTAAAATGTCCCCTCGTTACAAGATGTTTTGGGATAAAAGGGTCTACATATACAATTCGATGGACTGAGCCATCATCATTACAATGAGGGAGCGCTGTAGTCTCAATTTTCACATTAACTTTACTAGTACCTTGTTAGTCTTTATTTACTTGTAAAATGTATTGGCACCTAGTAATGAAAGGCCGTCTGACTAACTTTGAGGGTGACCTTATGTGATGGTGACCAAGGAGTATTTCATGATGTTATCAAATTTTGTTTCATGTCAACAGGGGTATTAATTTTGGTCTTGTATGTAATATAAATAAAAATTGTTGGTGAATTGTAATTATTGATTAAATCGAAAATATCGTATGTGGAAATTCGTTTATGTTCTTTGTGAACTGCCCTCAGAATCGCTAGGGTGCTCTCATGTAAATAGAAGCTTCTACTGTGGAACTCTGTGTCTGTTTGTGCTTTGTTGTTTCCCTGCACATTGCTTTCCGATCTTCCTGTCCTCTGTGGGTATTCTCCCACCCTGCACGCCTCCTGTCCATTTATTAGCCTCTGCCGTCTACAGGGTCGATGCTGGCTGGGTGGGCAAGCATGACGGACAATGGTCCCAGTGATAGCAGTGGTCGGTCTAGTACAGCCAGCTCAAGTGACGGATCCTTCTTTGCAGAAGCTGACTTTGCCAGTGCTGTGGCCAAGGCAGCCGAGCTGTCAGGGCTCACGGTGGTGGGATCCACTGTCTCCGACCCCAATCCAAAGAGAGAGAAAGGTCAGTGAGCAACGTGCATTGTGTATTATTGGGTTTTATTTTCAATAGTGCTCTGTTAATTGCTGAGAATGGCTGCTCCCATCTTTTGACCTCAAAAAGGGCGCGTCTTGGCCATAGAGCAAAATGGAGACAAAATTTCACCTAAGAAAGGTAATTCTCACAGAATCATGGTGCACTTTTCCTGTGACATTCATATATTTCTTATAAAACTCATAACATAGGGGGAGGGTTTTTTTTTTTTTTTTTTTTTTCAAACTAAAAACAGTCTCAAGAACCTCATGTGGAATATTGTTAAAAGTCATCTGGTACTGAAGTAGAACACAGCTGTATGCAAGGCTTTCACTAGTCCGATTCTCATTTCAGTGCGGAAACCTGCAAAGCATCGAGAACGTCCAAAGCGTCCTGTAAGTCCATACAGTACGGACAGTAACTTCAGTGCAGTGGCTCACAAACCTTACCCCAAGTCCCAGAGGCGGAAACAGATGCAGGATCAAGGTAAGCCTGAAGCT
This sequence comes from Hermodice carunculata, assembly GCA_964020975.1. Classification (NCBI taxonomy): domain Eukaryota; kingdom Metazoa; phylum Annelida; class Polychaeta; order Eunicida; family Amphinomidae; genus Hermodice; species Hermodice carunculata. Next base: position 1,269,479 of record CAXHWN010000555.1, read on the forward strand.
TACGATGAGCTCCGCCATCAGACTGGGAGGAGTCCTTGCCTCTGGTTACTGTGTCTCAATATGGTGGTAAAAGCTGAATGTGATCATGTGATATGGATGCACAGAGTTCATCGAACAATTGTATGGTTGGCTGGAGGCTGTTCAGGCGACCTTCTTGTTAGATTTCATGACATGAGGATCATTTGCATTTATAGCCTTGCCACCTAGCAGTGTTAGATCAGTTTTACAGAAAAGCTTCCATGAACATGGCTTAGAGTGAGTTACAATTCTTCTCTCATGAGAGATCGTTGTTAGTGAAGAAAACCACGAGTGACTGCAGGTCACGAGTGATTTTCCACAACAGCAATGATCCCAAGTGACGTAAAAATAGTAACTCACCCTCCACCCATGTAAGAGTTTGTTTATTCTATGTTTAATTTGGCATTCATTGCAAAATAGTGTGCCCTGGGCCTACTTTCAATGCAGACATTGTGTGCCGTGTTTGGTTAAGTTAGTCGTAGTTATTCTGCATCACCAATGTATTCTCACGCACATTTGATGTTTTCTAAATGTCAGTGCATCACGTCACTGATGCAGACACGTCACAATTAACTTGTAACAATGTTTAGGTTATGCGATCTACAGTGAGTTATTACTTTTGATTTTCCTCTAGAAAATGATAATTTGCCTTCAAACATAGAATAAAATACTTGTTTTCATGTATGGAAGTAAAAATCTGACAGGTTTCAGGGATGCCTTATTCTATATATTGCAGGTAACAGGTACAATACCGGCAATGCACCCTCTCACAGGAACCAAGTGTGTTCCCCGACCAGGCCCAAGGCTGTATCTGATAACGGTAAGTCAGGAGATACATGAAAGAAGTTCAGGATATCAATTCCTAATAAAGTTTAGAGATTGGAAAGCATTCTTGCCTGCAAAGCAGACCACATTCCGTGTTACTACACTTGTTCTGCCCTTCTTGGCAGGAATTTATTTATAGTAAGGGAAACAGAACTAGACTGTGACCCTTCCCCTAGACTCAGACACCAATCAGGAAGTTCATTATTATCCCCTAGACCAGTAGCAGCCTCTGGTCTCTAGTGCACTGAAGCCTGTTGCCATAGTAACCATACTCGGCCAATAAGAAACTGAGTCGCTTTTCCAATGTTACAACAGTGATCTTGTCAACGAAGGGCAGACCGCCGCAGAGTAGACAAACTAGGCAGCTTGGGTCTGCTTTGGAGGCAAAAAGCAATAATGCAAACTGCCAAAAAGTGCATATTATTTCAATAGGCATGATCCTAATATTTGAAATCAAAACAATTTCAAATTTGTGATCCAGTTGTGAAGCAGCCTCATAGATCCGTGATGGCAAATAAAGTTTCACACATCTGTACAATGTACATGTCGGCCCTCTGAAAATACATGCTGTTTATATGCACCCAATGTTTCTTGAATATTTGAGACTTCCTTGGTTCTGGTTACCCAGATAATTTTTTATTGCCTGTTGCATATCTCCTGTCTGTACTTAATTTATCCATATTGTCATCTGGTGGTAGATTTTTTTACAAAATTTACCAAGATTCAATCATGATGCTGTAAAATATTGTGCAAAATCAAGGCTATAAATTTGTTAAAAAAATATGTAGAATCTGACGCTTACAATGAAGAAGCATTTCAGAGGGTCACCAAGAGGTATATGAGTGATGTGTTATTATCCTTGATTCCTGTGAACAGAGAAATGAGGTTATATATGTAGCATAGTAATCATTTCTACTTTTTCAAATACTCCTGAATTTTAATCGTAATTTTATCAAGAAAAATATATGCTTTGATTCAACATAAATCCTGCATTGTGATTGCGCTGTCCCTCCCCGGCACCCTGCCGGGGACGTCTCATTTATCATGTTGAAATCAATTAGCCATCTGGAGTCCATTATTTTGTGTGCCAAGGATCTGCATTGAATTAAAATACTGTATTTGTTCTCAGGTAACTTTCCTGCATATACTCGACCCAGCTTCCCTAGTCCTACATGCACAACCAATGGCAATGGTAACAGTGGTGGGTGTTTGTCCAACACAAGCACGAGAACTCAGGACAATGTCATGTCCCCTACGTCTCCCAGTAACCAATCCAGACTGCCGGGCAGCAACCCCTTAGTGCGGGCATTTGATTCAGCTGATGTAAGTAGCATCATTCACATCTTATGGTAACACTGTGTAAGTGTTGCATGGTAATCCTTGTAACATTTGATGTATCTAATACTATTGTTAGCAACCCATAGTAACATTTGATGTATATAATACTATTGTTAGCAACCCATAGTAACATTTGATGCATCTAATAGTATTGTTAGCAACCCATAGTAACATTTGATGCATCTAATAGTATTGTTAGCAACCCATAGTAACATTTGATGTATCTAATACCATTGTTAGCAACCCATGGTAAATGTATCTAATATTATTGTTAGCAACCCATAGTAATATTTGATGCATCTAATAGTATTGTTAGCAACCCATAGTAACATTTGATGTATCTAACACTATTGTTAGCAACCCATTGTAACATGTGATGTATCTAAAAGTATTGTTAGCAACCCATAGTAACACTGTGTAAGTGTTGCACGGCACTTCTCGTTACCTTTGATGTAGGCATAGTATAATAAGCAACCCATAGTTACATGCTCTTTGTATGACGAGTGTTGCTTAGCAACCTGTAGATGACATTTGATGCAACACGTGTTGTCGCCTAGCAACCTCTGCTTGATGGCAGATTATGTAACAACTTGTGCCTTTGGCTGCTCTCTGGTACTAATATATTTTTAGGTGCCTTGCCTCCAGACTTTTGATAAAACCAATGAAATTTGGTTGCCAGGCAACAAACTCCCAATGTCTGTGCACAAGCACATGCATGATTATTAATGAAAAATTGAATGTGGACAATAGTGTCACAAACAAGTTTTGGCTAAAATATTCATTCGTTCTGAAAGTTAGATACATAGATGTAACATACATACAAGGTTTTGGTACAGAATTTTATTAACTGATCAAAATTAGCCATGAATAAGATATAAGTGTCAAAAGAGACTCTGGTCTTGATCACATTGTATCACGTTGTATCTCCTTGCAGGCGCCCATTGTGTAAGCAAGAGTCAGCTTAACATTGATATGCAGAAGTCTGAGGGACCGTATCAGCAAGTTAGTGGACCGTGTAGGGAGGAGACTATGATACGTGCTGCTGGAGAACTGGTCTGGCCTGCTCCCAAGAACATGTGGTCCAAGGAACCTGCAATGTTCTCTGTCAGAGATTTTGCAAACGGAAGCTACAAGAGTTGTAGATTTAACACAAGCTGCCGCAGGCCAGAGCGTTTGACATGATACTTTGACTTCCACGTGCAGATGAGCAGTTTCGTTTTGAACCTTAATATTGGAATACCAGCTGCTCCCTCAGATACCTCAGGGAGCATCCATTGTTTTCCATAACAATACCCATAAATTTGCACTTGGGACATTGACAACTGTGAATGTTAAAGGCAATATTTATTATGTGATTTGTGTGTAAGCCAGAAGGAGGATATCACTGTATATAGATTTTGTCTGGAAAATGTGTAGTTCTTCAGTCAGTTCTGTAGACTCGAGCAGGGACAATGATATAACCAAGTGATATGCAACAATGTGTATAGTGACTTCGTAGCTGCTGCTATATCTAAATGCAAGACCCTTTCACCCGGATTATTCGTCACATTGAAACCCCCATTGTCCTGAACAAGGGGACATAGTTGTGGTGCTATGCTATTGCAGTATCGCCTTGTGCTAAATATAAATTTGAACCAGCCAATCACAGGACATGTATATCCAGCATTCTGACCAATGACGCATCAGCTGTTCTTCATATTGGCCAATGCCCATCTCCCATGGCGAGTAAGGAAAATAAGCTCAGAGGAAGAGCCAAGTACAGGCTGTATGGATAGTGTGTTCCCTTCCTGTATTTTATACTTTTCGGGAGTAAAGGGTCACATTGGACTGCTTTATTTTAGCCTTTCAGGTTGAATCACAGCAAGAGGCCATTTAACTCTTTCAGTGCAAACTGTGACTAAAGTTGAGCTAATTAACACAGACTGCTCTGAATTATAATAAGGGTGCTAGATTCATGTTCCTTGTAAAAAGACCTTTCAGTCAAGTACCAACATCCCTGTAGTCGCATAGAATATAAAAGAAAAGGTCAACAACTTTCCTCAGTGTGCTTTGTGTGCATTACGCCTAAAGCATGCTGAAGAATGCTCTTTACTCAGTTCATAAGGTTCTCGCCGCGTGAGTTAAATTATTACAATGATGCCAGCTTAATGTTCCTTGTAAAAAACACATTTCATTTCCATGCCAGCTTGTTTATACATGTATTTCCATTGATATAAAATGAAATGTTTCTTCAAGTCAACAGAGTTCCCTGTGGTACTTGGTGTACATTATACATAAAGTGTGATGAAGATAGCAGCTGACTCAGTCTCCTGTGAAGGGGTAAGAAAATGAAGATGAGTTTTAGGATGCTTTGAAAAAAAAGTGTACATAGGAAATTTAGAATTTGGACGGAAACGAAATGGTGATGTTGGACGAAACTTGTACATGAAGTAAGACGGTATCTTTGAAAATGCTGTGAAAAAAGCTGTGTTTGCAGGATAGACATAGTTTTGAGAGAGACAGTATAGGTCTGGCGGGAGGGAAGGAATAAGAGGAATATTAATTGTGAAAATTGGGAGTTCAAGGAAAACATGAGGTGGTACACTTTTAAATTGTAGAACCTGTATATACATGTATGTGTAGTTGTTATTGTCTATCCTACCCAAAAGACTGCATCTGATGACTTGAAATGTGATGTACCATTTTGTATATAAATAACCTGGATGCTAAAATGCTGGCAGAGAAAAGTGCAAGAAGGTTTTCATGTATCTGTTGTCACTGGCAGTTGTTCCATGTAATTAATGTATCATACATGTAGCAAATTTAATACTTTCATGTGACACTATAGTCAGGAAGTCTCCATTGTAAAGAATCATGTTTTCCCGTGCATCAGAGTTTTTGTACCAGAATCTATTCGTGGACAAAGTGTTCATGTAATTTCCAAAAAAGCAGATTACATTTTAATGAAAATACATGCACACCCTTTTAACATCTCTTTAAGAAGGATAGTTAAAGAGTTAATTAGAATGTGGGCGATGGTACTGCCATGCGTCGCCCACCAGTTGGTATGGCGCAAGACAGTCGGGCAGTTGTGTAGCGTGGTTCTGATTTCAAGTGTTGCTGGTTTAGGGCATGGGATTTGCCATGGTCAAACTTCTGGCTCCACTTGCAGAAGCAGCAGATTCCAGTCAGCAGAGCATAGGAATATCATAGTCCTCTTGTTCTGAAGAACACAGGGAAAAGACAGGTCTTCATATGAATGACATGCTGAAAACTGTTTTAAATACAGTGAAAGAGGTAAAAAATGCAAAGTGATTGTGGTGTGGATCCTGCCATATTAAGACAGCCCTGCACTCAAAGCTTTGCAGAGAGCTGCTTTCAGATTCCTGTTGCATGATTGATTCTTTTGACCTATGTCACAGTTGACAGGCATTGAAGACAATTGTTCCCCTTATCTCTTCTGCATTCTACTTAACTCTATGAACAGTTCTATCATTTTGGTTTCCAAAATTATTTCTGTGAATAATCTTCGTAATCATGAAGCTTGTTATACGGACTCAGAAAGTCGATTGATCTTCAGGTGCTGATCTTAACTCTTTCAGTGCCAATCACGTCTAAATTTGATCTACTTGAGTCAGGCAACTTTGAATTATAATTAGGATCTGAGATTCGTATTCCTCATAAAAAACCCCAAAATTTTCATTCAAGTTCCAGTATGCCTATATTTCCAGAGAGACTATCCTAGGTGAACAGCTTTTCTCGGGGCACATTGGGTGCAATTTGCTGAGAAAAGCAGGTGACTCAGTCCAAAATTTGGCCCTGAAGGACTAAATGGCTTCACAGGACTTGTCTGGTTTGGCTGCCGGTGACTCGTTATACAACATGCCCCTGTTGGTCTGTTCCACTTGTAGAACTTCGTTAAATTCATTGTAAATATTGTTGCAGTTATATTTGTACAAATTGATGCAGGGCGTTGTAGACGGGGGGCCTGTGAACAGTTAGTCATCCCCTCTGAAAACTTTTCTCTACCCCATGTCTCCTTCAAAGCTGACAAATGTCCAAAGGTCTGAAGAAAGTATTTGGTTGTGCAGTGGCAACCTTTCCTGCTCGACTAAAGACCAAGTTAACAGGTTTCCATGGCATGGGTTACATACCAAGCACCTAACCCCCGCCAAGGAAAGCTGTTACCCTTGGAAATGCTATCCTGGCAGGTCGTGTAAACAATTTTCATCAAGATTGTTTTTCATTCCTGTTGAAATTAGTCAGAAACAGTGAAGCAGATATTTGACCACCAGTTTGTATTTTGCTGCTTTTAAGGGGGAAAGGGCTGGCCTTTTTGATGCACAATACTTTTTTTTTGTACAGTTAACTGAGTTTTACTCGTTTTGTGTACATAATGGGAATAATTTTTTTCATTTTTTTTTATATTTTTGTGTTCAATTAAGGAAAGTTCATATGACTTGGTTATTTAGTGAAACCGCGTTGTCTACCAAACAAGAGCTCTTGTACCCAAAATTTGTCTTGGTTGAGAGGTGCATGGCGAATTAGCTGCAGTTTTGCATAAAATACAAAGACCACTGACCAAGGCCTCTGGCAGTTTAGTGTGGGAGTACAGGCAATACCCTGATCCTTCTTTTATACTAAAAAAAAAAACGTGAACAGTGTTATATATGTATCATTTGCTAGTAATAAAAACTGGCTGACTTACTAATAATTATTCCACAAACAGCAAATGAAGACTTTGTTTTGTCATTGTGTCATCTGTTTTATGATGTGAACCTTCCTTGGTGGAATCACGGAAAGCATACAGTTGTGTACTGTAGTCAGCTTGGACGCTTCAGATGTCCCTTACACTCTTTCACTGCCAACTGCAAGTAAAGTCAAAGTACTTAACTCTTTCAATACCAGTCTCTCATTTTTCCGTATATTTACCTAGATTTAAAACAATAATTGCATATTTAAATTCCTCATGAAAAGAGCTTTCATTCAAGTACCAACATGCCTGTAGTCTTAAGTCAGTGGTTCTGGCACTGCATGGCAAGTCGTGGTGCAGCTGCCGCAAGGGAAGCTGCAGCATGACTTGCCAGGCAGTGCCCGAACGGCTGACCAATGCCTGTCACCATAGTATGGAATGAGTTAAGACAAACTGCTCTCAATTATAATAAGGGTGCTAGATTTATATTCCGCGTGAAAAGGCTTTCCATTCAAGTACCAGCTTATAGTTCTAGAGGATACAATGGTTCGGATCAGCAGCCTTTCCTCTGCACACTTTGAGCTTGGTGCACCAAGGAAAGCTGTGGACTCAGTCCAGAACTTGGCACTGAAAGAGATACCGTATTCATCTTAATAAGTGCACAGTGCGCTATGAAAATATTTCATCCACAAAAGTGTGGAAAAAGGTATGTTCTAAGTGTAATGATAAATTCTTCCACTCATTTGAAAACTCTGGGATACTTTGGGGGTCCTTTCTTTGGAAAAAAAATGGAGGGGTGCACTTATTAGGAAGTGTGTCTTTATTAAGATGAGTACGGTAATAGATGGGGGGGGGGGGGGTAGAATTGAGGATAAAATAGTGAAACCTGCCTGGGAAGACCATCTTCAGCAATGACAAAATTCTGTTGCTTTCAAAGACGCTGGTGGTCTTTTGTAGGAGTTCTAAATAACAGGAAAAATACAAAGCAAAGTGTTTTGGAAAGGTGGTCTCTCATTAGAATGGTCCCTAAATACAGGTTTCACTATGTCTCATGATGGCAGTCCCCGGTCAACAGCCCTCCTCGACAGGAGCTGGGTGCATTGTTCCCATCCCATGCAAATGAATACTGTTGATTTAGGTTATTCTATACAAGAGAGGGTTGAAACAAGGGGAGTCATTTGTTAGGGGTGACGATGAATACTCCCATTAGTAAGGTTTGCAATTGAGCAGGCAATGTGCTCCTTTGCTCGGACGATGTTTTATCAGTGCTACAATGTAGTCTCTCCAGAGTATTTTTAGTATGAGTACATGTATGTGCTAATTCTATTTCAAGTGGCATTATTATTGGATCGGGCAGGACTATTTGGTTGACTGACTATATTCCAAAATCCTTGCATCCCATGATGGGGATCTCCCCTGTGCTCTGTTCATGATGGCAGCACCATCCTGCCTGCTAGCAAGGTCATAAGTGGTACACAGCCTTTTGGCCAATTTTGACCAAACAGTAAAAGAAATGTAAGGAGAGAACCACTTGTGGAGGGCCTCATTTTTGTACACTCCTCAGTACAGCAGTAATTGGAACATAGCAAGCTGTGCACAGTGAAAGTATTTGAACATCACTCATTTAGTTCTTTAGTTGCTGAGTGTCACTGTTATCGTTATATCCTGGACAATGTACAAGCATACCATGTACCGGAATTAAATCTCTGGTGAATGAATAAAACAGCAAGCACTGCATTCCTTGAACATTTTGCCAACAGAGAAAGCATTTCAGTCATGGGCCATGAGACTATATCCCACAGAACAGTATTCTGACGACATGTATGTGCTATACCAGACCAATTCATGGGGCTGTATAGGCTCTGTCCCAGAACAGTCATTGAACTATGGCTAAAACCCAAGGATGGCCCCATTATTATGGGGAATATCCTATAGCAGACTCTAGACTACCGTAGGCAATACGAAGAACAGCCTTAGACTATGGGCTATACTGGAGACTAATTGTCCTGAGACTAATTTTGCTGAGACACCTTGCCAAACACATTAACCTTTTATAATTGTATATAATTTTACAAACTGGATCACGTAAATCTTCATGAGTTGAAAGCCACATCTCATAAACGTTGGGTTATGTAATCCTAGCTGTGTGTGGGTCCATAGCTTTGTTTAATCCACAGTGTCAGTATCATTGTGCCAATGTAGCACTTTGCCAAGTTGATATTGCTCGTGCTATATATATATATACATACAGCTACAGTCAAAACGATATTGAAATATTTTTGGCGTGTGAAATGCCAACAAATTGGTACCTCGGCCTTCAGCTGTATTACAGCCTACTTAATTAGACCTTTGAACCAGCTCTGGATCACAACTGTGGATTGTACCACTTTGAACCAATGTCCACACTTCAGTAGCGATAGATGACCAGTTCTTTTTCGTCTTTTGTCCTCAGACCAAGGTCGTCCGATATCTTGTTTGCCCTGTGTTCGATCTCAGTGTCTGTCCACTCGAATCCTATCTGTAAATGTAGAATTTTTAGTTGGCACAGGGCAAGTGCTGCACACTGGAATTTAGTTCATGCCAGGGTAAAGGCATAGTATATTGGTGAGCTCTGAATTGACGACGTAGGAAGTCATTTAATGACTCACAAAGACAAGGAGCATATAGCTACATAGCTACTGTATATGTTATACTGATATTATTGATCATTTTAATGTTTTATTTTATTTTTTTTTTGTCTTGCCGCCAGAATTTGGTGTTTTATTACTGTAAATTTGCATACACTGCATTGAGATCAAACAAATTACAAATTTATTTATTACATATGAAGCAAACATAGTGTCATTTGCATTTATGTATAAACTCCTGTTACACAGATGTTAAAATGGCAATTAATAAAACAATATACTAGAACAAGATGCCTCGAGTTTTATGTTGCATGCAAGAGAAAATGGGGAAGAACTACTTTTTGCATATCTTGACCCATTCAATACCAATGAAGTGAAGAATGTTTTTAGCAGCAGTAGTACATTGCCTGATAAGTTAGGAAACAGTTGGTAGCACTGCAAGTAATGTACAAAAAACAACAGGACTGTGACCAGTTTGTGCTCCGATCATCATTTGTGTACATGTTTCACGATTAATGGTACATGCAAAAATATCACATCAGAAATATGCCTCAAGCATAAACTCTGGCCAAACCGGTTAATTTCCCGCCATTGTGAAATAATGCATAAATTACATCTATGTAAGCACTGATCATCCTTTTGGAATCACTGGCGAGTATTTACACTTTTTGACCAGAATTCTGAAAATGCCAGTCAAATAGTGCAATGAATGCAGTAAAAAGGAAGTTCAATTCTCATTTTTCATTACACCTGAATTGGCATCAATATTAAAGATGAAAACTGTACTTGACATTTGATTCATTGAAGTTTTGGGCTCATTATTTTCAAGATACCTCTCCATTTTGTTAATTAGTGGAAGCCAAGTAGTGGGGCTTTTTTGGGGTTGTCTTGTGGCATTATTGCACTGTGGAGAGCATTTTATTGTTAATTAACTTTATAAAATTGCTTTTATGTCACTGTGGTTGTGACTGGCAATCTCACATAGTACTTTAAGAAGAAACCCCACCCTTCTCCTGTCTCGTAAGTTGTACTTCTACTGTAAGTTATCCTTCTACTTAAAAGCTTTACTATGATTCTGATGTGGCCAACAAACACTTATCTTACTTTGAAATGTGCTCCTTAAAGTTAACTACCTTACATGACAACCCAAGTTATTCGTCATCAGCAAAAACTGGTGTGGCAGACAAAGCTATTTGTAAAACTTGTCCTCATACTTGGACCCTTGATGTATTCTTATGTATATAGTGTATGGATAAATTGATGAAAAAGGACTTTCGGATGACCACAAAATTATCAAACAATACGAGGTATATCGATGGCTTTTCATTGTGTAAATGTTCAAAATTTCGGTAAAATTGATGAAGAAATTTACCCAAAAGATATCCCTTTGGAAAATAATTCAGAGGTGTGCTTCTGGACTTGCATATTCGGGTCACTAATTATAGGTTTTGCATTAAAGTCTATCACAAAATTGATGAGTTTAACTTTGAATTGGTTAATGATCCTTTCCCTGACAGTAATATTTTGAAAGCTATTGGATATACATTATTGACACATATTTTCAGATTTGGTTGTATTTGTTCTTAATTTCAAGACTTGGCATCTAGAACCAAATTTATTTACAATTAACTTGATTCAAGAGGATTGAAAGATGTACTTTTAATGAAATATTTCTACAAATATTGCTGTAAACATCCAGAGATGATTAGAAAGTTTGGTCTCAGTAATTTTAGAGATTTTATACTTGCCTGTTTTGCCATTTCATTTAATCTGAGGCACCATTCTGTTTTAATATTCACCTTTCAGACATTTTAGTTTAGCTTGTTTCCTGTCAGGTTAAACCCCCATAGGCTATCAATAATATTTTAGCTCTGCTGACCAAAGGTCACTGAGCTTATGCAAACGCTCATGTCTGTCCATCCATCCATCCGTCTGTAAACTTTTGCTCCTTAGCGTGATATCGTCCACAGTTTTCAAACTAGTCCAATATAACTTTCAGGACTTATAGAGTGTATGAAAATCTAGGCAGAGTTTCATATTGGTGGCACCACCTATATTATTATGTAATATAGGGGTCAAAATGTGAAAATCGTGTACACTCTAGCATCTTTAATTTTGGCAGATCTTCACCAAATTTTGTGGGATTGTGGGCGAGGTCCAAGTCTAAGTTGCTAATGATACTAGTGGCCCCACCTATAATTTGACAAAAATTATGAGCCAAAATGTGTTTTAAGATGTAAAATTCCATATTTTGAAAAGTAATTGGATTAGACTTGCCAAATTTATATGATATTTAGACCATGGCCAAAGGTAAAAGTTATATAATATCAGTGATCTTGACCAATTTTTGTGAGGTCACCATGCCTGTAAAGTTGAAAAAGTCATTTTATAATGGCCTGGTGTAGCTTGGACATCAATGGCAAATACAATTGAGCCTCCAAATCAAAATGGCACTTGATCACATAATACATAAAACTGTACTTGGTGATCTGCTTTTTGGGTCACTGTGACCCAGTAATTATGGAGTTTGGTGCTTGTCCAAGTTTATTGTTCTTTCTCAATAACTCAAAAAGTTATGACCCGATTTAAACAAACAGACTCTATATGGAAAGCTGGACGTTGGCCACATATTTTGAACTTGACAATTCTTAATCTGAGTCAAAGGTCAAAGTCAAATGGCTAGTTTGAATATTAGGGTCATCTCGTGAATGCTCTGTACCCCACAATTCTTGAGATAGGCCCATGTAACATTAAGGAGTTATAAAGTGTAAAAAATCTTTGTTGACATCAATGTTGGTGATGCCACCTATAGTATTATGTAATATACAGGTCAAAATGTGAAAATCTTGTGACTGCAGTACTGTCCACAGTTTTCAAGTTAGCCCAATATAACTTTCAGGACATAAAGGGGGCAAAAAGAACTAGGAAAGATGATTTGCTGCATAGCAAATAGGTGTGTGTGTCTTCAAAGCATATTAGTATGGCAATGTACAACTATTACATAACACAGGAGCAGAAGTTGGAATGGTATCTCTATCTATTATAGCTTTGAAGTTATTCAATATTTAAAATTTCTAATGGTGCTATTTAGCATAATTTAAATTGCTACAACTTTTCTCCTTTGGTACCTCACATTCCATTAAGCTTATGGCTGCATGCAAATTTCAAAGTCCAAATGACCTTGACCTTTGACCTTTAGAGGTCAAATGTAAATTGCACAGTGTTACAATACCCTTAATTTAAGCCAAACATGAGCCAAATCGGATGAAAATTGACCAAGCTATGGCAAGATGAAACTTTCAAAGGTCCGCGTGACCTTGACCTTTGAACTTTAGAAGTCATATGTAAGAAAATTAAATTAAAAAATGTGCAGGGTTACAATAGCTACAAGTTGAGCCCAACATGGTCAAAATTGGATAAAAATTGACCAAGTTATGCCTAGAAGAAAGCCACCATCGAAAGTGGCCTTTGACCTTGAAATGACCTTTAACCTAGAGATGACCTCTACCTGAAGTCAACTTTGACCTTGACATGACCTTTGACCTTGACATGACCTTTGACCTTGACATGACCTTTGACCTTGACATGACCTTGACATTTGAGATGACCTTTGCCTTGCTATGATCGAACTCCTGTACACTTGGAACTGTATTTACTATAGTATATAAGATATTGAGGATCTAAAACTTTAATAAGCCTTATTTGCATAATTTTGAAAAGTATGACCTCTCATTATAAAAAGGCAAAACTTCAAAAATGTGCAGCGGTACAATAGCTACAATTTGAGCCCAACATAATCAAAATTGGATAAAAATTGACTAAGTTATGGTAAGAAGAAAGCTACCATCGAAAGTGACCTTTGACCTTGCAATAACCTCCACTTGAAGTGGTCCTTGACCTTTAAAATGACAGTTTGGCTTTATAATGACATTTTGACCCAAAACTGTCCTTTGACCTTGACTTGATCTTTGACCTTGACATGACCTTGACATTTGAGATGACCTTTGCCTTGATATGTTGAACTCCAATACACTTGGAACTACATCTACTATAGTACATAAGATATTGAAGATTCAAAATTTTAATTAGCCCTCATTTGCATAATTTTGAAAAGCATGATCTCTCATTATAAAAAGACATAACTTCATCTATAGCAGTATAATTGTGCCAAGTTTGGAGTTTCTACGTTTAATACTTTTCAAATGAAATGTCGGACAAATTTGCCGGTAAAGAAAGATAGAAAGAAGAAAGAAAGAAAGAAACTAGGAACGATGATTTGCTGCATAGCAAATCAGTGTGTCTCTCTTCAAAGCATATTGGTATGGCAATGTACAACTCTCATAAAACTAAATTTTTTAAAATTACAAATGCTGCTAATTAGCATAATTTAAATTGCTACAACTTTTGCTTTAGATTCATTAGATGTGTAATGATTAATAACCTCCTTGTAGAAATTAAAATGACATCTCTATCTATAATAGTTTTGAAGATATTCAAGTTTTAAAATTTTAAATGCCCCTAATTTGCACAATTTTAAACATCTTCATTTCTGTGTATAAAAGGTCAAACTCCTTGTATGGAGGTACAATCATGCCAAGTTTGGAATATCTTTGTATGATAGTGTCTGAGGAAAGTGTCGGACAAATTTGCTGGTAAAGAAGAAAGAAAGAAAGAAACTGGAAAAGATTTGCTTCAAAGCAAATCTGCCTGTGTGCCTTCAAAAGTTGTAAACATTAAATGCTACAACTTTTATCCTTTGGTACTTCACATTCCTTTAAGCGTATGGCTGCATGCAAATTTCAAAGTCCAAATGACCTTGACCTTTCACCTTTACAGGTCAAATGTAAATTACACAGTGTCACAATACGCACAATTTAAGCCAAACATGAACCAAATCGGAGAAAAATTGACCAAGTTATGGCAAGATGAAGCTTTCAAAGGGCCAAATGACCTTGCCCTTTACCCTTTTGAAGTTACATGTTCTTATAAAAATGTGCAGTGCAGCAATACCTACAATTTGAGCGCAACGTGATTAGAATTGGATGGAGATTGGCCAAGTTATGACTGGATGAAACTTTCAAAGGTCCACATGACCTCGACCTTTGAACTTTAGAGGTCACATCTACACTTAAAAAATGTGCAGTGTTAGAATAGCTACAATTTGAGCCCAACATGATCAAAACTGGATAAAAATTGACCAAGTTATGGCTAGAAGAAAGCCACCATCGAAAGTGGCCTTTGACCTTGAAATGACTTTTGACCTTGAGATGACCTCTACCTGAAGTGAACCTTGACCTCAAAAATGACATTTTGGCTTAAAATTGACCTTTGACCTTGACATGACCTTGACATTTGAGATGACCTTTACCTTGCTATGATCGAACTCCTATACACTCAGAACCACATCTACTATAGTACATAAGATATTGAACATTTAAAACTTTAATTAGGCCTCATTTGCATAATTTTGAAAAACATGACCTCTCATTATAAAAAGGCCAGACTTTGTCCATAGAAGTATAATTGTGCCAAGTTTGGAGCTTCTACATATAATACTTTTCAAGTGAAATGTCGGACAAATTTGCCTGTAAAGAAAGAAAGAAAGAAAGAAAGAACTAGGAAAGATGATTTGCTGCATTGCAAATCAGTGTGTGTGTCTTCAAAGCATATTGGTATGGCAAAGTACAACTATTCCATAAAACAGGAGTAGAAGTTGGAATGACATCTCTATCTATAATAGCTTTGAAGTTATTCAAGATTTAAAATTTCTAATGGTGCTATTTAGCAATTTAAATTGCTACAACTTTTATTTTTAATTCACTAGGTGATTAGGTGCCAATGGTCAACAACCCCCCAGTAGAAGTTGGAATGACATCTCTATTATACTGTTGAAGATATTCAAGATTGAAAATTTCAAATGCCCCTAATCTGCATAATTTTAAATATCTTCATTTCTCTGTATTAAACAGTCAAACTCCTTGTATGGAGGTACAATCATGCCAAGTTTGGACTTTCTATGTATAATAGTGTCCGAGAAAAGTGTCGGACAAATTTGCTGGTATAGAAGGAAGAAAGAAAGAGAAAGAGAAAGAAAGAAAGAAAGAAAGAAAGAAAGAAAGAAAGAAAGAAAGAACAGTATGTCTGTGTTGGCACACAGACATGATAGAATGCATGAGCAGGGATCTTGAGCATTTCCTGGACTGTGTAATTGTATGTAAATAATGTAGCCCAAAATGTTTTCTTTAAGAGCTACTGAACTGACTGGTGTCCAGAAAGAAAACATTAACTTATAATTAAATTACCAAACAGACATAGCTATTCAATCAATGCAGCCAATGTTTATATGACAAAATTAACTCATTCAGTTATGAACCCAAAGGATATGCTCATTGCTAATTCTTTCAAATTTGCATTGCTAATACAATGTGTGAAACAAATAAAAAAGGTCAGAATATCACAAATTATGAGCAGATATTATATTCTATTATGATTGTCAGAAATTTTTTATCAGAACCCCCTCATTTAAAAGATAAGAATACTCAGTATATCCCTTTGATACAAATTTTACTGACAGTAAATAAAGACTTCTGTCCTGAATGAGTCCAGGGATGCCGCATTTTCAAAGGGTCATTTTGATGTCACATCTTGTAAAATATATACCAGGATTATGGCTTGTTTGCAGTTTAATTGAGATGTGACACCCCTGTAAAAATATCCCAAAGGTCTTACAATGTTGATAAAGGCTCCAGATTATGAGTGAAATCTATTGGGGGTAATAAAATACACATAAACTTAAGAGGAAAGGGTAGGGTTTATTTTGATGTGGTTACACTTGCCAGGACTTTGGAATAAGCTGGCCATTTGATACCAATCATTCACTGTCACTGGTCATGTGTGTTTGGTGGGGTGGCAGACACATAGCAGGGCCAGCTCCACAGTAAAACGGCGTCCCTTTAGCCGGATAATTTTGTATAAAATCCAATTATTTGAGGCTACAAAAGTGAAAATAAAACCCATATAAATATCTACAGCAGCACCCATGTGAACCTGTTTACAAACACCACTAATTACAGCAGCCGGGTTGAGTGGCAGGGCAAAGAGGTCAGTGATAGGCTGTTTGGCCCGCCGGCACTGTGGTCACAACTAATGAGACGGCCCCCAGAGCTCAAGTTAGGTGGAATGGACTGTATACTATATAACACATTGAAGATTTAAAACTTTAAATAGCCCTCATTTGCATAATTTTGAAAAGCATGACCTCTCATTATAAAAAGGCCAGACTTTATCTATAGAAGTATAATTGTGCCAAGTTTGGAGTTTCTACGTGTTATACTTTTCAAATGAAATGTCGGACAAATTTGCCTGTAAAGAAAGAAAGAAAGAAAGAAAGAAAGAAGAAAGAAAGAAAGAAATAAAGAATTCCTAGACAAACAGAAAAGTGTGTGCTGACACACACACTTAAATTCCTAGAAAAACAGAAAAGTGTGTGTTGACCCACACACTTTAATTAGGTTCTTTTTGATATTGCTGGCGCCACCTACAATATTATGGAATATAGGGATCAAAATATGATAATCTTGTGAACACCCTAGCACGTTTAACTTGTGGCAGATCTTCACCAAATTTGGTGGGGTTGTGGGGAAGGTCAAAGTCTAAGTTGGTAATGATACTTGTAGCACCACCTATAATTTGACGGAAATTATGAGCCAAAATGTGTTTTAAGATACAAAATTTCATATCTGAAAAAGTAATTGGGTTGGACTTGCCAAATTTGTAGGATATATATACAATATCCAAAGCTAAAATCAAATATAATATCAGTGACTTTGACCTATTTCTGTTAGGTCACCATGCCTATCAATTTGAAACAGGTGATTTTGTAATGGCAGGGTGTTGCTTGGACTTCAATGACAATGTCAGCACAGCACCAGGCAGGACTATGGGCCTCTTGTATTACACAATCTGGGTGTCCTTGATCTTCTGTCCCAAGGTCACTGAGAACATTATGTTAAGGACTCGCTCATTGTTGCCTTGGCACATGCAACAATATTCATCACAGGAGTTGCACAAATAAGCTATGATTACATGGGGGGAAGTGCCATCTGGTGAGCAACTTTTACATTAAGAGTTATACGTTCAGAAGCCACTTGAGGACTCACACCTTTGAAGTGAACAGGTGCAATATAGCCACGATGCCAGCAGAGCATTAGGCCCATAGGCTTCTTGTTAAGACATTTTAGGCTTACATGTTGGAGACTTTCAAGGTGAGTACTAGGTGTCTTCATGGGGTTTGTTTTTCATTTCTGGTGTAGGATGTCCATTGCTGCAGCGCTTGTTATGATTTCCCTCGGTTTTTACAGGTGGTCTAGCTGTAAATGTGTATTTATGATCACTGGGAATGAAAATTATGCACCAGTTTGTTTCTACCTCAGTTATAAACTGGAAGGGGGTTAAACTAAGGTAAGCTATCCAGCTAGAAAGGGGGCATACTGGCTCATTGGTTAGTCAAATTATTGTTAACTGATTGTACTATACAAATTTGGCAATTAAGTTTGGTTTGATAGGTATTCTTTATTCATATTGAAGCTCAGCATTTATAAGCAAAGCTTCACTTATGCTTATTTAGATAACGCATCATTTAACACGTTTGTATTTTTTCATTATTATGTGGGTTATCTTTGCTGGTTATTTACCTTAGACAAAGAGTCTCAACTCTGTGAGACATGTACAAAAGGCAGGGGAAAAATGTCCTGCACCATGGAATATCTTGGTCAGTTCTTACGACCCTTGTTACAAGTCATTTATAACATGTCACATTATGCCATCACAGTAAACTCTGTTTTTCACCTCGTTGATTATGTGGCATAATGGTCATGTGACATGTTATAACTATTGTATTTGTGTCTTTTTTTCTAGAATCACTTCTTAGCAGTCATTACCCTATTCCGCAGTCTGAACTTTTTACTCTCCATAACCTAACCTGTAACTTTCTAACCTATATACATATGGAATTACTATTGTCCATATTGCACACGTTCCTCTGTAAAATTTTGACATACGCTGTATTAGCCCAAATAAATTAAAGGGTCTTCAGTGGGTAACTATTTAGAACATGTTTAAGAGCCTTAACCCGTACATGTCTCTCTGAGTAGCAGCTCCTTGCCTAAGCTAATATTCAGCAAAGACAACCCACATAATAATGAATAAGTGTGAACGTGGCAAATGATGAATTGGCTAAATGTGTGAAGTTTTCCTTAAAAATGCAGAGCTTCATTATGCAAGAAGAAAACCTATCAAACAAAACATAATTACTAAATTTCTATAGTACAGGTTCAGATAAGAACAATTTGACTCAGTCTGAACCAGTATGTACCCTTTCTAGCTGCATAGCTTATCATAGTTAAACTACCTGCCAGTGTATAACTAAAGTAGAGACAAACTGGGACCTTATATTCGGTACTAATCATCATAAATTAAACAAATGCAGCCAGACCAACTGTAGAAACCAAGGGAAATCCTAACAAATACTGCAACAATGGACATGCTGCACCACAAATATAAAACAAACCCCATGATGACACCTACTCCTCACTTTCAAAGTCTCCTAACAATTAAGCTCTATTTCACTGCCAACACTGAGTCAATGTTTCAACGAAATGTGTCAGGTTTGTGACATTTGAGAAAATACTGTCTATTTTGAGTATTTCTTTAATATTGAGTAAATGTGCATTTAGGCATGTCAGAAAAGAATGAAGATCATTAGCTTTTATGTCAAAAACATGTTATCAAAACATAATTTTTTTTCTCAACATGATTTTAAGTACAATTAGGCAAACTGTTAACTGTCGTCGGCTGCTGCTTGTTACCTATAGCCCCTGTGGGGTTTAATCTGACAGAAAACATGTAAGCCTAGAATGCCCGAAAGTGAGTACTTAAACAGAATGATGCCAAAGGATAAAATTTAAGTAGCAAAACACTATCACTCAGTGGGCCCCAAATATGGAAAGCCGTATGTGCACCCACACCCAAAGAAGCCAAGTGTGGCTACGTTTGATGTTCCCAAGTGAAAAAAGTCGAGTTTTGAGCCAAAAAATAGGCTTTTTTAAATGACAACATCAAAGAGGTAAAGCTACAAGTTTACTTCATACAGTAATGAAAGCACATGGCAGAAGAAGTAAGTACCGGAATGTGTCATATTACAGCTATAAATGTATAAGAATTGGCAGCATTTTCTTTCAATACAATTTTCTCGCAACTGTTGTTTGCACAACCTTTGCAATTTGTACCTAGCCTCACAAACAAACAAATTGCCCTATCACATTAAAATCAATGGACATCAGAAGAAAAATATCATATCCAGGAGCAGATTGCAAGATTTTTTTTTTCTGACTACCCCTTCCGTGACTTTTGGAAACGATTTTGAGAAAGAAAAGGAACAATCTGTTAGGACCTACATAAAAATTTTATAACTTTTTATTTATGTTTTTTCAGGACTCACCATTGAATTCGATCATGGACATAGATATATATTTAAAAAATAGTGCCACTTCTGCAGGAAAAATGTTAAAATCCTAACGAGTCAGAAAGAATGCTATAAAATCTCGAAAAATTCCAATCATGCACAAAAAAGAAAAGAAAAGAAAACAAAAAAAAAAAAAAAAAAAAAAAAAATAACAAAAAACTTTGGATACAAATCAATGGACATGTAGTAATCAGAAAATATATAGGTTCAATGTACTTGTGAAAAAAATAAAAGGGTAACATTTAGCAAAAGTTGCCAGTCTTACTGCACACCAGCCTCTGATCTTCCACCTTAAAGCAAAAGACTCAAGAAAATGTTCAAAGTTATGCAGAAGGAATCATTCATGTTGCTGAAGAGGCAATCAGTACAATAGACCTCAGTGCCGCTCTAACTCTTTCAGTGCCAATCATATCTTCAGTATATGTGCTCAAGTCAAACTAGTCTGAATTATCATTGGGATCCCAGATTCGTATTCCGCGTAAAATACCTTTCAATCAAGTACCAGTATGCCCATAGTTCCAGAGAGAATGCCCCAGGTCAACAGCTTTTCTCGGTGCGCATTGCGCCCAATGTGCGACAAGAAAGCTGTTGCCTCAGTTCAAAATTTGCCACTGAAAGAGGTAATACAACAGTAGTTAAAGGACATAGTTTTAGACGACACACAGGATAATGGTGTGGCACATTAGATCATAACATAACGACCCGTGACCCTACAGGTAGCTCCGAACATTGCAGTTCAAGAACAGCTGACCAGTTGAACTTTGGAATTGTGTAGTAGGGAAAACCCAAATAGAAATTGGGGAAGTAAGTGAAAATAATTCAAAAATGACAGAACGAACGTCCATACTGACCGGAATATTGGGACTAATTAAAGTGAACAAATCGAATGAAACCTCATCCGAGGCCCCTCTCAATTGCAAAGGAAAGCAATTAGCCTGGACTTTAGATAATACACCCATTTGTGGGCACTGTGAGAAGGTAGGTCACCTGTGGAAAAAGTGTCGGAAAAGACAAAGGGAACTAACCGTACAAAAAACATGTTCTTTGGGCCATTTTAAATATTGGTGCAGATATTTCTATCATGTTAAGGATTGCTTTCACTTGCTTTCAGATAAAAGCAAAGGAAAATTGGGACCAAAAAGACTGCCACATCTCTCCAATGAAACTGCCCATGTAAGTATTTCTTTTGGCTCTGCACAAATCGACTTCAAAATTAACCAACAAACATTTTTGTGGCCCGTTTGAAACGGCGGAAGGTGTCACCAGACTGGTTTTTAACAAATATATCAAAACCTCGGATTTTTAACCATTCTGTTTTTTCAATTTGGGTAGTTAGTTGTAGTGCTTCCATTCCCATTGATTACAATGCATTTCAATAGGGATTGAATTGTAAAGTCACAGTGACATTTTTGACTTCTCCAAATCCGTCATCGGGATTTCCTTCACATTTGGTACGGATGAACCTTGGGTAGGTCTCTACCACGTTTGGTCAAACGAGCTACACCTGCGATTTTTTTAATATTTGGGGGGGGGGGGGTGGCAATTATCATTGTTTCTCAAACTCTTACTAATTCTTCGACAAAACCACCAAACCAATTGATCTAAAACTGCATAGGGGTACCTCTGGAGACATCTAGTCCTTACGTTGTTCAACAGTTGGTGCTGTAATTTGTTTTCACTTTTTTCAAGGGGTTAGTGGGTAAAGAGGTTGGACCTGGAACATCTATGCGTTCAATGACCCACATAGGGCCATCTGTAATAAAATATTTTGTATTCATCTGTGCAGTTAATTACTTGTGCTAATAAGATGGTGGCAGATGGGCTTAAAACCACAACGTCGTCACATGGAGCTCCTAGGCTAGAGTCCTACATGTAGGAGCTCCATGTGACGACGTTGTGGTTTTAGGCCCATCCGCAACCATCTTATTAGCACAAGTAATTGACTGAACAGATGAATACAAATTATTTTATTGCACATGGCCCTATGTGGGTCATTGAACGCAAAGATTATCCAGGTCCAACCTCTTTACCCACTCCTCCTCCTCCCCCCCCCTCACGTATATTGGCACGGAAGCTTGACTGACTGAACGTTAAGAGCGCCTGTGGGCCTATATGTTCTGGGGGGAAAAACCCTAAAGTTTGTAGTTAACGAAGAATATTTTAACGTTTGAGAGGACCGGTTTAAAATCACCAGTTGCATTTTAGTGTGACTGTGTCCCAAGACAGGAGTGAAATTTGTTTCTTCACATTGGTACTGAAAACTGAATGTTACGGAAGCCCATTGGTGTCAACCTAATATCACTTTTCTTCTTGCTATAACAAGATTTTTTTCTTGATATTACAACTTTTTTCTTGTTATAGCAAGATTTTTGTCTTGTTATAACAAGTTTTTTTCTTGTTTTAACAACTTTTTTTCTTGTTATAACAACTCTTTGTGATGTTATAACAAGATTTTTTCTTGTTATAACAAGATTTTTTCTTGTTATAACAACTTTTTCTTGTTATAACAAGATCTTTTCTTGTTATAACAACCATTTTTCTAGTTATAACAAAACTTTTTCTTGTTATAACAAGATTTTCTTCTTGTTATGACAACTTTTTTCTTGTTATAACAAGATTTGCAATTACAAGAAAAAAGTTGTTCTAACAAGGATAAAATCTTGTTATAACAAGAAAAAATCTGCGTGATGTTGTGGCTGAGGCCCGGTCCATGGTAAAATTGGTCCCAGTTATCCAGAAGATTTTTTGACCGGGGCACATTTCAGTTCACTGGCATTTTCCAAGAGACTGTCAAAGCAAGTCTGTTGCACCAAGTCTCCTGAATCTTGTATCTATGATGTTAAATGGACAAATGTACAAGATAAAGATGCAACAGGGTCTCAAACCTGTCTTACTGTGTCACAACTTTTTTTTTCAATGCCAGAAATCCGAAAAATGTAGCTACATGAGTCATCACAACTAAACATTCAACAGATTGTCAATCTCGACTTCATCTGTATATTGGCCTTAATAAGCACACTCTCTCAAGGAGTAGGAAAATCGGAAACCATCTTCACAAGCTTAGTAGCTGTAGCAGCTATGATCATGTTGTTGAGCTAGACCTTATGATTGCTTCTGCTTTTGCGTGTGGCCGCTTTGAGGAGGAGGGTCTGATATGCCCACCTAATCTTTAAAAAAGGTATATTGATGCCGGCTGCATTAGATAACATTGACCACAATCCGTCGTCAACTACTGCCCAAGGCTCCTTTCATGGCACAGGAATCAAATATTCCAGTTCCCAACAGCATATAATGATGGGGTTGCACGGGAAGCTGTTGTCATTCAGCATGACTGTAAGTCAAGAAAATGTATGCTGCCAGAGGCATTTGCTAATGTCTCTGCCATATCTACAGTAACTAGCTAGCTATGCATTCCAGAAGCTGTTATTTCTGATGGAGCAGGCCAACCTGACAGGGAGGGCGAAATAAGAAGAAAATGCGAGGGTGGATAGAGGCACTCAATTGCTGGGAAAGGATGGACTGCAGACAGGAGATCATATTTTTGAGGCTGCCCTTCATGCATCATCTGAGCCTGAGCCAGTAGATCCACCCGCAATTACTGCCCTTCTGCCCCTCTTCCAGGAGGAAGCTGCCACTCTGGCCATGGTCAAACATGGCATGGACATCCAAATACGGGCTACCAATTATCCCAATCCAGGTCAAACACCAATAATAGCTGTTGATCAGCCTGTCTTCCCTAACCAAATTTGTACAATGGTTTTGGCCACAGACACATGGAGCAGCTCATTACCTGGTGATGTTTGGTGGCCTCAATATGGCCATGTGGATCATTGTTGGTCAGTTTCTTCAGGGTCAGGTTGAACAACTGCCTTGTGTGGTGCAGGTATAGCCAGTTCTGACATAGCTGATTCCTTTCTAAAAGCATCCCACCTCACCAAAGAGAGGAAATATCCACCAAGTTACTGAAATGACATTGACGCAACTCCAGAAGGAAGCTTTGAAACTGATGGTAAACTCAACTGATGAAGGGTCCTTTGCAATATGGAAAGAGGATATGGCCAAGAAAAGTCTAACTTTCTAGTATTAGAAGTTTATTCTTGACTTTGATGTGTTGGGCTTGGTCTTCATCCGTGCACATTGTAGCAGAAATTCCCAGAATTCCTTGAGTCACTTGAGGTACTAGCACTATGGTTCTTTGCTTTAGATCCACCCAGTTATGCTCGCTGGACTCCTATTCACATCAGAGACTTGAAGGCTCTTCCAGAAAATTTCAAGCATTTCAAGAGTTCAAAAGGTTATTGGGGTCTAGCAGTTATAAATATGAAATTTACTTTGTTTTCTGGATGTGACAAAAAGGGCAAATTTCAGCTCAAAATGCTTCAAAACTATGTTGTGGATTTTGACAGCTTTATCATAGGCTGTTCACTTGGCACTTCTTCTGAAGTTATAATTTTTGTTACACAGACGTCACTGGCAAAGTTTGGTGCTTTGTTCCACCGTGCCACATTTTCACTTAGCAACCTGACTAACAGAGATAACACAAATACTGGTAATTCCACTGGGCTTTATAAATGAAGTACTGGTAAATCACCAGAGGCTCTGATGTTACGTAAATGTTACTTTATTTCCGTTAATGAATAATATGCAAACAAGTTTGATATGTCACATGTTTTCACCACAGACAAAAGTCACTTTTAGAATATATATACATACATATATACATATACATATATTATTATTATCATTATTAAGTAACAATATAGAGTAACACTTTTCCCATAATATTTTGTATCTATATATATATATATATATATATATATATATATATGTATATATATATATATATATATATATATATATATATATATATATATATATATATAGATATGTATATAAAACACAGCTGTTTCTTTATTTCATCTACTGTTTTAAACTTTTGTGCCTTGTGCCAATCTTTCAACTGTTCTTGCAATTTCAACTACCCAGTTTTGGTCTTTCAACTATGGTATTCGTTACGCAATGCCCCCTCTGTCTGTTTATATTTCTTTTTTTTTGTGTTCACTGCTTTAGGTATGGCCAGGATACAATACTTTTTGTTGCCACAAAGTTCACACATAATGTGGCTGATAGGTATGGAGCGCCGTTTCGTTTTTGCTATATGTTTTGTTTAAAAATCTGGTTATTTAGATGTCCCCTTCTATATATATATATATATATATATATATATATATATATATATATATATATATATATATATATATATATATATACATATATTAATGAGTACATTTTCAGTTTCTATGTTAGCACTTCACGAAGTAAATTCCTGAAAACAGGACAAGGTGGGCATGAAATAGAGCATTTTAGGGTGTCAGAATCTGGTTGTATATTTGGCGGTATTTCACCAGCGGAGACATAATTTGCTAGAGCTCAGTCTCCTTTTTCTCCTCCGTTCAGGTGACATTCACATGAATCTTGGTGTGGTAAGTGTTTTTTGTGATATTTCTCTTTTGCGTATTAATAGACAGAAGCTGAATAATCGCACTGAACATGGTATAAATATGGGAAATATACGAATTATACAGACAGGTCTACCAAAGTGGTATTGTACAGCAGCCCCAGAGGATACATCTCAAATACAACCTGAGTGTATGAATCATAACGGCTTTCAAATAAAGCTGCACCTCTTACTCTCAATGACTCATGGACCGGCTTGGGAAATGAATAGTAAGCCTGTCGTTACTTGCAGAGTTTTTGATCAGTGAGTTTGAGTGACTCTTTTTTGTACATATTCTTTACATACTTACAAGAGATTTTCAACTTTTAATCAGTGGCACTTTCTTTTTTGACTCCTTCTTAATTAATTCAATGCAAAGCTGTGGACTTACTAAGATGTTTTCCTTGATAGGAATAGATAGAGACAGACAGACAGACAGACATGAATCAAGGAAGGAGGAAAGAAGAAAATAGGAGGAAAAGGACAAAAAGAAAGAAAGAAAGAAAGACGAATGGGCAGACAAAGAGACAAGAAGCAAGGAATTGAGAAAGGGAAAGAGAATGAAAGACAGTGAAAAGACCGACTGAAAGAAAGAAACTACGAAATAAAGAAATCGACAACGAAAGAAGGAGGATGCTACTATTGAGCATGCAAGGCTACATGCTGGTCAACATGCTTGGATTCTAAGCAGACCAACTGAGGTGCGTGTAATATTTACAAGAGACTTAAGGATAACATATCATGCTGTCTCCTGGGATGCCAAATAACATAGTCAGTGTCGTTTGAGTGTGAAAGAAAACATCCGAGACCATTGCATTGCATTAAAACTTTTAACTTTCACTTTAAAGCTCTCAACATAAAATACATTACTATGATTACTACGAGGCATGTCTAACGTTAAAGCCCATACGGTTGATTTCCTATATGGGATTTATAAAACCTTTAACGATCAGTCACATGTGTTGAAGGCCTCAAAGATTGGCATTGCATTATTTGAGTCAACTTCACATGTGATCTTTAACACATTTTACATGAAAAGTTGCACTGGGTGTGCCAAGTGCTGAGTGCACACTGGAAACGAATGGCTCAGTTTTACTTTCTTGTAAATAGGGGGGAGGGGTTGGGAAGCACAACAGGGTTTAAGTATCGTAAAAGTAAGGCTGCAGAGTGGATCCCTTGAAGATATGCAGGGAAGCTAGAAAAGAGTCTAAGTGGGGTGTGTAGTCTAGTTCCAACACTACGAGTAATGATAAAAGCTTCATGGCTAATGTTAATACAGAAATCTACAAGAACAGTAAAATGGTTTTTTAACGCCGCTACATCGAGAGGACCCTCCTCCCCCAACATGTTTCGCCCTCTGGGAGGAGGATAACTAAAATGTAAAAATAATGGCTTACGCACAGAAATGAGGATGATAGTTTAGATAAATGTTCAAGATAACAGTCTCTCTTTGAAAAGCTTGTATTATGACGTCACGACGTAGGTGTTTCAAAATGGCCTCCTGATTGCGCGGAGAGTTTATCGGCTGGCATAGTGTCCGCGATTATAATGATTGAGATGATGATCTATTTAATTTATGTATGTCTCTTTTTGAGCAAAATACGTATCAACGAGATCAATCATACAGTTCTAATATATGGTCATATGGAGCTTGTAAAAATGATACCCAGTCCCATTGACTGCTCAGCTCACCATCAGAGCCTGTAGTTGGCAATGGTAACTCGAATGGGGAAACAACACAAGTCACTTAGCTGCTGGTGATGTTGGGGGTGGGAGGTGGGGTGTTTGTCTATCAGTTTCTTCATCTGAGGTGTATGGTGTGTTTAGTGTGCAGAAAATGAACGGGCTTGTATTCTCTGTGCTTGGGGCGTGCATCGCAAAATTGTCTTTCCTGTTGAAGCTGGCAAAGCAGCTGGGGCATGTGAATTTCAATGAATGTGCGTCATGTTTCCTCACGTGTCACAAAAGTCCACTTTTGGTGGCGTACTTTTTTCACAATGAAAAACAAAGCAGTTACACTAATTTTAGAACTGTAATACCGCTTTATGACCACTAATAACCCTCCACCTTATGGTCCTCAAGACTGGCACTAAAGAAAAGATGCACAACGAGTCACATGGACGATAACACTGACACACAAGCCACTACATCAAGCAAAAGCCTTACAGTACCAACAACAGTATCTACAAACAACGTGCCGGTTTCCCCCTCTCTACAATGCCTAACAGGCTGTCTGGCCAAGGCCACCCACCACATTCATTTCCATGCAGAAGCTATTGAATGGCATTATACACCCCTAAGGGTCCAGGTATCAACATTAACTCTCAATTACCCTCCATCGACCCACCCTTTCTGCAAAAAAAGAACAAAATTATTGAAGACACTCATATGAAACTAACAGAAACATTGCTTACATACTGGGAACCACATGTTAAACAACTAGAAGCAGCACCATTCATACGTACACATTATTGCAACCACACACACCAAGTCACGAGGCCAACCACATCAAGGACAAATTAGCTAAACAAAGGGTAATGGAAACTTCCAACCTTAAAAACAAGGCCCCAAGAAAACCAACTACACACTTCCATGCCCCGGAAAGTCCACAGGAAGAAGGACTGGCAACGCAAACAACAACAGATACACACAACAAATCCCATGGCTGTCGTCAACCTCTACACTGATATCAATTTGGTCACTTACTCTCATTCTAGCAACCCAATCAACAAAGACAATATACACACGCAGGCAGGTGGCGCATATGCAACTGGGACCCCGTGATGTGCTATGGACTACCCCACACAATCGACTTTGTTTGTCAAGGCCAAAATACATGTAATCCCCAGCACGCCCGTCTCCTCCACGTGCAACAGGAAAAATGCAATCTGCCTCTTCTTTGGTACAACCAACACTTTTACTAGCTCTTCTACAGGCCAGTCTCATTAAATTACCCACCAAATTAACTATCAAAAATTCAACACCGTATACATTATCCAGTGCAAAAAATGCCACAAACAGCACTGTGTCCAAACTTCCAACACGAACACTCAAACGTTTAGCGCACACAAACAGGACATCAGTGTCCTCTTGATGTAGCCACGTGAATAAACCATTTTTCTGTTGTGGCATATTCCTTTTTTTAATATTACCCATGAAGATTTTATCTTTACTCGCTCAGTAATGTTGCAACTACGCTACAAAGCCTGCCTTTTTGTTCTGTTACGACCTGATCTTTTGGACACAAAATACATTCTAAGGCAGTTTCAAATATAAAACATTTTTCACTGAGACTTGAACATATTCTTATATTTTTTATAGCTTTCCCCCATTTGAAACTAATGAAGAATATTGCCATGTATCTCTTGTTTCACCACTCACTTACGTACATCACACGGTAGGGAGACACAGCAAACCAAGACGGTGTGACAGTGTGTATTAGTGCAATACTGCATGTATTGGACATGGTGCTGTCTGATGCTGCCATCTAGTGGCAAATATGTCAAGATCTGAAGGTTACAGACCTGGCTTGTGCAGTAAATGTTCCCTCATAGAGTCATTCCATAATTTCTCTGTCCTTTCAACATGTAAAATTCTATAGGAGTCCATGTTTGGTCTGTCATGCTTTGGTGAAGCATACCAATCAAGATACGTGGTGCTGGGTGGAGCTGTCTAAGCAGTTTTACATTCACCTCTGCCTCAAGGCCTGGCTCCTGTTGTAGCCGTTCATTCAGATTTTCTTGTAATTCACGAGGCAGGTGTGTCCACCTCACTGGTGTATTGATTGTGGGTTCTGTTGTCACCTTGCATCCCTTGTTGTGGGGGAATATGGCCCCTCTGAAAACTAGTTTTGTTTCTTCTGTGACCAGCTTTCATTGTATCAGTCAGTGGGCAGCAGTAGTCTTCAATATAGCTATGTTGTAATGACTTATCAAGGCTGAAAAGCTTATGAAATATTTGGAAATTTCTGATTCTTATAAATCTTGAAGTTTGGGTGGGTAGGGGTCTTTGTGTAGGAAAGGAAAATGCCAGGAATGGGGTTGCTTGATAAATCAGAACCCACCCCTCTGTGATGCAAGTAACTTCCAGGATTCACACAGCGTCAGCAGCAGGGTGAAATATGATACCCCTGTCTGCCCCCACAGAGGGGTCAAGCTGACCAGATACTGTTTGCAGTTGCACAAGTGATGGATGTCTTATGATTAATTAAAAAAGTCATCAAATTCACAATACTTCTTATAAAATTTCAACTTTATACTAAAAATCAATGTTAAAATTAATGGGTGGGGTGTGGTAATTTGATCTGTCATTGCAGGAAGAGGGCTTGCAAACAAGTGAACTTGGCTTGAATGCATAGCCCATATGCTTATGTATTGATGCCAGGTCAAAGACTTTTGTTATAATCATGTCTCATAATTATTTTCCAATTTTTACATCTTTTACAATTATTTCACCTAAAACTGATTTTTCTCGTTTTAAATGTTATTAGTGTCAGGGCCATTATTTTGCTTATTATTGAAGTCAGATAGAAATGAATGAAACCATGCACACAAAACAAGACAGGAATTCAGTTTAACAAGTTTAATAAATTTGATAAGCATATTAGGTTACAGACCACAGTTGTGATTGGCCGGTTGTGCATCCAAACGGAGATAGTCTGTAATTGTGAAAACACCGTGTTTTCAGCATGCTGTAGCTTCTGTTTAAATAAAGTCAGCAAAATCAGGTTTGCTGCATCACAGAGTTGCTCCATTGGTGGTCATATAGGTGCACTGTCTCCCAGGCCAAGTGGGAACTTTATGGTGGGGAAGGACAATGGTGTGACCCCGGCCAGAGGCCAGTTCATACACCTCCTGTATAGAGCTGACATCCAGGTGTTGTTTCGTATTTCAATTATCATGAAATAATGAGCTGGGAATTGTATGACAAAACTTTATCCGTGTTTTTCTCATATTTTTATCTATTAAATGCCGTTGAAGAAATTTAAAAATAGCAAAATGCTGATTTTCTAGACTGAAAAATGCTAATATGAAAAATAAAAGGATTTATAACTGTAGTCTGTGGCCTATTAGGGCTAACTCTGTATGTACTGCAACGCACATGGTGATGTTTAATCTATTATCGTCCATGAAGCAAGTTCGAAATGGAAGGTCAGCGCTTTTTGACAGATGCCAGGACATTTTTAAGTGCTCCTAACAACTTTTACATGGATGGTGCATGCAAGATATGGCGAGGGACTGTAGATTACAAGGCAAATGGCTTGGGTTATGGTGTTGTGTACCTGAGGCCAGCTCAAGAAAGAAAAAAAAAGAAGTTTTACACCCACAGATTGGCTGTGAATATCAAGTTTAATTGTCTCAACATTCCAAAAAGTCATGAAGTATCACATTTATGTCACAAATCATTGTGTATAGAAATGTCGCACCTATCGGTCGAACCTCACCACATAAATAACAACAGGATTCACTGCAAGACATTTAACAAGTGTACAGGCCATGCTCCCTTTGCTGACTGCTTGGTAGATAGATAGCAAGCTCTTTTTAGTTTCGTGATACCTCTAAGGTGTCCAAGACGTCTTCCCCAATTGTATAAAATTAACAATGCGAATATGATATGAATAAATTATGCTAATCCCATTAATATGATCAAACTGTGACATTGACATTGTAGGCCTACTGTTTGCATTTATCACTGCATCCACCAAGTACATGTATTTATTTGCTGCAAGCATTCACGAGGCAGGCGTGTCCACCTCACTGGTGTATTGATTGTGGGTTCTGTTGTCACCTTGCATCCCTTGTTGTGGGGGAATATGGCCCCTCTGAAAACTAGTTTTTTTTCTTCTGTGAACAGCTTTCATTGTATTAGTCAGTGGGCAGCAGTAGTCTTCAATATAGCTATGTTGTAATGACTTATCAAGGCTGAAAAGCTTATGAAATATTTGGAAATTTCTGATTCTTATAAATCGTGAAGTTTGTGTGGGTAGGAGTCTTTGTGTAGGAAAGGAAAATGCCAGGAATGGGGTTGCTTGATAAATCAGAACCCACCCCTCTGTGATGCAAGTAACTTCCAGGATTCACACAGCATCAGCAGCAGGGTGAAATATGATACCCCTGTCTGCCCCCACAGAGGGGTCAAGCTGACCAGATCCTGTTTGCAGTTACACAAGTGATGGATGTCTTATGATTAATAAAAAAAGTCATCAAATTCACAATACTTCTTATAAAATTTCAACTTTACACTAAAAATCAATGTTAAAATTAATGGGTGGGGTGTGGTAATTTGATCTGTCATTGCAGGAAGAGGGCTTGCAAACAAGTGAACTTGGCTTGAATGCATAGCCCATATGCTTATGTATTGAAGCCAGGTCAAAGACTTTTGTTATAATCATGTTTCATAATTATTTTCCAATTTTACATCTTTTACAATTATTTCACCTAAAACTGATTTTTTTCTTATTTTAAATGTTATTAGTGTCAGGGCCATTATTTTGCTTATTATTGAAGTCAGGTAGAAATGAATGAAACCATGCACACAAAACAAGACAGGAATTCAGTTTTACAAGTTTTAATAATTTTGATACAAGCGTATTAGGTTACAGACCACAGTTGTAATTGTGAAAATACCGTGTTTTCAGCATGCTGTAGCTTCTGTTTAAATAAAGTCAGCAAAGTCAGGTTTGCTGCATCACAGAGGTGCTTCGATCATTGGTGGTCATATAGGTGCACTGTCTTCCAGGCCAGGTGGGAACTTTATGGTGTGGAAGGACAGTGATGTGACCCCGGCCAGAGCCCAGTTCATACACCTCCTGTATAAAGTTGACATCCAGGTGTTGTTTCGTATTTCAATTATCACGAAATAATGAGCTGGGAATTGTATGAAAAAGTTTGTCCGTGTTTTTCTCACATTTTTATCTATTAAATACCGTTGAAGAAATTTAAAAATAGCAAATGCTGTTTTTTAGACTGGAAAATGCTAATATGAAAAATAGAAGGATTTATAACTGTAGTCTGTGGCCTGAAGTGAGCATACAAAATGAGGTTGAAGCCAGTCGGGCTGTCAGGGGCAAGTTGTTTGCGTGTCTTCCTTCCACCCCTAGGCTATCTGGACCAAGCTAGTAAACTTACCACTACAACGGTGACCTCCGGGAAGTGAGCTGCATCACATTCGAGAAATACCAAACCCGTCAGCCTCTAAACTAATAACATAATAATTCCTGTTGTTTGAACTTGTGAACTGTACTTGGTGACACATTGACCCATCACAGTGGGGTCACCTGGGTCAAAGTGTATCTATAGGAGTGCTTCCTGCGGCAATTTTAGAGGCAATATTTTCCACTGTTGCATATGGGTACATTTAAGACATTGCTGTGCAAAGAAAACATTAAACTGCATGTATACTTTGTCGGATTTGCCCAGGCTGTATAGACCTAAAGGAATAAGCGTCATATGTCTAACTATAATTATTTTTGAAGCCTTTTTCAAAACCTTTGGTTGTACGTAAATCTTCAAACTTTAGGTATGCTTTTACCTATTTAGAACCACTGGATTTGTCACATTTCTGAGAAATTTTTAAATCCTAACACAAGCGCCTCCGGCTGTGCCCAGGTAACCAACGTAAAAAAGGGGGTAATGTGTAAAAGGGGAAAGAATATCCATTCTAAACATGTTGCAACAAATGTTACCCGAGGCCTAAAAAAATATATGTGTGATTCCCGTAGCCAGACAGACCCTACTAAAAAGGCCCAACCCTAAAACTAATGGAACGAATCAAGGGAAGAAAAAGGTTTATGTACTTTCAAGCTACCCTTCCCTAATGAATATTAATCCACCCAGGCCAGTGCCAGAAACGTTAAAAGCCCCAAGTGGTTCGAAAAAAGTACAATTTTTGTCAGTGGCCCACATGAGGCACTTGTGGCCCAAAGGGCCAAAGCAAACACCCGAAGGCAGGCTATGGGGTCTGGCGGCATTACCCACCCCACACCCCTAACGGAAAAATTTCAAATTTGAGCATACAAAATGGTGCATTTTTGGGGAGTTTCTGGTGGAAAATATTGCCTTGACATGGTTGATGAAATCACAACATTTTATTCTTTATTGTACTGATTTCACCCTCAGGTTGTACAAAAATCTGATGAAAATGAACAAAAAATTAGTAAAAAATGAATTTTAAAACATCGTCATGTCATCAATTAAGATAAGACAATTTTTGTTTTAATACATGTAACGCTTTAGCGTAGTATTGCACCAATATTATGTTTACTAATTCAGGCAGAATTAAGAGATATTAAATTATCCTGCAAGTTGTGTATCTCTCTGCAAAAGCAAGGGGGAAAACATTAAGAAAATCATTAGGCCTATATGTACTGAACTTTTATCACTGAATGTTGATTGATTGATTGATTGATAATATTTTATTCACACACATGCCACCGTTGTGCAATATAAAGGCTGAAAGCACACCAACCTTTGATGCATGAAATAGGAGCACCAAATCCCTAGGGAATCTTGCCTTGGCTTATTTCCTTGGTGGACCACAACATGAAAATAGCAAGTATTAAAATCAGAAAAAAATATTAAGTTGCTTTGCACATGTTTGTGGCTGAAATGTTTTAATCATTTATGAATTAATAGATAGATCTGAATTTTCTATTTATTAATATATAAATAAATACATAAATATGAGCACCAAAGGCATAAGTTTTATAATAATATTAAATATACTGAAATTATAAGTATATAAATTGGTCCCTCTCTAGCACTCCCATCTCATGGAATCCATGCATCAAAAATGATTTCTTCTAAATTTTTAAAATGTTCTCACATTCACTCTCTTTGATATACACTGGGAGGTTTTGCATGGTATAATCGTGGTACAACTACAAAAGAGAGGAATATAGCGGCGGAAGTGACGTAATAGTACCGAGCATGCGCAGAGCTAGGAGAAATATACCGCCGGAAGTAGGGATAGCACTAGGTACATGCGCAGAGGTAGGAGGACTAATAGCGCCGGAAGTATCAATAGTACAGGACAGAACATGCGCAGAGCTAGGTGAATTATAGCGCCGGATAATAACCTCATGATATTGCAACTGTAGGAATTTAATGGTATGATGAGTATGTATGTATCACACTTGTATGTTTACAACGCGAGACAGTGGTAACACTCATAGAGAGAAATAATCAAATGGAGTCCCAAGATAGAAAAACCTTACAGAGACATCATATGTATTTACTGCACAATTTACCTGTAGAACCCGTCTTGGCTTACCTGTATCAAAGTGGCATTTTGACTCCAGCACATCAAGAACTGATTTACCCTGAACCCATGCAAACTGGTCGGATAAGAAAAATGTTGTTTTTATTAACCAAACGTGGACCTAATGCTTACACAGAACTATGCAATGCCTTAATGGTATAGGACCGAATGGACATTGTTTATACTTTGAACGGAACTGCGCCTTACATGGTCAAAGTCCCACTTTACAGGTGGAAATACATTTGGAGTGACCATGGCCGTATCATAAAGAGTTCCGATTATTGGTTTGTATCTGTAGAAGAGTGTAGAAAAATGGGTGAGAAACAACAGCTCGGTATGGAGACGTGGGACTGTGGTCATAGAGGCGAAGCACGATTAACATATAAGAGGGTACCAGTATTTAATACATAGCACAATCGATACCTACTTTCAGAACGATGGGGTCTTTTTTTAGTAAAGCGGTCGACGACCAATCAGTAAAGGAAAAATGCCACCAGTTGGATATTTGGCCACATTTTATACAAGTGGTGAAACACGAGGACAATTGGCATCAAATTGTGAACCTTATGTTTGAGGACAACGTATATCACAACGGAAGATTAGCCATGTTCACCGTGTATACGGCGGATGTCATTTAACCATTAAGGCGGGACAGTAAGCTCCAAGCTGCCGAGAAAATATCCCACGCCTATCAAGAATGGACAATCCACACGGCCAAGTACCTTATCGCGGACAATATAGAATGTGCCCGGTGTCAACATAGAGAGAAAAGGATAATTTAGAATTAAGGAGAAAATTGCATGAAAGCATGTACGTTCACATGTTCTGTCGTTTAGACAAAAAAGAAATTCAGACATTAAAGGAAAACAACCGTCTGCTGAAAAAACAATTGGATTCTTACATGACTCCTCACATACAGTACTTGAACAAATTGAGATGGTGGGGCATGAAACAACAGAAGAAGTATACTGTAGGAGATAAAGACCAACACGTGGACTAGCTATATTCGAAGAAAAATGTAAATCATATGGACTATACAGTGATCGTATATGAAGGTAGCATAAAGTTTGACAAGTAATAGATAAAAACAATGAGTGAATATAAGTTTTAAACCTCACGTTGATTAAACATGAAAAAAATACTCACCATATTCAACTAGCATGTTTTTTTTCCCCAGAATTAGCAACGAGTATGAATCTGTAGTCACGAGAATCAAATAAAATAAAGCTGTGTATTATACCTTCATGTATTGTATTGTTGGCACAAGAATGCATCCGAGCGTGAAAAAGGTCGAGTATATGAGAGTCTAAGCATATGAATACGCATGCGCACATCCACAGGTGACGTTTACATTCAGTTTAAGGATATATTAGAGAGAGAGAGAGAGAGAGAGCGAGAGAGAGAGACAGACAGACAGACAGACAGAGAGGGGAGAAAGAGAGAGAGAGAGCATTGCAGAAGAAAGTGATTTCCAGTCCATGATCAATTACATTTACCAACAATTAAATATATTGTCAGGTGAAGAGTTCACTGCAGAAAGCCATAGATGACAAATAGAGGGTCACACAGAGGGGGAAGGGGAACATAATGTTAACCCAGCTAGTCCCGTCAATGCTGACCCGTCCTTACAAACAACACAGGGCACAGATAATGAAGACCAGGTGGGTATACAGGCAATGGAAAACTTGCTGGCGCCGGCGCGAGAAATATGGGGATCGGAACATGAAGAGAGTCAAGAGGGCCAAGTCAACAGTTAATATATTCACGATCATGTGCAGCAACTGGTCCATTTGGCTCGGGACAAAGAAGCAGGCGGACAGACGATGGCTAACGTATCCCGCGCACAAGAAGGAGGGCCAGATGTCCCAACTGCAGAGATACCGGAGACAGACAACGAACACAGCCCTTTACCTTCAACGTCCCAAAATAATGACAATGCTCCCCTATTACACCTGAAAGCAACCAGGCGCTTTACTCTCAAAGAAAAACGACGCCAAAGTTTTCAAAACAATGTCGTAGAAGAAAACTTTTACAATGTCAAATGGGACGATACTGTACAAGGTAGTAAAGTCATAGCGGGAAGAGGTGAAATAGAAGCCATGTTTGACCACGTACTTCAACAGGCCCACCATTCACATGCAGAGCAGGACCTGGCACATATATACATCAATCATCCCAGCCTACATAAACCAATCGTCATGCCACCCATGCCTTTAGAAGAATTAAATGTGCAAATTATTATGGACCAGATCGACAATGTTTTACCGTCAGATGAATCGTTACCATTAGACGAACAACTCCAAATTCACTTGGGGATATCTCACATCCCCTTGGGTGCAGAAAAAACTATAAAAATCAGTCGAGTCCAGGGAGCTAATAATGACCTGTGGGTTAAACGTAGTTTGGTTACCATAAACAACACTGACAAACTCTGTTTAGCACGGAGTATCGTGGTAGCCCATGCAAAGTTAGAAAAGCATCCAAAATATAAGCAAATTAGTGATAGCAGAAAAAAAATTCAGAGGGATTTAGCCGAAGAATTACACCGAAAGTCAAACATGGCCACGGACAGAGCAACCACGTTAAACGATGTTCCCAAGTTCGAAAAAGTGCTAAATGTACAATTCGTTATCTTGTTAGCCATCCAGAACAATAAGCCTATTTACGTGGGCAGCAAAGGAAGGTGACGAGTAATTTACCTGTACATGACCATGCCAAGTGAAACCGAAAGGCAACAAGGGAATCACGTGGGGCATTTTGATGCTATTGTAAACCCCAGGGGACTAGTAGCGGCCCAAAACTGGTGTTCTCAATGTCACAAACCGTTCTAAATCAAAAAAAGGACATCGGTGCAGTCAATATTGCACCACCTGTCAGAACCAACCATGTGAAATTGACAAAGAGGAAGCCAGACACTGTCACTTGTACTTTCGCAATGCGGCATGCTACGAACGGCACAAAGAGCTTAGAACAAATAGACTAAACTGTCATGGAAACAAGCGAAAGACATTCCCTTCACTTTGTGATTCTTATCGCAGATGTTTAGAATGTCACAAATTATATAGAAAAAATAAAAAGCACGTGTGTGGAGCTTGGACTTGTACCAATTGCTATAAAACATGCTTTGGAGAGCACCATTGTTATGTGCGCGCTCATACGCCAAAAAAGATCGGGTACCATTACATAGACTTTGATTTTGAATGTGATCCAGATGATGCCGGTCACATGCCCAATTTTGTAATTGCTTACAAAATGAGTGAAGCC
This sequence comes from Hermodice carunculata, assembly GCA_964020975.1. Classification (NCBI taxonomy): domain Eukaryota; kingdom Metazoa; phylum Annelida; class Polychaeta; order Eunicida; family Amphinomidae; genus Hermodice; species Hermodice carunculata. The sequence goes on from CAXHWN010000555.1 coordinate 1,307,500, forward strand.
TGCATAGATATTCCTTATCACGACAACACATATTGCTTTGAATGCGGCCAACCCTGCCGTCAATGCATAGGACTGGAAAAAGCCTGTGGAGCAACACACAACTGCGGCATCTGAGGCGTGTGTTTCGAAGGACCGGATACGACCCATCAATTTTGTAGCTGGTTGTTTCAGAAACAGCGCAAACATTATGTAGCAAGAGCACACAATGCTAGAGCCTACGATTCCATATTCGTTTGTTTGTGGCTCTTTAACAATGCCCTGTACCCCGAGTGCATCTATTCAGCTGCAAAAATCATGCACATTCATGTTAAAAAAGGACTGGATATTTCCATCATAGACTCACTCAACTTTTTTCCATTGCCTTTAGCCGCTTTACCATCTGCATTCGGGTTAAAAGAACTAAAAAAAGGCTACTTTCCACACTTTTTTGAATAAAACTGAACATTTTAACTACGTGGGTCCTTACCCTCCCCCTGAAATGTACGGCATTGACACTTTCACTACAAAAAAGCGCGAAGACTTTTTCAATTGGTACAAAGAACAAGAAGGCAAAGTGTTTAATTTCAGGGAGGAAATAGAAAGTTATTGTCGCAGTGACGTCGATATCTTACAGACAGCGTGCATGAAATTTCGAAAGAGCATGATCGATATTACAGGGCGACAGGAAGAGAAACTAGTGGACGGTAAACTAGTGCAAGAATTTGTAGCCATTGACCCATTTCAATATCTAACAATTGCTAGCATCTGTATTGCCATTTTCAGAGCAAAATGTCTACTTGAAGAATACCGAATCAAATTCTCAGATGAACCAGACAGTTCATTCAAAGGTGTGCCCAAAAACTGTCAATTGAAAGTGAACATAAAAGGTAAATGGGTAGATGCTAAAGACTTGAATATTACCGAAAAACAATTTATCAGCACACCTATGGCGAGAGTCAACAGCACAAAGACTAATACACACAGTAAAATATCGATCACGTGGCTTTATTGGGAAGCACAACGTAGAAATATCTTCATTCAACATGGCATGAACGATGGGGAACCCACTGTGCCCAATGAGACAGGTAATGGAAGCTATAGACTGGACGGTTATCACCTGGATCCAGACACGGGTAAAAAGACCGCTTTTGAATTTTATGGTTGTTTATGGCACGGGTGTCCAACATGTTTTCCAGAAAAACGGATCAGCCACCCTGAGGATAAGAATTATCCTAACTTTCGTTATCTGAGACACCCCCACACGCATCAAAGTATGAGTGAATAATATGCAGCGACCAAAAAAAGAGAAACGTGGCTGAAATCACTAGGCTATAATGTGATCACTAAATGGGAACACGACTTCCATTACGAATTAACTGTGGACCCCGACTTGCAAGAGTTTGCCAACACAATAGAGATACGTATCCAAGGCAAATTACTGTTTCCTTTATGTTATACATGCGCTCATGCTGGGACAGGAGAAGACAGCCACTGCTTAGATGCGTTAAGAAGTTTTGTCGGCACTTGGACGACAGTAGAGCTAGAGAAAGCGTTGGAAAATGGCTATAAAGTTGAAGAAATATATGAAATATATCACTGGTCTCAAAGTACAGACACATTATTTAGGGAGTATGTCGACATGCTTCTAAAACTGAAACAAGAAGCCTCCGGCGATCCCGACTGGGCTAACACGGAGGAACTGAAAGCCAAATATGTGCAAGAGTATTTGGAACATGAACAGTTGGAATTAGATCCAACACAAATAAAATATAATGCAGCCCGACGTTTTTTAAGAAAACTAGCGATGAATAGTGCCTATGGTAAGCTTGCTCAGAAATCGGAAACCAGACAGCATAAAATTATACACATGGCTGAAGACTTTTATGCATGTATCACGGACCCTCAAAAGTATATAGTGCATTCCCATATCGTTAACGAAGATGTATTACAAGTGGAATACGATCACGACCCAGACTTTGTACCCGTATGCACGCAAACCAACATTTATCTGGCAGCTTTCATCACCTCTTATGCCCGGCTATAATTGTACAATCTCTTGAACCCGCTGGGCGACCCTGTATTGTACTGTGACACGGACAGTGTCATCTTTATTCACTGACCGGGCGATATCGAATTGCCCTTTGGACCTTATTTATGAGAACTGACAGACGAACTGGACACTGGAGATTAATCGTGTCTTTTGTCTCAGCAGGAATTAAAAACTATGCCTATGTCACAGCTAAAGGCAAAACTATTTGCAAAATACGCGGGTTTAATTTAACCCACACGAACAGTTTACTGCTAAACTTTGACTCCATGAAAGAACTCGTGTCACACAGTCAGCAAACTGACACGTACCCAATCTCATTACCACAGGTGGACCATCGCAATGCATCCATTACCGTCATAAACAAGAAAAACATATGTCGCAATAGGAAGCTCTGTAAGATATATAACAGAAAGGAAGAGAAGTCTTACAGGTTAGTTCAGGACAAGCGCGTTGTTGACAAGACCGGTTTTGTGACTTATCCTTACGGCTATTGAAGTATGACTACAAAAAGTATAATACCTTTTGTGCCGTGCACGGCCATGAGCATTGTGGGACCCTCAAATGTGGGCAAAACTTACTGGATTAAAAGACTCCTCACACATTTACAGTGCATGTACGAGGATCCAGTGCCACAGGGCTCAATATATTATTTTGGCGTAGATCAACCTTTGTTTCAAGAAATGGCTTCCCAGATACCCAATGTAACATTTCACCAAGGTCTGCCGACTGAAAAGAGCCTAGAGGCGGTAAAGGAACATTGTTTAATGGTCATCGACGATCTAGCAGCTGAAGTGGTTAATTCAGCACCCATGCAAAAATTATTTGTCAGAGGTTGTCACCACCAAAAACTGACTGTGAAATTTGTTTTACATAATATATACCAACAAGGTACACGTGCCAGAACCATAGTTTTAAATTCACAATATTTAGTCCTCTTTAAAAACCCTCGGGACATGTCTCAAATTCATACACTGGGTAGACAAATGTTTCCGCGGAAACCAAATCGACTGATCAAAGCTTACGAAGATGCCACCAAAGTACCAAGGGGCTAATTAGTAGTGGACATGGCGCCAGCATCACGTGACATATACCGACTGCGTACCCGCGTGTTTCCAGACGAGTATCCCGTCATATATGCACCAAAGAACTAAATGTAACTTAAGTATTTTTTTAAGTAGGAGAGAATATTAGCCAACTTTACATTTTATTTCATCCAATATTTATAAATTGAAAATAATAATAGGTAGATGAACATATTATGAATTGTTTGCACGACAGTATATGCATGTTTTAATAAATAACTTCAAATGCCATGTGTTTGAGTATTCCATCCTTTTGTTTTTTAATACCAGGTGTGTGTGTGTAATTGAAAAGAGAGTGGTTACAGTCTATACTTTTTCTTTTTTTTTAACATTTATACAAACATTATTAGGTGTCTCTAGCGATTAGTATTCCAGAGAAAACTGCCCTGTTATACAACACGAACCGCATTTAACACACATTACCCCTCTTGCTTGACCTAAATGATATGGGACTCCATCTCAATTGAATTAAATATACGTATAGCACCAGATGGCGCAAGCAATCCATAATGCACTCAGCATCATTACTATGGTGACCGAGGGTGGGCACACATGTGAAAGTTTCGATGTTATGTAACTTGTATCCAACCTGTACAATGCGGTTTGTCTTGCTGACCTAATTAATATAGCTGTTCCAGCATCTGGTGGATTTTCAGGATGGAGTCTCACAAATCATTGATCAGACGTATGTTACTTCTTCTAATGGTCACAACGTGTACAAAGCAACAGTTGTCAGCTCAGCGAGCATGCGCCATGTGCGTGTGCTGTCCTGAAACCAAGACAATTTCGTGTGTTAATAGGAACTTACGAGTAGTGCCATTCTTCCCAATCAATGTGAGACAGAGCTATCCGATTCTGGACCTTCGGTTCAATATTATTACACGGATGGAGTTGTAAGCGATGGGGGGATACAGAGTGATAGATTTAAGGAACAACCCTTTGGAGTGTAAATATCTCACCAAATACTATACAAGATGTATTCTCCTCCAAAAGCTTACGTCATATACTTTGGTTTGTTCACCTCTGGGGCTACTAGGCAGTGCCAGGCCAGGCTGAGAGAGTGTCCACCAACCATATCAATGATGTAGTCCGACCCGGCTTCTCAGTGTGGCCAGTCACTTGTTCACCTCCAAATCTGCTAAGCCTTTGGAGGTGAATAGAAAGCACATGTGTAAAATCTGATTGTCACGATGGAGGTAAAACTCCCTGGGTTGGATTATCAACCACACCCCTCGCAGAGCACGGTGACCCCAAGCAAACATGGCAGACTCCCGATGGCGATGATACAGACCAGTTCAAACCATCAACCCAAACCTCGGAGAGTTCCACGGACAGGCTAAAAACAACGATACTAGGTCTCAGTATCACGTCCTTTTGTGTCACTGTTACTAGTGTGATAGGCTCGGTGGTGGGGATGCTTGTCCTAAAATAAAAAAAAATCAGGAACATGCTGCAGAGATATTTGGAACCGAGTGTTGGGTTACACCAAGGGCGGAATGCAGCTAACCGAGCGAGAAATCGCAAGCCGAGAAGACCAGGCAGGTAGTTTTAGATGTCAGTTTTAATCCTTTAATTTGCAACTACAGTTTTATACCATAAAAAATCTTCCTCTAAAATGAAAAGGTCGCCCTGTTAGAAAGCACATCCAGTAATGCGCAAAGTGGTTAGGTATCAACATTCTGTAGGTTGAAAAGTGATTAGTTGTATAGAGCACGCAGATTAAGTACTGCGCCGCAAGTTTTGTTCAAGGTCCCAGAATGCAACAGGTGGTTGGCTCGAAAACAGACCCCTACCACCTAAAAAATAATTCTTTCAGTCGCGCAGTCCTAATTTAAAAAACCAAAAAATAAATAGTGCAAACCTGAATAATAAGAAGCATAATAATGATAAGGTAATACTAATGATGTTAATTTGTTGTTTTTTAAGGCGTCCTTTTCCAAACCGTGAGGTACGACACGGCTCTCCCATAGCCCATAGTCCAGAACGCGGTAGGCACAACGTTGATATGGCCGGGGACTTAAAAATCAAACATCGACATATGACTGTGCTGAATTTCGCGAAAGAACTTTTTTATATTATGAAAATTACATAAATACGTAAATTATATACATATAAAATACTGAAAACAATTAGGTTATATTGTTCCGTTGAAAAAGCGTGCATAAATGCATGGCTAATAGAAGATGCTTTAATAAACCAACCTTACTTTATTGTACAGTTAACAACCGACGATTTAAAGTCCAAGATTCACATATTCGTGTAGATCGTGATCAACGATAATCGATACCTTCTTCCTAAATTTTGTATTTCTTTTTTGCATAAAATATGTTTAAATCAATGCCATTTGTTAAACGTTAAATTGTGTCAATTCCACATCGCTAGTACTATTGCTTATAAGTTGACGTTTAGAGTAGTGAGATGGCATTTTTCTCTTGAGTAATAGGACAATCCTTATTACACAGATCATAAGACAGCAGACACAACCTAAAGAAGCACCGAGTATGACAGTTATTGTGTTTAAAGGAGTACTTGGCAAAGTTGTAGTATTTCCAGCTGAAGAAGTAGAAAGTTCACTATATTTAAAAGCCGTGGCGTTTCTAATGATCTCGGTTGTGTAAAGCAGAGCCTCTGTGTAGTTTATCATCCATGTATGACTGTTGGTGACTTTGTTTTGAGTGTAGGCAGTTGTGTTTTCTGTTGAGTAAACAATGGTTTCTGTAGAGTTTGTCAACGATGTATGAGCATCTGTACGCGCACTGGTGAGTTTTATAATACAATCCGAGACAACTGTGAGGTGTGGATATTTGTTATCCATTTCTTCTATTGTACCGCAGGATATGCAATGGTTATTGACCAGTTCTAGCGTATTTAAATTATCCCAAGAGTCCAGGGCAGGTAAATTTTTCAGTCCAGTGTTGGCAATAAGTAAATAAAAGCATTTTCTCATTTCGTTGAACGTGAAAGTTGGAAAGAGGACAATCTCCGGTCCAACGCATCATATATACGTGGTGGTACTATCCATTATCTCACATTCGCATAATGTCGGAATTCCACATCGGTATCCATGTACAGGATAATGTAGTAGGGCTATACACAAGAGCAAAACAGATGTTGCAAAGAACTTCAAAGTGATTCTCAGACTTGATACGATATACAAACTAGTCAGTGTGACAAAACCTGTACTGTGATGCAAAACATATATATATATATATATATATATATATATATATATATATATATATATATATATATATATATATATATGGTTCTTCATGATAAATGTAAATTCTTAACGGGTCTGTTATATAACAAATTCAAGATTCATTAATGTTTGATAGCTATATGATCGTGAGTGATTATACAATCATGTCTATAATCCAAGGAGGACTAGCAGGACAGGTATTATTATCGTTATCCTGATCGCAATAACACTTCTCCAGTCTAGAGTTTAGTATGCCCAACGCTGATCATTCTCAATATAAAGCAAGCACACACGTTTTTATATGCATTTGGTTGCAAGCACTTGGATAGTAAACATGCAAAGGGTCAAACCTAATACTAATTTTATTCAGTTATAGACCGATTCCAAGTTTAGTCCTGCTCAGCGTCAAACTTTAATCAAGACTGCATCCAATGACCAAATTTTAACCCTAGCTGAAATTCTCCTAAATATTCTACAGGGTCATTTGAAAGTCTCCGCGCAACAAACTTCAGATTTGTCAAAATATACAAAGTTTCTGAGAAAAGTGGGAAAGGAAGGTAGGTTGTGGAAAGTGAGAAGACGGCATCTACAGCAAAGTTCAAGGAGTGCACTTAGAGTGTTGACGATTATTAAAAAGCAACTTAAACAAGTTTTAACATGAAAGACAACGAGAAAAATGTCTTAATACCGCACGCCAAGTATACGCAGCTAGTTGACAAACAAGAGCATACGGAGCACACTGCACCTTCAGCATTATTTGAACATGTTCTGAAATCGGTGCCTGAGGCAAAACGATCGGTCATACGGGCTTTGTTAAAGTATTTACAAGAAGTTAATCCTGCTGGGAGCTGGGACAATGACGGCAACTTGAAAATGGAGGGAAAATCCATTCCTGGTGCCAGAGTGACTGATCTCTAATTGTACATGCAAGGCTCAAATAAGCTTGTTCCCACAGGTTGGTATAAATTTCAGGGCCTGTTTCCACAAGTAAAAACTGTTACCGGGAGAAAAGAGGCGACAAAAGAACAGGATAATTTACCCCCGCCTCCCCCTAACGTACTTCTCAAAAGGCAAAAACAGAAAGACCGACTTTTGTTGCGGAAAACGGGAAAAAAATCCGTCCAAATAAGAGATCACGCAAACAATCGTTTAAGAGTCAATGGATTACACTTTAAAGTCTCCATATATGGATTAATTCATGAATAAAGCAAACTGAATAAAATCAAAATTAAATTGTTGGAAATTAATAAAAAGAGGCACACGTTCCCATTTAGGGCCAGTCAGCTTCTGAACGTACCACATACAAGACACGTTTATTAGAACAAACAAATAAAACCAATAATGGATACTGTATTGATACTTATCTCATTCTATATATTACCTGCAGCAGCGAGTGCTCCATTCGATAATGGTGACTGTAAAACTGGGGGCTGTCAGTGTTTCAAAGAGAATACTATTGCTATGTGTGTAGATTTAAACTTGACTCGATTGCCAGCTTTTAACCCTTTGGTAGCCAGTAAAATAAATCACCTGAGTCTGATTGGAAACCGGATTTACTGTATTCAGAGACGGTACTTGGCTACTTTTCATCAGCTAAAAGCTTTAGATACCCGAGGACAGAGAGTACCCGTCAACTGCTCATGTTTTAACTTGATAAAGCTTTCTTTTGGAAACATACTGAGTGACTGTCTCTTCAAAAATATCACATCCGCAGGTGGTCCACCAGTCTCTACAGATCCAATTCTAAGCACGGGGCGACATGGAAGACATGGAATGCACTCAATGTTAAACGTGTCAACTACACACTTTAATAATACAAGCATGGTACCACCGCGTCCTACTCTAACTACGCCTACTAAAGATCAAATCCGATGGTTCATGATAGGAGTCACGATTATATGTATATTAGCTACCATAGAAATGAGCATGTGGTGTCAATCCTATGTGGAACGTGTGCGACGTCCTAGAACTTGCCTGCATAACAATGGGCGCGACCTTCCAGAATTAACTTATTGACTACAAAGCGTTACTGAAAAGCGGCGCACCCGTGTCCGCGCCATGACATGCTGATATCACACTAAATGAGATAGTTTGATAAGAATATGTTTAATAAACTCTGAGACTAGGAATTCTGAGTCTCAGATAAACTGTAGTAGTCAGAGTGAATACACATCCTGAAGAGTAAATAAAGAGGCTAAAAAAAATCTTTTTTCTTATTTTTTATTGAAGTTTCTAAGTATGGGCATTTGCATGTATGTATATATATATATATATATATATATTTATACAAAAAAGCGACTATAGAGATAATAAGGTACGATAATATATATATATATATATATATATATATATGACCTCTAGATCTTAATCTTCAATACAGAGTAAAAACAATCCAATTATACACAGTACAAATAAGGGATTAAAAAAAGACCCAATAATGTCAATTATTGTCAGCTGTATCGATTTACATGAAAGTGATATTACAGGTCTTGTCTATTTCTATACAGGCTGGAAAAGTACCCTGTACTAATAAGGTGGCCGCCTCTGGCAGAGCTTCGGCAAAATGAATCTCTAAATGAAGGTTGCCTCATCTCAACAAAGGCCATGATTTATCCCTGCCTTCTTTTAAATCGGGATTCAAGTCAAAACAAAGCAAAGTATGACCTTGAGCAAACTCTACACGGGAAATCCCATTTTCGCTGGTGTCGTCTTTTGATTCAAACATTCTTAAATAAGCATCGACATAATTGCCGAGATGAGAGTCGCTTTTAAAATTTGTTTCTAAGCCTTTGGCTGGATACGATTCACCGTCTATGGTTGCATTTACATATCTGATTTTATAGTTTTGAAAATGAAAAGGATTTAAGGCATAAGATCCAGACAAACTTTCCGATTTATCCATACATGATGTCAAGTGAGAAGGTATTCTGCCTAAAAACACATCGTCCATATCAATAGAAAACTGTCCTCGAGATAAGGCCATTTTTTCATCTCGGATCTCATGTAAGGGTAATAGGCTTTTTTAGCTTCGTTCAGTACTGTCTGGTGAGCTACCAACACTTCAGGTGTTGGGGTGATACAGCATACTTTTAAGCTAGCACCTGTTATGACAACTTTGAAATCGGCATCGGTATTGGGAGAGATCAGCGTAAACGAGTGGGAATTTGGTATCAATTTTATCCCAACTTTCACGACATTTATGAGATACCTGTCCAACTGGGTTTCGCTGGCTAACAGAGGTCCGTCCATGTCGACCACGTTGCTTTCCCAAAAGAATTGACTTCTGGTGATTAAGCCATAATTTGTTCCCGTAATGGGGTCATTAGTACCGGCTAGACCAGACAAACGATCACGATAAAACATCTGTGCCTGAAGTTTGGTGTCTTTGACATCAGCCTGTGTCTGAAGTAAGGTCCGCAAGAAAGCTTTATGAGCATGAGAAGATTCGGCATAAGAAACTAATTTATCGTTGAGAAATATATCTACTTGCCGCCATAAGCTGTGCATGAAATTATTCACTGGTCCTACTTTAGCCACATCTGGAACATTAGAAATATTGATTGGGATTTCAGGAAGAGCCGAACCATCGGCTTGAGTGATCTTGACTTTCAGATGCAATCTGGTCCTTTTTAAGTCTATAAACTGAGTTCACTCCCGAAAATCCTAAATTCTTAAGAGCCATCTTGAGAATAATCATTGATGGGATCATATTGGATCCACTGGATCTTGCTCACACCTGAATTCTGAACCGGCAAATCAAACAGGGCTAATTCCGGGCCATGTCGATGAAATATAGCTTTACTCTGTTTCCTCCTACGTGTTTTAAGTTTGTTTACTTTTCCATTTTTTGTCTTATGTTTTTTAGCTGTCTTTTTCTTGTTGCGACCTAAAGACGTCTTACTCGCACACAGTCTCTTTTTAGACTTAACGTGGCAAGAAGAATATTTCCTTTTTAATTGCTTTTCCTCTTTTAATTCCGCTTTAGCTTGGGACACGCCCTGCTCTATGGGAGAAACATTTTGAATAGGAATCGCGTGCTTGTCTCTGGCAGCGTGTGTTTTACTAGACAAAAGAAGAATGCCATCTTTTTCTCGCTGTTTAGAATTACCGTTGGCTTGTTGTTTAAAATGGTTAATCCAGGGATCCACATCTCTGCCTTTTAATGATCGGTACGCCATTACGAATCTTGCCTTAAGTGAAGTGTGCAGTAGAAAGTCTTGCCACCAAATGACACTTTTTTATCTGAAGTAGACTTGAAATAAACTTAATGTGATCCAGATCATCCCGAATCAGGTGCATGCAATACAAAGGGTTAAATTGCAACCCTACTCCTTGTCTTTGCTCTTGGTTGTTTAATAGTACTCGCCTTAACAGGGGCACATGACGTTCCTCAACCACAGAAAAACCACATTCCGGGCTACATATTGATATTGATAACATGTTGCTCCAGTTCAATCCGTCTAGGTCAACAGGTGGAAGGTAAATTTCACTCAATGCCACGCTCCACGTTCCAGGCAAACAAAGACGTTTGGGTAATTGGACAGTAAAAGATAGACTGTTGTTGTTAGGGTACAAGTCTATTGAATCGTCACTCTGTAAGTGAATGTACATCATTAACCCTTTCTTGTCTTTCTCCCCAGGGTTCTCCATCCTTTAAGGCGTTTCAGTTGAGTGCCGCTGATCCAGGAGGAGTAAATTTGCCAGCCAATTCTGCCACTTAACTTTATAGAAAGTTTGACTGCGAGTGACTTTTTTCTGCAAGACACGCTCCATTTTATACAGTGCATCTGGATCGAATGTCACTTTTTGCAATTCTTGTCGGTAAAAGGAACCAATCACAGGGTCTCCAGCATAGTCGCGCAAATAATATACGGGTTGTCGTTCTCGCATTTTCCTCTCTGTCACCTGAAATATTTCCCCAGACCACGCTTGATCATATTCTCTGGAAAATTTTTCTTTTAAATAAGAAATTCTCACATAATTACCCACTTCAAATTTAAAAACTGTTTTTTTCTTAGTTGGTTGGATTAACCCTTTATACAACTTAGCTGGCAAATATAAAGTGTTCCACAGTTCTTGTTGGTTCTCCTCGTTAACATCGACAGGGGCCATTTTAAGGGCACTGTGTTTGCTGTGATTATAAGAATCCACCAAGTCCTGCAATTGTCAATATATCTGTGGGTCTGATGCTCAGTAAAATTGCGAAAAATACCTTTTTTAATAATTTTAATGGCAATTTCGGAATAATTAGCTTTAGGTAGATTTTGAGTCCCGAAATGATGTATTTTCTTGTTTTTTAAAAACCTCTTTACGTGTCCTTTGAACTCGCTACCTTTATCGGTTCTTGCCGTCTTAAAGGGGTGTTTCTGATTATTAAAAATAGTTTTAAATCCTTTGACTACCTCTGCTGACGTTTTATTTTTCAATAAAGCTACCCACAAAAAACGACTGAACACATCGATGGCAATGAGGACAAACCGCATGTTGTCATTGGCTTTGGCATACCGGCTCATGTCCATCAGGTCGCAGTCTAACTGCTGGTACATGCCACTGACAATAACACGATTTGTAGGATAATTCCTTCTGGCTGATTTGTGTAAGGTGTGCGTCTCTTGCCCGTGCAACCACTCTTTGATATCATCTAAACTCAAATTATATTTACCTTCACTTTTGACTGCTTCATACAGTTTAGAAGCCCCGCCATAACTTCCTACTTTGGAAGGTGTAAAATATAATTTATGCAAATATTTGTCAACGGTAGGCGTTACACGAGATGTGCTAGACATGATGGCTTAGCATCATATGACTCTAAACTTAAAATGTGTTTAACATTTATGTGATATGTTTTTTTCACTCATGTGTCATACTGAAAAAAAAATCCATGTGTCTACATTAGACATTTTAGCGGTAAACAAATGAAAACAATACCACTTAGCTCACTTTTAGTAGTAAAGTATCTTATTGAAATAGAGCTTAATCCTTACTCGCATGGTATTCAATCAACCAAGAAGCCTACGGCGGTGATGTGAGCTCCTTGGATCAACAATGGAAGAAAACTTGACGGTGGTAACTTTTCTTTGTTGACCAAGAAATGCTGCTACTTTTACAATTAAAGGATTGTGACGTAAACGAATATGTGGAATTCGGAGGCAAGATGGAACGGACTTGTCGATGTTTTCCCGAACATGTTGGAGCAAGAAGGTAAGATTGGCGTGGCTTCTTTCCCCAGATTATAAAAACCCCATCTTTGTTACAAGCATCTTCATTCGCTTGCCAGCAACATAAAGATGATTTTCACTTTATGCAGAGGGGACAACTTTTTTACTCAAATGGAAATGCCTGAAGGTGGCAAGTACCGCGGAGGGGTTTCTTTCTGTATATAATTTTGATGAGCAATTTGGATACTTCACAAGTGTCAATAATATACCCATGAGGTATATTTTTTCAGCCCTCTATTATTATTTATCAAGCGGTGGAGATCAAGAGAGGAGTTTGACAATATTTTCAAACTCCCCGCCAAGCGATTCAGAGGAAACTGCCGTGGTGGGAAGTTCAACCTTTGAAACAATGGGTAAGTGTTTGTTTCTCTTATTCTTTAGGGATCAAAACTGGTTATTACTGTTAACTTTGATATAATGGTAAATATACTGCACTTAGACAGTAAAATATTCTATGTTAAAAAAGCTAACAAATTTACTGGAAAGTTTTGCAAACTGCGTATTTCCTCTGTTGTGTTAAAATGTGATTTGTAAACTCAACTCATGTAAATATCGGCAAAATTGATAAAAAATAAAAAGGTAAAATCAAAGCAAAAAAAAAAGTTATCAAATGCAGATAATGCAATTTAACTCTAAATCAAAATAAGGTTTTGTACATAGTCCATTTCCGCATTTAAGGAATTATAAAGATTTTAGAGTTAAATTGCGCAATTTATATTTACAGTTTTAATATAAAGAAATGTATTAAAAAATAAAATATGAATAAAAATAAGCCAGATTTTTGAAAAGTACTTTGTCATAGTTTGCAAATTTCAGAAAAAAAACTTCGTTTAGTTTGTTTCATATTTCCGTTAAATGTGTCGAAACTTCAAATACATGTATCCGGTAAAAGAGGAAAGTGCAGTTGGCATGGTTGAATCCTCAGCTATAGCAATGCAATGATAGTTGCCATACTACGATATACCCGATTTATTCTGTAAACCCTCTATACATCTGACACATTGTGTATATTATTACGGATATTTATTTATTTGTTTGTTTGTTTGTTTATTTATTTATTTATGTATTTATTTATTTATTTTTCAGAGGAGGACGGTCTAATCTATGCTTTCTCTGAAGTGGCCATTGGCAGGAGAGTCACGGAGACTACCACTACGGACGATCTATGTCCGGAGAAATGGGGGTGATGTTTTGCTCGGACACAACCCCACCCGCATTTTTAGGTGGGAAATATGTATGGGAAAAACTGCGAAGCAGTTTCGCACTGCTTCTATTGATGAAGTAAAAAAAAGGCTAGGGCGGATAACATACCCAGATTAGAACATTTATGTGTGGCCCGCTTGGCTGATGATATAAAATTTACCAATCAAAAAGCGTCAAGTGTAATGAAACGAAAATTAAGAGGGTACCTAGAAGCTAAGGACAATCCTTTCGAGGACGTGCACTTGGCGCACAAACTTTTACAAGAAACTGTCTTGGTCTCAGACCAAGATGAACAACAGTGAATATATTACCGTGAAGCTGGATTTTAATGATGTTTTGTCATGTTTCATTTTATATTATAGCGCGGTGGCGCTTGGACCCTCACCTTGCTGATGTCATTGCTAATTTTGTAAGTTGAACTCTTTGACATATTATCAAGTTTTGGTATATTTGTATCATTTATTTGGTAAATTAAAATCTTGGTCCGGGAAGTCCTGGACCCTTTCAACCCAATTTCTGTCTCGGTCATCAGCAAACTAGCTAGCCTCGGAGAGCATATTAAGTGTGGTGTGACAGGTCATGTAAATAGGGTGTTTGTAGAGCGATTCAGATTGTGTGGGTGCATAAACATATGCCATGTAGGACAAAACTGAGACAACAAATAGAAACTCTGAATACGTGTATATAATTATTATCACTATATTTATCAAGAGCACATGAATTTATATTAAGATGTGACAAAACAAATACACACTGTAGTAGGCTATAAAAAGGTATACAGAAAAAATAAACAATACATCTTTGTAATATAGTCTTCAAATCATAGTCTTTTGTAACACATGAACGATTGCTAATTAAAGTTCAATTATTTTACAGTAGTTTGGCATTCATTTCGACTTTGTCATTTGTAAATAGGGATTTAAAGAGTGTCAGGTATGCCGGTTGAATCAAATTCTTGATTAGAGAATCTCTGAATTTTGACTGATCGCTGAAAAACAGGACCGCATCGCAGACCACGTTAGCATGTCGTGTGTCCAGTTGCAAATATTTCAGAACTTGGTAGACTCTCTGAGTGACGGTGTCCCTGTCCGTGATAAGTTTGGCTGTATCTATGTATGTATCCACTTGCTCCTCCCAAGTGCTCAGACAACCACCGTTCACGTGACCTAATTGGCTGGCTTAATCGTAAGTGCACCCTTAACAGTGTTGTTGGCACAGAGTAGTAATTTCTGTTGCTAATAAATATTGCCATACCGAATTGGCCACTTCAAAGGGGCTAGGGGGTGGAATGTCTCGGGTGTCTACCAACAAAGTTGCCGGTTAGGGTCAGCTTGAAGCCTGTCTTTGTGTTCCTCACCACCATGTAAATAGTCTTCCCGGGAGAAGCACCATTCTCCCCGTTGTGGGCTGTGGTATGTAGAGGGAAAGGACACGCCCCATACATATTGTTTGAGTAATCTGCTTTCGTCGGTTAAGGTGTTGTGACAAGTTGAATCCCCAGGGCTACGGCTCGGTGTAGTACCGGTAGAGTATTCATCCAATTGAGCGGTAACACTATGCCAGTGTTCTCCCAATTTGCACCATTCTTTTGCATTTAAATTAATACATTTACCTGGAACTAAATTTTCTTTGAGGGACTTGAATAAACACACGTACCATAGACCCAAAGATTCGTGGGGTTTCACTGTCACATTATAACCGCGATCTAAATCAGTAGAATACGAGCTCTCATGCTTGAAACTGCTGTCAATGTCTGCGAACTTGCCTGTGAGGGTCTGCCAAGTACTTTTTGAATAATTAACGCTGCACCAGGTTTGGTTACTGCCTTGCCTTTTCAATTGAACGTATGGGCTCTGATAGCCTTTTTTTGACCAACAAATGTAATTTGACTGATACGGCGATACCTCCTTCTGGAATTCTGCAAGAATGTGCCATCTGTACAGTTTAAAATTGTCAAATGTGCTGTGTTCTCTCGCTGGCGATCTCCAACAAATGACCATCTGAAAGTGTTGACTGGCTTATATAGGCTACCCTATCGTATTACCCTATCGTATTAAAAATTAATCTTGGTTAATTACCATATCCATAAACTCTTGCTCCACACCTACGCTCATTTGATTATAGTACCCTGTGGCGCTCTGAGTATCGGCTGGACAGTAGGATTTATTGCTCAATGATGAATCCTGTGTATAATCTACAGAAAGGCAATGGCAATCTTTTTCATTGAACATGCACGTCTCATTACTCATGGTTCGATCAGAATCTCGTGTCTGTTGAGGTGGTTCTGGGTCCTGGTGGCTAAACAGCATTCCCTCTTGTTGCTGGTCCATTTCAATTACTTGTGCTAATTGCTCCATTTGATATATAGTGTAAACATAGTAGTTGGGCTGCGGTGTTTCATATAATTCATCAGCCACCTGTTGCCATTTGTACTCAAAAATACGTTCTCTTAAAAAAGAATCGTCTTCCAAATTATATTTAATACAAAATTTTTCAAGTTCTTCTGCAGTGTGGCACGTTTCCACAGCAATAGCGTACACAACTTTGCAGAAAGAATTCATAGCTTTAGAATGAACTGCTGCAACTGAGACTGGTCAGAATGAGTAGCGGTAACTGAGAGTGATCAGGTTTATATAATAGCCAACATGTTTTTATCGCTTTGACCATAGGTAATATGTTGGCTTGACTTGTCGCGACCTGTTCACAACATGTTATACATTTTAAGTTGTTGCAGGGCTCTATTCGACTGTTTAAAGATATATGGAGGGGAATTCTGTCAAACAGCAAATTCCTTACACTAGGTAGCGATCTAGGCTGGTTCAATTTTTCTAATGTTTGGTCTATCATAACTGGCAAATATCTATCGATCTTCTCCTGAATTATTTAACAAAACCTAAATTTTGACAGTTACTGGGCAGTCCATGCACGGTTGCTTCCCAGTTCCATATATCTGTCTTATTAGATGCATGCCATCCCTCTATCATTATCTCTCTAGTGTTGCCGAACATATTATTGATAGAGCTCCAGATAACATACATACATAGACCATGTTTCATCAAAAGCTTCCTGTTGTGTAACTACGAGCAATTCCCATTTTACTTCGTCCAAGAACTTCTTCAGCCAGGCTGGCATTATGTCCCAGATCATTGTTTTTACTGGTATCAATAACTCCATCAGAAATCGTACAGTGAATCGCCATGAGCCAATATTCTTATAGAATTTAAGTAAATTAAATTTAAATATATATTTCTTTGCACATCTCCTAAATGTACTTTCGGTCAAGCATAAACCATTCAGTCTACGACATGTCTTTGCTAATGTAGTCTGTTGTGATATAGTAAGATAGCCTGTGATGACCAATAAACAATCATCATTCAGGTTTAAAAGCATTATATCGCTAATCATGTTGGCAATGCTCAATATACCATCTTTATGTGAGCTATATATATATATATATATATATATATATATATATATGCTGAAGTGTATTGATAAGACTCGTTTTGGAACTCATCCTCCCATGTTACCATACAGAATACTTGAGCAGTCGGGACTCGTGTACGTGCGCTGTAAACAACATGGTCAATTTTCAGGAACTCAACTGCGACTGTTTGCTGTTGATCTTTAGCTATCTAAGTTTACAAAAACAGGCAAAGCTGGCACAAAGTAGTAAAAGGTTCAATGCTTTATGTTTGACCGAAAGTACTTTAAAAGCCCATGTAAAACATGAGTTTTCGGCCTTTCCGTATACCAAGATATATGCTGCTGTAAAATCCTGGAAATTGACTATACAATATCACTGTGAGCTGTTAGGACCTGCACGTGTATTAATTTATGAAGTCATACCTAACTACATGTTTAGACTGGCGAATGAAAATTTCATGCTTCAACCTTTCGGGCCCTACCCAGGTAATAATCACATGTTTAGCATGTTTTTACAGGAATCTATTTGTATGATAGAATGTTATCAGTCTGCTTTCAACAAGCTAACTATAAACCAACCAAAGCAAGCCAATTTGCCTGAGTCTTTCTGGAAACTTTTATTTCCATTATGGATTTCAGGAAACAAAACGGAATTATGGTCTGAAAAACTTGAAGGCTTTACGGGTCCTAGAGGGCATTATGCTTTAAGCCGATGGAATAATTATGGGTTTACTGTGAGAGGGTTTATACACGATACATTACAGGAACTAGCTCAAGATATTTTGAATGAAACGATGGATATAAGTCAACTTCCTAGAAGTTTACCTTCTGTCCGAAACCAACTGTCTAAAATACTGCTCATGAAAATTGTCAATGTATATCCACCATCTTAAATTACTCATGTTTATGTTTTAATTTTGGTCTTGCGTGACACTGCTCATATGTTGAACATCTGTAGTTGGATTTTGGGATTGTTTTTTTTAACACAGCTTATTATGTAAGAATGTGTACTGGTTGCCTCGTTTTGAACCTTCAATCTTATATTACAAACGTTCACGGTACCTGAAAACATTGAACCTAGTGCTCGGGTTGAAAGTAATATGGTTAATTTTCAGGAAGTTAATTGTGACTGTCTGTTGGTGATCATTAGCTATCTAAGCCTGAGCAATCAGTGTAAGTTGGCACTGTGTAGTAAAAGGTTAAATTCATAATGCTTGAGCTAAAGTACTTTCAAAGCCCATGTAAAACGCAAGTTTTCAACCTTTCCGTATACCAAGATATATGCTGTTGTAAAATCCTGGAATTTAACGGCAAAATATTTTCACGAACTAGTACATCCTGTAGAAATATTAGTATATGAATTGTTACCGCAGTGGATCTTTCGTTTGAGTAAAGGGTACATCTGGACAGATCTACTTCCCGGATCAATCATTGCACGGTTGACTTAACAAGAGACCATTTATTTGGTAGAATGCTACCAGACTGTTTACAGGGACCTCATCTTAGTTATGCCTGGTGAAATGGACACTTTCTGGGACATCATGTTTCCTGCTTGGAAAAAAGGACACCGGACTATCCTGTGGGATCATGAGCCAGAATATTTATTGGGACGACCCCCGGGTCACTTTGTTCTTGATGGATGGAACAATTTAGGATTCTACATCAGAGGCTGTATTCAACATTCACTGGAGAAAGAGGCTACAGATATTGTGGACAATACTATAGACATTTTAGGCCTACCGAGATCGTTACCATCCATTAGAACTTCACTTTTGAAAATAATTAGCATGAACACAGATCATGTATATGAATGAGAACATGATTATTATCAATGTAAAGGTATGTGAGGGGTAGCGTGATTACTATGTCACATGTTTGGTAGGGGTGCGCGTCAGTGGACCATGGCATCATGTTTGAAACATAAGGAGTAGTGTCAACACTTGATTACTATGTCGCATGTTTGGTAGGGTTGTTTTTTTTTGTATTGTATTTGCATAATTTCACATTTACCATTACTATACATATACCCATGTGTGTGTGTGTGTGTGTGTGTGTGTGTGTGTATGTATGTGTGTGCATAAATTGAATATAATTTACTTACCAATTATGACTATTTTTGATTGGATTCTACGCCTGTGAGGAATTAAAAAACAACTTGCTTTATCGTGTAAATCTGAATGCGCTAAATTTTACTGTTGTATTAATATATATTTTCAAACTAAAAGGTAAAAGCTACAAAAAAATCGATCGATATTTTCTATATACTCAATTTCTTCAATAAATCGTCAAACAAAGTGATATGTACTATATTTTATGGTAGTATAAAAAGGACCCACTGTACTGTTGTTGTTGTTGTTGTTGCTGTTGATGTCGTACTTGTTTCGGTAACATATCCATGGGGTGGTGTTTCATTAAACAATACGCACATACAGTAAGGCCGCGTTTATCTGGCACCATCTGTTTTTGGTCATTTTGCCGGATTAACAAGGCTGCCAGATAAACAAATCACAGTATAGTTCACCAGGATATATACAGAATAAGAGACCAAATTTGCACCTAACAATTAGTAAATAAAAACATAATCACATACACGTATTACCAATCATATGAAATTTTAATAACGAAACGTGCAAATTATAGAAAAAAAAATTATTCAGTGTGTTCATATCCATATCCATATGAACAATTAATGTTACGTTCAAAATTAATGGAGCGAGCGGGCATAAATGTGCCAACCCCAATGTTAATCTCACACATGTATTTGGACATATTTTGCCTTTAATAGCTTATTTTGGCGCAAAGAAATCCGAAATCTTTTTTTGTTTACTGCGCTCACTTTTCAAATCTTTTAACTGTTTTCGATGCGCCAAACTTTCGCTACGTCGTCACCACAAAATCCCTCATTGGATTCTGGCCATTGCAATGAACTTTAGCCATTTAAGGTGGGAACAATACAACGTCTAATCAACTCGGAACTTGTTTGGAACACGTCAGTTGATTGTTGATTTTGCGGTACCGCGCAATAAGGTATGTTATTGCAAGGTATATGCTCCATTGAATATCAAGTGACGGATTAAAGAGGCAAATTACATTGAAAAAAGCTCTTTTGTTCTGCAATTAACATGCCGGTGACGAAATTCAAGGGTGCCGGATTATCATGTTGTAAATCAATGGGGGAAATCCGTTCACAGCTCATTGCTGCCGAATTTCAAGGGTGCCGATTTATCAAGTGACGGTTAAAGGCGGCCTGACTGTATATGTGTCGCCGCTAGATTGGCCAGTTCGCCACCTCTGATGAGTAACCTACCCGGATCGTGCCAAATGCAAAAAGAATGCCCGCAGATCATGTACGTTTCCCATGCTGCTCAAGGTGGTGAACGGCACTCGCGACACTCCATGCTTACTGACTGGCTCTGAATTCTTCCGTATCGATTATTACCCCCATCCTTCCCATTGTTAAGAATTAGAGTTTAAGACTTTGATTACCCTAGCCTTATCAGATGCTACAAATCAACATCAACTGTAAGTACCCCATTGCTGTCATTAACGGTACAATGGTAATTGACATTTTTCTTATACAATAGATGTTTGATTTGTACGTGGCTATTCTTCACGTTTCCTTCTCTCCTAAAAAGTTAAAGGCTGTGTTCTCATGTAAAATACTCACACATTGTAACGTTAACATAATTGGTCCAAATATTCAATTACACCATTATTCTAGTTTGAATGAAACTGTGACAAACATGACATTTCCCATTGATGATCAGTGAGTATAAATGGGGGAATAAACTATTGCATCAAATTGAATAACTATCGTTATCGGTTCATTGCGCGTCCTCTACCGTTACGAGGCTCCCTGTAACTACCCGCTTTCATGGTTCTTTCCCATCCTCTATCATTCAACATGACCGACCACCCTGACTCACCAGGAGATGTGAATTCCCCATTTCAAGAAGAACTAAACTGGGATATTTTCTTTCCGCCTGAGGAAGAGGAAGAAGATTATCATGAAACACTCACTCCAGATCCTGTACAAATAGTTCAGGAGGAGGAAAAGGATTGGTGTTTGGATCAGCATCCAACATTTACCCCTGAACCGACACAAATAGTGGAATCGTCCCAATTCTGGGACAGTATGTGAGGTAAGCTTACTACATAGATTATTATTATTATTATTATTATTATTATTATTATTATTATTATTATTATTATTATTATTATTATTATTATTATTATTATTATTATTATTATTATTATTATTATTATTATATCTTTTATTTGTACATAGGGTACACTTCTGCGCATGTTCTATCCTGTACTATTGATATTTCCGGCGCTATAAGTCCTCCTACCTCTGGGCATGTACCATGTGCTATCCCTACTTCCCACAGTATATTTCTCTTACCTCTGCATATGCTCGGTACTATTACGTCACTTGTGGCACTATACTCCTCTCTTTTGTAGTGGTACAGTAGTTCCTGCAATAACCAATCCCAGTCCCGACCTGGTCAAATTGACCCTATTTCATTGGCACAGACGCTTTTGCAACGTTAAATCAGCTGACGCTAACAACCACAGTGTTGTCCACCAGGAAATCTCTGTGAACGCAAATTTAGAATCCCTGGAGCAATATCTCAACTTCTTCACATGAGAAACGCTCATTTTGGATACATTCTAGAGCATTTTTGTAAGCACTTCAATGTTAAATTTTCCTCCACCACTCCAGTTGGGCAGCCCTAGACCAGCAGCAACACGTGACCAACGACCAGCAAAATTGCCCCACAAACCCGTAAAAAAAGCGGTCGTTCTAATCAACCGTCACCAAGTTGCAAGTCAACAGAAAAGCTGGCCAACATGCCGTTATTTTGCAGTACAGTCAACTCAAAGACAGCATTTTACTTCAACATGTCTGGATGGTTAACTTGGGCCAAGGAAAATCGTAGCTGCTGCATATAGTCACGGTGGTGCGGTATCGGTACCTTGTACACTAGACTCCAGGTGTCTGTTCTCCAGGGTTCTAGCGGAAAAGGTCGTCAACGTACTTTGAAAAGATGACTTACTTCCTTTACTTTAATCTGATCCCATTGGCATTGGGTGCGGAATTGCGATTTTCATCATGGCCGCCAAGTCAATTGGATATTTTGACGAGCTACCATCCAAAATATATGTGTGATCAGTATTAAAGGAAAGTTAATTTGTCGAAAGAATGCAATGTACATTATCTGATGCGGCTTTTCCAGATTGAACACTACCTGAAAATGTGAAAACAACGACAAACATCTACCAGTTGTTGACCCCAGAATACGGGTTTTGTATCAGACACTGCCTGAAAATGTGAATACAACCACAAACATCTACCAGTTGTTGTCCCCAGAATAGGGGTTGTGTATCAGACAGTGAAGTCGCCCTGAGGCAGTGAATTCAGCGTCAGCAATAGGCTGAGTGCCAGGCACACCACTGCGTTAAAGACAAAGCTTTGTGGAGAAGGTTGGTTGAATAGTGGATACAGGTCCGAAAGTATCGGCATGTTTTTATATAAGTGGTAATTACAAGTTTTGGACATCTATCGTAAGCATAAATTGCCAAAATGCAAATTAAGATTGAAGTTTTTTTCTTTTCAAACGTTTAAAGCTGATGTAAGATATGTGGATTTTGAGGGCTGACAGGCAAATGTAAGGAATTATATATGATAACATGGAATTGGTAATGTATATAATACAGCACACAATTGTATAAGTTTAAGGGGATTAAGGCATGGTATGGCTGACTATTAGCAAAAAAGCTCATTATCATATGCAGAAGATGGGCCCTGCTGCCTTCCTGTTCTGATAAAGGCTAAAGAGGTCATGCTATCAAAACACTGCAACATGGGCCAGAAGTAGTCGTTCTGAAATAGAACTAACTTCTGCCATCTAGAATAAAATCCACTGACCGCCAACATTTTTGCAGCAGCCACTCAGCTTGTTAACACACCCAAACAAAAAAAAAATCCCTAGCCAACATTCCTTAGTCCAGTTTTATGGCATATTCTATCAAACTTTGTCCATTTGCTTCAAGAGCAGTGCCCATGCCTTAGCTAACCTAACCATGGGGGCTTCGGTACAGAAGGCTCCCCCTTCTGAAGCCCCCCCCCCCCAGCTTCCACCCCAGATACCACCAACAGTGAAAACAACGTTGTGCAGATAATGCTTCCAAAGGGAGTGAACACTGTTATCATAGTGGCACGAACTGAAACACTGAACGCTTCCACACATGTGTTCACATTGTGGCTGGTGACCAGAACAATCAATTGCTAAAAATAGCGTAATGTTAACTGACGTGGCTACTGTTTCACTGTTGCTTGGTGTGGGGAGCTGTTAGCTGGGCTCCGCTGCCCAACGTCCAAATTGGGCCACTTTTGACCTGCCTCTGCCATGTACTTTTTTCCGTTGGTACTCAGAATTGCGTATTCTTGTTTGACTTTACTAAACAAAAGTATTTGGATTAAATCATTTTTGGCGGAAACGAGGAGCCACATTAAAATTAAATTTTAATTAACCAAGAAGTAATGTTACTGTTAAACTTCACATTAAAAAGTGGACCACATAAGCTAAGTATGGAAGAGATGTTTGACTGCCTATGTTCCTCATCATTGCGGGTAGGGGGTGGGGGTGGTTTGCAGAGCCATTAACAAAACATATATCATTTCCTTCCATTTCATATGAACAGTTGCAGAAGTTGACATACTTAAGTTTCAGGGACATGAAAGAGGTATAATCACCAAACTGTTATGTACATAAAATTTCTGATTTTATTGTTTTTATTTTTCTATCTATCTATCTATCTATCTATCTATCTATCTATCTATCTATCTATCTATCTATCTATCTATCTATCTATCTATCTATCTATCTATCTATCTATCTATCTATCTATCTATCTATCTATCTATCTATCTGTCTGTCTCTCTGTCTGTCGGTTGGTGGGTCGGTCTGGCTTTCTGTCTGTCCTTCTGTCTGTATGTCTATCTATTCACCTATGTAACCATCCATCCATCCATCCATCCATTAATCGATTGATATGTTTCCTGGTCTATCTCTGTATGTATATACATATATATATATATATATATATATATATATATATATATATTATATATATATATATGTATATATATATATATGTATGTATCTATGTATCTATCTGTATGTATGTATGTATCTATCTAATCTCTGACTTATATATATTTATATTCACTTATTTATTCACTTATTTATGTATTTGTTTAATTATCTATTTATATAAATACATTATTTATTTATTTATTTATTTGCTTATTTATTTATTTATTTATTTATTTATTTATTTATTTATTTATTCGTCAATTTATTTACATACCAATATTTGTGCAGTATAATATCATAAATTCAACAAATCTTTACGCTCTTGTCATAGTTATTTATAGCTGAAATTCTAATGGTAGGAGAAAAATAAATGCCGGCTTTAATTTATAATTTCTTTTATATCTTTGTTTATAGCATATTATTTTGTGGAAAATATTTATGCATGTACATATATGTATTGTGTTTATACGGTTTTGTCCTGAACCACTGCCCACTAGTCATAGCTATTCTTATTATATATATATGAATAAATATAAAACAGAGAGTTTGTTTAACTTAGCTTTTGCAATAACAGAAAATTTAAGCCCAATAGGTTATCTTACATCTGTGACCCTAAAACATAAGATTCACTGGTTATCACGATTCTATTGTCTATAATTGAAAACAAATGATTATGTGTAGCGTAGGTTGGGGATAGTAACAAATCATGTATTGAGTTTTGGATATGTTCAATGGGATTTAGTTCAAATAAAAGTCAAACAATAAAGCGTTTTGGAATAATTGCAGTGTTTTATTCGTTTGTTACAGGCAAGGTCACTCTTTATTTTTAAGGTCTGATTTCCTTTTCAGGGTACCTTCTCCACTATTCCATAACATTTTCAAAATCATTAAAGTTGTGTAGTTATTCATTTAGGTTGTTTTCTATTTCCCGCACCATAATGGTTCAGTCCATCATGTACTATATATGCATTTGTAACACTGATTATGATGTACTACTCTGTGAATTGACTTGTCACATACTATCATGCACAACATGCATTTAATCTAGGACACCGTAACAATTTTTGGGTCTAGAATGCTAGAACAATGAAAAAAAATAGTGATGACACTTGAAACAAAAGACATGAAGGCACAATCACAGCCCATTACTCTATTGTCAATTTGAGGATGCAGTATGCATATAAATATAACTTAACTTAAAAGCAGTGCATTGGTGACTTCATTTATTTTCTTATTCAATTTAGGCTCGAACTCAAATTTGATCTACTATATTTTGTCACTGCATTCGTGGAAAGTTGTCTCAGGAACAGAAAATTAATAATTTAAAAGTTGTAGTTAAGGGACTCCGTTTTAAAGTATTCAATTTGTGATTCACATTTACTGCTGAACAACTGCCCTGATTGCCGCTATGATGCTAGGACCGAGCTCAAGTCAGGTTGATTTAGCTTGCTTGATGAGGAAAATAATCAAACAAAATCTTCCCTCCTCCTCCTCCTCCTCCTCCTCCTCCCCCTCCTCCTCCTCCTCCTCCTCCTCCTAATCATCATCATCATCATCATCATCATCATCATCATCATCATCATCATCATCATCATCATCATCATCATCATTCTCATATTATTTTTTCTAGATTAGCAGAGTTAAACTAAAACCTTAG
The DNA here is from genome assembly GCA_964020975.1 of Hermodice carunculata. Classification (NCBI taxonomy): domain Eukaryota; kingdom Metazoa; phylum Annelida; class Polychaeta; order Eunicida; family Amphinomidae; genus Hermodice; species Hermodice carunculata. Next base: position 1,333,417 of record CAXHWN010000555.1, read on the forward strand.
TGCCAATTTTAGGGTGAAGATACTTATGCTGAAATATAATGTTTCATGTGAAACATCTCATATGATTTATGCAGTTCATATTTCCTTTGTGAGATGAGTATGATGTCTAAGTCACTGACATGGTTGTATATAGTTTTACCCATTGTCCGGTGAAAAAACAAGAGGGGCTACTATATAAAGCATTGACTAGTGGGCCCACATGTGGACACCCATGGGTCCTGTGACTTTGAATGTTAAGTCAAGATCGCTAACATATAATCAATTTAAGAATGGCTTTAAAGTTTTTTTCAGTTTAAAATGAAAAAAAAACAACCAAACAAACAAAACGTCAAAAGTCACCATAGGAGGAGGCCAATGTTCAGTCACCTGTCGTAATACACACTACGTAGTCATTTAAAATCATATATCTATATATATATATATATATATATATATATATATATATATATATATATATATATATATATATATATATATATATATATATCTCTATATATATATATATATATGTGTGTGTGTGTATATATATATATATATATATATATATATGACATACTACCATAGGTCATGAGTGCCCATTTGAATTTCAGTCGGTGCACTGCTATAATAAATGTACCATGTGGTGTACTTCTTCCGTCACATTTACGTTGGTGCAGAGAATTATTTGACGCTCACGTCATTCCTGTCAAGCAATAAAAATTATATCTCCAAAATATTTTTCTGAACAAAATTTGCATTTTGTACAAAGTGTATACACGATCCTTTGTTTCCCCGGCCATTTGAAACAATAAAGCCAAATGGCCCTAAATTGAAGTATTAGCAAATGTTAAGTAAAGCAAGTACCTAGTGCCACTGAGATTCACTCTACTCCAATTCTAAGCTATTGTATCGCTGTGGAACAAGTATTTTTGCCCATATTTGATAGCACAAAAAGTGTTATCTGGAACTGTTACTTAACAAAGGAAATGTAAATGATCACCCTGGGGCCATGGTTTGGCAATCACTAGGTAAGTGCTCAATGCTGCAGGTAGTGATTTGCATGAAACAAAAATGTCTCTCATAGCGGGGGCTTGTGTGTGAGGTTCAAAAGCTAGCAAATCATTGTATTTTGAAGTATCATTCCAGTCCATCCCATACTAGGTTTCATTCACCGACAAACTGTCTTTATTATCAAGAAAATTATTTTCGGGAAAATCAGGAGTAATGTCAACAAAACCAGTCTGCTGGAGAATGTCTAAGTATCGTGTTTTCAGGTAACAATAGGCCAAAATACCAAACTTGATTCTATGATTAACTTTTAAACAGGACCAGTTTGTTAGAAAACTAAGACAAGCAATTTTTGACTTTATTTATACTCTACCCATTAATGCTAAACCCGTGTGAGATTCAGCAGGCATAAGCAATGTTTAATAATATACGACTGTCATTATCGCTCAGCCCAATTAGTTATTCCACAGAAATAGGGCCATTCAGCATATTAAACTCGTTGTCATCAGTGTGTGGACGTCCAACAAATGATATGTATTTCACGTTGGTTTCATGATCTTTTGGTGTTATGGCAGGCATATTTGTTATGTTAACCCTTTTTTGCCCTTGAAGCAAACATAACAATATTACACGACCTGGGCCTTATTTCATAACATGATAGGTAAATTAACTAAAATCTCTCAAGAGAAAACAGAGTCTTTGCAACATATTAGGGACCAGTGGTGGACCTGAAAATTTTCTCACATGCAATTTATAAAGTACATCTTGTTCATTAAGCAGGCTTTAAAAAGCAGTAAATGAGAGTTTGTGTAAAAGCTACAGACAGGAATACAAAGGGTATATTCCGCATGACTAAACAATCAGCAAAGACAACTTCCGCATTGTATACAATCAGCATACAATTAAAATAAGCAAAACATAATTTGTTTCTTTCATATTACACTCTCATAAATGAACTGGTGGATAACAAAACTTTCAAAAGGTAGTCCAGGCTAGGGATATGAAATGGACCTACTGCGAAGTGCATACATGCATGCAGGAACAAACTGCACATCCGCCTAGGTGGAATAATGCCATAATAAATTCCATGTACTGGGGGCATGAACTTTAAACAGACTTAACTTTCAAATTATGGTCCTCATATCAGGAATCTATCCATCAATATGCTTGTGACTTTACATCAAGGCAGTTTAAGGGCAAAATGGCATTTGCATGCATGTACAGTGTACCTAATGCTAAGATTGTTTGGATTGCCAGCTACTTCCACGCACTTTTTATGACAAAGTCATTTATAACAGTGTCAATCTTTTCCACTTGCTGTGAGTGTTATGGCATCTTTCAGGCAAGAGGAGATTGGGTTCATCTCAATCTACAATAGTCATCCCCAAATGCAGCTTCAACCAAGTTACCGCCTTCTGCTTCACAATCCATATATATATATATATATATATATATATATATATATATATATATATATATACACTGAACCAAACAAATAACGCAACTTTTTCATTTGGGTTTATTTTCACATTGGAATTGTATTTAAAGTTCAGAAATATACGAACCATTGTTAAATAAGTCTAAAATAATGCACCAAGTAGTGTGACCTCAAGGTAGAGTACCCTGACCTTGCCATGAGGTCATTGTCATGAATCAAGAGTGACTACAGCAGGCTAGTTTACGCAAGTCTCTGACACCTGAAATTAAGGTTGCCAAGTCTTTGATTCTGGGACAGGAAAAGGCCACATTGAAATCAGCCCAAGCGTAACTGTGTGCCAGGATATGAGGCTTTCAGAGTTTGGTGGTTGTGCTGAATCAAGGACAACAGCAGGATTCAGTGTTACCCACATGACTAAAGCATTCGCACCTTTACTGGTTGGGTGTAGCCCTGTACGGACAATAAAAGGGCAGCATGGGATTCATTTGGCACAGTATTCCAAGAACTATGGGTCGATTATCAACAGTAGATCGGGAGAGAGGAATTGGCATGCTACAGGCTGGTTTATCTGCAGCAGAGGTGGCAAGAAGACTGCAAGTCCACAAATCCACTATATCCAGACTTGCTACAAGATTCCAGGAGACTGGGGCCACAGCTGATAGACACCTGGCAGAACCAATAACAGAATATCTGCCTAGACAGTCCGTAATAGACTACAAGAACACCATCTACACACCAGGCATCCTTACAGGGGTCAAATTTTGACACAGGCAAGAAGGCAAGCCCGACGACAATGGGCTACTGCCCATACTCGCTGGACCCATCAACAGTGGAGGGATGTGCTATTCACCGATGAATCCCGCTTCACCCTGTATCATGCAGATGGTAGGACACGTGTTTGGCGACGAAGGGGAGAACGCTACTCAGATGCCTGTGTGCTGGAAACATTTCGATTTGGAGGTGCATCAGTGATGCTGTGGGGTGGAATTTCATTCACAGCCAAAACCTAGCTAATCTTCATTGAAGGCAATCTTAACGCTGCCCGTTACAGGGATGAGATCCTTCAGCCTGTTGCTGTCCATTTCATTAGACACCACCAACTCCACTTGCTTCAACAGGACAATGCTCGGCCCCATGCCGCTAGACTGACGATGGATTTTCTGCAAGGAGAAGGAATTAACGTTTTGCCATGGCCAGCTTTCTCACCTGATATCAATCCCATTGAGCATCTTTGGGACTACCTTGACCAGCGTGTTCGGAGACGGGATCCAGCACCCCCCAACCGCCAGCAGCTTCGCCAGGCTCTTCAAGAAGAGTGGGATCGTGTGCCCCGGCAGATGGTGCAGCGGCTAGTGTCATCCATGCGCCGACGTTGCATAGCAGTTACAGATGCTGATGGTGGTCACACACAGTATTAGTGGACATGCCAATTTGTGAACTTTACAAATCAATGTTGCCCTGTTTATTGCCAGCTGGTCGCACCCTCGTTGACAGTTTCAAGTTTTTGCTTTTCACATGTTATGCCGAAAAGACTGCAGAATATGGATCTAATTTGTTTCTGTGATATGAAAGTAACAATAAATATTTAAGTTAAAAAGTTTAAGGGTTGCGTTATTTGTTTGGTTCAGTATATATATATATATATATATATATATATATATATATATGTATATATATATATATATATATATGGTTAACTACTGATCAATACGTGCACCATGCCATTTTATCAGCCTGGTGAGTAAATTCTATACTAGCTGACAAAATACGTTTGACAACGATCACTGCTGCATGCACAGGGTGCCTGGCATTTCAGCTGGAAATCAGTCTCTTCATACTGTATCAGCATTATTATTACACTCTAGTTTTATCACCTACGGTGCATAAGGGTATTGTTAAGATGCATATGATTATCCTTAATGACTTGAATCTCGAATACAAACACAGACACACAAAGGAAATGAACACATATATTTTACAGACCAGGTATGTGTTTTATTTGCAACATAGAAGTGAAAAAAGCTATGATTGACTGAAAATAAAGACGAATATCAGCATGCTCTCTTAAATATTACAATAGTCAGGTAAAAACAAATTACTTTTAATCGTATCCCTTAGCATTACGCATATTACAAACAAAGTAGGCCCTCTTGTCTGCCTGTTAAATCATTCTTTCCCACCAGGTCCGATTTTATGTTCTTGATTATTTATTTTATTAACATACAATTGAAACTTTTAAAGCTGCAAAAGTAAGTCCAGTTTGCTTGGTGGTACTTTACTTTATATCCTCCATGCTGCAAGATAAATCTCTCTTTATCCTTCTGTTAGTTTCATTAGTTTATTTATTCCTTCAGTAATTACGTCCAAAATTGATGCTGCTTCCAATTGTGCTGCAGTTGGCAGATATCGGCTACCACTTAAAGCTGAGTAGACATTCTCCGTTGCGGCTATAGTCACCAATCCCAACAGGACCAAGAACAGCATTGACAGACCCATTGCTAGTTTGAACTGCAATAAAAACCATTCAGATAGATTGGATTTCATTGGATTATATCTTGCACCATACATAGTGTTTCCCTCAATGGTTATAGTTCAATAGATCCTTGTCACCTTTATTTTTAATTTCCTGCATTTTTATGTTCATGCATTGTGCATTTGTGCAAGAACAAGATAGAGAAAGAGGATGAAGAAGTACAAGCACAAGATGACTGAGAAGCCTGGGGACTTCCCACATGTTTTTTTTAACAAAATACAACCGTTGGGCACCACTTTCATTTATTGTGTGCCGGTCATAGACGAATCTGTATGGGAAATAAAAAGGAGATGACACTTATCTTCTTTATGGAAAGGTAAAATCCTTTGCCTTAGTGTTTAAAATGAAAACTTCTAGAACTTTAATATATGCTGCATATTAACAAACTAAGACCCGTTTAAAGGCAGCATATCTGAAGAGAAACATTATGAAATGAGTCTTTACCCTGCGTAGTGTTTACATATAGATGTACTACTTGTATCATAGGCTTCAGAATTTCATGTTCAGAATCAGGGCCATCCACGGGAAATCACAGTATTTTTCCTGTTTCAAAATTCGTTATTTTCATTTTAAAATGTTCCCTAGTTTAGCAACGAAGATGTCCAAGCCATAATGAATACCATTTGGACATTCTCTTTGAGAAGGGTTAAAAACATGAGTATCACTGTGTATTTTAAGGCATTATCACTTATCCTCCAGAATTTATTACCATTGGATTTTCTAGCCCATTTTTATCATGTATATAACTGAAACAATAATTCCATATGTTCCTTTGCATGCAAAATTACATACCAAATGTACCAAAATGTGTAACCTGTAATTCACATAATTAGTTTAAACAAAATTGTATCACATGGTGGTCATTTGGAACTAAATATTTTGAATCGATCAACAGTTAAAAAGTCCTTTTAAAGCACAAATATATATGACATATCCAGATGATATATTTTCACATACAGGATCTAAGTAAATCTGTACTTACCTATTAACTAGTGCAAGGAGCTTGAATTAACACGGAAAAGATCGTTCTATTGTGTGGTTTCAGGACAGCAATGACAATGGTCCTGTTAGTTCATCGTACTTAACATTTATAGATTCATACTTAGTCCATGTAATCATTCACAATATTTAGCCAGAAGCCTTTACATTAGGGTCCGACATTGTAAAGAGGGATGTTGATGTGTAGGTATTTTTAGTTATTGTTAATACCAACTGCCAGAAGCAATTTATTCATCTATTGTATTTAGATAATATACATATGCAATTCATATCTTTTTCTTCTGTACATTACAGGCATGTTGATGTGTATGTATTTTTGCTTTTTTTTTAGTACCAACTGCCAGAAGCAATTTATTCATCTATTGTATTTAAATAATATACATATGCAATTCATGTCTGTTTCTTGGTGAAACAGACATGAATTGTGTGTTTATAATGTTCCAGATTCATAAATATCACAAAAACGATGTAGGCCTACTTTACTCTTTTGCTGTAAACTTAGCTGACTGACAAGTCGGGAGAACTAAAAGGTGATAGGCCTAACAGGTCTCTTTTTATTTTTGGCAGAAGTACTGAAATTTGTGTTTTGGGTGGTTAGGCCTATACATTTTGGAAAAGAACTAGTGTCTGCAGTTGGTGATGCATGTTTCTAGGGTTGAGAGGACCGGTTGAAAACCACCAGTTGCCTTTTATGGGTGACTGCCTGTCTCAAGTCAGGAGTGAAATTTGGTTCTTCACATTGGTATTGGAAGAGAAATGGTGATGCTTTGGCAAGTCTGGAATCTCTTTGCTGTCATTGTTGGGTTGGGAATTAATGAATATGGACCATGTTTTTCTGTACCATTCTGTACGTTATCTCAATGCAAATAGCCATAATTATAAGAGCACGTAAAACATGCAACAGACCCTTGACAAAACCACCTACCATGGTGCCAGAGCCCGGGGATATGCTCATGTTTATTGCAATGCTTTGATTCATTCATGTCAGTCAATGTGCCTTCTTCTACTAGCACCAGGGATCAGCAGCGTTCTTGATATGAAGTCAACCTACCCATCCGAAATTGCACTCTGAGTTGTGGCATTTTATATGATATTTGAAAATAAAGTGCACATTCCTGGAAACTGGAAAAGCAACATTAATCTTTTCCCGGAAAGAAAATTTAGGAAACGTTTGCTTTTGCAGAATCTCGAAATATTGAAATACTGATTGTATAGCCATTCCAGGGAAAATAAATTTGATATTTTATTACGCTAATTGATAATGAATTATGTTTATACTCCGAATTTGGAAAATATATTTTTTTAACTGTGAATCGGGATCTTCACCTGGAGCCCTCCCACACAGTGAATTTGGATAAATGTAGGAAAGTATCAAGTGCATGCCATATTTATGAGACCCAATACTCCTAGCTAAAAATCGGTAATAACACAATGAGTGCTACCAAGGGATTCCTATTTATGCTTAACAAGTAAGAAAATTGACATAGAACACTGTTGGACTGATGGTATACCCTTTACTATATCTGTCCTGTCCACATAATAGTAAATCATAGATGAACTGGTTTTTTGATTAGATATACCATTGCAAAAAAACAGGGGAAACGAAGGAACAACAAAACAATTTTTCCAATGACCATACGTCCCTAACTTTCAGTTTCTTTAGATATCAATATATATAATAGTCCATTATAAAATAGGTAGGTTTTGGACAAATTAACACTGATGGTCTTTAGAAAATAAGCACCTTCTTGCAGTTTGCCAAATGACTTTGTTTTAGTTGTTTCGAACCTATTATATTTTTTTGAAATATGGTATTTCGTGGGATATGCTTTCTTAAGAACTATACTTTATTCAATTTGGGTGAACCTTTTCGAACAATGGCGGCTTATAATTTTTTGTGGAGGTAGGTCGCATCACCTGTAATACTGATAAAAGTCATAGCCTGGTAACATAAGGCTCATTAATATAAAGGTTTGAAGTTACATTTTACGAATTTTTTCTAGCACTATTTGAATTGCTGAATTATCCTAATGATAATGACACAAATGAAGATATCAACAAAGCAACAGGTGCACTGCTTGAGGGCATAAATGTTATCACATTTGGCCAAAACAATTGAGGCATTAACAGTCCACAGGCTCATTTTTACCATAGCCTTCCATTCTCTATTTTTAGTCTGTCCTAAAGCAAGAAGAGACAACACGTTAACATCACTCAAATTGCCTGCTAACTAGTCGATACATGGATGGAACTATATGTATGTACATTTATGTTGGTCCAAAAAATGATAAGCCACCTTTTCTAATAAAGAACCATATCTGTAGTTTCAATAAACTGTTTATTTGCTAAACCACTTGTAGGTATAGCGATTTAGCAGTAGTTTAATGCTTTTTGGAAGTATCTATACATACACCTGACAGAGCATCCAGGGTCGCCAGTTGTCTGTGAAGAATCAATTTTTCCAGGATTAGGCTTTAAGAAACCTATGCAAAGTTGCTGATCCACACATAAATAAAAACACAGACACAGACACGGATGGGCAGACAGACAGACAGACAGTCAGACAAACACACAAACATGCACATATATATGTGTGTGTATGCAAGCATTTATATATACCCATTATACATGTATATTATGTACATATATATTCATAGTACAAAAAGGGTGAACATGATACCACTCAGTATTTCTTTGAAAACCTTGCTTAGCAATTGGTCATCATGTTGTAGTTTTGTGTTGTTATATTTCTCATTTCCCAAATCGTTGCTGAACCCTGGCAGTTCTGTCCCTGGGCAGTACGTTCCTCTCCTGTGCCAGCCCCATACTGTGCTTAACCTGGTGTATTGCTCTATATTGAATTAATCTTAATTACCGACATGAAAGTTTGGTGACAAGTTTTTAGAGTTGATTCTCAGAAAAGGTACGAGCATTCATTTAGAGTGTTACGTCTATGTGGAGATTAAAACTTTTGTTGAAATTTCATAGTTGTGTGCATAGATCGCCGATAGCATATAACTAAAAATCGTCAGAAAGTTGTATCTTTAACAATGTTTTCTGCCCACTATACCTGTAAAAATAGTTATGATATTTTGGTTAATCATTGAAGCGTAAAACCCTTGAACATTCAAAGAATGCAGGGATTCTCCTGACCCTATTGTTGCCTAAGTGCTCTTGAGATTGAAACATGCATTAGTTAACTTCTGCTGATTATGAATTCAGAGTTGAACATTTTTCAGGAAAAATTAAATCCGATTGGTAGTGCTCACACTGCAGCAAGATACAAGAGTTGTGCTCCCCGATTCAACTCCCCATATGTTTTCCTATATTTCCCAGACACAAACAGTGTAGAAAATATTTCCATTCACATTATCAACAAGTCTCTTGCATTTTTTATTTTGGAATGCAGCAGACACTTTCAAAGTGGTAGCTTTGCACTCAAACAACACACATCTGCATCTCTCCACAATAACTGTGATGGAGGGCTGCAGGTGAAGATCCGAATTCACAATGAAAAAACATTAATTTCCCAATTCCAAGTATTCCAGGTTGAATTCCCCTGGAATGACTATACAGTCAGTATTTTAACATTTCAATATTTTGCAAAAGCAAATGTTCCCAAAGTGTTGTGTCTTGAAAAAGATAAATATTTCCTTCCCAGTTTCCAAGAATGTGCACTTTGTTTCCAAATATTACAAAAAAAACGCTGTTTCTTCGGAGGGCATTTTTGGATGGGTAGGTTGATGTCATATTAAAAATGGTGTTGACCTAGGTGATAGTTAAAGAAAAATGGTATTTATTTTTCGCCTGTAGTGAAATAAGAATTAGGAAGATTGACTGACATAAATAAATCAATGCATTGCAATAAAAATGAGCATAATCATGGGCCCTGGTACCATGGCAGATGATTTTGTCAAGGATCTGGTGTATGGTTTAGGTGCTCTTATAGTCATGGTAATTTGTATTTAGGTACCATACAGAAGAAAGACATGAGTTGCATATATACATGTCTATTATCTAAATACAATAGATGAATAAATTGCTTCTGTCAGTTGGTACTAACAATAACTAAAAATACCTACACATAGACATCCCTCTTTACAATGTCGGACTCCAATATTAATGTTATCCTGATGACATGTACTAAGTAAGGATCTATAAAAGCTGCATAGGATGAACTTACAGGACCATTGTCACTAGGCTGCTGTTCTGAAACCAGACAAAAGGACTGTCTTTTCCGTGTGTATTGGAGCTTCTTGCACTAGTTAATAGGTAAGCATATATATTCTTAGATCCTGTATGTAAAAATATGTTGTCTGCATATTTGATGAATATTTGCTCTTAAAAGAGCTTTTTAACTGTTGGACGATCTACAATATTTACTTTCAAATGACCACTATATGATACAAATATATTTGAAGTAATAAATTGCATTAAAGGTAACACATTTCGGTAAATGTGGTATGTAATTGTGCATGCAAAACAAGAAACGAAATTATGCTTTCATGTATATACAAGCACAAAACGGGCTTGAAAATACAATGGTAATAAATTCTTGAGAATAAGTTATAATGCCTTAAATTACACAGGTATACTCATGTTTTAACCCTTCGCAAAGAGATTGTCCAAATTGTATTCACTGTGGGGTGGACATTTACGTTGCTATATTAGGAAACATTTTAAAATGAAAATTAAAGAAAAAGGTAACAAGAAAAGAATACTGTGATTAACCATGGCAAGCTCCGATACTGGGCATTTTAAACTGAACCTAATAGTTCCAGTAATACGTCTACATGTGAAAAGAGTGGAAGGTCAATGCTCATTAGATTAAGGTTCCCTTAAAGATTGCTGCCTTTAAATGGATCCTAGTTTGTTTATATGCACCGTATATTAAAGATCTTGAAGTTTTCATTTAAAAAAAAATAGCAATCGATTCTACCTTTCCATACGGAAGATAACTGCCAGATCTTCTTATATCCCATGCAGACTCGACTATGAACAACCCATAATAAAAACAATCGGCGCCCAATGGTTCTATTTTATTAAATAAATGAGGGAAGGCCTAATGTCTGCTTCTGATTCCCTTGTTCTTGTATTTCTTCATCCTCTTCCCCTGTCTTGTTCTTGTACAAATGCAGAATGCATGCCCATGGAAATATAGGAAATTAAAAATAAAAGTAAAAAAAAAGAAAAAAAAAATATTGAATCGTAAGTCTGAAGAAAGAAACTATGTATGGCGCCAGGTTTAATCTAATGAAATCTGGTCTTGCTGTACGATTTTCATTACAGTTCAACTAACAATGAATCTGTCGATGCTGTTCTTGGTCCTGTTGGGATTGGTGGCTATAGCCGCAACAGAGAATGGTCACCCAGCTTTACGTGGTAGCCGATATCTGCCAACTGCAACACAATTGGAAGCAGCATCAATTTTGGATGTAATAACTGATGGAATAAATAAACTGATGAAACTAACAGAAGGATAAAGAGAGATTTATCTTGCAGCATGGAGGATATAGTGTAAAGTACCACCAAGCAAACTGGACTTACTTTTGCAGCTTTAAAAGTTTCAATTGTATGTTAATAAAATAGATAATCAACAACATAAAATCGGACCTGGTGGGAAAGAATGATTTAACAGGCAGACAAGAGGGCCTACTTTGTTTGTAATAAACTTAATGCTAAGGGATACGATTAATAGTAATTTGTTTTTACCTGACTGTTGAAATATTTAACGGGGTATAATTTTGTCTTCATTTTCAGTTTATTATAGCTTTCAGCATTTCTTTGTTGCAAATAAAATTCATTACCAGTCTGTAAAATGAATGAGTTGAGTTACTTTATGTGTTTGTGTTTTCACTCTGCAATCACGCCATTAAGGGTAACAATATGCATCTTAGGAGTTAATAAGTAAACTAGAATAATCTTTATACAATATGAATATCCTAATTTCAAGCTGAAATGCCAGACACACTGTATATGCAGGAGTGATTGTTATCATCGTATGGACGCATTGAAGGAATAATATACCAAGGGTGTTACAAATATATGGGTAAGACCAAAAAACTCGTTGTGAATGGGTGACGATGCCTCCTTTTATAGAGCTTCAGGAATATTTAAGGAAAATTGTTATGACGACTTCAACTGATAACTATTCCAAGCTACCTTACTTTTGCCAGAAAACACATTTATATTCTGTTTTGGACAAAGTTGTGCTGGTACGTCTAGGTAGGGAAGTTTGAGCAAAGATAAAGCTTTGGTTTAAACACATTTAATTTCAAAAGAAAATACAATTAGCCCACAGGCTCACCAGTCTATGTAAGGGCCTGTTGTAAGATAAAGCTTTCACTACTGTAAACAGCATTCTTGTTACCGTAGGGGGGTGGCCTATATTTGAGTTTTATTTTGGGTCGATGTTTCTGACGCACATTTTTCCCAATGACTGTGTCTACATATATTTTGACGTTCAGGACGGTATCTCTACAGATAGTTGTCCCGGATATAAGTGAACATAGGGGCTACATATGTAATTTTGTGTCCCTTTTGAACCAGTAAAACTGACTTTTAGCAATGAGACCTTATCTTCCATCTTTTACTCAGACCATAAATTTTGGCTGGTGGCCAAGGGTTTCCATCCTAAATCTGAAAGGCCCTGTGCACACTATGGCCACATTAAAACATATCCCGGTTTATCATCTGTGGTTTTTCAAAAGAGTGATGAGGGAAGAGTTTTTTCTTTACAATTTTGTTCCGTCCAAATGATTTTAAAAGAGTGGTGAGGGAAGGAATATTTTCCTCACCCATTCCTTCCCTCCAAATGATTTACTGTATTGAAGCTTTCCTCCAGTCCGCGTTCCCGTATAGCTTATTAGTAATTGAGAATGTCACAACAATGCCTCAATATAGTTCTATTGATTGGAGCTACCTAGAGATTTAAAATAGGGTGTCTAAATGTTTTTGTTTAAAACTGCCTCATAAAAATATTAAAATTGAACTGAGGGCAGATGTACCATGCACAGTGATTTTTTAGCACCTTCAGGTGGATAATTAGCAAACAATGTAAAAAAAACCAAAAAAAACTGGAAAAATTCCACTCGTTTTTGCCCGCCGTAGCACTAGATCCCTGCAGGTAAACGCTACATGTTTTGCATCCTTGGAAAGCTCAAAATTTTTTGTTCATCAGTAAAATGCTTTCTCATTGGCAAAATGTGACTGCAGTGTGGTTAATTTATGCCAAACATTACTGTATTCATGGTTAGAATTGTTTTTCAGACGATCGTTTTCATTGGCTGATGTTGACATAGTCAGACCGTCATATTACCTAGTATAATTAACACTGAAGATTAGTAATGTGTAGCAATAGGAGCACGGCAATTGATCAGACCATGCACTTTCTCCCAGTTCTCAACAACATGTCGTTGGTGAAAGCATGGATTCTGGGCACAACAAAAGCGCCAGATCTGGTTGCTTTGATCCTAGCAAAGTGAAAAACTTTGATATTTGCATAGGATAAGGACTCACATAGTTCTTCTGAAACTCTCTGTTACGATTGTAAGACATACGAAAGGATATTCACTGCACCTTTTGTACTGAAGAATAGAACGTACCTCATGCAATTGGACTCCATTGGTTTTGCCTTCATTAAAACTAACCGCTTATTGTAACTTACTTGTATAATAAGCAACATAATAAGATTTTGAAGCTGTGGAAATCAATCACACGTCGTAACAGTCATTTCAAACAAATTACTGCAAAATAAATATATGCAATTTTAGAGATGTGTCAAGGACCACATATAACGCCACTGGCACTGGGGCACTTTGGGGCACTCCTAATGGTCAGCACTGCATGAAAATTTACTGTCGCTCAAAGGGTTAACTGTAATGAAAATTGACTTCTGACAGTTGACCTCTGCCTGGTCGGGGGGGGGGAGGGGCAGCATGACTGTTTGTGTGCAATAAGTATGCAAAACTTGTCATTTCTATGCAATCACAACGCAATTTTTGTGTGTTTCACCCAGATCAAGAAGCAAAAGATCTGTTAACCAAACCTGTAGTTACTGGTAAATGTTAAATATAGGATGGCTTCCCCCCCCTTTTGTGATGTCCACTTTGACGAAATGCCATCCAAATAACGCCTGACTGCTTGGTGTTTTGCTGTCTAGCACTATGGCGCCAATAGCGCTGACCGCATAAGACATTAATTGAAGCCTTGTGAATGATTTTTGTGACCAATATTTACAAATATATTTTTTTAATTGGTGAAACACGAAAAAAGGAAAGGCCTTCTATCTCTACCCTTGCATTCTTCAAAGTTGAAGATTGTGAATACTCCAAGCTCTGCTAATTTTCAAACATTGGGATGATTTTTTGCATTTTTTGGTACTTCTTGGTATATTATAGTCCCCAACAAAACCCTAACCTAGACTTTGTTCAACAGTTTGAAACATTAACTAAGCTTCTCATTCTAAAATTTTTATTCTGCTTGAGTGTAACAACAATCCATACTGACCTAACTCCTGCGACAGGTAGCGATGCTTCTGAACATTCAGAATAAATTATTGTTTGCGAAGATTGGTCTTCAAGTAGTCTTAACTTGTTTAACTTAATAGACCTCAAGCCCGTGATGATGATGCTGATGATGATGATGATCCTCCTAATCAGGCCTGTTATAAATCTGTAGATTGTGACCATTTAGTTAATTTGGCAATTTGGACTGATGCTAAAATAGAGGCCTATAGGGGCTTAAGCCCTAGTATTTAGTTTGACCAGGAACTTGTCACACTGTTGAAAATATTTCAGTATAGAATACATAATTATAAACCAATGCTCCAGATTGATCCAAAAAATAATCATAGATATAAGAGAATCTAAAACATAGACCAGACCCATAACGACATTATCTACCATGGTACCGGAGCCCATGAAGATGCTGTTATTATTGCAATGCTTTGATTTATATATGTCAGTCTATTTGCCTAATTTTTATTTTACTAAAGGCAAAAGCATTTGCTCTTAAACTCGTACCAGGGATCAGCAGTGTTTTTAATATTGCATCGACCAACCCATCCAAAACTGCGCTTCGAGAAATGATATTTTTATGATATTTTGAAACAAAGTTCATATTCTTGGAGACTGGGAAAGCAACATTTATCTTTCCCAAGAAACAAAACTTTGCACATAATTAATTTTGCAGAATCTGGAAATGATAAAATACTAGCTCTATGGCGGTACAAAGGAATTCAAATATATAATTTCATTACGGTAATTCAGAACAGAGTATATTTGTACTTGGGATCTGCAAATTAATGGTTTTTGCACTGTGAGTTTCGATCTTTACCTGCAGCCCTCCCACACAGTGATGCTGCAGAGATGCAGAGAAGTATCGAGTGCATGCCATATTTATGAGTCCCATTACTCCTAGCTTGAAAAGGGTAACAATATTTTGAATGCCACCAAGCGATTTCGATTTATGCTTAACAAGTAAGAAAATTTACATGAAACGCTATTGGTCTGACGGTATACCCTTTACTATATTTGTTTTGTGTATATTATAATCAGTCACGGATGATCTGTTGTTTGGATTTGATAAACGATTGCAAAAGAACATACGAAGCAAAGGAACAATAAAGCAGTTTTTCAATGACCATGTGTCATTAGGTTTAAATTTACTATAGATATCAATATTATAAATTAGGTAGGCTTTGGGAATTTGAATACTGATGGTCTTTGGAAATAACCTCTTCGCAGTTTGCCAAATGACCTTGTTTTTATTTCTTTCAACCTATTATAAATCTTTTTAAAAAATGGTATATCATGGGATAAAATTCCTGAAGAACCAACATAATTTGCTGATAGCTTTCCGAACTATGAACATTGATACATTTTTGTGGAGTTGGGTCGCATTACCTGTAACATTAATCACAGTCTTAGGTAATATAAGATTAATTAATATTAAGGGGAAAGTAACATTTAACGAATTATTTCTAGCACCATTTCAATTACTGAATTGTCCTGCTGATAGTGACAAAAATGAAGACATAAACAAAGGGACAGGCATACCGCTTCAGGGCATAAATGTCATCACGTTTGGTCAATAAATGGAGACATTAACGATCCAGGAGACCAGAGGCTCATAATTCTTATAGCATTCCACTTGTCCAATGCAGTCTGTCTGCATTCGAGTTTGTTTGCTATTAATTATCAATCAGATGTTTTTTGATATAATGGTTTGTTTATCATGATATTTCCTTGATATCGATGGTTGATTTTTACGTCGATGGTTGAATATTATGGTTGGAAATCTTGTAAAAAAGTAAAACGTTTCTCGGTGATACTACATGTAACTTGGTATATTTATTATGGGATAATCCATACCGTGTAATTGAAATTTTTTGCCTGCCATTTCCAGGTACTTAGAAGTTCTCATTGTGCCTGGCGGGGATTTTTCTCTAATACACTGATTTTAGTCACATGGCGTTGCTTAGCCCCCATAAATAATGGGGTGTAGGGTTGAAGTGTGCCATCTTGGCGGTCTTGGCATTCTTGGCATTCAATTGGAGTTGCATCACTGCTGGTGGTTTGAGGGAGTGGATTTGCACTCGCTCTGCTGTGGGCATGGGTCTCCGTAACGGCTTACATGTTGATGTACTAAAGGTTAAAAGATTGGAATGTGGCACTTTGCAGTGAGTATAAAATATATGCGTTGCCGTATTTTCAATTTTCTTCTCATATTTGTAGTTTTCGATATTCCGTTGGTGTTTGTCCAGTTGAAGTTCATTTTTACGTCCTGTGAATATCAGCAGGCGTTTTGGCTTAATTAAGGATTATGATTGTAGACATAGGTGTTTTTTTTCAGGTTCAAATCACAATGACCAGGTCACTGGCTATAATGATAAATTACACACCTTCATGCGTTGGGTCAATTCTGTATTCTAGATGCACAGTAGGGCTTAATCAAGATGTTACACCCTAGCAGAGGCACTCTTGATTTTTGCAGCCAATATTTGTTTTCAGACCTGACTTTGGAAACAGAAATGTCGATGTGCCGGTATTTGCGATTATTGTTCATAGCAAGCCGCAGTGGCAATTTGTTACGAGTATATGTATTAAGATATACACGCATGTAGGACAAGCCTTGTCATCTACATAATAAATACATACAAATAAATCCTTGGTGTCATTATTGCACACAAAATGAAATATTCGTTATTTTCCTGGTGATGCATAAAAAATAAAATTCGGTCCTTTACGAGGAACATAGTCAAAGCAAACATACAAACACACATAAAAAAAAGAACACTTAAGACTCATACTGAAGTCAGCTGCCATGGTACCGAGAGCCACGACCGAGGTCTTTTTAAGTGCAGTACATCTGTAGTCTTATAAAAATATATCCGTCGCAAATGCATGATTCGGGGAATGGCTTCTTAACTTGTTTTGCTCTGGCGCACAATGGAAACATAATTTCCACACTATAAAGCCATTCCTTGCAACTTGAAAACTATATGCATTTTGGGAATTTGAACTAAAGTACTCTCTCCTGTGAACAGTGAAAATAGGCGTTCAAATCCTGTGACTTGTGATCTGTGCCCGTATGATAGGGAGATGAACCAAAGTGATACTTTCACGCTTAATTAATCACATGTTGATCCAATGTAAAAAGGCTTCATGCACTAAGAAAGAAATCAAGCAACCCCTATTTAATGCTTGACCAGTCCAATCCTGGGCCTGTGTACATCCAATGTAATCAGCAAAAATGCACATTTCTGTTTCTATAAAAATGACATGAGTGAGCATTTTGGAATTTTATTTCATCATCAAGAAGGTGACTTAAACTTTTTTGATGAGGTATTAGCCTACATGTTTGGATTTGAGCGTATAGATATTTATCCATGCGACACACGGTCACATGACCTGGCTGTTACCTTAATATATTTTATTTTGTCTGACATATTTTGGTAATTTTTTTTCAAGAGGATTGTTATTATTATTATTATTATTATTATTATTATTATTATTATTATTATTATTATTATTATTATTATTATTATTGTGAGCATATGCCGAAGCACTTGATAATAAAATATTATTAGAGAAGATGTATCAACCAGCAGATTTTGCTGTTGTCTTTGCTTTTAAGGTCTAAAATACAGTTCACAGATATAATGGTTAAAATGTTGTCCTAGGAAGTCAAATTTTCAACATGTCTTCACCTTCAGCCCTACACGGTGATTTTGGAGAGATGCAGGGACGTATTGAGTGCATGCCATATTTATGAGTCCCACTACTCCTAGCTTGAAAAGGGTAACAATATTATAAGTGCCACCAAGCGATTTCTATTTATGCTTAACAAGGAAGACAATTTACATGAAATGCTATTGGTCTGATGGTATACCCTTTACTATATTTGTTTTGTGTATCAGTCATGGATGATCTGGTGTTTTGATTTGAAATACGATTGCAAAAGAACAGAGGAAACAAATGAATAATAAAGCAGTTTTTCAACGACCATGTGTCATTAGGTTTCAGTTTCTTTAGATATCAATACTATCAAATGGGTATGCTTTGGGAAAATGAACACTGATGGTCTTTGGAAACACCCTCTTTGCAGTTTGCCAAATGACCTTGTTTTTATTTCTTTTAAACCTATTATAATTCTTTTTAAAATATGGTATCTCATGAGATGTTTTTCCTGAAGAACCAACATAATTTGCTGATAGCTCTCCGACCTATGGATATTGATGCATTGTTGTGGAGGTGGGTCGCATTACCTGTGACATTAATCACTGAAATAGGTAATATAAGATTGATTAATATTAAGGGGAAAGTAACATTATACGAATTGTTTCTAGCACCATTTTAATGAATAAATTGTACTGCTGATAGTGACAAAAATGAAGACATAAACAAAGGGACAGGCATGCCGCTTCAGGGCATAAATGTCACCACGTTTGGTCAACAAATGGAGACATTAACGATGCAGGAGACCGGAGGCTCATAATTCTTATTGCATTCCACTTGTCCAATGCAGTCTGTCTGCATTCGAGTTTGTTTACTATTAATTATAAATTAGATGTTTCTTGATATGATGGTTTGTTTATTAAAATATTTCCTTGACATCGATGGTTGATTTTTATGTTAATGGTTTAATATTACGGTTGGAAATCATGGTAATGACAAGTTAAACGGTACTCAGTTATACTACATGTAACTTGGTATATTTTTTTATGGTGCATCCAAACCGTGTAATAGAATTATTTTGCCTGCCATATCCAGGCACTTAAAAGTTCTAATTGTACCTGGCAGGGAAATTTCTGTAACACACTGATGTTAGTCACATAGCTTTGCTTAGCCCCCTATATAATAGGGTGTAGGGTTGAAATGTGCCCTCTCGGCACTTTTTAGATTCAATTGGAGTTGCATCACTGCTGGTTGTTAGACGGAGTGGATATGCACTCGCCCAGCTTTGGGCATGGGTGTGCGTAACGGCTAACATGTTGACGAACTAAGAGTTAAAGCATTTGAATGTGGTACTTTGTAGTGAGTATAAAATATGTTCTTTGCCATATTTTTAATTTTCTGGTAATATTAATAGTTTTCAATATTCTGCAGGTCTTTGTCCAGTTGAAGTTCATTTATATGTCCTGTGAATATCAGCATAGGCACACACATGGGGAACACGTAACATTACTGGAGCATGTCATTCTGGTACCACCTGTTGTCATGGGTCAGATGTTAAAGACCCGAATATTTTCTGTAAGTAGAAAAAAACGTATGTTTTACCATTCACGACAATAGGTAACATATGTGGTTTAAACGCCAGTGCACTGCAATATGTGGTTAATACATGCATTCAAAGGTTTCATTGCGTACATAAGCATTTCTGGTGTAAAGATTATATATATTTATGGTATTTGCGTTTATATACGCTAATTAGTATTCTTCATACATGCCAAAATGGTGGTATCAGGTTCATCTACTTTTCTGCTATCCGATATCTTTTCCTACAGATGAGTATCTATATTGAAGATTGGTTACGATGCAAATTGTTGTGTGTAATAATATGCAATATTTTCGTGTAATTGTAAAGGAAATAGAAGGTATACTTAAGATAGTTTTCAAATTTTGTAACCATGCAGCTGAATCTGCTGTAGCGTGATTCTATAGGTGGTCTTCTACCAGCATGATTATTGTTGTCATCCAGCTGGGTATCGAACCCGGGACCTCTCACACCCGAGCCAGCATTTTGCCATGACGCTAAAAGTCCAGACATTGAGTGCGAGGGCTCAACACTGCCTGGCCCTCACTACACTCCTTCCACTTTTCTCCCAAGGTCCAAGGAATGCCCAGTGATAGCACTGAACTGACCCCACAGGCTGCCTCCCTGACTATCAGCCACGATGAGCACAACCCCACCAGCCTTTGTCCCTCCGACTCCCAGCCAGCCGAGCCCAATGAGAAACCACTTCAGCCACTGTGACCTGTTGGCGTTTGTCTGTGTTCACCCTGACACCAATTTTGTAGTCCAGCCGGGTATCAAACCTGGGATCTCTCACACCCCAAGCCAGTGTATTGCCATTACACCAAAGGTCCGGACCTTGAATGCGAGTGCTCAACACTGCCTGGCCCTCACTACATCATCAAGGGAGAGGCATATGAGATGTGACCTTGTATTGCGATAATATGAAGGCACTCAGGGTGTGTCCATTTATTGAGATAACAAGGTAGAAAAAAAGAACATTTTGTGCATGTGTTGTGATAACAATGTAAAAAGGAAGAGCCTCGCTTCAGCGGTATTTTTAGAAAAATAAACCATAAATAAAATTTAAAAAAAAAATAAATAACAATTTTGTTTTCACCTGGTTATTACTTGGGACGGACACCAGCAGCAGGTCATGACCACAAGAAATTTCAGAGAAAATATGGTTTCATAAGGGTTAAGGAATTCATGTGATTGGTGTTTCGTCGTTTCATGGAGATATGTGTGTGGCTGGGATCATCGTTCATGGGAATGTTTCATCGTTTCAAATAGGAGATGGACATACTGGATGTGTTGCTGTAAGTATATTGTTTTGTGTACTGTGACAGAGTTCAATGACATTCTGGTGCATGACACGTTTAAATTTGTTCTTGTGTGTGGAGTGAGCTGTGTGCGCATGTCTTCATTACATGAACTGGGTTCAACGATACATAATCTGTGCACAGACTTTCAAGTTGTAAGTTGCTGTGTCTCCACAATATCTGTATAAATGAATTTATTTTTCTTTCAGTGTTCCCGCATCACTGTGGCCTATATTCTGCTGCAGTGTTGAAGCTGTTACACATATATTCTGTGCCTAATTCACACATACAATCGTGTATCCCTTTTTTCTATTTGAGGTCAGAGGTGCTTTTCAAACATTAGAACGTATTAGCTGCTTGTCTGAAGTTGAAAGCCAAGTTGTCATCTTTGATACTGTATCACGATTAATGAACTGTGATCAAAATCGGTGGTATAAACTTGAGATGAAAAGCAAAACTGAAAAAGGCACATATTTGAAATTTAATGATCTTGCTTCTTTTGTTAAGACAATTAACGACGAGTTTTCTGACCCAATTATAGGCAAAAATGCTTGCATGCTCTGATATCATAGGAATGAACAAATCCGTTCACATGATATTCAGGTGTGTCCTACGGACAGTTTCCAGGACAAGGACAGTTCTGTAGAAAGTTTTTACTCTACCGAAAGTTACCTGGGTTTTGCATCTGATTTAAATACTTCACCTAGCGCACGTCAAGATAAACGATACATTGTGGATAAATGCTGGCCTAGACAATTTTAGTTCGTCAACCTTTGTTACAAAGGGTTTGGCTAACCATTTAAAGTTGTAGGGTTCAGATGTGGATCACTTGCTTAAAATAATCCATGGTGTTACGCCTGACGTATCAAAACATGTAGAGTTTATTGTTACATCAGCCTAAGGCCAAGAAAATGTCCATATGTCTGGAGTAAAAGTAGTTGACAGTATTCCCGTGGCACAAGCATCCTACTCATTATCCTTATTTGCAAGATCTTGAGACCCCTCTGGATATTCATGGTCAAATCTTAGATTTGCTAATGGCCATGATAATACATAGTGTTTGATCCCATTGAAGGTCCGCCACAGAGATAAAAATTTGCCTGTAGATATGAAGTACAAGTTAGTCTGGTGCTTACAGGGCAGAGACCCTTGTACAAACATTAGTCATGTGGTTGTGTGTATTTTTTTTTCCACATCAGTCATTGAAAGTCAGAGGAACCTGGATTCACGTTTTTCTGATTTCCCTATTGTCACAAATTTGTTGAGACAGACAGTTCAGTCAGTTAAGTGCCAATGTGTAACAACACTGCATCACATGATGAATTATGTAACAATAATTTGTTGTATAATGATGTCCTGTCAGAGACAGATTCTGTAGTGTGTGACATTGATGTCCATTATAAACATTCACAGAATGTACCGATTTCTGATATCAATAAACTATGGGAAATTGAAAATGGTTTATTCAATGAATCTTCTCTTTCTGCTGATGACAAGAAGGTTCTTTAATTGTGGGATAGCAGATGTAAACTGGTAGACGGACACTACATGCTAGTCATCCCATGGAAAGATCCCAATGAACCGCTTCCCAATAATATTTCCGTTGCAATACGACATTTAAATATTCTTGTGAAATGCCTGACGAAGGTCAATCTTCTCTCTAGATACGATCAAGAAATTAGAAAGTTAATTGATTAAAGATATGCTGAAATTATTCCCGCTCATGCTTTGTATGACTCGGATAGAATTTTTTAATTGCCTCACCATGCTGTAATTAATCCTAATAAGCCAGGTAAATTACGAGTGGTGTTGATTGCTCTGCAAATTATGCAGAAGGTTTATTAAATGAATGTTGTCTACAAGGCCCAGACTTGGCAAACAAACTTTTGTTTGTTCTGCTTAGGTTCAGGTTACATCAGTATGGCGTCCAAGGGGATATCAAAGAAATGTATAATCAAGTTCTGATTCTCGAATTTGACTGTGACGCTCTCCGTTTTCTCTGGTATCAAAATGGAGAATTGGTGCACATGCGCATGTGTATCTATGTATTTGGCGGCATATGGTGTTTGTCATCGTCCACTAATGCATTAGGGCGGATTATTTTAGATAATGCAAATGTTGACCCTTTCTTCAAAGAATTCATCTTGCAATCTTTGTATGTAGATGACCTGATGCAGTCTGTTTGCAGTCTTTTGCAAGTAGAAAAATTATATTTTATCTTCCATCCATTCTCCCACTTGTTGGATTTGAAATTACCAAATTTGCCGTCAACCATGAACAGATAGTAGAACAAATTCCATTGGAAATATGGACAAAAGAGGTGTTTGAGTTTTCATCTGGATCGCAGGCTCGAGTATCAGGTGTGAAATGGCTAATTAAGGAAGATATGTTTCGTTTCAATCTCCAACCACATGATTTTTCAAATATCACATGCCGCATCATGCTTAGCTTTCTGGCATCAATTTTTGATCCACTAGGTTTAGTGTCACCTGGGCTGATGGCAGGTTAACTGATTTTACAGGAGACAACCCATCTTCAATTAGATTGGGATACCCCTAAGCCAAAGGCTATTCATCAGAAATGGAACTCGTTGTACGTTTCTTTGACTTTAGGCCTAAAAGTCGCGATGTTTCCCAGGTGCGTTAAGTCAATGGACTATGATACCAGTTACCATGAACTTTAAAGATTTTGCGATTCAAGTGAAGTTGCTTTTGGGGCTGTTGTTTTTTGTTAGGTGTGTCAGTTCCAAGGGTAAAATTTCATCACATCTTATGATGATCAAGTCACATATCACACCTATTAAAAATAGTCTCTCCATTCCACGACTACAATGGCAGGCAGCCAAATGTGCTGAAAATTTGTACTTGATTACAAACGAGAGCTTTGCATGGAACATGTTACTGCATATTTTTGTACTGATTCCATGATTGTGCTGGGATATATTCAGAATGAAACTCGGTGTTTTCATATATTTGCAGAGAATCGGGTTAGTTATGTTAGGAAACACACCCATCCTTCGTCATGGCGTCACATTGATAGTAGCTCTAACTCATCAGAATTGCGTACACGCCCTTTTTCTATTGATCACCAGGGTGCTTTCGATTTTTGGCGTCATGGCCCACAATGCCTGAATACTTATACTCAATTTTGGAACAGCGAGAGTAACTCATATTCAGTAGCTCAAAATGATCCAGAGCTTAATTCATTTAACACAGAGGTAGAGACATACAAGGTCCGCTCAGCTGATGTTCAAGGACAGAGTGGGTCAGTTTTTCCCTGTACAGTTATCCCTGAATCCTGGATTGAAAGGATTAGTAATCATCACTTTTCCTGGACTAAAATTTTGAGGTGTGTAGCATGGCTACGTTGATTTGCATTTTATAAGGCTCAACGTGAAGTCACACGAGGGTCACTTCCCTTATGTGAACTTAATGGCGCTCACAATGTTGTCATCAGGCATTAAAAAAAAATGTTTTGAAAACGAAGTTGCCAGTTTAAGATCAAACCAAATGCTATTTAGATAAAATAGCATCATGTCACTCAATCCATTTTTGGATAAAAATGGTGTTCTTCGGGAAGGAGGCAGAGCAGGTGAACATCCTATTTTAGTCTGCCATGCTTATGTCATCGCTGAGCGTATCGCATATTATTTTCATGAAAATGTGCATATAGGTTTAGAATGGACTCTGAGTTTCATTAGTGCGGAGTATTTGACCACTAAAACACGTTGTTGTGTTCAACGTATGCTTAAGAAATGCGCGACATGTAAAAAGTTGTATGGCAAACCAACTTCACAAATTATGGCTGATTTACATCATGCAAGAATCAATCCTCATATGCCAGCTTTTACGCATGTAGGTCTAGATTGCTTTGGTCCCTATTTCATAAACTTTTATAGGGTCAAAGAACAGATATGGGTGCATTTTTACGTGGATGACTTCAAGGGCTATACATATAGACATTTAGCATTCTCTGGAAACAGACTTATTTTCAAATGCTCTGCCTAGGTTTATTGCATTGAGAGGTAAAATTGACACCATTTACTGCGACAACGCTGATAACTTTGTTAAAGGTGAACATGAGATACGTAAAGCATTCAACTTTCAAACAAAGAATACTTTGAAGCAATTTGCTACTTTGACAGCTATTCAGTTTATTTTCACAGTTCCTAAGGCTCCACACTTGGGTGGTAATTGGGGGCGTTTAATTGGTGTGATAAAAGGAATCTTCAGAACTGTTCTTTCCCATGCTTCAAGACTTTCGCATGCAGTCTTACAGACCACATTTTGCGAGGTTGAGGACATTGTCAATAGCCGTCCCCTAACTAAGATTAGTCAGGATCCCAATGATTTCGCGGCATGGAGTCCTCAGGCATTGCCTACATTACATAAATATCCTGATGCACCACCAGCTGGCTCCGCAGTCGTAGACTCTAATCGAAGCCTTTTCAGATATTCCCAACATTTGGCCAACATGTTTTGGTCAAAGTGGATGAAACTTTATTTGCCTTCTTTAGACACTAGGTCAAAGTGGCGAGTGCCTATTGACAATATTAAAGTAGGCGAGTTGGTTTTATTAGCTGAAAAGAGTATGCCTCGCAAATCGTGGCCGCGTGCCATTGTCAATGAAGTCTTTTTGGCAGAGATGGAAAGGTTTGCTCTTTTTTGTTAAAGACTAGGGTCAATAAGCTTCGTCGATCAGTACTTTACCTCGTAGAAGCAGAGGTTTAAACATGGTTTATAGATAAAGGGATTTCAAACAGTAAATGAGTAAATATTTTCTATAAACTGTTTGACAGTTGTAGTATATTATAGTATATGTAGTGGTTATGCTGTAATATTGGTGACGTGACTGGTAATTTGTCTTGTTACGTACTACGAGACAAACGGTTTTATATGAATAATGTAGTCTTCATAATTAGACACCACACACATATGTAATGATAATTAGGTATAAAATTATATTCTAAATGTTGTCGAAAATGAAGATGGCATCGTGGTATACATGGTTTATGTATGACAATCTTTCGCTGTATTATTAAGAAAAATGATAAACGGTAATCTGGTCTTCATGTTTGAGGCTATTCATGCTTTAAGCTCGTTTCATATTATATTGACTGCTCCATATTAGTAAAAAAAAGGGGGGGAGGGGAGGTGTCAGGTGCAGTCTGTCTGCATTCGAGTTTGTTTGCTATTAATTATAAATTAGATGCTTTTTGATAAGATAGTTTGATTATTATGATATTTCCTTGATACCAATGGTTGATATTTACGTCGATGGTTGAATATTACGGTTGGGAATCATGGTTATGACAAGTAAAACGCTACTCGGTAATACTACATGTAATCTATGTATATTTATTATGACGCATCCATACAGTGTAATAGAAATTTTTTGCCTGCCCTGTCCAAGTACTTAAAAGTACTCATTGAACCTGGCGGGGATTATTCTCTAATGATCTTAGTCACATGGGTTTGCTTGCCCCCTCCCCCCCATATAGCTGGGTGTAGCGTTGAAGTGTGCCCTCTCGGCGCTCTTGGCATTCTTGGCATTCAATTGGTCTTGCATCACTGCTGGTGGTTTGACGGAGTGGATTTGTACTTGCCCAGCTTTGGGCATGGGTCTCCGTAACGGCTAACATGTTGACGTTCTAAGGGTTAAAGCAGTGGAATGTGGCACTTTGTTGGGAGTATAAAATATGTGCTTTGCCGTATTTTCAATTTTCTGGTCATATTTATAGTTTTCGATATTCTGTAGGTATTTGTCCAGCGGGAGTTCATTTATATGTCCTGTGAATATCAGCATAGGCACACACATGGATAACATGTAATATTACTGGAGCATGTCATTGTGGTACTGCCTGTTGTGATGGGTCAGAGGTGAAAGGCCCGAATATTTTCTGTAAGTAGAAAAAACGTATGTTTTATCATTCAGGACAATACGTACCATATGTGCTTTAAACACGTGTGCACTGCAATATGTGGTTAATACATGCGTTCAAAGTTTTCATTAAGTGCATAAGCGTTTCTGGCGTAAATATTATATATATGTATGGTATTTGTGTTTGTATACGCTAATTAGTATTCTTCAGACGCGCCAACATGGTGTATCAGGTTCATATACTTTTCTGCTATCAGATATCTTTTCCTACAGATGAGTATCGATATTGTAGATTGGTCACGACACGAATTGCTGTATGTAATAATATGCAATATTTTCGTGTAGTTGTAAAGGAAATTGAAGGTATACTTACAGTAGTTTTCAAATTTTGGAATCTTGGAGCTGGAATTGCGATTCTATAAGTGTTCTTCTACCAGCATTATTATCAAGGAAGAGACATATGGGGTGTGTCCGTGTATTGAGATAATGTGAGAGGCACACGGGTGTGTCCATTTATTGGGATAACAAGGGAAAAAAAGGAAGAAAATTTTTATGTGTATTGTGATAACAATGTAAAAAGGAACAGCCTCGCTTCAGTGGTATTTTCGGAAAAATAAACCACCATACCATTTTTTCCACCTGATTATTATTTGGGACGGGCACCGGCAGCAGATGGTGACCACACCACTCTCTATCTTGAGTCTACCCTAAAGCAATATAAAATAAAAGGTCAACGTTTACATAACTCAAATTGCGTAGAAACTAGTGGATACATGAAATGAACTGTATGTATGTGTGTATGTATACTTATCTTGGTCTTAAAATTATAAGTCAACCTCTGTAATAAATGATTATATCCATGGATTTAACAAAGTGTTTATTTGTTGCCCCACTTGTACATATGACTATTTGGCCATAGTTTAATGCTTTTTGGAAATGTGCATACATACTCCTGATAGGGAATCCAGAGTGGCTTTAATTTTTCCTTCAGGAATCAACATTTCTAGGATTACGCTTTCAGAAATCTATATGAGCTTGCTGATCCATACGCAGATATAGACATAGACCCAGACCCGGACTCACAGACACACACACACACACACACACACACACACAGACACCCACACACACACACATATATATATATATTTACTAATATGTCTTTATATATACACATATATACATTATATATATATACATATATATATACATATATATATATTTATATATAAAAATATGTATACATATATTAATTTGTACAAAATGGTGAATGTGTTGCCATTCAGTATTTCCTTGAAAACCTATCTTACTAATTTGTCATTATGTTGCAGCTATGTGTTGCTATATTCCTCATTTCCCAAGTCGTTGCTGTACCCTGGCAGAGATACCCTGTGCAGTATCTGTCTCTCCTGTGTCAGCCCCGTAATGTGCTTGACCTGGTGTATCCCTCCATTTCGAATTAATCTTATATATTAGTTACCGACATGAAAATTTGGTGACAAGTTTTCAGAGATGATTCCCAGAGTAAGTATAAGCCTTAACTCAGTGTGTCTCCTCCATGTGGAGATTAAAACATAATTGCAAATTTAATTGTTGCACTGTGTTTTATGGATGCATAGATCGCTGGTGGCAACTTTTTAGCCAACCCTCACACATATACCAGGCGTCTTCAACAACTGGAATACTAGTTTTCCAAAATGTAAGCTTTGTACATTACATGTAATTCTTCCCGTTTTTATGTTGTAAGTTTGAAACTCATTGCGACCGAGCGAAAATTTGACTTCATAGGACAACTTTATAACCATTACATCTGTGAACTGTATTGTAGACCTTAAAAGCAAAGACAATAGCAAAATCGGCTGGTAGATACATCTTTAACGTTCAAAATAAAGATATTAGCTATATTGATATTTGGTGCATATATTGGTATTTTTTTCGGATCAAATGCTTCGGTATATGCTCAAATTAATAATAATAATAATAATAATAATAATAATAATAATAATAATAATAATAATAATAATAATAATAATAATAATAATAATAATAATAATAATAATAATAATAATAATCCGCTTGAAAAAAAAATCGCCCAAATATGTCAGACAAAAAAATATATATTAAGATGATAGCCAGGTCATGTGACCTTGGGTTACATAGATAAATTTCTAGACGCCCAAATCCAAACACCACATCAAAAAAGTTTGAGTCACCTTCTTGATGATGGAATAATGTTCCAAAATGCTCACTCATGTCATTTTTTATAGAAACTAAATGTGCATTTTTGCTCATTACATTGGACGCACACAGGCCCAGCATTGGACTGGTCAAGCATCAAATAGGGGTCGCTTGATTTCATTCTTAGTGCATAAAGCCTTTATATTGGATTAACATGTGATTAATTTAGCGTGAAAGTATCACTTTGGTTCATCTCCCTATCATACAGGTACAGATCACAAGTCACAGAAATAGAACGCCCATTTTCACTGTTCGCAGGATAGAGTACTTTAGTTCAAATTCCCAAAATGCATATAGCTTTCATGTTGCAAGGAGTGGCTTCATAGTGTGGAAATCGTGTTTCCATTGTGCGCCAGAGCAAAACAAGTTAAGAAGCCATTTCCGGAATTATGCATTTGCGAGGGATATGTTTTTATGAGACTACAGATGTAGTGCACTTAAAATGACCTCGGTCGTAGCTCTCGGTACCATGGCAGCTGACTTCAGTATGGGTCTAAAGGTTTTTTTTATGTGTGTTTTGCATGTATACTTTGACTCTGTTCCTCGTAAAAGACCGAATTTTATTTTTCATGCATCACCAGAAAAATAACGAATATCTTTTTATTATGTGCAATAATGACACCAAGAATCTATTTGTATGGATTTATTATGTAGATAACAAGGCGTGTCCAACATACGTGTATATCTGAACACATATGCTCGTAACAAATTGCCACTGGGGCTTGCTGTGAACAATAATCACAAATATCGGCACATCGACATTTCTGTTTCCAAAGTCAGGTCCGAAAACAAATATTGGCTGCCAAAATCTAGAGTACTTCTGCTAGGGTGTTAACTCTTGATAAGGCCCTACTCTGGATCTATAATACAGACTTGACGCAACGCATGAAGGTTCGCAGTTAAACATTATAGCCAGTGACCCGGTTATTGTGTTTTGAACCTGAAAAAAACACCTATGTCTACAATCAACATTCGTAATAATGCCGAAACACCTCCAGCATTGCAAACTGCTACAGGAAAAAAAAACAATTTTTATTTGTACGTGACAGATATAACATTTAACAAAATATACTTATTCAGGACATATTCAACAGGCATCTGGCGGCTTGTGTCCCAGTTTACAAGTCCAAGGCCTTTGGTCTGCTGAGCAAGCAACTTATAGAAATGAAAATGTGTCTTAAAGGGATTGGAATCTTGAATATATGATCAGACCTATTGGAATTTTTCAGATGTATATAAAGTAAGTCAACATATATAAATCATTGTCTTGAGTAAAAAGTAAAGAATCTCCATGCTCATAATTGCTAACAAGTCTTTGTTCTTTTTCTACATGATAAATGTAAGAAAATAATTCTATCCCATCCCACCCAAATCCATATATGCAACTGATCTCTTGGATGTGTGATAAAATTAACTTTAGACCTATTTTATGTATGGCCCATCACTCATAGTTTACTCGATATCATTGATAAAAACAAATTGAACAGCAACAAATATAAGCATTAATTCAATATGTTTATTTTTTTCAGGCGCAGAAGTAATTGTATTGTGAATCACATAACGATTTGAAATGAAGATATTATCTTTATCATTGTTGGGATATAAAATTAACAATTCTGAGTAGGTGAACAAAAATGTAAAGATATCAGATAACTGGGAGCAAATGCAATTCACCATATCTTTCCTTTAGTTCGTTTGTTGTAACACCTTCCAACACACATGTATGAAGTACCAGAATCAAATTAAATTTACATTGTTCAGTATTACATTTTCAACTAACACCTGATATTTGACATAATGCAAACTGTCACAAGAAACCCACCATAAGGATGTGATTATAGTGTGCAAGATTTAGCTTATAAAGCCTTACAAGTTTCTTGTAAGCTGTACCTTTATTGAAAATATGTAACTAAGCACACACTACACGTTGTGACATTGCAAGGTCTTCGCATAGTCAGCTGAATTGCATTTTCTTTTGCTGTTGTTCATGGCCTTCTCATTCGATGAACGTGATATAAAATGGCGACAGGCAAACTTGCAACTTATAAAACATTTGCATGCTAAGTTAAAACTTACGAAGCTTATACACACCCAAAACACATCTAAAGTGCTTGCTTGATTCGAACTTGGATTTTTCATGTAATTTAATGACACTTGAAAGAGGCAAACATAAGTGTTCCCTTTTTTCAGTGGGTGGGACCATCCAATATGCATTTTCTATTCAAAGTTCAATTCCATTTCTCTCTCTCTTTTGTTTATAAAATATGCAAATATCCTTGTGAAACTTGTTAGTAAAATTACACCAATATACCGCGACTTATACACGAAACCTCTAAAAATTAATAGGATTTTGCTTTTAAATATCCAGAAATGCTTGCTTATTTATATTTATGAAAAAACCCCCACAGGGATCACATCTGGAAATACGAGTGACATGTAAAACTAGTAACCACTCAAATCACTGCTAACATAATGTAGATCCTTAAACATAGCTGATAATCTCAAAATTAAAACAAGCAAAATGAACCACCTTTTGACATTTGTACGTAGATGCAGTGTTATCATTTAGCTTGCTTTTGTTTGTTGATATACCAATATGCATTTCACACAAGTTAGGTAACACACACAGATATACTTGTAAAATTTGTGTTGTAAAACACAAAGATATAACTAGTGACTAATACCCTTAAAATATATAAAGAAATGCTGGTGTTAAACAATACCGATATACGCACCTGGGGGTAAGTAAAAACATAGGAAAACTAATATTTTCATATATTGCAGACGCGTCTCACGTCTGGGCGGCCACCTTAAGCATATAGAGGCTGTCAATAAACTCCATGGTGAGACCATTTTCCTGTGTCCACTTACTCTTTAGCAGGAATCTGACGACAGATTTTAGCAATTTGCATATGACAAATTTAACTGGACTAAACCTGGCCCATTGGAGACTGCCACAGTGCTCCAAGTATTTACCCTAAGTCCTTGACTGGTCATAAAGCAAGTATGCAACCTATCTAGCACTGGTGTCCTCGATTACCGGTAATCATAAACCAACTGCTTAGCTTCTCCTTTATACTGCTGTCCTCGATTGGTCATTTTTTCTAAACCACTCTTACACTAGTGGCCTCAATCGATGACTCTAGTGTAAGAGAGGTTTCAGAGTTCGACTTATGGCCAACCGAGGACAGCAGCATAAAGGAGAAGCTAAATTAATGTTAACCAATGGAGGACACATGATGAAACAGGTTAAGAGGTTGCTTTATGACCAATCGAGGTCACTAGTTTAGTGCTTTCTCTGTGCTGGTTTGGAAATGGTGATAATGTAGGTGTGTATAATTTAAAATTATGTAGACACCTGCCTTTTTGGATTCTAGAGACATTTAATACCCGCTATGGATGCATAAGAGCACGTCCAACTGGGGAAAGCAGTATAAAGGAGAAGCTAAGAAGTTTATAACCAATCGAGGACACCAGTTTCAGAGGTTAAGACTTTGTTTCATGACTAATCGAGGACGCCAGTGTAACAGAGGTTTAGAGTTTGATCTATGGCCAACAGAGGAAGGCAGTGTAACGGATATAAGATAAGAAGTTTCTTTGTGACCAATTGAGGACTCCAGTGACCTCGAATGGTCATAAAGGTACTTTTGTACCTCTATCATGCTGGGGTCCTCAATTGCTCACAAACCAACTTTTTATTTTCCCCTCGATACATATAGGTTAAAAAGTTGCTTTTCGACCGATCGAGGTCAATTGGTTACAAACAAACGTCTTTACTTCATCTCCTTTATACTGCTGTCCTCGATTGGCCATAAACCAAATTCTAAATATTGCTTACACTAGCGTCCTCGATTGGGCATAAAGCAACTTCCTCACCCCTGTCACACTGTAGTCCTCGATTGTCAATTAACCAACTTCTTAACATCTCCTTTATAAGCTACATCGTTTACAGTGAACATGTTCTTATGCCTCTATAGTTAGTATGTTATGTCTCTAAAATAAAAAAATAGATGTAACATGGTTTTAAATTTTACAAACAGATATCCATAGGGTACTGAAAATGCTCAACGATATTCTCAGAACAATCACTTTTTCTTGTTCCGCATAGAATGAATTGTGTTCTTGCAAAAGTATTTGATGTTTCTCCATGTTCGCTTTTGTAGGAGTGTTCTTTTTCCAGGCACCTCTCAATTTCCCTCTTACCAGGCAAACGTCGCATGTGTATAAACCTTCCAAGATGTTTGAAAACGACATTCCTTTCACTCTTTGTCCATGGTTGTTTCTGAACTCTTCTATCTTAGGCCCTTTTGGGTTTGCTTGTTTTACCCCTTGTACCTGCAGCAAAATTTCAATATATATATATATATATATATAAACATGATACCATGTACCATCGTTACTTATCACAAGAATATTTTGTTTCCTGCTACCTATATCTAAGGTAAATTGCGTCCCAAAGAGCTCCTTTCATGCAAACATATTTTAATCGATTTCAAATTGCTTTACACATTTAGGCAATCCTTACCAAAATAGTTATGGGCAAATTAGAGAATGCAGTGTCCCAAAACATTACAAATTTCGGGATTTTTTATCGAGCATGACAAAGACATTAAATTGCATTTTCCTTGGTACTTGGCCCCTAATAGGCAATATGGATTGTTCAAGAAAATGGCTAAATGATATTTGATAGATCAATGGTCTGTCTACACATAGAGCGTTTTTTTTCTATGTGTATGTAAATCCCAAAGAGAGACACTAGAAAAGATAGATTCGCTTTCAAAAAAATGTCTGTGTGTTACAAACGTTTTTCTTTCACGAAAATGCTGGATTGATGAATGAATTGAAATGCACAGACTTTCTATCACGTTGATTGGATATGCCATTATGACGAACCTATACTTGTATATGGAATTTGAGATTTTGGACCTGTTTATTGCCGTGTGAAATTATTCAAGTTTTTTTTTTGATTTATCAAAGTTGTACAATTTCTACTGTAATGACTTTTGTATTCCTTTGATTTGCCATTATGACAAACCTGCACATGAAATGTGAATACTTATTTTGGCTTCATTAAAAACAAACAGACTGACCTGATCCAGCCATGGCTTCATTAAAAACAAACAGACTGACCTGATCCAGCCACATGTGTTGATGAAGGTCTACTTTGGGGTCTACCTTTTTTTCTTTGACCCCCTTTTTTTAAAGATAAACTAGGGAATGATATAACTGAACATATAGGGCCGCACTCTTTGTGCTGTAACTTTCATGCGAAAGCTTATTATAACGACACTCAGGTATCCGACATATTCACTTAAGGACACATCTTTTTGGGGGACAAAAAGTATATTTTCAATATTATGTGATTCAGTAATTCATTTGTCAGACATATTTATCTATCTAACACATTTGCAGGGGACAGATGGTGTCATTTTAATGAGTTTTTACTGTATTGGTTTTCATGGTCGTTTTTTCCAAGGCGAATACAAATATAAGTGCATTATGTTGAAATTGACAGAAGTATTATTAGCGCATACAGCAAATGATAATGTCCTCCACAAGCTGATATGCAACAAAGAATTTTGTGCCTTTTTCTGAAAGCGCACGTACATGTGTACATACATATATACTGTACATACATACATACATACACACATACATACATACATCGTCATACATACATACGCACGCATATATATATATATATATATATATATATACACACATTTTTGCAGATTTTTATAATTTGGGAGAGGGAGACAAATTTTTGTGAAAAGTCAAGATTTTGAAACAATATATCTTGCGAGTTCGTTTTTGGCTGCTCGTAAAATTGATGGACCACGTTAATATTCATGCACCCCCCTTTTTCATTTTTTGAAAAAAAGTGGTTCTTCGTGGCTTGATCCTCGATATGTTACATGAACTACATACTGTTTTGAAATGTACTGCATGTATGTATGGTGTTGTTTGTTTGCTACTGGTTTGTTTCATATTTTCGGGGGACAAAACGCCTCTGCTGTATGTATCTGTGAGGTACAGCGAAATAAAGTTCATTCATGCATGCTCTATGTTCTCGATTGGCCGCGAATAGACTCATGAGTTTAAGAGCTACATGCATGTTTCTGTCAGAAGTAATGAATTAATAGTGATACTCTAACATATCTTTATTTTCCTCCGAATCTCATTAAAGCAGGCTGGCACGTCCCATATTTCACAAGTTTTCGTTTGCGGAATATAAAATCAGAGTCCCCGCTTGTCGGCATTCCCACACACACATCTCGTAACCCCTTCTTGCAGCAGGCATCAATGACTCGACTACACGCCTCCGAATTTCATTCAAGTAGGCTGGCAAGTTAGCTATTTCAATGGTCCTCGTTTGCGCAATTTAGAATCAGATTCCCCTTTGTCGGTTCACACACAAACTTATTACAGCTGGCATCAGTGACATGACTTTGACATACCTAACCTCAAAGCAAGCTTAAGCCAATATAATGAAAACTTTGTTCAGAATGATTGACCTGTAAATAGCTACTGCCAAAAGTAATTTGAATGAATTTGCATTCCTTAGTAGCAATTGACAAAATATTGCGATAACGGATGAAGATCCAAAACAAATGGTGGTTATAACGCAGATCAGCAAAAGTTAAACACATATTACTGTGAATCTGAAAATCGATTGAAAAGTCAATTTATTTTAAATCAAAACTTGATAAGTTAGAGGAAAAAATCTCAAAATTGTCAGAAAATCTCAAAAGTGTCGGAAAATTTTATTCACTTCAGCTGCTGAAACACCCAACATAACCAATTCTACCAGCGTTCCAGGTGTTAAAGAATTTAGGTTTCTGTAAACATATTTCTTTTAAGCCAACAACTGTTGTTCACCCTGGATAACAACCTGATAGAATTTTAAAGTTGATGAATGACCATAGTTATTGTCATCTAACATGACAATGGAAAAAAGATGCAAATACATCAACCCACGTTCAAGTTTGTGACGATTTAATTGTCTTCAGTGTTAAATGTGTATGCTTGTGAGTTATGAGATACTGACCTGTAACCAGATGGGAGAGATCAGCTATATGGGTCAGATCATACCCCGTTCCACACTTGCAGTACAACCAAAAACAGTTTTACCCCACCTGATATTAAACATTTATATGGCTTTGCATGCGATGGATATACCCAAGGGACATCCTGAACTTATGCATGGTACCAAACGTCAGTCCATTGAAGTGACACTGGCAGGTATTCAAGTTCACAGAGACCAAAAGTCCAAGAACACTCCGACAAAATGGCCAAGTAATGATTCAACATTATCATCATTTTTGAATTAGTAATGAGGGTTATAAATGTCATCCCCCCTCCTCCATTCCAAATTAGTTCTTTAAAAACGATGATATTCCCCCAAAATTATAACAAAAATTGCATAAAACAGACCGAAAATTGACCATCATTTTCCACATTCTGTGAAAGTGTACAGACCCATTTAACATCCCCCCTGCGTACTGTATGTACCAATTAAAAAAATATGAACATATTGAGCCATCCCTAAATGATATATAAAAAATGGATTTCTATATATTTCACTTGCTATGCTAGACATTATGTCTCTATAAGATTTTTTTAGTCATATCAGGATACATAATTCGTATGTTTTAATGCTCTCTCTCTCTCTCTCTCTCTCTCTCTCTCTCTCTCTCTCTCTCTCTCTCTCTCTCTCTCTCTCTCTATATATATATATATATATATATATATATATATATATATATATATATATATATATATGAGTGTGTGTGTTTGTATGGTTTGTGGCGTGGTGTCCCCGCATCACATCCATCTTGTTTTGCTACAATATTTGGCAGTATTTATATACATATATATACATGGAGAGACGCCTTTCCAATTTTACAGAGCATCAAGGCCTACCAACTTTGGAGACTAGCTAATTACACAGGCGACAGACAACATAATATAGTTTCAGACGATCAGGTAGTACAGAAACCCGACATGGAACTACTATCCACTCAAGGATGTCACCAGAGTCAACCCAACGTGATCTGTATCACTCAAAATTGACATCAACAGGGTAGAAGTAGTCAGACTATAGCCTTAAGCACTTTGCAGTATTTGTTGATGAAAAACTTGCGTGATCTGTCTCAAATATCCTTGCTTGGAAAGCAAGTGTACCCCAACAAAGCCAGTATGCTCGTCTATGTCTACACGGACTGCATGAAAGAGATGTGCGGGTTACTGCTACTGGATTTGGCACCACAGCCCCAAGATTAGTATAGACTGAAATTACGGGTATTTCCCTGAGAATGTCCGCTAGTATCCGTTCCAAGTAGAAAAAAATCTAAAAGTATAAGTGAGGTTTAAGTACATAGATTGGTCAGCAAATAATCAACTCGTTAAAAAGGACATCAATATTTTTTTTAGATTAGTGTTGAACACCCCACTTGTACACAGAGAGCGGCTTTTACTGCAAATGATAAAAAGAGTGGGCAACTGGAAGCATAGTTTTTAATCTGTTGCAAGAAAGTCTGCCCATAAGCGGAACCAACCGGGAAAAAAATTAAAAAACAAAGGACAATCATACATCATCAATAATAGAAGGTCAGTGTCAAGAAGAGAAAAGAGGTTCTAAACCCAACGGTAATAACACTTTCACTGCAGGCTGTGGCTCACACTCTGCATAGCGTGACAACATTAATACTACATTTAAGAAAGGTGTACTGATACTAAGGGATAAATATCATCATATATTAAAACCGGGAACGCCTACTGCAGAGACACCAAAGCATGATCCTATGACCATCGAAGAACCGGTTCATATTGCACATAGCATGGACACCATGTTAGAAGCTTTACCTTAACATACACGTCAAAGAGCAAGAATGCTACTCTCCTACATTCAAAATAATGAGAGACTGACCTGTAACCAAAAGGGAGAGATCAGCTATATGGGTCAGATCATACCCCGTTCCACACTTGCAGTACAACTAAAAACAGTTTTACCCCACCTGATATTAAACATTTTACACGGCTTTGCATGCAATGGATA
Organism: Hermodice carunculata; assembly: GCA_964020975.1. Lineage (NCBI taxonomy): Eukaryota > Metazoa > Annelida > Polychaeta > Eunicida > Amphinomidae > Hermodice > Hermodice carunculata. The sequence continues at coordinate 1,371,609 of CAXHWN010000555.1, forward strand.
TACCCAAGGGACATCCTGAACTTATGCATGGTACCAAACGTCAGTCCATTGAAGTGACACTGGCAGGTATTCAAGTCTACAGAGATCAAAAGTCCAAAAAACACTCCGACAAAACGGCCAAGTAATGATTCAACATTATCATCATTTTTGAATTAGTACTTAGGGTAATAAAATTCATGCCCCCCCTCCCTCCATTCCAAATTAGTTCTTTAAAAATGAACATATTCCCACAAAATTATAGCAAAATTGCATAAAACAGACCAAAAATTGACCATCATTTTCCACATTCTGTGAAAGTGTACAGACCCATTTAACCCCCCCCTTGCATACTGTATGTACCAATTAAAATAATATGAACATATTGAACCATCCCTAAATAATATATAAAAAATGGATTTCTATATATTTCACTTGCTATGCCAGACATTATGTCTCTATAAGATTTTTTTATTCATATCAGGATATATAGTTCGTATGTCTTAACGTTATATATATATATTTGTATTTGTGTCTTTTTGCCCAGAACCACTTCCTAGTAGTCAATATCCCATTCCACAGTTCGAACTCTTTACTCTCCATAAGCTAACCTGTCCCTGTCTAACCTGCATACATATGGAATTACTATTGTCTATATTGCACACGTTCCTCTGTAAAATTTTGACATAGGCTGTATCAGCCCAAATAAATTAAAGAGTCTTCAGCGGGTAACTACTCAACAAGTTTCGGAGCCTTTTACCCGTACATGTCTCTCTGAGTAGCGGCTCCTTGTCTAAGCTCAATATTCAGCAAAGACAACCCACATAATAAAGAATAAATAAGAACGTGGTAAATGATGAATTAGCTAAATACGTGAAGTTTTGCTTATAAATGCAGAGCTTCATAATGAAAGAAGAACACCTATCAAACAAGCCATAATTACTAAATTTGTATAATACAGGTTCCTATAAGAACAATTTGACTTACCCCTGAACCAATATGTACCCTTTCTGGCTGGACAGCTTTTCCTAGTTAAACCACCCACCAGTGTATAACTTAAGTGGAAACAAGCCTTATATTCAGTCCCAGTGATAGTAAAATAAACAGTTGCAACTAGACCACCTGTATAAACCAAGGGAAATCCCAAGAAGGACTGCAACAATGGACATCCTGCACCAGAAATGTAAAATAAACTCTGTGATGATTGCCTGCTAAGCAGACTTTCTTGGGGCGATACACTATGTTGGCCCCCAGCGAAAGTCTGCCCGGCCGTGTCGCAATACCATTTCAAGAGGCAATTAGCAGATCTGGCAATAACGTTGTCAGGCGCCGCTGGGCCAATGAATTGTACTTCGCTTATCGTGAAAGTTGTCTACTGCATTATTAATGAGCTGTGCGTCGTCCAATCAGATGCGAGCAACACGTCACTTCCCACACAGCAGTCAAAATAACTCCACGAGGTCGAGGACCCAAGGGAGTAAACCAATTGACACCTTCTCAAACGTGGTTTACCTGCTTGTGTATCTGTGACTTACTGGAGTAAAAGATGTTAGAATGGAACAGAGTGCTGTGTATTGCGATGGGAAATGTTCCCGGCGTCACCTTCACCCAGAATACAAGACGACACCCCTAACTTGCTCAGTTCTTGCTGATGAGATTTCATTAGACTTCCGAACGGGCAAACTAAGATTACTACAGGTTTGGCTGGAATAGGCGTTTTCCGTTTCACCAGGTCAGGTATTTGTTGGAATATTCGGCTTTTTCCACTGCCTGTTGGTAAAATTACAAAAGTGTCTTTCTTCTCAACAATAACATTAAAATTTAAATAATGCTTGCTCCTGGTGTTTGGTCGCCTGATAATTTACTCCCATCTCTTGCCAACAATCCTCAAGAACTTCCCGGAATTTTTTCTCATCCATTTTTTTCTTTTTTCCCGTGACACTGACGCTGTTCGTAGGCAGCTAATTTAGTAATTACAACTGGGCTGAGTGGGTAACACAGTTGCCGTACATGGCAGAACAGTAGCTGGCTTCAGGGGTCACATTAAGCTTGCGTCCTGCGTCATAGACGCAAAAAATAAAGAAATGACGCCTGGAAATTAATAAAACATTGTCATTTTGCGTCTCTGTGGGTGCACGCACAAAAACGCGATGCATTTTTGAAAGATACAACTGCAAAAATTACCCCAAGCGGTCACGGTGTTTTGTATCGACCATTATCAATCTCGTGATTATTTATTATACTGATGGAATCCTCTGATGTGCGTCTTTCTATGTAACAAGCTCTCTTATTTGCTAAGAAAAAATATTCGTGGGGTATCCCTCCAAAAATGTGCCAGAATGGGAATGGATGGACGTCACTTCACCTCATTATAAATGCTGAGAGCACTTCCAGGCTCCTCATTGGGTGGATTTAATCACGTGCCGCTCACTGTCCAATCAAATTCGTTGTTCCCCATGTGCTTGTCTCATGTCCGCAATGTTGGGAAGGTACAAGTCGTATCACGCAAAGATTATTGGACTAAGATGTTAAATTTTCAAATCACATTTTCACCAAGAAGAGTTCCATCGAACTAGACCCAGATAAAGGCACGAGTGAAAATTCATTACGGACGGCAAGGAAAATACGCAGATTAGTCATCGCAAGGTTACACGTGAACGAAGAGAAATTTTGCATTAGCCGGCCTAACAGCGTAACACGATGTTGTTCATCACTGTCTCCGTTGGTTCACGTGGTTATTGGTGTTTTTGAAACAAAATTTGGTTGTTTTGATTTCATTGAAATGTTTGAATGGAACAAATCTGTAGGAATTAAAAAAATTTATGATCGAAGGCCGGAAAAATGAGTAGCGGAAAACCATGCCTGGGTGCATGCCCGTGACAGGCTGTGTACACTCGCTTGTGTGTTGCACGGCTTGTGGGCCTGCCGTGTTGCTTGGTGAATTAAGTGACCGCAATTAAGATCAGACTCTTAACACCGCCTACGGTATCAAATTTTTCAGGTATATTGAAATAGAAAGTGCACAGAAATATAAATCATATAATTTCTGACAATTTCGTCACGTGGAATCAATCGCAAAAATAACAGAGCCCAGGCATGTTCAATCACGCATGCCGCTTGTTGTGCAAGCGAGTTTAACTTAAAAAACTGTCCAGTGGCACACGGTGTACAACACCAGATACTGGCACAGTAGCAGCGTGCTAGGGGTTAAGCCCCGTTCACAACCAATTTTTTGGTAGACCAGGGATGTGCTATACAGACTTAGTCGTAATAGCAGGTTCCTGGGTAGATTGAATCCATCCTTGGTACCATCAGCAACTTTTAGACCCTTTTACATCAAGTTGGCATATTGGTAACTTTTTTTCAATCTTAAATTTTATAATAATGAGTTACATACGTGAGCATACAGACCCTATGTTATGTCCGTTTCTAGGCTTAAGTTACATGCATGTTTTATATATTTATCATTTGCTCCATTGCGGATGGTTGTTCACGATATTATAGCCAGTAAATGAGTGGGAGATTTTTCAGTTAGCCATATCCTGGAAACAATGGACCCATTTTGACCAATTCTTTTCTGCTTCATGATATGCAAGGTCATTATGTGATGCGTGTCAAGTGTAAAACAGCAGTAAACTCTCCGCTTGTAAACTAGATGGGTTGCAAGTCTTGATGGCACAGATAAAAATGAATCATAAAGGCTTGATTCTGTATCAAGTTGAAATAGTATGGGGTCGAAAAGATCACATTGATGTCTTTGTTAGCTTCCATGGGTATATATATCTCAATACCAGCCACCTCCCACCACTCACGTGTGATTCGCCTACCAGATTCAAAGATACCAGAAGCTGTTTCTGTGTATTCACAAATTTGTTGTCCAGGTAAATCTCAGTCAAGGTACACACCCAAGTTCCTTTCAAGCCGAAAAGCATGGTCAGCTGTACAGTAAATCCTGCGGGACCATTATCCGGAAACACAATTTTAGAATCTTCACTTATGCTAGTTCTAATTTCATCTTGATGGGAGCGATCACATTGATTACCTGGGACGCTTTTTAATGCCCTTTATGACCACTTTCTACGGTGAAAAACAAGGTAAGTGAACTCCCTGCCAGTGGAAAATGAGGCTGAAAATTAACTCTGGTCCATACACTCCCTGTATTTGTTGCGCGAGTACCGGTAAATTTTGTCTTGAACTCAAAATATGCATGGCAGACGCGGTGATCACATGGATGGTCATTAACTGCACAGGACAGCCAGCTTTTTTTAGTTGAATTGTTAACACTCTATGAATGGTTTTGAGTCACATTGCCTGTGCCAGGTAAAACTTCAGATTCCTGTAATGAACCACATAGTGTGACTTGTTGTACAAATTTGGGATGAGCATTTTGGTGGCAGTGTTGGATGTTGATTTTGCACGCAGCTTCTTGTACAGGGATTGGAAATAGATTTGGGGTGCCAGGGGATAATCGCTGTGAAGATCGTGCAGATGAACTGTGTCTTCCAAATCTACTTCCAAGATAAATCCATCTTGGGCCTCGGTGGCTATATGGATGACGATCCCTTGTTTGATGACCAAATGCATGTCTGGATCTTTGAACTGCTCAAATTGAACATTGGTCATTTTCAGCCAAGCATCCAAAGCGAGACCCAGTGCCATGTAGTAGTGGCATGGGTATAGGCTGTAGGAAGCTATACGCATGTCGCAAAAAATATTTGAAGAAGTCGTTGAACAGGTGCGTGTCTCTTTTAAGATACAAGTCGTGATAGTCTCTTATGGTGTGCATGTCAAAAGCTTGCCATATGGTCTCGGCTTGATGGTAATCTTGGTCCTCAATGGCTTCTTCATTTAGATAGTCGTCAAAAAGCCTCTTTCGGGGGTAACCAAATTTCGACAAATCTGTCCACTTATTTCTTATAACTGTGGGGATAGACGCCTGTCCTGATTGGCAACAGGATTCAGTGAGCAATAAAGTTTCTTTAAACAAATAAAAATGATTGTTTCCATCAACATCAAATTTTTAGTCAGGGTGACTAGTGATCTCAGAAAGAATCTGCAAGGAATCAAGAAACACAAGTGTGTCAGTAAAAATGAGGTGTATTTCTCCATGTTGTTAGGACTGCTCTGAGTTTAATGGGTTTTCCTGATTGACTTTCTGTAAGATGTAGAATTCTGCTCTCACAATGGTTTTCAAAATGTGGTCAATGACATCGGGGCCACAGTAGGTGAATGCAGGCTTAAAATGGTCGGCATCTAAACTAACAACTGTGTAGCTGTAGCCACAGGGTTCATGGTATTGTCTTTTCTCCGTGCAGGGTTTGGTAGGATCTTTTATACAGTTGCTGCTGGGTTGTGGCATGGCATCAAAGTCAGCATTATTTTGGATTATTCTGGATTATTTTTGCATGCCTTCAAAATACAGCCATTTTCTTTTTTCTTTGGGATACAGCGTACATTGTGGATCGCACTGGCCAGATTTCCCAGATACAAGCAGGTCACGAAATTTTTCACTAGCTTACTCCCATCTTCCAGCGTGTATTCCAGTATGCTTATCGTGGGTTTTTGAAAAGCTTCCTGCACTTCTTATTCTATATGGATGGCAGGCAGAGCTATCGTGCACTTAAAGGAGCGAAAGGACAGGGCATAGGGATCTTTCTCCTGGTCATCTGAATTGATTGAATATTTTCTGTACTGTATTTTCATGCACAGGAACCATTGGATGCCATGCTTCACATGTACTTGTGCTCCCATTCGCTCCGGGATACTAGTTCTAACATCTTTTAAATTTTACATGGCTTCACCAGATCTATGCCTGGGTGTCTCGTCATTGTCTCCGTCCATTTGCATATTTTCATTCCGTGTAGTTGGCGTCTTGTCATTATGCGTCACCCTTGTAAGACACGTTGTACAATTGTATTTGTGTCTTTTTGCCCAGAACCACTTCCTAGTAGTCAATATCCTATTCCGCAGTTCGAACTCTTTACTCTCCATAAGCTAACCTGTCCCTGTCTAACCTGTATATATATATGGAATTACTATTGTCTATATTGCACACGTTCCATTGTAAAATTTTGACATAGGCTGTATCAGCCCAAATAAATTAAAGAGTCTTCAGCGGGTAACTACTCAACATGTTTCGGAGCCTTTTACCCGTACATGTCTCTCTGAGTAGCGGCTCCTTGCCTAAGCTAAATATTCAGCAAAGACAACCCACATAATAATGAATAAATATGAACGTGGCAATTGATGAATTAGCTAAATATGTGAAGTTTTGCTTGTAAATGCAGAGCAAGTTTTGCTTGTAAATTGCAATGTCTCCAATGACTATCTTTCCTCAAAAAGATTTTGAACGCAAGTTTCACATATAAAATGTTGGCTTACCTCATCGGGTGAACAGTGATGTACAGAAATTTGTTCCATTGTAGCCACGCTTGTAATCATAGAAGCTTGGTAGACATTTGTACCGCTACATGTGTCTTTGACCCGTGCATCTACCCCATACGTGCATGTTTTTCTGTGTTTTACCACATGCTCACAAGGAAAAGCTGGATTTCCATGGTGGCTGACTTTGTAAGGGAAGTTATTAGGTGTATGTGCAAACACTTTCCTACAAAATTCGCATTGTTTAGGTATGGATTGTTGAACCTTGCAGTTTGAATATAGGATAAAACGGGGCAGTTTTCTTTACTATACATCACGTTATGTAATCGTAGTACTAATGGAAGACGAGGCAGCTGATTTGGTGTATCACTGTAGAACAGAACAGACTTGTTTTTGTGAGCTCCGTTGTGTGAAAAGACATAGATGTTGTTGCTGTGAAAGTGTGAACTAAACTGCAAGGTGTGAAGACGAAAACTTGTCATTACATAGGGGAAATAGATTTGCATATGTTAACGTGGAAGCTGTAAAGCTAGTGTGCAGTGAGACTGGCAACTTTAGATCAATTCTAGCCATTTATTTTTTGTTCACAAGTACTAATAAAAAACTTGTGTATTTTCTGATTGCTATATATCCATAGATTAGTATCCATAGTTTTTTTTTCTGCAAGATTGATTTTTTTTTTGGAGATTTTATAACATTCATTCTGACTTGGTAGTATTTTCACAATTTTCGCGCAGAAATCACACAAAATTGTTGTTGTTGTTGTTGTTTTAAAGTTGCAATCAGAAGAAATTGAAAAGATATATCAATGTACAGGATCAAATTCAATGGTGAGTCCTGAAATAGCATAAGTAAAAAGTTATAACATTTCTGTGTTGGTCCTAACAGGTTGTTTATTTCCTTTTCTCGAAAATTGCTCAATAAGTCACGGAAGGCTCAGTCAGAAAAGAAAAATCCTTGGGAACCCCTCCTGGATATGATATTTTTCTTTTGATGCGCATTGATTTTATTGTCATAGGAAAATTCGTTTGTTTGTGAGGCTAGATACAAATTGCATAGGTTGTGAAAAAAAAAGTTTTTACGTCAATAAAGAGTTTCAAAGTTGTCAGAACAATGATAGTGTTCAGCCTGTACTAGCCATCTCTTCTCTCCATGGCGGATGCTTTGCTGTTCCCTATGAGTGACCCTTTTCAGTGGCTTACCTGGTTTCCAGGGATCAGGGACTAATGACTGTGCAAACAATGGCACGGTTCATTATCATTCCCATGCAAACAAAGACCATGTGGTCAGAAATCCAAAAACTGTTCTGTGATAACAAGTTTTTTAGCTAAATTCTTTCACATATATATTTTGTTCACACATCTGATTTTTTGGGATCATGTAGTTTAAGTATCAAACTATCCAACAATATTAAAAAGTGATTAGTGGTTATCCAAGTGAGCTGGCGTCAGATCTTCCACCTTAATGTTCTTTCTGCGGTGAAAATGATTGAATTTTAATTCCGCCCGTGTTTGACCCTCTTAGAGGTAAGACGTGTTTTGGGGTGTGCTCCAAACTTGGGAGGTTTTGTCTGAATGGTCACCTCGTAAAGGTAAGACGGGTTTTCCCGAAGACAAAGTTGCTAGTTTGCCGAGACAAGTAGAAAAGCAGTGAATCAAAATTTATGTAAATTGTTATTAGAAGCATGGGGTTAAATGTTGGTCAGCCAAAACAGTTGCCATAACATGTTATACAGAGTTTTTATGGGTGGATCGGGAATTTCCCTATGGCGATCATACGAACCTTCATTCGAGCATAATATGTACAATGGACAGCTAATTGTGAACGAGTTGAAGACAGTATAAATCACGACACTGTCGTGTGTGATTTGGCAGACCCTCATCTCATTAGAGAGAAGTTTTTGCAAGACTTACATGTTTTAATTAGAATCGTCAGCCGAAAAATTTATTTGTATTGGGCGAAAATTCTTGTCGGGCCAGTGACTTATTTGTGCTTCTCTGAGTTTGTCGATTTTGGGAGCTCCGACAGTTTGATTGTTTCTTGGTCCCAAGTCGTAGTGTGTATTTAAGGAAATGGTTTTGTGTCAAAACTGCATGTGTTTCCTCAGGTCATTAAAGAGATAAAGAAATGCTCCGACCGTGACCTGTCTCACTTCTCAGGGGTCACCTTCATACTTTCCCGTGACTTTATACCGCAAGTGGTTCGACAGTGTACCCTGAAGCAAGGGCGATATCGTTCCGTCTTTATTTCAAATGGGGGGGGGGGGCAGGTGCAAGAACGCTGAAGTTGCGTTTCAACTCTCACTGAAAAACTGTTCATACTTCAAAAAATGTTTTGATGTTTTTTCGGAAGAAAAATCATACATGCATTATGTACCTGAAGAAGAAAGTCAAAGTGAGGTATACGTCTCGTGAATATGCTTTGCCCTGGTCACAATCAGTGAAGAGTAACGAGTAAAATGAGTTTAAGATTCGAGGAGGTGACACAAATAAGTCGATGCCGTTCTTTCACGGGCTGGACCATTGTGGCCAGACGTGGCACGTACCGTAAATACCCTTGTAGGAAGGAAACCATACGGGCTTTACGTCGGATATGACTTTTAGTAAACGTAAAGTAAACATAACTGAAAAATTATGTTACTTCAACAGTCCAGAGGCGAAAGTGAAAAGTACTAGTTTTTGTGTAAGATGGAATTATATATCCTTTTTTTAGTCTCAACAAAACATAATTCATACTCACCGCTATTTTAGCATTTCCTTTGTGAAAGGCAAAATCTTTCTTTCTTTCTTTCTTTCTTTCTTTCTTTCTTTCTTTCTTTCTTGCTTGCTTGCTTGCTTGCTTGCTTGCTTGCTTGCTTGCTTTCTTTCTTTCTTTCTTTCTTCCTTTTTTCTTTCTTTTTTCAGATACGTTTGTAGTATAATAATATTTTACGCTTTCTTCCATTTACCCTAGGGTTTACATGACTGCGTGTTACACTTTAGCACAAAACCTCTATTTTTGCCATTTCTGTGACCAGTATGTTGCATTGAAGTATCCATCGCCACAAAACTGTGTCAGAACTAGTAATTTACATTCTACTTCTATCAGTTCCTAACTTCAATTTTATTATCCAACTTGCAATCTGTTAAAGAAGGAAAATTATAGTAAAAAAAAGTGTGGCGTGACCTTGTTAATTAGTAGCAGCAGGCTTATTTTAATATTAGTGGGTTAGATTAATGAGCCGTGTGGCTCGACCAACGTAGGCCTATTTATACAAGTCTAAACGGGTTTGTTCACGGTTAGAGCCATTGGGTGGACAGCATGACCGTTAAGAGAATTTGTTCATCTTCCATCGGAATCATAGAGCTTTGTGTTGAGATCATTGACTCATTATGGACTACTGAGCCAATGTATAGAAGAACTAGAAAAGAAGAGTAGATGTGGAAGACCAAAGCAAGCAAATCTTGACACATGTTGTGTTCCTCTATGCTCTTGCTACGGAGGCAATAGGCTAGGCCTAGGGAGTAGATCAGGGCATGACGATGCATGGGGTAAGATGGAGCATTTGGAAATCATGATGTAATGGTATGAAGTCAGAACCTTGCAGCAAAACTATGTTTTTCCACAACAATTAGGCATATATCAAATATGTACATATTTTCCACACCAGTTTTAGTAGCTGCTAAATAGATTTTGAATGCAATGACAATTGCCAAATTTCCTGACTTTTCTCAGGTAATTGCATCATGAAGTGCCCCAACAGCAGGTTGTTGCTTTGATGCTATTCAATCCCAACTAGCAAGTAATATTATCATAACATTTTGAAAATCTGTTGTGAATGTTGTGGTACAATGGTTCAAAATTGTATTTTTAAATTCATTATAGAATTTGTGTAAAACCTGCTATGTTTTTACAATATTTAAAAAAAAATAAAATAAAAAAATTGTTGGACATTATTTTCATGTAACAAACTTGATATGTATGTATAGAAGAAATGTAGTAGAAATGTAAGTTAGTAACATCACAAAAAGATATCGTGACCATATGTCAATAATGTTATACACACTGTTCAAAAGTCCCTTCCATATTTGGAACACTACTGACCACAGGTGAGAGAAACCAGAATGAGGCAATGGTGGACACAGATTTAAGTCCAAATACCACTGACATGATAATTTTCCTTCCTTTGCTAGCTCATATCTGTTATTAAAAACACTTTTGAATATAACCATTGTGCTGTTCCGTTAGCGGTACTCTAGGACTACAACATAAGGGGAAAATCTTCAGTGTTTTGACTTTTCCTAATTGCTGCTGACATACATCTCACTGCAATTTTGATACCCTGTATAGTTGGACCCAAAGCCAGAATAACTGAGTTGACTCTCTATACATTCTAGGCATTTCCAGTAGTGGCAGTTTAACAAAATATGGGTTTTTAAAGATATATAACTAGCTGTCACAGGTATATTTATTCTGAAGCTCTATTAATCTGGTAATGGAGCAAACTGATCAGCACAGACCAAATCATCTAATCCGGACTAATATGCTCCAATGGAACATTAGTAGTTGTCCCAACAGGATAAAAAGTGGATGGTAAAAAAAAATGTCTAAAATAATAGTTTTGCAAACATTTCAATGATGTTATTTAGTGCGAACATTGATTTTTTTTGTGTGTAATAAAGATTGTCTTTACACTATTTTTCACACAATTCCAAGATAATATTTAAAACCCACATCCTGAAAATTTTGTTTTCATAGTTAATTAAACGTGTGGTACATCCGAGATTCGTTACTGTAAAAGTTGGTATGAAAGTTAGATATTGACATCACAAAAATGTGCCTTGACAATACATTGTATTTCTTTAATGCCATTAGCAGGGCTATCTCTTTTGTGTAAAATGATGATTTTTATCTGCGATGTTTTTGAAGTAATGCTAAAGTAAAGTTCCACAATAAAATCCTTAATGTTGTGGAACATAACTTGCCTGCAAAAGGTTTCATGTAGAGCATTGCCCAATTTTCCAATTGCGTTTTAATAATGAAAATGTTTAAACCAATATCCTTAAAAATCATCATTTTTTGTGAATATAATTGGTTAACAAGGGCGAAATATAGAATAAATATTCGTAACAGAATGTTGCAAAATACACAGATTAAACGTTTTTCAATGTTGTATTTGAAGAACAGCATTGATTTGGTGTAAACTGTAAACTGTTTTTACAATATTTTCCAGACATTTCCAAGAAAACATTAAAATCCATATCCTAAAAATGCTATTTTTATATATAATTATACGTCTGGAGCATACGTGAGCATATTAAGTGCGTACATAAAATGTACGGGCATATTGATACTGATATCACAAATAGATATTTTCAAAATATTTTAATGAATATTTTGACAGTATTTCTCAAACAATGCGGAAGTGATGTTAAATATTAATATATCCTTAATATGAAGGAGCACCATAGTTTCCTGAATACCATCATATAAAATAGGAGGCCTATTGAGCACATGGACATTGACGATGAATTAGTGCAATATGTAACGCATTTCACTAGTATATCAGGGACAGCTCATTAAGAACTAGGTAAGTTAGAACGCACCGTAAATGCTGTATTTGTTAATTTTTGCAACATGACAATACATATATACATATACGATGACTTTTATCAGCACTATTATAGGGACGCTTACAACATGATTTTAGTCCATGACGAGACTGGTCCGTCTTATTGCGAATGCTGGCACATACAGAATAATTATTTTCCATATTCCTATCAAAACAGGTTTAGAGCTGGGGGAGGAGGGCGTCGGGATATGTGATGTACGGAATTGGTATGATCCATATGACTGGAGGACCTTGGTTCAAACGTATTTTATTGAAGATACAAATAAAAAAGTCGTAAGGACAATGTTGAAGCTGACAGTAACCATATTTACTGCCCATGTAATTCGAACATAATGGTAAAAAATAAAAGTAAATAAATAATAAATTCATATATATATATATATATATATATATATATATATATATATATATATATATATATATATATATATATATATATATGTGTGTGTGTGTGTGTGTGTGTGTGTGTGTGTGTGTGTGTGTGTGTGTGTGTGTGTTTGAATAAACCTGCCTGGCCAGGCGAGGGTTATGGCGCGTACGGTATATAATTTTTTTTTGAGAGGAAGGGATAATTAAGAGTGGTATCACCTCTCTCTCTCTCTCTCTCTCTCTCTCACACACACACACACACACACACACACACACACACACACACACACACACCAAGGAATCCACAAGTGTGTGAAGACTGATTTGACTACCATAGTGCAGCCTAGGGCAGTTACTGTAAGAATGGGGCCACAGTGCACATTGCTGCATATTGACCTTACCGCTGAATCAGACCTTGGAGGAATCATCAATTAGTTTATTCCTCCAAGATCAGACTCATGAGAGTCATGTTCCAGAGACAAAGGAGCGTGCATTCATATTATTATAAACTAATAAACCTGCCAATGAATGAGAAGACTTAAAAAAACTCTATAGACCTGCCAGAACTGATTCATTGTACGTGTGTTCGATTTAGACTTCTGAAACTTGTTGTCGTATTGTCCGGAGACAACTTGGCACAATTATTTCGTATGATGTTCGTAAACTAAGGTGTGTTAGTGTTTGCCATCAGAACTATGAATTCAGAATTGTGCTGATTATAGATTTTATTGATAGGCCTTGACCAAGACTCTGTGGTGGTATGTGGGCCTGACCATAATGTGGAACACCGGAAGTGTAAATTGTGCAGGCGGGCTTGCAACATATTTTCACTCAACTATTTACTGCATTGGTTACCATATATCAATGTTTCCAAGTCCTGTGCTTGAAAATTTTAAAAAGACATTTCATTCTTGTATCAATATGTCTGCATTTCTTGAGAGCAAAACAATGACCCAGTTTTCCTTGCGGCAAGTCTATGAAAAGCTGCTGACATATATCAAAAGTTGGCCTGGAGGAATGTGGCAGTGAAAGAGTGGAACTGTATCCAAAATGTGCTGCCCTTGCAAGGTACTGCATTTAAAATGTATTGTAGCCACTGGCACAAAGTCGAAGCCACGTGCTATTGCGGCCACGCTTACACATGTTCACCAACAGTAACAAAAAACGTCGATTTCGTTTGCTGGTCCCTCCCGGTAGGGAATGAAACCGACACTACGTTTCGAGTGTTGATAGGGTCGCACAGTCCGTGTTCATCCTGACGAAATTCTTCGCCAGACGACGTACGTTCCTCATCGCCTACAGTTGTTACGATCATATGATAAACTGAAAGTTTATTTTCTGTTTGAGGTAAATCCTTGGTTAGCAGCGCTCCACAGCGCGCAGCGCTTGGAGGACCGTACTGTTAATACTGACGTCACTAAATATGGAAACATGGCGCCGCATTATACTTGTAATTCCAGCCTTATTTTCCGCCAATTTATCAGTCTTGAATGTTTTATTGATGACTGCACACGCGGAAGGTCATTGGAATATATTTACATGAAGCTTCACATGATGGGGGTGTCCTTCAGACAAAAATAATAATTTGTCATTAGTGGGCTGGATCGAGCAACGGGGTTGGATATACTGATTCCCTTGCTGAATCATGCAGTTGGCGGGACCGAGATTGAGTATATGGCCACAGAAAGTTTCGTCGTGCATAACACTTTTACAAATATTGCAGGCACATGCCTTCTGTCTAGCAAAGATAGTTGCGAAAAAAAGATGTATCCCTTGTGCTCCTTTCTAATTTAATCCCTTTTGCAAGCGCCGATGGTGCTTTTGCCATAAAATCTCCATGGTAATCATAAAATATCATACCTGGGAATTTGTAAGCCATGTCTACTATAACGGTCATATATAAGTTCATCTCTTTCGAGTGATGAGGGTACCCATCACTCATAACTGAAATGTAGATTAAAAATGCTTTTACAAAGTCTTGCAGGGTAAGAACTTTTGTGGTTTTAGAGTCACCAAGGGCTTCAGAGTCGTGACGTCAGCCCCTACAATAATTGTCCGCTGCATGATATCTCCGGAAAATCCCGGTATCAAGGGATATGCAAGATTAACGTCGATCTTTGACTGACAGAATCTGAGATCTTACATCGGCTGATGCAGTGTTAAGTTTGGGGAGGGAGCTAGCAGATATCCCTTTGGCCATGAGAAGCGAGTTTTTGGGCAAACGGGTCTCGCTTACTAATGAAGGTTGGGCTCTTTAAACGAATTCAAAGCCATTTGTACCTAAATTTTTCATGGGAGCCAGATAATTGGTTCTTTATCTGTCTTGCAGACTCCGTCATCTGAATCACTTCAGCCTTAAATTCTGTAAATTCGGATCTTGGGTCTGCACTGGTTAATTGTACCAATGTTTCTGCTCCGGTTTTGTTCCTTTGTGGGTGTTGCCTGGTCAGTTTGATTTTAGCTTCTGGCAACTTTGCGCTGTAATCCCTAACACTAATATCGACATGCAAAGTCACAAGTTCGGAATATCTAAGTCGTAGAGTTTGAAGATGTTGTAGGGGTTCCTACAAAGGATTCCAGGAATCACATATGAGCAATACTCCTGTGCATGCGAAGACCTCAGGATTTGGAAAACTGTATATGTTCCTGAAACATCATGATCACCGCTGAAGTAGTGTAGAAAAGACTTTGCAGCGGAGCAAGCTCTGGGGCAACCTTGTGTTCCTTAATAACTACAAGACACACACACACACACACACATGCACGCACGCACACACACACACACACACATATATATATATACACATACACACACACACACACACATATATATATATATATATATATATATATATATATATATATATATATATATATATAACAGGTACTTTTCGCTCCAACAACTACACCCCATGACAGAAGAACGCAAAGTTGCCAACACATGTTGTCCTCTGAGTGATGAACTCAAGTGGAGCACTATATGTAGAAGTCGCTGGACCTTGGCTTGTTGTATATAGGCCAAATCCTGTTCTAATTTAACTATAGTCGTTGTGTCTAGAACCACTTCCTGGTCGACGTTACCCTATTCAGCAAACCAAACAATATTACACTCCAAAAGCTAACCTGTCCGTGTATAACCTATATAAATGTGAAAGTACTATTGAATATATTGCCCACTTTCCTTTGTAGAAATTTTACCTAGGCTACAACGCCCGAATATATTAAGGGGTCTTCAGTGGGTAACTACTCAGAACATGTTTTAGAGCCTGTTCCTCCCGTACATGTCTCTCTTAGTAGCGGTTCCTTGTCAAAGCTAATCATTCAGCAAAGACAACCCTTATAATAATGGATAAATGTGAACGTGGCAAAGGATGAATTAGCTAACAAAGTGAAGTTCTGCTTATAACTCTTCTTGCAGAGCTTCAATATGAATAAAGAATACCTATCACACCAAACATAATTACTAAATGTGTGTATAACAAGTTAAGATCAGAATAATTTGCCTTACCGCTGAACTAGAATGTACCATTTCTAGCCGGATAGCTCACCTTAGACAAACCACTTGCCAGTGTAGAAACAAACTGGAGCTAAATTTTCAGTCCCCTTGATTAGAAAATAAACAGTTACAACTACACACCTGTATAATCCTGGGGAACGCCTACGAAATACTGTAACAATGGACATCCTATGCCAGAAATGTAAAACAAATCCATGATGAGATACTCCTGACTATGAAAGTTTAAAAAAAAAATCAAGCTTTTTGTTGTTGTCAACTCTGATTTATTGTTTCAATAGAATGATTAAAGCTCGTGATACATGCTATGTACACTTTAGCTAAAGAGATCCGACTAAAATCTATTTCGTTCGGTTGTTTTCACCCTCTCTTCTCCTTGCAAGCCTTGGCTGCCGGGCTCAGACTTGACCTGGATTTCAAACACCCAGTCATTCAACCTAATTGCAATTATGCAATCAATGAGATAGCACTTTAGTCAATAGATTAGGAGCTCTTACTAGCTTCATCTACTAAATGTTCTTTTCAAATTTAAACAGCAATGTAGAAATCATGTGAATTTTCAGAAAATGCTATATTGAATTGACAAAATGATTATATAATTATATAAATCGGGCGACAGAAAGTGAAGTTTTACATCCATTTTTTACCGTGAAGCAAAGGAAACTGAACACGGAGAGCTGTTCTATCAATCCGGAGAAAGTGACAAACTGGCTGAGAGTGTGTGCACAGTGATCAGCTTCTGGCCTCAAAGAGTGTTGGACGTGGGCAGGGAAAAGAGAAATGTGGGTAAAAATCTATTTTCTTGGTAGGTGTAGACATCAGGACTGGCTACTGCCAATTTCTGGCCAAGTGTTAGGGACAGCCTAAGTTTGACTCCCGGACCTGCGGCCAATTTTTCAAAAGAATGAGTCAAGTTTGTGCCATTGAGTAAATAAATGCTGTCAATTGCTGACCAACAGCTCAGGATCGCCTATGAATTGACTCCCGGCATGGCGCGGGAGAGCCGAATTGAGTAATATTTTAAATTGAGTAAATGCACACTTACATGCTAGCCTACAATGTCGGAATGGTGAATATTAAAGAAAATGATGATACAACTGAGTCGCAAAATAGGCAAGTCTAAAACACTAATAAATTATTTCGGCGGCAAAAGCAGCATATGGGCGGCAGACAGCGGTGAAAAGTGGCAGAGAGCGGCAGCAAGCCGCATATAGCGGGGTTCGGTAGCAGACCGGTAGACCGCCGCTGTCTGCTGCCGAAATCCAATTAAGTCTTCTGGGGCTCACCGGTAGACAGCGGCAGTCGGCGGCAGACAGCAGCAGTCATTGGCAGACAGCGGCAGAGAGCCTTTTGCCGCTGTATGCCGCTGTCTGCCGCACACCACCGCTATCTGCCGCAGGCTGCCACTTTGTACTAACAACTGCATCGTACAAAATGTAAAATGTGAATCGAGGTGAATAGAAAGATACGGAAACTGCTCATTTATGGTACATAACACTTCAGTTAAGCTCCATTCACTTATATTGGTCACTTCATTCACTTACATACATGTACACATAAGTTAGCTTTATTTTCTTTCACCCATGCCTGTCAGTTAAATTGCATTCAAATAAATCTTCCACTCAAACAGAATTTAGAGGCAAACAATTTTGTTTTCACATATGTATGTATTAAGTTAAAGCTGTATAGCTTTTATCATATACACATATATCACATCATAACTCAGCTCTGTCCACATGCATTCACTGAATTAAAGTAAAGTATACATAATCTGTCATCATAAGAAGAACAGACATTGGCTGCATCATGTACATGGATAGGAATATACATATTTTATGGAAATAAATGAAATTATTTGCTTTTGCTTTGTACTTCAAGGGTAAAACAAAAAACAAAATTTGTCAAAGTGATAAATATCAACAAAAGTTGGACATTTCTGATTCTGTCCATTCTATGGATACTCTCTCTGTCTCTCTCTTTATATATATATATATATATATATATATATATATATATATATATATATATATATATATATATATATATATATATATATATATGTATATATATATATGTATATATATATATATGTATATATATATATATATGTATATGTGTATATATATCCATATATATATATTCAATGAAACCTGAAGTGGGTAATCAAGATTTTTGTTTATCACAGAAGGCTTGTCTCAATGATTTGATCATCAACGCATCACAGTATGCTTGTTGAACCATGGTAAAGTCAATATTCTGTGTAACCACCTCGGTTGCTATGGCACTGCTGGCACCTTCTCCTCATGCTGTATACAAGCTTACAAAGGTAAGCCTCAGGCAAATTGTGCCATTCCTGCTGAACTAAATGGCGCAGATCATCAATAGTTCAAGCAGTGTTCATCCGAGAGTATACCTTCCGCTTCAGCTGACTTCAGACATGCTCTGTCGGATTCAGATCCGGGCAACAGGCTAGCACCTCCAACCCCTCAACACCATCATTAGCAAGGAAGCCCCGGACATCATGGGACACATGTGGTCTGGCGTTGTCTTGCATTAGCACGAACTAGTCCCCGGTGGCACCAGCATACTGGATAACGTGAGGTTGTAGGATGTCAGTAATGTACCTCCTGGAATTCAGGGTTCCATCAATGAACACGAGCTCTGTCTTTCTGTCTGCTGATATGCCTCCCCACACCATGATGCTGCCTCTTCCGAATGGGACAGTGGGCTTGACGCAGCATTCAGCATGTCTTTCTCCTGTTCTTCTCCAAGCCCTCACTCGCCAGTCTTTATTGTGGACACAGAAGCCACATTCGTCTGTAAACAAGACATTAGCCCACTCTGCTCTGGATTTGCGAAGGTGACTTCTTGACCAATCCATCCTGGCTTCCCTGTGTCCAGGCAAGAGGCTGTGTTTCTGGACCATGCATCTGGATCTGAGACCTTGGCGATGTAGCCTATTACATATGGTTTGATCAGATATTCTTCTTTGATGTGGATAAGCAGCATAGAGCATGTCTGGAATATCAGTGCTCCTAGTTGTTTGAGACCTAACAGCTGTTGTGACGATAAACTGGTCTTGGCGCCTGGTATTCACTTTTGATCTTGCCTGCCTTTGCAAGTTGGCTATATCATTAGTGGGTTGGAATTTCTGCCACAGGTCATTTATGGTGCGATGGTTTACACCAAGGGCCCTTGCCATAGAACGAGCTTTCTCCAGCCTCAATTCGGCCAACAGCTCTAGCCCGGTCTACAGTTGAGAGTATTGGCATGTTTCGTCCAGCAGGTTTGCAAGCTGATGGAGAACCCATACCTGATCTCAAGCTCTACCACAATTTATACTCTTAACTGTCCCTGTTCTTGTCCAAATCATCCACTCGTGTCATTGTAAAGTGAAAAATACAATGTTAGGAAGAGCTTAAATGGGGACAGGGAAACAACACACGTAATACACTACAAAACACTTCTTTGCAAAGTCATTTTTCAGCTTTTTTTTAGAGTAAGTGCATGTGTAGCCAAGCATGAATCTGAAATCAAGTGAATACTTATGGATTATGTGCTAGGGTACTTCCAATTCAAAAATACATTGTCTTTTTAAACATTTTATTTAAAGTGGGTGCTTTATTTTCAGTTAAAAGGATGGAGATTTATAAGTTTTGAGTAGTTTATATATATATATATATATATATATATATATATATATATATATATATATATATATATATATATATATATATATATATATATATATGACCCTCCACCACGAAACCAGGCATGAGAGTCAAATAGTACAGAAAAACATGGTCCATATTCATTAATTCCAAACCCAACAATGACAGCAAAGAGATTCCAGACTTGCCAAAACATCAACATTTCTCTTCCAATACCAATGTGCAGAAACAAATTTCACTCCTGACTTGAGACAGGCAGTCACCCATAAAAGGCAACTGGTGGTTTTAAACCGGTCCTCTCAACCTTAGAAATATTCGTCATTAAATGCAGACCCTTGTTTTTTTCCGAAATGCATAGGCCTAACCACCCAAAACACAAATTTCATTACTTCTGCCAAAAATAAAAAGAGACCTGTTCGGCCTATCACCTGCTAGTTTTCCCGACTTGTTAATCAACTAATTTTACAGCAAAAGAGTAAAGTAGGCCTACATCAGTTTTGTGATATTTATGAATCTGGAACACTATAAACACACTTTACCTCCACTATAACTATGAGTCGGAGAACAAAGCCCACAGCACAACATAGCCAATGAAGTAATTTTTAAATAGTACAGAAAAATATGGTCCATATTCATTAATTCGACAAAACACACACACACACACACACACACACACACACACACACACACACACACACATATATATATATATATATGTATGTGTGTGGGTGTGGGTGGTTGTGGGTGGGTGTGCATGTATATATAATACATTTTAAAGAATAATATGAAATGCATTCTGTCTATCTATTTCTATCTCTGTTTGTCTGTCTGTGCGTCTCTATGAGAGCACATCAAAGCAGGTATCCCGCATTGCACATGCTGCACCTGCCCTGCAACATAGACATTAGAATTAGTTTCACCTGCTGAAAGGGAACACATATTGGATTTTATTTGTAAACCGTATGTAAACTTTGACCACGGACAATAATCTGCAGAGACCATGTACTGTACATAAATATCTGTGTGGAGAAAATAACGAAGGAAATGCTCTTCTACAATTTTTACCCGAAATAAAACTCATATGTAGGTTATTCTACTTTGCTCATAAAGATAAAGAACAAAGTTTAAAATCTATACCGTTGCTTATACTTTGAATGGGCATTATGCTTTTTGAGAGAACTGTCATCCTTGGAAAATTACCCAGATGCATCAGTGGAACTGTGTTAAAAGAAAAAGAAAAGTAAAAATAAAACAAGGGGAAAAACAATCAATGCGTCACCCTGCAAGGTATAAGGTGGGTGAAAAGAGTTATCAGTGAAAATCCTCTTAATGATATTCTTAAAATACAAATGAATCTCCATATTAGGAGGGACTATCTTCTGATCCAAACGAGTTTTTAGTTTTACTACATGTTTTGGTATCATCATTGATACATTTTCCCTTCGTCCTTATCATGATAACGATCACTGTTGCTGGCAGTCAGAGTCTGATACTTCCACGAGAATATCAATTCTTCACACTGTATTAAAATTCTTTTGATACTGTAATTATATTAACATCTAAGATGCGTATTATTACCGTTTATACCATGAATCAAGAGTGAGAGCACCAACACACATAGCAACTCATGACATACATTTTGAGGATTGAGAATTTATTTTCGTCATACCACATACATGCCCTAAATTTCATTGACGCAAAATCAAGAAGGAAATAAGAAAGCTACTTTAAATTTTGCAAAAGTCAAATAAAAACAAATGACTTTGGATCATATCTCCTCAGCAATAATGTAATTTCTGACAGCATCGGCACTCTTGTCTGCTAGTCATATCCTTCTTTACCGTAAAGTCCTTTTTGTGTCCTGGTTCCTTTTTTGTTTCTACAATTTAAATCCTTTAAGCTCACAAAGTAAATTAGGGCTGCTTGTTTCTGTTTTGTACTACATCCTTCATATTGCAGGATAGAACTCTCTTTATTGGCCCATCATTTCTTTAACTTTGGCTATTGCCTGCTTCACCATTTCCGTTATTTTTCCCATATCAATTTCCGCTGCACTAGGATTTCGAGCGGCCAGAAATTGACTACCACTTAATCCACGATTCAAATTCTGTGTCATCGCTAAAGTCATCAATCCCAACAGGACCAGGCACACAATCCACGGACGCATTGTTAGTTTTAACTGTAATAAAGATAATTCAATTGGACTAGATTCCTTTGCATGTATGCAGATACATTAATTGGAAACGTTTAGAAAATTATGTTATTCATTAAAGGCTTGCAGTTGGAAAATTATTTGTTGTTTTCATTTTCAATCACCTATGATTTAACGATGCCATGCATTGTGCATTTAAACAAGATGAACTCAGTGAAAGACAATTGAATAGGAAAAGAAGCAGAAAACAAATAAGATGGAGGCATTGGGCCTTCCCTTTGTGTGGGAAACAAGAAAGATCTGGCATATATCTTCCTTATGAACAGGTAAAATTGATTGCTTTAGTTTTAAGATGACAATATCAAGAATTTAAATGTATTTTGCATGCTAAGAAACTAAGCCTCATTTTAATGCAGCATTTATAAAGGTAACTTTAATCTAATAAAGGTTTATATTTCGACGTTTTGACATACAGATAAACCATCTGCACTGTTATTTTCATTTTAAAATGCCTACTATAGGGTCCTACCATTGTAACCACAAGATGTTTTTCCTACTGAATTATGTGTATTCAATTCAAATTCTTCCTAATTTAGTATCGCAGACAGCAAACCCATAAAGCATGAAATTTACACAATCTCTTATAGAAGAGCAAAGAACAAGTGTATAAGTATGTAATTTAGCTTATTTTAACTTTTTTACGGACTTTATTACAATAGGATTTCTTTGCCTATGTCACGTTTGTATTAAAATGAACCTCTAATTTGATAGCTTCCTTTGCATACAGAATAACAAATCGAATGTATCAAAATATATACCCTGTATGCAGTGAATTGCTTCAAATATAAGTGTGTCTTCTGTGTTCTTTGAAAATTAAATATTTAAAAATTATCCAACAGTTAAAACGTCCTGGTTTAGATCAAATATCATCAAATATCCGAATGACAAAATTTGACAAACAGAATCTAAGAACAGGTGCACTTACCTTGGTATCTACAGCAAGGAACCTCTATCTGTTAAGACAGGTCGTAGGGTGGTTTCAGAACAACTGCGTTGTGACAAATGTCCTGTCAAGTCAACCTGCACATCTTTTATAGATCCACACCTGGGACATGTAATCATTCGAAACATTTAGACAGCCCATATATATCTAATGTGGTCTGCCATTGGAAACAATGATGAGGGTGTGCATGTATTTCAGGTTATTGTTCATACAAACTTTCAGAAGCAATATATTCATGAATACCTGTACTTAGATTATACATTATGCATGGAATGCATGTCATATTTTCTGTAAGTACATCCATACAAATACCCATGTGGTGCCAGTATTGGTTTCTAGCATGCGGAAATGAGAGAAATGATTTTTTGTGTCTGTGTTGGGAGGACGAATGAGAGCACCCAAGACATACACTAGACCCATGCCAAAATCAATTGCCAGGATGGCAGAGTTCACGACGAAGCTCATTTTCATTGACATGCTTGTTACATTTAGAGCGGCTAATTTTGCCCAATCCTATTTCCATATCTGTGAATAACTAACACTGTTATTCTTAAACAACCATCAAACATCAGCAGCGTCAGTAAATGACGTCAATTTACCTCGCCAAAATTTTGATTCGCGCAATGGCCTTATTTCTTCGTGATAATTTCAAGCCAAGTCCAATTTCTTAGGACCTTGGACAGCAACAACTACCGTTCGCAAGAGATTAAACTTTGGACATATTTGCTCTTGCAGACTCTTGAAATATAACAGACAGTAACAGAAAAAAATATTGAGGGTATAGTTAACCTAAGTAATTCAACTATAAGTTTTCATTATGGTAATTGAGAATAGAGTATATTTATACTTGGAACAGGGAAATAAATAATTATTTTCCTGTGAATAAGCGTCTATTCCTGCAGCCTTCCCACTGCCAACAGTGACGGAGGAGAGATGCAGGAATGGATCAAGTGCATGCTTTATGTATGTGACCCATTACTCTTAGATGGAAAAAAGTAATGACATAATAAGTGTCATCAAGTAATTCATATTTTATTCTCAACAAGTAAAAAAGTATACACAGCACAGTATTTGGTTGCTGGTATACTATTCATTATGTCTGTCCTGTCTATATTACACCATTGTACCCTCTAATTGTTGTTTTGTGTGTGTGTGTGCGTGTGTGTGTGTGTTTTGAAAGGGGGGAGTGGAAGAATTCAGGAATCTGTTGAACAATAAAGCATTCTTTCCAACGACCATGTGCTCTTATGTTTTAATTGCTTTGAAAATTATTACATGTGACGGTCCATTATCAAATAGATTGGCTTCAGGGAAAATAACACTGATAACCTTCCCATAACAAACACTCTACATTGGTGATTGCCATTCGAGTTTGTTTTAATTCCTGCTTAATATGTCCTACATTTAAAAAAAAATCTGGTAGCTCGTGGGTTGTGTCTCTTAAGAACTATCCTTTGTTCAAATTAACTGCAAAAAGTTCGATTTATTGCCACTTCAGTTTTTCCTTGAGGTAGGTTGTATTACCTGTATCATTAGGCAAAGTCATAAGGCAAGGTTGGCATTGCTCCTTTAACGTATTTGTCGATATTCAAACTTCTCGGAACAAAGCAATCAGAATATTGAATTTACCTGTTAATACACTCACTAAAATTTTGGTACATTAAATCAGTACTGTTCATCTAGGGAATAAATGCACTTTAGATTTCCCAAAATGTTCAACGATATGATAATCAGCAAACATGAAATCGTGACATTCATATCCAACAGAGCTTTGCAGAATGTAGACTGAAAATTAGGTACAAATTTTGTTTCCATAATGAGAATGTATGTTGTCTTATACAAGTACGTAACTGTTGAGTGTTCGCATTGAAAGCAAATATATATTAAAGGAGGTTGCATACTTGTAATTGTCAGGAGCACCATTTGCATCATTAATCATAAACCTGAATATACACATTATAAATGAAAATAGAGACAAAGCAACAGGTTCATTGCATTGGAACCTAAATGCTCTTATGTTTGCACACACAAAAAAGAGACATAAGCAGTCCCTCACACAACATGCTCATATTTTTGTAAGCTTCCATTGTCTATATTCAGTTTGCCCTCAGGTAAGGCATCAATATATCACAACATCGTAAGATTCCACCTGTTTGCCCAAGACGATTGGTATTCATGTTGCCGAGGCCTATCACTTTCATGAGGATTATTACAAATGCTGATAAATTAAGCAATTGAAGCATAAGGGCACATGGTCTTTGAAAACTTGCATTTAATGTTTTGCAGTTTCCTCTATTGTTTTGCAGTGGTACATCTAATTTAAAAAAGAGGGAGGGGGGATTACGTGTGAGAGGCAATAATGTAGACAGAACAGTTACAAAAATGCTATACCAGCAATACAATAGTGTGTCATGTAAATTTTGTCACTTGGTAAGCACCAAGTAAAGATTGCTTGATGACACTCCTAAAGATGTCTATCTTTTTCTAGCCAGGAATAAAACGTCTTTTAGATAAAGGCTGCACTTTATACTTTCCTGAATCTCTCTTCCATCGCTGTGTGGTAGAGACGGCTGCAGGTAAAGATCCCAATCGACAGTTAGAGAATCATTAATTTCCACTTTCAAGTTTTAGTGTGTACCTTGGTATATAGTGCAACAATCTGTAATATGTACGAAAGAGATAGGTCTGTGTGTGGTCACAGAACAACTGCTTATAACAATTGGACTGTCAGGTCATCCTATGCCACTTTTGAACCTATATGAATAAGTGCAACAAAATACCAATCATGCAGAACGACTTGGTAAATCCAAGGATAGGAAGGCACACCGAACTTACTATTTCAGTATAAGCAAAGAAACGTTTGATTGAATGTGCGTTAAGGTTTCAATTGCAAGCTTCTAAGAATAACAGCGATACTACTAATCTATGATGAACAATTATGTTACACATGATGCCCCCCCCCCGCCCTGTAGCCAATAAAGTGCACTTTACATTATGGTTAATCTGTTATCATATGCGGTGATTTATATCTGTAAACAAGATTGAGCATTAGATAACAATACATAATTCCCCACCAAATAACAAGGTTAACCTTATAGGTGTAAAATTTATGTCCGATAACTACTGACAAAAACGTAGGTGTGATGGAAAAAGTTTATAGTCCACATAATTTAAATCTTTTTGCAGGGATGAAGGTCAAGGTCAAAGTAATGGTGACCCAATATTGGTGCATGCCAGACCCCCCCCAACATTAAATATCTACCCACCAAATTTGATAGCTTTACATGTGATGGTACATGATATATGGCCTGGACAAGCTGAACCTTTAAATGGGTTAAACGGTAAGGTAAAATTGAAGAATGACCCCTCTGGATATGTGACATATTTCCATCTTATGAAATAGATGTTATGGTCTTTGAAATATAGCTCCAAAAACTAACCTTTATGGGGGTCAAAGGTCAAGGTCTAGGTCACAGTAACCAAATTCTGGTGTGCAACACACCCCTATCCTCTAAAGTGTCCACATATCACATTTTGCAGCTGTAAGTGTGATGGACTGCAAAACATGGCTTGCTCAAGCTAATATTTTAATGGCATCGAAGATCAAGGTCAAAGGTCACAATGACCCACTTTGGGTACACAACACACCCATATCCTATGAAGTGTCCATATATCGGATTTGATAGCTGAAGGTGCTATAGGTATAGGAAATATAGCCCGAACAAGCTAAACCTTTATGGGAAGGGATCAAAGGTCAAAGTCACAGTGACTCAAATTATGGTATGGAATACACCCCTAACCCACAAAAACATTCACCAACCACATGTGGTTGCCTTAAGGGGGATGGGATACGAAATATAGCCCTAACAAGCTTACCCTTTTAGGGGTCAAAGATAAAGATCAAGGTCAGAGTGACCCAGTTTGAAAGCGCGATACACCAAAACCTCATAAAAAATTACCAGCCAAACTTGGTAATTATACGTGTCATGTTATAAGAAAATATTGCCAGTAAGAGTTAAATTTTGAGGATACGAAAAATTGAGGTCAAATGTCACAGTGACCTAATTTTGGTGCAGGTCATACCCTTATCTGTGAAGTGCCCATGCACAAAAGTGGCACTTATAGGTGTTATGGTACAGAGAATATATCCCAGAAGACACACGTTTAAGGGGTCACAGAACAAGGTGAAAGATCAAAGAGACCCAATTGTGGTGCACGATGCAACCCTATATTATGGAGCGTCCACACACCAAATTTGGTGTCTGTAGGTGTTATGGTCATGGAAATATATCCCGGACAAGCTAAATCTTTATAAGGGGGCAAATGTCATGGTCACAGTGACCCACTGGCATTGGTACACCTGCCTCTGGCAAGGAAAATGCAATTTATTCTGGCATATTGGGACAAAAGTAGATGAACCGTAAAAAAACGGGATATTTATATGTAATGAGGCTGCATGTGGACCATGCTATGAGATTTTTTTAAACAACCATCAATAGCTCGTTATTTGTAAATTTCTATAATGTGTCTTGCTGCAAAAAGAGTAAAGAACAAATAGAGCTTATGTAAATCACTCCCGATACACACAACAACAACATGTTACATTACAAGTGGTTACTGAATAGTATACGAAAATAGTTTAATTAATAGGGTAGGTGTGTCGCAAACCCAAAGTGGGTCACTGTGACCATGACATTTGACCCCTAATAAAGATTTAGCATGTCGAGGATATATTCCCCAAACCATAACACCTACAGACACCAAATTTTGTGTGTGGTCACTCCATAATATAGGGTTGCATCGTGCCCCAAAATTGGGTCACTTTGATCATTGACCTTGTTCTTAAAAATTGTGCTTATCCAGGCCATATTTCGTATATCATCACACCTACGATATTAAATTTGATATGTGGACACTTCATAGAAGAGTGGTGTGTTGCATACCAAAATTGGGCCACTGTTATCTAAACCTTTGACCCTAATAAAAAATGTCTTCCGGGATATTTTCCCTGTACCATAACACCTATAGGGGTATGACCTGCACCAAAGTTAGGTCACTGTGACATTCGACCTTAATCTTTCGTATCCTCAAAATTTACCTTTTACTGGCAATCTTTCATATAACATGACATGTAAAATTACCAAGTTTGGTTGGTAATTTTTTATCAGGTTGTGAAGTATCGAGCTTTCAAACTGGGTCACTCTGACCTTGACCTTTTCCTTTGACCCCTAAAAAGTAAGCTTGTTAGGGCTTTATTTCATATTCCACCCCCCTTAAAGCTACCACATGTGGTTGGTGATTATTTTATGGGGTAGGGGTGTATTCCATACCATACTTTGAGTCATTGTGACTTTGACCTTTGATCCCTTCTCATAAAGAGAATCATGATATCGCCCTGTCACAATAGGTAACATATGATTTATACACCTAAACTTCGTAAAATTGATTCTAACTTGATATTCCATTTGAATTAAGCATTTCTCGAAAACAAAATTTGGTTAAGATATTATCTAATTATAACAAGTAGTGCTGTTATTAATATATTGACCCCACTGTTGTTTACCATTGTCGTCTGGTCTCAATGAGACTCCTCCAGAGAACCAATTTTTATTAATATTGTTTTGGTAATACCAGCAATGGCATATGCCACAGGAGTTAGGACTAGTTTTACCATTATCAATCAAGATACGTGAAAAAAGTTCCCTTTTCCTGCACGGCCCTCCATAGTCAATCCACTGTAAAGGCTTACTGAGATCGTTTACCAGTAACTCACGTGCACCAGTAATTAAGTAGTCAATTTGTAATAATAATGTTAAAGTTGTAATGGCCAAGTTCACCTAATACCAGACATGTTGGAGTTTTCATGTTAACACACAGTAGCTGCTTCAGAATGTTTTAAGTTAAATGTTTCCATGGTTTTCATATTCTCATACCCCCATACCTCGCACCCATACAATTATATGGGTACAATTGGTGTGTCATATAATTCAAGCTTTAAGTCAATGAGTAATTCCACACTAACTGTCATTTGTAATATTCCATGTCGGCCCCTCCTAGCTTGACGTATCTGTTTCTCTTATACCAAATTAACTGACCATTATAGTTAAAGGTACATAATAAGTAAGTGTAGTTGTTGTCTATATTCAGTATGGTCCCCTTATATTTAAAACAGGTTTATTGCGTACTAAGCCTTTGCACTATATAACAATCTTAGTCTTCTTTGCATCAACAGCTAATCCCCATATGTGACGGTAGTCGCTGAGAGCATCAAGGGCATTTTGGAACTCTTGTGGACTATCTGCCGTAAGTATAGTATCATCTGCATACAAAAGAATGTTAAGTCTCAGATACATTGAAGTATCTTCATCAGACAGGTAACTATTAACATTGATGTTAACGTCATTGATCTGATCGGTTTTTTTTTTTGTTTTTTGGGGGGGGGTTGGGTTTTTTTTTTTGGTTTTTGTTTTGTTTTGTTTTGTTTTGGTTTTTTCTTGCTCTGCAAGAGCCAGATTAACAGGCGCCAACATTATCACAATTTGTCTCCTAAATCTTCAGGATCCTTAGTATTCACAGCAACTATATGTACATAAAAATCATGAGCTTTTTGTCAATCCAAAGAGACTTATATGGCAATGGTTAATGTGAACAGCTACATCACATACATTTGGGCCGATAATGTCAATATATCGACCTGCAGGGGTGTAATGTCATGGCTTATACTACGATCCCTGCCTTGGTGGACAGACAGACACCTAGGTTGACTAAGTGCATCATTTATTTGCTTTGATTATAAATCCAATGCATAAACTCCCCTAGGCATGCCTCATGATGTAAAATGTTACACGTGATTTTCAGCATGTACTAGAGAGTCATACACTGAAACGTGGACACGTAGCCTATTTACAAGAAATTCCATATTCCCCAACAATTCCTCGACGAGTGTGCAAAACGTGGCACCCCATTGTTAATTAATCTCCAGAAACTTTGTTTAGCAATACCTACCAAGGTGATATGGAGCTAGTAACTATCAACAACTCTACATGGTTATCGACAGTCAAAGAATATTTGGACACAATTGGGTGTGGTGACATTTTAAAAACATTGTGGCCCAGATTTTGTTGACTTTCCTTGCGGTGTCTGTTAGAAACTATTCAAAGAGAAGTTTACTGAGCAATGGAAATATGAGATTGAAATTAGCCTGTTATCAGACAAGAAATTAAGAACAAACGCTTAATTTGGATGCAATTTTGAAATTGAAAAAAAATCTTCATGTTATGAAAAATGTGCTGCAAGAAGAAGTTTAATTTGACTAAGAATTGGCGCTCAAAGCTCTCCTATTGAAACTGGCAAACACAAAGGTAGAAACAAAATTATTCTACAGCAGCAAATTTGCAATGTATGTCCAGATATTAGTGACTAATTTCATTACATAATGACATGTTTAGAGTTCTCTCATCTGCGTCTAAAATGTTAAATTCTGTTGTTGTAGTATTTGTTAATTTTCATCATATGAATGAGTAAGAAATTTTTTTTTTCATTTTGGAGATCTTCTAAACTACCATCAATATCTCGTTATTTGTAAAGTTTTATAATGTGTCTTGTTGCATAGGTTTAACAAGGTTTTATCTTGGGGCATGCTTAGTGCAGTTTATGTATTTGAATTCAAAATAATGATAAATTTTTAGCCTCAGGCATCTGCTAAGCAAAGCAAGGATTGTGATTTAATGCATGACATCCGATGTCCCTGGGTCCATAAAGTGACATGATTAGAATGCGTTGTAACTGTACGTCTTAGCCATTGTTTTTTGAGTTAGTTTGGACGGAGAGAAGTGTATAGAAATTGCATGTTCATGCTGTTTCCCTGAATACAAAGTATCATCAATATATAGACTGAGAGGTAAAAATTTTGGCATTGGTACATCTTCCTCTGGCAAAGAAAATGGAATTTATTCTGGCATATCGGGACAAAAGTAGATGAACAGTAAAAACAGGATATTTATATGTGTTTGTTGCATTAGAAAAAAGAGTAAAGAACACATAGTGCTTATGTAAATCCCTCCCAATACACACAACAACAACATGTTACATTACAAGTGGTTACCGAATAGTGTACAACATAGTTTAATTAATAGGGTAGGTGTGTCACAAACCCAAAATGGGTCACTGTGACCATGACATTTGCCCCCTTATAAAGATTTAGCTTGTCCGGGATATATTTCCATGACCATAACACCTACAGACACCAAATTTGGTGTGTGTGGACGCTCCATAATATAGGGTTGCATCGTGCACCACAATTGGGTCACTTTGATCTTTCACCTTGTTCTATGACCCCTTAAACATGTGCTTGTCCAGGCCATATTTCGTATATCATCACACCTACCCCACGATATTCAATTTGATATGTGGACACTTCAAAGAAGAGTGGTGTGTTGCATACCAAAATTGGGTCATTGTTATCTAAACCCTTACCTTTGACCCGAATAAAATGTCTTCTGGGATATATTCTCTGTACCATAACACCTATAAGTGCCACTTTTGTGCATGGACACTTCACAGTTAGGGGTATGACCTGCACCAAAATTAGGTCACTGTGACATTTGACCTCAATTTTTCGTATCCTCAAAATTTAACTCTTACTGGCAATATTTCTTATAACATGACACGTATAATTACCAAGTTTGGCTGGTAATTTTTTATGAGGTTTTGGTGTATCGCGCTTTCAAACTGGGTCACTCTGACCTTGATCTTTATCTTTGACCCCTAAAAAAGTAAGCTTGTTAGGGCTATATTTCGTATCCCATCCCCCTTAAAGCAACCACATGTGGTTGGTGAATGTTTTTGTGGGTTAGGGGTGTATTCCATACCATAATTTGAGTCACTGTGACTTTGACCTTTGATCCCTTCCCATAAAGGTTTAGCTTGTTCGGGCTATATTTCCTATACCTATAGCACCTTCAGCTATCAAATCCGATATATGGACACTTCATAGGATATGGGTGTGTTGTGTACCCAAAGTGGGTCATTGTGACCTTTGACCTTGATCTTCGATGCCATTAAAATATTAGCTTGAGCAAGCCATGTTTTGCAGTCCATCACACTTACAGCTGCAAAATGTGATATGTGGACACTTTAGAGGATAGGGGTGTGTTGCACACCAGAATTTGGTTACTGTGACCTAGACCTTGACCTTTGACCCCCATAAAGGTTAGTTTTTGGAGCTATATTTCAAAGACCATAACATCTATTTCATAAGATGGAAATATGTCACATATCCAGAGGGGTCATTCTTCAATTTTACCTTACCGTTTAACCCATTTAAAGGTTCAGCTTGTCCAGGCCATATATCATGTACCATCACATGTAAAGCTATCAAATTTGGTGGGTAGATATTTAATGTTGGGGGGGGGGGGGGTCTGGCATGCACCAATATTGGGTCACCATTACTTTGACCTTGACCTTCATCCCTGCAAAAAGATTTAAATTATGTGGACTATAAACTTTTTCCATAACACCTACGTTTTTGTCAGTAGTTATCGGACATAAATTTTACACTTATAAGGTTAACCTTGTTATTTGGTGGGGAATTATGTATTGTTATCTAATGCTCAATCTTATTTACAGATATAAATCACCGCATATGATAACATATGAACCATAATGTAAAGTGCACTTTATTGGCTACAGGGCGGGGGGGGGGGGTCATCATGTGTAACATAATTGTTCACCATAGAATATTATTATTATTATATTTATTATTATTATTATTAGTAGTAGTAGTAGTAGTACTAGTAGTAGTAGTGGTAGTAGTAGTAGTAGTAGTAGTAGTAGTAGTAGTAGTAGTAGTAGTACTAGTAGTAGTAGTTGTAGTATCGTTGTTATTCTTAGAAGCTTACAATTGAAACCTTAACGCACATTCAATCAAACGTTTCTTTGCTTATACTGAAATAGTAAGTTCGGTGTGCCTTCCCATCCTTGGATTTACCAAGTCGTTCTGCATGATTGGTATTTTGTTGCACTTATTCATATAGGTTCAAAAGTGGCATAGGATGACCTGACAGTCCAATTGTTATAAGCAGTTGTTCTGTGACCACACACAGACCTATCTCTTTCGTAAATATTACAGATTGTTGCACTATATACCAAAGTAAACACTAAAACTTGAAAGTGGAAATTAATGATTCTCTAACTGTCGATTGGGATCTTTACCTGCAGCCGTCTCTACCACACAGCGATGGAAGGGAGATTCAGGAAAGTATAAAGTGCAGCCTTTATCTAAAAGACGTATTATTCCCGGCTAGAAAAAGATAGACATCTTTAGGAGTGTCGTCAAGCAACCTTTACTTGGTGCTTACCGAGTGACAAAATTTATATGACACACTATTGTATTGCTGGTATAGCATTTTTGTAACTGTTCTGTCTACATTATTGCCTCTCATACGTAATCCCCCTCCCTCTTTTTTAAATTAGATGTACCACTGCAAAACAATAGAGGAAACTGCAAAACATTAAATGCAAGTTTTCAAAGACCATGTGCCCTTATGCTTCAATTGCTTAATTTATCAGCATTTGTAATAATCCTCATGAAAGAGATAGGCCTCGGCAACATAAATACCAATCGTCTTGGGCAAACAGGTGGAATCTTACGATGTTGTGATGTATTTATGCCTTACCTGAGGGCAGACTGAATATAGACAATGGAAGCTTACGAAAATATGAGCATGTGGTGTGAGGGAATGCTTATGTCTCTTTTTTGTGTGTGCAAACATAAGAGCATTTAGGTCCCAATGCAATGAACCTGTTGCTTTGTCTCTATTTTCATTTATAATGTGTATATTCAGGTTTATGATTAATGATATAAATGGTGCTCCTGACAATTAGAAGTATGTAACCTCCTTTAATGTATATTTGCTTTCAATGCGAACACTAAACAATTACGTACTTGTATAAGACAACATACATTCTCATTATGGAAACAAAATTTGTACCTAATTTTCAGTCTACATTCTGCAAAGCTCTGTTGGATATGAATGTCATGATTTCATGTTTGCTGATTATCATATCATTGAACATCTTGGGAAATCTAAAGTGCATTTATTCCCTAGATGAACAGTATTGATTTAATGTACCAAAATTTTAGTGAGTGTATTAACAGGTAAATTCAATATTCTGATTGCTTTGTTCCGAGAAGTTTGAATATCGACAAATACGTTAAAGGAGCAGTGCCAACCTTGCCTTATGACTTTGCCTAATGATACAGGTAATACAACATACCTCAAGGAAAAACTGAAGTGGCAATAAATCGAACTTTTTGCGTCAATTTGAACAAAGGATGGGTCTTAAGAGACACAACCCACGAGCTACTACATTTTTTTTTAAATGTAGGACATATTAAGAAGGGATTAAAACAAACTCGAATGGCAATCACCGATGTATATATTTCCCTGAAGCCAATCTATTTGATAATGGACCATCACATGTAATAATGTTCAAAGCAATTAAAACATAAGAGCACATGGTATTTGGAAAGAATACTGTATTGTTCAACAGATTCCTGAATTCTTCCACTCCCCCCTTTCAAAACACACACACACACACACACACACACACACACACACACACACACACACAAACACACACACACACACACAAAACAACAATTAGAGGGTACAATGGTGTAATATAGACAGGACAGACATAATGAATAGTATACCAGCAAACAAATACTGTGCTGTGTATACTTTTTTACTTGTTGAGAATAAAATATGAATACTTGATGACACGTATTATGTCATTACTTTTTTCCATCTAAGAGTAATGGGTCACATATATAAAGCATGCACTTGATCCATTCCTGCATCTCTGCTCCATCACTGTTGGCAGTGGGAGGGCTGCAGGTATAGACGCTAATTCACAGGAAATTCATTATTCATTTCCCTGTTCCACGTATAAATATACTCTCTTCTCAATTACCATAATGAAAACTTATAGTTGAATTACCTAGGTAAGCTATACCCTCAACATTTTTTTCTTTTATTGTCCGTTATATTTCAAGACTCTGCAAGAGCAAATATGTCCAAAGTTTAATCTCTTGCGAACGGTAGTTGTTGCTGTCCAAGGTCCTAAGAAATTGGACTTGGCTTGAAATTATCACGAAGAAATAAGGCCATTTCGCGAATCAAAATTTTGGGGAGTTAAATTGACGTCATTTACTGACGCTGCTGATGTTTGATGGTTGTTTAAGAATAACAGTGTTAGTTATTCACAGATATGGAAATAGGATTGGGCAAAATTAGCCGCTCTAAATGTAACAAGCATGTCAATGAAAATGAGCTTCGTCGTGAACTCTGCCATCCTGGCAATTGATTTTGGCATGGGTCTAGTGTATGTCTTGGGTGCTCTCATACGTCCTCCCAACACAGACACAAAAAATCATTTCTCTCATTTCTGCATGCTAGAAACCAATATTGGCACCACATGGGTATTTGTATTGAGGTACTCTCTGAAAATATGACATGCATTCCATCATTATGTATAATCTAAATACAAGTATTCATGAATATATTGCTTCTGAAAGTTTGTATGAACAATAACCTGAAATACCTACACACCCTCATCATTGTTTCCAATGGCAGACCACATGAGATATATATGAGCTGTCTAAATGTTTGGAATGATTACACGTCCCAGGTGTGGATCTATAAAAGATGTGCAGGTTGACTTGACAGGACAATTGTCACAACGCAGTTGTTCTGAAACCACCCTACGACCTGTCTTAACAGATAGAGGTTCCTTGCTGTAGATACCAAGGTAAGTGCACCTGTTCTTAGATTCTGTTTGTCAAATTTTGTCATTCGGATATTTGATGATATTTGATCTAAACCAGGACGTTTTAACTGTTGGATAATTTTTAAATATTTAATTTTCAAAGAACACAGAAGATACAGTTATATTTGAAGCAATTCACTGCATACAGGGTATATATTTTGATACATTCGATTTGTTATTCTGTATGCAAAGGAAGCTATCAAATTAGAGGTTCATTTTAATACAAACGTGACATAGGCAAAGAAATCCTATTGTAATAAAGTCCGTAAAAAGTTAAAATAAGCTAAATTACATACTTATACACTTGTTCTTTGCTCTTCTATAAGAGATTGTGCAAATTTCATGCTTTATGGGTTTGCTGTCTGCGTTACTAGGTTAGCAAGATTTTTGAATTGAATAGACATAATTCAGTAGGAAAAACATCTTGTGGTTACAATGGTAGGACCCTATAGTAGGCATTTTAAAATGAAAATAACAGTGCAGATGGTTTATCTGTATGTCAAAACTTTGAAATATAAACCTTTATTAGATTAAAGTTACCTTTATAAATGCTGCATTAAAATGAGGCTTAGTTTCTTAACATGCAAAATACATTTAAATTCTTGATATTGTCATCTTAAAACTAAAGCAATCAATTTTACCTGTTCATAAGGAAGATATATGCCAGATCTTTTTTGTTTCCCACACAGAGGGAAGGCCCAATGCCTCCCTCTTATTTGTTTCTGCTTCTTTTTCTATTCAATTGTCTTTCACTGAGTTCATCTTGTTTAAAAGCACAATGCATGGCATCGTTAAATCATAAGTAATTGAAAATGAACACAACAAATAATTTTCCAACTGCAAGCCTTTAATGAATAACATAATTTTCTAAACGTTTCCAATTAATGTATCTGCATACATGCAATGGAATCTAGTCCAATTGAATTATCTTTATTACAGTTAAAACTAACAATGCGTCCGTGGATTGTGTGCCTGGTCCTGTTGGGATTGATGACTTTAGCGATGACACAGAATTTGAATCGTGGATTAAGTGGTAGTCGATTTCTGGCCGCTCGAAATCCTAGTGCAGCGGAAATTGATATGGGAAAAATAACGGAAATGGTGAAGCAGGCAATAGCCAAAGTTAAAGAAATGATGGGCCAATAAAGGGAGTTCTATCCTGCAATATGTAGGATGTAGTACAAAACAGAAACAAGCAGCCCTAATTTACTTTGTGAGCTTAAAGGATTTAAATTGTAGGAACAAAAAAAATGAACAAGGACACAAAAAGGACTTTACGGGAAAGAAGGATATGATTAGCAGACAAGAGTGCCGATGCTGTCAGAAATTACATTATTGCTGAGGAGATATGATCCAAAGTCATTTGTTTTTATTTGATTTTTGCAAAATTTAAAGTAGCTTTCTTATTTCCGTCTTGATTTTGAGTCAATGAAATTTAGGGCATGTATGTGGTATGACGAAAATAAATTCTCAATCCTCAAAATGTATGTCATGAGTTGCTATGTGTGTTGGTGCTCTCACTCTTGATTCATGGTATAAACGGTAATAATACGCATCTTAGATGTTAATATAATTACAGTATCAAAAGAATTTTAATACAGTGTGAAGAATTGATATTCTCGTGAAGTATCAGAATCTGACTGCCAGCAACAGTGATCGTTATCATGATAAGGACGTGTTGAAGGGAAAATGTATCAATGATAATACCAAAACATGTAGTAAAACAGAAAACTCGTTTGGAGCAGAAGATAGTCCCTCCTAATATGGAGATTCATTTGTATTGTAAGAATATCATTATGAGGATTTTCACTGATAACTCTTTTCACCCAGCTTATACCTTGCAGGGTGACGCATTGATTGTTTTTCCCTTTATTTTATTTTTACTTTTCTTTTTTCTTTTAACACAGTTCCACTGATGCATCTGGGTAATTTTCCAAGGATGACAGTTCTCTCAAAAAGCATAATGCCCATTCAAAGTATAAGCAACGGTATAGGATTTTAAACTTTGTTCTTTATCTTTATGAGCAAAGTAGAATAACCTACATTTGAGTTTTATTTCGGGTAAAAAGTTTAGAAGAGCATTTCCCTCGTTATTTTCTCCACACAGATATTTATATACAGTACATGGTCTCTGCAGATTATTGTCCGTGGTCAAAGTTTACATACGGTTTATAAATAAAATTCAATATGTGTTCCCTTTCAGCAGGTGAAACTAATTCTAATGTCTATGTTGCAGGGCAGGTGCAGCATGTGCAATGTGGGATACCTGCTTTGATGTGCTCTCATAGAGACACACAGACAGACAAACAGACAAACAGAGATAGAAATAGATAGACAGAATGCATTTTTATATTATTCTTTAAAATGTATTTATATATACATGCACACCCACCCACAACCATCCACACACACACACATACATATATGTATATATATATATATATATGTATATATATATATATGTTTTGTCAAATTTGACCCTCATGCCTGGTTTCGTGGTGGAGGGTCATATATATATATATATATATACATATATATATATATATATATATATATATATATATAAACTACTCAAAACTTATAAATCTCCACTCTTTTAACTGAAAATAAAGCACCCACTTTAAATAAAATGTTTAAAAAGACAATGTATTTTTAAAGTACCCTAGCACATAACCATAAGTATTCACTTGATTTCAGATTCATGCTTGGCTACACATGCACTTATTCTAAAACAAAGCTGAAAAATGACTTTGCAAAGAAGTGTTTTTAAGTGTATTACGTGTGTTATTTCCCTGTCCCCATTTAAGCTCTTCCTAACATTGTATTTTTCACTTTACAATGACACGAGTGGATGATTTGGACAAGAACAGGGACAGTTAAGAGTATAAATTGTGGCAGAGCTTGAGATCAGTTATGGGTTCTCCATCAGCTTGCAAACCTGCTGGACGAAACATGCCAATACTCTCAACTGTAGACCGGGCTAGAGCTGTTGGCCGAATTGAGGCTGGAGAAAGCTCGTTCTGTGGCAAGGGCCCTTGGTGTAAACCATCGCACCATAAATGACCTGTGGCAGAAATTCCAACCCACTAATGATATAGCCAACTTGCAAAGGCAGGCAAGATCAAAAGTGAATACCAGGCGCCAAGACCAGTTTATCGTCACAACAGCTGTTAGGTCTCGAACAACTAGGAGCACTGATATTCCAGACATGCTCCATGCTGCTTATCCACATCAAAGAAGAATATCTGATCAAACCATAAGTAATAGGCAACATCGCCAAGGTCTCAGATCCAGATGCATGGTCCAGAAGCAGAGCCTCTTGCCTGAACACTGGGAAGCCAGGATGGATTGGTCAAGAAGTCACCTTCGCAAATCCAGAGCAGAGTGGGCTTATGTCTTGTTTACAGACGAATGTCGCTTCTGTGTCCACAATAAAGACTGGCGAGTGAGGGCTTGGAGAAGAACAGGAGAAAGACACGCTGAATGCTGCGTCAAGCCCACTGTCCCATTCGGAGGAGGCAGCATCATGGTGTGGGGAGGCATATCAGCAGACCGAAAGACAGAGCTCGTGTTCATTGATGGAACCCTGAATTCCAGGAGGTACATTACTGACATCCTACAACCTCACGTTATCCAGTATGCTGGTGCCATCGGGGACGAGTTCGTGCTAATGCAAGACAACGCCAGACCACATGTGTCCCGTGATGTCCAGGGCTTCCTTGCTAATGATGGTGTTGAGGGGATGGAGGTGCTAGCCTGTTGCCCGGATCTGAATCCGACAGAGCATGTCTGAAGTCAGCTGAAGCAGAAGGTATACCCTCGGATGAACACTGCTTCAACTATTGATGATCTGCGCCATTTAGTTCAGCAGGAATGGCACAATTTGCCTAAGGCTTACCTTTGTAAGCTTGTATACAGCATGAGGAGAAGGTGCCAGCAGTGCCATAGCAACCGAGGTGGTTACACAGAATATTGACTTTACCATGGTTCAACAAGCATACTGTGATGCGTTGATGATAAAATCATTGAGACAAGCCTTCTGTGATAAACAAAAATCTTGATTACCCACTTCAGGTTTCATTGAATCTAATGTTGCGAACTTCAAATTTTGACTTTCACTTAAAACCAGTCATGTGCAGTGAAGCATGGACTCCTTAAGATGGTCATTTTTCTATTAACGCTGTACCAAGAGTATGAAGATAAAATATATGATACTGAAATTCCAAAATATTTGTTCATTATTTAATTATATACAAGTAAATAACTGGAGAGTTATAAGTTTTGAATAGTTTATATATATATACATATATATATATATATATAAATATATATACATATATATATATATATATGTATATATATATATATATATATATATATATAT
This sequence comes from Hermodice carunculata, assembly GCA_964020975.1. Taxonomy (NCBI): domain Eukaryota; kingdom Metazoa; phylum Annelida; class Polychaeta; order Eunicida; family Amphinomidae; genus Hermodice; species Hermodice carunculata. Next base: position 1,411,501 of record CAXHWN010000555.1, read on the forward strand.
ATATATATATATATATATATATATATATATATTAAAGCAGAGCAGTTACATTCTGCACAATGTCAGTAGCACCATTTAAAAGGCTTAATTATAAATCTGAATATAGGGAATGAAAAAGAAAATATAGATAAAACAATGGGTGCACTGTATTGGGACATAAATGCCATAAATGCAATATGGACAATAGTGCTTCCATATGTGTATGGGCTAGACCGTGACAGATAAGCTCAAGTAGAATAATAAGTTTGGACTGTGTGATAGGTTAATGACTACTAGAAAATGGTTCTGGACAAACGGACAGAAAAACAATAACGTTTAGGCAACAAGTGGGGGCATACGTATTTCGTCACATAGCATGCTGACATTTCCTTAGCCTCCCATTCTCTATCTTGAGCTTGCCCTCAGGCAAGACATAAAGATAACTCGAAATCACAAAATACTTCCAACTGTTCCCCCAAGTCTGTTGGTATTCATGTTGCCGAAGCCTATCTATTTTGTAATGGGCTATTTCAAATATTGATATCAAAAGCCATTGAAACTAAAAAGCACATGGTTGTTCAACATTAATGGTCTCCTGTTTTCTATATTGGGTTGCAATGGCACATCTAAAGAAAAAAGTATATCCATGATAGACTATGATGTAGACAGAACAGATAAACTAAAAGGTACACCAGCAATCCAATAATATGTCATGTAAAAACAAAAACAAAAACAAAAAGTAGATCAAAACAATCCACGGAAACCAGCCCCCCCCCCCAAAAAAAGGACTAAATAACAAAACACACACTTACACACACACACAAAAAAAAAAAAAAAAAAAAAAAAAAACCCCAAAACATACAAACCAAAAAAAAAAAAAAAGTAAAAAAGAAAAAGCAAAACAGATAATAAATAAGTTATACTGTAGACAGTGCAGATGTAGTAAGATACACGAGCAACCCAATAGTGTGTCATGTAGCATTTCTTACTTGTGAAGACTCAAATAGGGATACCCTGATGACACTTCTAATGTTGTTACCCTTTTGTACGTAGGAGTTACGGGTCTCACAGATAAAGCATGCACTTCATACTTCCCTGCATCACTCCTCCATCACCGTGTGGGTCAGATGGCTGCAGGCAGAGATCCCAATTCACAGGAAAGGAATCACTTATTTCCCAGTTCCAAGTACAACAATACATTATTCCAAATTACTATATTGCACTATTTTAGTTCAGTTCCTTGGGATAGCTATACAGTTAGTATTCGTATATTCCAAGAGTCTGCCAGAGCAGACTGATGTCATATTAATGATGTTGCTGATTCACTATGCTTGCTTAAGGACAATGAAATTACCTTTCACAGGTATCCAAATTGGATTTTGCAAAATTGACTGGTTTAAATGAAATAAAGCATTTGAATCAAAATGAGCTTCTTATTGGGCTCTGGTATCATAGCATTTTCTCATGGGTCGGGTGTATGTCTTAGGTGTTCTTATCAGTCTTTTCCCCTCCGTTCTTCCTGCACAAAAAACACCCCCCCCCCAAAAAAAAAAAGAAAAAAAAACCCTACTTCTTCCTGCACAAAAAATATCAAAATGAAAATAAAGAAAAAACAAAGCCAAAACACAAACACAAAAAAAATCCCTTTTTTCCAATATGCCAATAAGCAATACAACAATACTGGCACCAGATAGATAGTGTATTGAGGCATTGTGTAGAAAACACTACGAATTTTATATGCCATATATTGCTTAAATATAATTACTATTAAATAAATACCTACTGGGAGTTTGTATGGACAATAATATAAAATACCTATTTTTCCTCATGATTTTCCCAACGTCATACCACAATGAAAATGTGAGTTGTCTATATGTTTGGAATGATTAGATGTACTGGGTATAGATCCATAAAATTTCTGCAGGATGACTTGACAAGGCTACATTTGAGTCCAAAAATATGCCTCCCGCATATTTCAGAGTTATGTGTTATTGAGGACAGATACTTTTTATTAAGGTAATGTCCACTTCAGTGCTTACACAAATAGAAATTATTGTGCTATTTTGGTGCAAAAATCTGCCCATACATATACAATCTTCCTTCTCTGATGACACGGGCCAATGCTGTTTCATAGCTACAAATAATGTTCACAAATCTCAACAATATTAATTTTCACTATGTTTGTGAATACTGTTTTCTTTTTACCTTGAAAGTTGGTCAATTTTGTTTTTTTCCTTTTCATTGTACTGATAATGAAATGCCATTGTCTTTAAGCCACCCATCTTTGTATATATATATATAAACTAATTTTCTAATTTGTTTTGTACACTGAGTTCTGTCCTTTTTGATGAAGTGAAAAATATCATTTAAGCAGTCCACAATAAATCTGCTTCCGTTTGGACAGTATCTCTATTATTACAATGCTCCACTGACAAATCATGTAAATATCTATGTTTCTGTGCAAGAATGGTACAAAACTGGTCGTTATGCAATGTCTTCGAACAATTTGGAGATTTACAATGTATAGGCACCGGGCATGTAGATTGCTGCCCAAATTTACCATTTATTGCTACAGTAAACACCAAAGAAACTTGCAGTAATCACCCACGTTATCAGCATCTAATGGTAAAATAGTACCGCTTTTAACCAAGGTAACATCATGTTCCAAAAAAATATGGTCTTTCCATATATTAGTAGAATTTGCATGGTAAAAATATGTATACATAATCTCTTGTGGAAACATAAAGTCTGCAAAACGGTTTTCGCCAGCCAAAAATTCATTCATAATAAAACTATATTTATTATATCCCTTCAATTTAAACCATGAACCTTGTAACTTAGTCTTCCTTGGTAACTGCACATTAAAGTCACCGCAAATTTCAAACGGCAAGCCAAACGATATGTGTCAACTAGGTTTCGCATAGCATCAATTGTAGATATAAAAAGATGGGTCTGAGCATAATTACCTTGGTCGTAAAACCGCATATATACACAAGATATAACATTACACATTTAACCACCAGGATCACAAAGTCGCACTGATACTGTTCTATTGGAGTGGGTATCTGCTTCCACAACGCTGAACCTTTCGCATATTCTAACTATAACTGCCACCCCGCCATATGGCCGGCCAACATATTCTGCATCTACATCAGTCATTCACGATTTTGAAAATACTTTAAAAGAATACTCATATAATGGAGGACATTAGCCTATTGCTTCCTGTGTGATACCACATTCGTGTGGACAGAGACACATCTCGGTGAGACATAAGAGTGAGACATAGTGGGGTAGAAACTACCTTTGGGTTGGGAGAATGCCTCGAGCTGGGTCCCAACCGCAGAGGGTATCAGACATGTGTATTATTATTATTATTATTATTATTATTATTATTATTATTATCATCATCATCATCATCATCATCATCATCATCATCATCATCATCATCATCATCATCATCATCATCATCATCATCATCATCATCATCATCATCATCATTATTATTATTATTATTATTATTATTATTTCCTAGCTTTACTTAGTAATTAAGATATCTGCATAGAACTGCTCATTTGTTTAGATTTCAGATATAATAAGTAAGGCTTTAGTTAAAATATGAAAGAAAAAGGTACATGAATACACGAATAGTTGCTCCAAAAGGTACAGTAAACCCCACTGACCAACCCAACCCCACCGATGACCTGTAATGCATCTTAAACGATTCGAGAGTGAAAGTTAACATGCCTCATGACGGAAATTTCAGCTCCAGGTTTCCCACTGATGACCCGTTTATTAAATTCATTTGGCTCTTTAAACCTAGAATTGATTTGTTATTACTACAGAACTACCAATTAATAGTGATTGCATTGGTTGTGAAATAGAGCGAGTTTATAATAAATAGGCGTATTTTTATTACTGAAAGGGAACAACGTAGATCGGGCCAGTTTTCAGGTGTGACGCAATTAACAGCGTGACTCTTTTACGTCACGTCGTTACATTTGTTTTACTTGACGTTGAAGAGCTGGTTTGATCTATTTGATCTGATCAGTCTGTCAGGTTGGCCTAGTCGGGTCTGTTGTAAGACCAGGCGCTGTAGGTAAGTGTTGGGTGGTTTATTAATTTATTTTCAAATTTGGTAGGCCTAATCATGAGTTTTAGGTGTAGTTTCATTATATTTATGTCATGTGGGCTACGTTTTTAAGTAGGTTTATTATTAACAAAGGAACATCATACTTGCTTTATTCCTTAATACATCAGCTCGGGATGTTTGTATTGGAAATGCTAACATGGTGCCGCCAGTTAGCAGAATGACTTATCCAGGGATTAATGGCACCAAAACAAGTCTTGCGCTGATTCCGCGCTGATGAACGTTTTTTTAAAGGCTAATAATACCTAAAACTTTTTTCTAAATTTCAAATTTTATGAATATGATTTGTTCCTTTTATAAATTAATTTGCTATTATGATTTAAAACAATACAGTTTTTCAGTTGATGGTCCAGAATAGGACTTTGCTCTTAGAATATCGGACTTGATAGTGTTCAAACGATACAGGGGCTTACAGAATTAGGTTTGTTAAGTTTATCTTTGTATTAAAAATAAAATATCACATTTTAATAAGCTCTTACAAACAGAGTCAGCAGACTCCTTAAAGCCTTTGCCATTATACGAATGTAGCTTTAACTAAAAAGTTTTTGCCAGTTTTACAAGTGTCAGTCTGTACTTGGGATGCTTTCTCAATGCCAGTTTTACAAGTGTCAGTCTGTATTTGGGATGGTTTTTGTGCCCATAATTTCTCTCCATGTTTATCAATTCCCTTTCCTTCACTGCATATGAGCCAAAACAAGTGAGCGGTTTTGGAGTAGAAGATTTTTTTAAGATTACAAGATTCAGGTCAAAAATAAAGATTGATATGTCTTGAAATGGTCAGCACTTTTCGACAAAAGTCACAGAAATATCCAATTATTCTAACTAACAGTATTTCATGCAATCGCCCAGGTTTATAATTTATCGTAGTCAATAAAATGTCGGGCTGTTAATGTTACTTTTGGTATCGAATACAGGGTTTTAAGTCCACTGATGACACTATTTACTAAGCTTATAAACTTCATAAATGGAAAAGCTGTCTCTTGGGACAAGTCATAGGCACATCCACCAGGAGAATGCTTGGGTTAGGTCTACATGTTCACAAATAATCGGCAAAATTAATTAAGATAATTAAGCTAATAAGGAGAGCTAATTCTGCAGTGCCACTTGCCTGCTGTGAGACATCTGGTGCACAGCAGAACGCAGAGTTTAGTCAGATGCTGGTGAGTGTAAGCCCCACTTATATGTTAATCAATGGTACCTTGTTCCCACAGGGGTCCACTCTTACATAATCAAGACAGAGTGCTTCGTCCAATTTGGAACATGACATTACCAGCATGAATTATGGATATTTGCAGGTCCGCTTTTTCAAACGCTGCAGTTGGCGTGAACAGCAATCCATTGAGGCTGGTAAACCTGCTAAACTAGGCATGTTGTCTGGGATGACGCCACAGCTCATAAGTACCATAGTTGCCATTACCTGCAGGTGGAAACACCTGCTGGATAAACAACATGGACTCTCCATTTATATGCAAGTGGTTGTTATCAGGAAATAGTCTATCATGAAACAATAGCTTCTTAACCAGTGCCGCTATCTATGAGAACATCCCTCATTGTGCTACAGTACTAATGCCAAATAGAATTGTTTGGGCTGGCAAAAGCTCTCAGATGACCTGAGATTATAATTTGGATGCTACTCTTTAAGCTAAAACCAAAACGTACAAAGGTTCGAGCTTTGCTGTTGCCTCGGCAAAATATTCAAGTGCAATACAAATTTGTAACGAAATACATTTTAAAAACTTGATTACCATGACTTGTTTTGGACTTGAATTCAGTTTAAAGCATCCAGCGTCCAGTTTTGTGTGAGCTGCTGGAGTGAATAATATGTAATGCCGCACCCAATTTTGAACCAGAATGGATAAACTTTACATTATCGCCATTAACACATAATGAAAAAGAGTCAACCCTTAACACCCCATAAAACCTATTAACTTTCAGTGTGGTCACTCAACAGGAAGAACCATTGCATTGAATTGGCTTGAGGTTGAATTGCGGTCTGCCTACACGGAAAGTGGTGTGGTAATCATTGGGCAACGATTGTTGCTCATTGTACAATGCTAGATTAATAGCGAGTGCAAGCGAGCTCTCATCGTTACGTACGTATATGATCTGTGTTCCTATCATGGTGGAAAGTAAACAGTGTTGATTCCAAATCACGGTGTACCTCTCGCGGCTGAACAGTGAACAAAATTTTCGCTGTGCAGAGCGGAATTGCGTATAACACATTTTTTCATGCATCCTGAAAAAAATCAACAGTTTTATTTAACCCAAATTTCAAACTTAGCGGGCATTATGTAAACTATGCCAGTAATACAGGTCTATTCAGAAAACGTTGTCGAGAAAGTGTGATAAATGATAACGATTCATGAACTTGCATTGTTCAAACCTCGCCTGGCAAACGCACTTCTGGAGCTGTGAATGGGTTTCCGTGGTAAAGAAAAAGTTTACATATGTCAGTGAACCTAAATAAACATCGCAAAGTGAGTAACATTTGTTGCGCATATTGCGTCTTACCTGAATTAATGTCTTCAGACAGTACAGTCTCCAGGTAGCCTCTAGAGGTCTTTGAGATTGCAACTCACATTATATCCCTAAGTGGCCCCAAAACGACATGTTGCCAGCTCAGAATTGGTGTTGGCGGTCACCACCACACACGATTCCAGAGTTGATTATAAATAGGCCTACTGGATTCTCTTCACAAAAAAAGCCAAAATTTAGTATACCGTAAGAGCAAACAGTAAACTCTGTACACTGTGTTTTCTTAATAAATTTACTTTTTAGGATATATTTCAGAGGAACGTAAGCCTTGGACGTGCCCCTGTCTGGAAGGCTGGAGGAACGACCACCTGGCCAGGCTGCTGTTTCACGGCAAATTCGGTACACAGATCGCAGATAATACACGGAAAAAAATAAATAAATAAAGGAGCGGCGTTGATTTACGGGGGTGTAGCAGTGCTATTAATAGTCTTTTTGCTGAGATTCGTTGATAAATAATAATACAAATTGGTGTATCTATTGAAAGGCGTCATTATTTGCAGGATGTCTCTGTGGTCTTCATTATGATTTTAAGGAAAAGGAAATCGATGCTTGAACTTGTACAGTTTTGACTTATCAAGTAAGGCCTACAAAGGACATAACGGTCATTGTATTCCAATCTAACGCTTTCAATAATTAATTGTGGTGGCGCTTTACACTTTTCGTGAAATATAAGAAGCGAGGTTTATACCTTCCATAATACGCCTGTACCTCATTTAAAATATTGCTGTGACAGACAAAGCCAAGGTCATATATGCGATTGTCGAAATCCGAGGCTAGAGGCTTCCCATCGGGATTAACGCATTTCACCAGATGAAATAAATGCACTACAAGAAGTCATAAAATCATAGGCATATATATATATATATATATATATATATATATATATATATATATATATATATATCGTCTGCTAATGGCGTTTTATATATATATATATATATATATATATATATATATATATATATATATATATATATATATATATATATATATATATATATAAAACGCCATTAGCAGACGATATTAACACTGCAGTGATCATTTCCTGATCGTGTAAGTGCCTTCTTTCCCAGCTTGGAAGTTGTTGAGTCGTGCCTTCCTTCCCAGCGCAAACGTTGTCACAAGTCGTTGCCAGAGTGGAAGGTTGAGGAGTGAAATGCCCATTCGAAGATGAAGTGTGCTTGTCTCAATTAATTGTTCTGGAGGAAGGGGTGATTGCTGAATACCTAACATTCTGTACATAATTTAAAACCACTTTTCAAAAACTAAAGATATCCAAATAGTACTCCCCTATTGATTTTTCACACACTGTGTTGGTTTAGAATTGAGAATCTTTTATTGCAGTATAGGCCTATACGAATTTGAAGTCAATAAGTTTGTTCTATGCACTCATTTCATGACTAATATTGAAAACAAAACATCACTACTGTCTCACACACTGTTTATTGCAAATATCCGAGAACTAAAACAGTCATATCCATTACTTCCACATTTATATTTGTATTTTCCACAACTGTATTAAATTTGCAAAGGACGTTTTCTTTCAATTTGTAAATATTCAAATAATTAAAGACCACAATTTAGTCCAAGACTGATTCAGAAATGTGTCAGTCCTGGTAAGAAAAAAATATGACCAGAAGCAATTTTTTTTCACGATCCATGTTGAAGGAAGATGCAGTTATTTGCCGTGTTGCAGGTGACGTATATTATTCTTGGGGACAGTTGGTACTTTCTTGTATCAAATGGAAGCACTTCATTTACTAATTTGTTTCAAAAATAGTCGATTCGTGAGGAGCCACAGAGATACCTTCTGTGCATACGCGTTGACAATTTTGATCATCTCTTGCAACTCATGTGGCAAAATTACCAGTTGGGGATCAGATGTAAAAATGTATGTCATTGCAACATTATTATGTCCAATGTATATGTTTTGTCAATATGGTGGAACTTTTCAATGGACAAAATTTTGTCCACTGCAAAGCACTTCCTCTATCCCACCAGCATTATATATTTCCAATGCAAAGAACGGGGTACATTTTCATGCTGTGCTACCCACAGCTAGCAAGTGGGTAGGTGCCACTTTGCCACCTGAACTCTTGGGTGAGCAAGATTCAACTGAAAATGAAGATGAAACATCACTCAGTTATGATGATGATGATGATGATGATGATGATGATACAATGATTGTCATGGTGATGACGATAATGATGATGGCCACAGTGATGATGACGAAAGTGTGATAAAGGTCATGACGACGATAATGACAACTGTCGTGGTGATGATGATGATGATGATGATGGAAATGACAATGATAGTCACAGTGATAATTGTTACGATATAAATTGTGATTATTGTGATGATAACAGTGACAAAACAACAAAATTAAAACATCCGCATCATATCACTTTATATTAAAAAAGCACAGTACCTCAATCTACGAATCACTGGCAGGCAGCTGGAAAACACCAGAACACCCAACATGTTATCACTGTATGGCCAAAGTATTTCGTCACTTGTTTAAATTGATTACCCCGGCTTTATTCCCCATTACTTTTCCACGTTCCTTGTAAAATGGAAACTACCAGTAACATGCTAAGTCAACATTATATGGTATATTGCATGGTGCACACGCACACACACACACACACACACACACACACACACACACACACACACATATATATATATATATATATATATATATATAGTATAAGAATCTTGTCGGATTCTGTATAAATTGCAGTTTTACTTCCCCATTTGGCACAAATTTTCACGGCTTCGGTCCGTCCCTGTGTTGGTATTGTTATAGTATATAATTATAAATGTATGTATATACCGACATATGTGTATGTGTATATATATATATATATATATATATATATATATATATATATATATATATATATATATATGTGTGTGTGTATGTATGTAGGTATGTATGAATGTACATATATATATAATGTATTCAGCTAACAGTGCCACTATTTTCTGACCTTTATGAACTAAGAGTTATTATTAACAATAATATATGCAAACGTGTTGATTTACTACCCCAATTCAGAGCTAGAACAGATATTTTTGACCAATCCTTCTTTCCAGGAGCAACACGTTCATGGCATTTACTGCCGCTTGATATTCGCAACTCCCCAACACCTTCGCAGCTTAAATGTTATCTTATTAGTAAACCTTGTACCTTATTAAACATCCGTCATTGGTAAATTTAGGCCAGAGATACTTTGTAATTATTCATGCTGGATTATGTATGGGCCGCAGTCTGCTGAACGAACATCTTTATAAAATGGTATCAAGGATTCTCCTTTGTGTTCATGTGGTCAGGGAGTAGAAGACATTCGGCACTTTATCTTCTCTTGTCCATTATTCGTTACCGTTCAAAAATCTTCTATATACAATTACCAAAAACCTTGCGCCTTTCAATATACATAACGTCTTATATGGTTCCGAACATTGCAACGTAGAAAGTAATAAATTCATATTTCTTGCTGTCCAAAATTTTATTGAAAAAGCTGGTAGATTTCACCTTCGGGACATATAACGTCTTCTGTCAAGTGGCTTACTTGTTCCTAGGTTAATATTTGCCCCTCTATCTGTCTTGTTCTGTCCTTTGTCTCATTCTTGGCTTGTGTGTCCTGGCTTGATCAAAAATGTCATGGATTGTGATGTTTTCTCCGTCCTGTCCTTTGCCTGTTACATGTGAATTGTATTTGTGTCTTTTTGCCCAGAACCACTTCGTAGTAGTCAATACCCTATTCCGCAGTCCGAACTCTTTATTTTCCATAAGCTAACCTGTCCCTATCTAACCTATATAAATATGGAATTACTATAGTCAATATTGCTCACGTGCCTCTGTAAAATTTTGACATAGGCTGTATCAGCCCAAATAAATTAAAGGGTCTTCAGCGGGTAACTACTCAACATGTTTCGGAGCCTTTTACCCGTACATGTCTCTCTGAGCAGCGGCTCCTTGTCTAAACTAAATATTCAGCAAAGACAACCCACATAATAAAGAATAAATATGAACGTGGCAAATGATGAATTAGCTAAATACGTGAAGTTTTGGTTATAAATGCAGAGCTTCATTATGAGAGAAGAATACCTGTCAAACAAACCTTACTTACTAAATTTCTATAGTACAGGTTCAGATAAGAACAATTTGACTTATCCCTGAACCAATATGTACCCTTTCTAGCTGGACAGCTTATCCTAGTTAAACCACCCGCCAGTGTATAACTGAAGTGGAAACAAGTTGGGGCCTTATATTCAGTCCCAGTGATAGTAAAATAAACAGTTGTAACTAGACCACCTGTACAAACCAAGGGAAATCCCAACAAAGACTGCAACAATGGACATCCTGCACCAGCAATGTAAAAGAAACTTTGTGATGACACCTACCCCTCAAACAATTTAGCTCTATTCAACTGCAAACCCTGAGTCCATGTATCAACGTAATGTGTCAGGTTTGTGACATTTTGAGAAAATACTGTCAATTTTGAGTAAATGTGCATTTAGGCATGTCGGAAAAGAATGAAAGTCATTAGCATTTATGTCAAAAACATGTTATCAAAATAATTTTTCTTAACAGGATTTTGAGTACAATTAGGCAAGCTTGTAACTGTCGTCAGTAGCTGCTAGCTACCTATAGCCCCTGGGGGGTTTGACCTAACAGAAAACAAGCTAGCCTAAAATGTCTGAAAGGTGAACATTAAAACAGAATGATGCCAAAAGATAAAGTTAAGTAGCAAAACAGACAAGTCTAAAAACTGAAAATTATTGTAGCCAAACTTTCTAATAATCTTGGATATTAACAGCAAAATAATAGGGCAAGTCAGAAAAGAATGAAAGTCATTTGTATTTACATCAAGAGAATGCAATGAAAATATATTTCTTAACCAAATATCAAGCACAATTAGGCAAGCTTGTAACTGTCGTCAGTATCTCCTTGCTACCTATAGCCCCTGGGGGTTTGACCTTACAGAAAACAAGCTAGCCTAAAATGTCTGAAAGGTGAATATTAAAACAGAATGATGCCAAAAGATAAAATTAAGTAGCAAAACAGGCAAGTCTAAAATCTCTGAAATTATTGAAGCCAAACTTTCTAACCATCTCGGGATATTTACAGCAAAATTTGTAGAAATATTTGATCAAAAGTACATATTTGAATCCTCTTGGCTCAAGTTTATTGTTAATAAATTTGGTTCTAGATGCAAAGTCCTGAAATTTAGAACAAATACGACCAAATCTCAAAATCTGTCACAAAAAAGTATTATATCCAATAGTTCCCGAAATATTGCTCTCCGGGAAAGGATAATTAACCACTTCAAACATTGACTCATCTATTTTGTGAAAGACTTTAATACAAAACCTGTCATTAGTGACCTGAATGTCCAAGTCCAAAAACACATCTCTGAAACCATCTGAATTGTTACCCTCCAAAGGGATATCGTTTGGGTAAATTTATTTAGCAATTTCATTGAAATTTGTACATTTACGCAAGCAATGTCATCAATATATCTTGCGTTGTTTGATAATTTTGTAGCCATTTGAAAGTCCTTTTTAATCAATTTATTCATATACTTAAATTCAAGCCAGGTTAAATATATGAAGAATTTATATAGGGCTCCGCCGTGCTTTCTTACCGCTAATAAAATATGTTGAACCCCAGAGTTCTTTTGAGCATGTCATCTTACGGTTCAAACGAAGGACATGAGACTTTATATATATATATATATATATATATATATATATATATATATATATATATATATATATATATATATATATATATATATATATATACAACTATACGTTCGTGACAAAAATATCAGTGTCCTTGTGTCCTGTCAAAATATTTTGCATGGAAAAAGTCTCTAAATAGACGATATGTGACAATAGATGTAATTGCCGAGCTCCAGATCCCCTAGCAATAACAAAAATATGTTTTCAAATAAACTTTGATGTCCATAACTTATTGCACACTGATTAGAATGTTAGCGGGTGCAAGCGAGCTCTCATGGTTACGTACGTGTCTGAACTGTGTTCTCATTATTGTAGAGAGTACATAGTGTTTATTACAAATCATGGTTTACCTCTCCCAAAATAAAGACCACCCGGGGTTCTCACCGTTGGGAGCGCCATTGCGTATGATGCAAATTTTTATATATCCCGGGAAATTTCTACATACACTCGTCGATCCACACTCACTCGCTCACTTTTATGCACGACTTCAAAACTGCTCACAAATAGTTCACTTGCATACAAGAAGCCAAATTTTAGTATACCCCAAGAGCAGACAGTGAACTCTGTATCCTGTGCTTTCTGAATAAAATTACTTTGTAAAGGTAGATTTCAGAGGAAGCTACGCCTTGGACGTGTCCCTGTCTGGAAGGCTGGAAGGGCCACCACCCAGACAGCTGCCTTATCCCAGAGAATGTCGTCACACAGACCGCACACAATAGTACAACACACACACACACACACACACACACACACACACACACACACAGGCTTGTAAAATGACGGGGGTGTGGCAGTGCTAATAGGCATTAGGCATAGCTTAAGATGCAAGCGTCAGCATTACAAAGTATTGATAATAACGTCGGTGGAGCAGGCAGTAGCACCTGGTTAGGTCCCTCTGGCGGCCATTAACTAAACCAGTCTAGAAGGGCGAGGCCTGGTACCTTGAACACCTGAACAAAATTACCTGCGGTATGGCCTTTCTTTTTCTTAGTATCTGTTCCACAAATTAAGTATTGTTGCTAATATCTTTATACCTCCATTGAAGTAGTGCCATATCCTGTGGCAGAGACGTAGTGTGCACGGAGAGTGATAGTTGGATTCTTGCTCAACAACACCAAATATGAGCCAGGCTTTTGCAACATGGCGTTTGGGGCCCCTGGGGGATAAGTGTGACTGGAAGTTGCAATCTGGGACACTCCCAGAAGGGAACTGGTGCCTGCACAGTGTGCAATAGTAGCAGGCCCAAGATGAGAAGCAACATGCGCAACAAATACTACACACTTGGGGATGTTTATTTACGTCACCCTCACACCTGTCAAGTTTTTTCTTATCTGCGGAAACCCATTTCTAGCCTCAGAGGCGTGTTTGCTAGGTCCACATTCTATCGAGGTGTTAACTATGCAAGTTGGGGAATCGTTATCATTTATGACACTACATTGGCAACGTTTTCTGATCAGTTATGAATTTTTGACATAATTTCCATAAAAGCAGGTAAGTTTGAGACTTTGGTGTAAATAAAACTGAAAATTTTCCCGGGATGCATAAGAAAGGAATGGCTGCACCCATATCCTTATTTGGGGTGATGAAAAAAATCAGCTTTCTTGGCTAGATACTGAGTACTCTTCTGATTGGATAATTTGCTGTTCTCTTATATCCTATATTCACATGTCTTTATGGTAAGAGCTCGCTAACGCTCACTGTTAATAGCCCGTCTGTTTGCCCAGATTTGTTGAAAATAGGGCCTTATGCCAAAAACCGACTTAAAATACGTCATCATTTACAGGATGTGACTGTAGGATTTTCATTTTGATTTTTGGGAATAGGGAATCGATGCGTGAGCTTGTTAAGTTTTGATTTACCAAGTTAGACCTACAAATAACATTCAGATAATTAGATTCCCAGCTAATGCTTTTATAAGGCCTAATTAATTGTGCTCTCACTTTACATTGTTCGTGAAATATACGAAGAGAGTGTCAGAGATGGCAACCTTTGAGGAAGTGTTAAGAGTACAATTTGACGAGGGATCGGAGCGGCCCAGCCGGGGGAAGGGTGTGGGGACCCCCTCCCGTGGTAGAAGCTTCTGAGAATTAATGGTATAAAAGGTGCATTCTGGAGCATTCTAGCCATTATTTCTTGAGTTATAATAGGCCAATCAGAAGTCCATTTTTCTTTACAAAGTGTACAAGGCCACAATTAAAAAGATGATGTTTCTGTTTGTGGTACAACTGTTTTGAAATGAAAACTCCTGTTTATTGAAATATTTAACCAAACTTGTTTAATGATATTGGTGAATCAGCTTGGCAAAGCCTTTCTCAAATCTTAAAAATCATTTGAACATTTACAAGTTCAAGTTCAGAACCATTCAAGTTCAAAACCATTGAGATCAGTGGTGACAGTATGATGTAAATCCCTGAGATTAAAATTTTGCTGCAGTTGCGTGCTTAGCTTTTTGCAAAAGGTTGTTAGAGGGGACCTGTTGGTGACAAACAGTGCCTTCTGACAGCATCTATGTTTTGTGAGTAATCAATCCATTTAATGTTTTGGCACTCAAATTGGGACGGAATTCATTTTTTGTTCTTAGTCACAAGCAAAAAGACTCTTTCGGCATCAGCATTGCTGTGGAACATGACCAGAATTCCAAGCATAATGTCTGCAAGGTCCTTGAACGTCCTTTGTCCATTATTATCTGTGAAGTCACTCAATTCCTTCCATGCATGATTTGCTCTTTTGGTTACAAGTGTTTCTGGGAATTGTTCACATTGGTACTCCAAAAATTCTCTCTCTAATACATCACAGGATCCTGCATTTAAACAAGGAAACCTGTTGACAAAGTACTCAATTGAAGTAAACTTCTTCACGTACGGTTTCTGAATATCTGCCACTTCTGCATGCAACAATAACTCATCATGGAATGGGAATTTTTCCACCATACAATCAGCTGCAGTAGTGTAATGTGCCTTTACCTTAGCATAGAATTCACTAGTGTCTATCTCTCTCCCTTCCTCTTTGAGTGGGTCTCTGGTATCCTTACCAATGAATAAGTCCGTGTTAGGTTTATTTGCTTATCAGACTTGTAGTCCAAGTCAGTTATATTGTCAGAGTTGCCAATAATATCAGCTTTGACAAATTAAACAAAATATCTTTCAATTGTTCTGTGAGCATGCTGTGCAGTTTATGCACTCTTGGCTCACATGACTGGTAATGAGGCATGCAAGAATAGGCAGTACAACTTTGATTCTTTGCTCCTCAAAAAGGAACATATCTTTTCCTTTTTGTAGTACGATATGGTAATTTTTCTGATACTGATTGTTCCTTCCTCAGGTGTGACTGTTTGAAAATGTAATTTGTAATATCAAACTCTTTTATTTGAGTTTGATTACATGTGGCATGTGTTGATGGCTTCTGGGTTGTTTCACTAGTCTTTTCTCTTTTTTCACCAGAACAGCTGCTTGGTGTTAGGTTATCCTCACGAGGTCTTTTCTTGCTGTTCTTTGTAAGACTTGATTTCTCAGAATTCACTTGTCTTACCCCAGTTGATTTGCCTTTGTTATCACTGCTACTCTTATTATGTTTTGAATTGCTTGACTTGTTGTTCTGAGGAGATCCCTTTTTGTACATGTGCATCTCTAACTTTGATATTTTCACTTGACCCTGCTGGTCTGCTTTTACTTCCACTGCTGATCATGGAGGATATAGTGTAAAGTACCACCAAGCAAACTGGACTTACTTTTGCAGCTTTAAGGTAGCGGCCACATTTCGACTGCAGCGGCAATATGGTGACTCATCATAAAATGACTTTTTTCCATTTTCATGAAGCCCATTATCTAAACTTTGTGCTCACCAAAATTGACTTTAAAAAAATAAATATTTATAGGAGAAAAATGAAGAAAAACATCACTAACTTTGGGCTGTCAATTACACGTGCTTGGTCTGTTTGTTGAATTATGTTAATTAATCGCCAAGTTTAGATAGCACTCGGCCGCCGCCTCTGGCCCTGACAACGCGGAAATGCGGTGGACTATGACTAATGAGACAATGGGGCATCGCTTGAGTGAATTGACACTGCCACATGATATGATGACGAAAAGATGTTACTTCAACCCTACCTGTGTCGACCGAGAAATTCTCTGTTCTTTTTGTTTATCTTATGGTCTATGATTGAAATAAAATAACTCTTGATGACCCGTTTTGACGATCGCCCTTTGTCAAAATGGCGGCTCGATCGACGGGCACGGAAGATTACAGCAAAGGCGGCCGAACGGAGGATTGCCCGAAAATCAGCATTCATCATGCAATAATAATACTATGAGCATTAAAATAATAAAAGTTTGCTGGTGTTCTGATCAGTTTGTTACGTGATGAGTAAACACAATTGGTGATCGGTGAATTTCAGTAAATGCAATGCTGCACCCAAGTTCCTGTAATGATATATCCTTTCATCTCAGGCGGCACTTCGTTGTCTGCGTGGTTCGTGTGTTGACATTCCAGGAAAACATTGCAGTGGTGGTCAAAACCTTATAATGGACACTTGTCGCAAATTATGTTGAAACTAATGGGTTCCCGGCATTTGTAAGACATTTCTTTGAAACTTTTGACTGGGGTGGGGTCTGTGTTTTCAGCAATAATACGACTCTACCCTCAGAAAGCAACCTCATAGGTGGATTACCGGCCCCTGATACGTTCATCAATCAGTGTAATAAAACAGTGCGGGCATTGACCTTACTTTCTTAGTCGTCTCATATACTGTACCCAGAAACCGTATAGTCCCTAGTCACTGCTTTCAGACTTAGAGAGTCAAGTAGGAAAGAATTATGTCAAAAACAAAGAGAGAATCAAAAGCAGGATGACGCCAGCGTCAGATTGCCGAGAGTGTAACAGTAACGGAGAGAGAGAGAGAGAGCTTGAGAACCAGATAACACAACTCGGGCAAGCTTTATTCTTTGTTTCCTTTTCAAGTATATAAATAACTGAATATTATCATCATGCTTTAAGCCTATAGAATGCCAATCATTTAAATTATTTATTGCTTGGACATTTTCATTAACCCAAATAAAACGTAGGTTTCGGGGGTATTGAGTGAGCAATAAGAACGTATAATTTACCAAAATCAGACGTATCCAAAGTCTTGCATTGGCTGGCTATTATGCTGACATTTATCAATATTGACCATGCTGTGTTGAAGTGCTTAGCTATAAAATTACAAAAACAACAAACAGCACCACCCCCCCCCCCCAAAAAAAACATGTCTCTGGTCAAACCAAGGCATATAGGCCCTACCCTGGAAAATTAGCATTGGAGATATATATGTATCTTTTATATATATATATATAGGCCTATACAATGATATACTGCAGATTGGCCCAAGTCAAAACGAATGCAAATACAACAAAAATGAAAACACTTTTGGATGTAAATAAACTTTTTATAATACTGAAATACAAGATATTCACGGTTATTCATACCTTAGTGAAAAACGGTCTCCTTTTTCCCATTTCTAAAATATTATAGCCAGTGCAGCTTTTACATCAAAGTAATTGGTCTATAAATCCCCCCCCCCCCCCCCCGGCATCTATCAAATCAATAATGGAAGAGAACTGGAGGTCAAATTACTTCACATGAAATTTGACAATGAGGACGGAGACTTTTGAAGAAAAGTTTTATTACTTATGTTCAATATCCAATTATCTTTGGTTGGTAACAATATCAAAAATGTTCTATAAAATTTGACAGAGAACACAAAGTGGTCCATCCCATTCTGCTCTATGCTCCAACTGAACAGCACCCTGCATCTAACAAAACTAATATGGATAATCTTTCTTCCTCGAACTGCCAAAACAGTATCAGAAAATAAAATGCTCAATTTTGTTTGATATACAAGTTACAACACGGGTAATGGTAATATGCGGAACGGAACCACCCGGAACCACTCGTTCCGGCAGTTCCGGCATATTATACGCCGGAACGGGCCCCCGCTTGTCCCTTGCGCTTTATTGGAGCGTATTTCGCCCTCCAAGACCTACCTCACACTTTTGTCTTTCTTGTCTGATAACGTAGAGTACTTGATGTATATAATAAAAGACATATACAAGGTAAATGCACATCACTCAATAGCCGGAACGGGAGGTCGGTCATATTGGCAAACCTCGTTGGGCACTGGGCAGCCAGGAGTTCAGCATACAAGAAACCTCAAAAGTAGTTCGTATTCACAAAAATGGTTGGGCTACATGTATCTGTTTATCCCTCCGTTATATTTAACAATAATAACTTACAAAAAAAATTTTGCTCATGTGATATGTCAAACTTGAACCGTAAAATTAACTCAACCTACAGATTCGGATGTCAATCAACATCCAAAATGGCGGACCTCTCGATCTTACGATCGAGCGATATGTGGTTAACCCGGTAGATTTTATTCAATACCTATTTAAAGCTGACCATACTTTCACAAAAAAAGGACGTAAGTGTAGGGAAGGTTTGAGAGAACCAAAGAGGGGAAGAAAAAGCGCGAAGGACACAGGAGCACCCGTTCCGTCATATATTTGCCGGAACGGCGTTCCGTTCCGCATATTACCATGACCCTTACAACACTGCTCCTTGTACAGACGATGGAAAATATTTCCGTCCAAAATAATAAACACAAGACAAATTTGCTGTAAGCTTTCCAAAACACTGCATGGCCATGGCACTAACCATGGCGTAAATAAAGGCCTTTTGCTCTTTGATCCAACGTGATGAGAAGTGAGTGAGCAGAACATGCCAGCTGAGTGAACTTCTCCGTAAAACAAACATTTGAAATACACGAGGTCTTCACTTACAGCCGCCATATTTAAACACTGGTTGTTAGGGTCAAGGTTATCACACGTCAGGTCACGTGATTAATCCACTTACAATTCCCGTTTGAAGTCAGGCAGCCGCATGGGAAACCAGCCAGGTAAAACCAACAGCGTGGCTGCCTTTGGAGTCTTTGAGTTTTAAAACATGCTTTTTAACACAGAAAACATCAATACGTTTTACGAGCAAAACATCAAATGTGAGGTTTGCATGTGTACCATGTGTACTACAAAGTTGAGCCGGAGAAAACAAACCGTATTCCCGCTACAGACAATCATGTACGAAAACGGGCCATTCTACCTTTCATTGCGATTTACTCAGAAAACAATTTTCACAAGATCAATCAATTTTGTAAACAACATTTTAAAAAACCCAGTAGGTTTATCCTATCGAAATGAACAGATTTTGGATGGTAAATACCTAAGCTAGGAACCGTATCTGGGATTTTCCGTTCTAACTATTCCTTCCGTGACTTTTGAAGCGCTAAAAGTGACAGAATTGTAAGACTTTATGATGGCGATGAAAGAATTCAACAACATTTTCAATATTCATTCATTTCATGAACGGTAAGAACGGTTCCTGTGCATTGGTCAGTACTTAAATCCTGCATAGTTTTTAGACTTAATTGTCGAATATTTTTCCAGTAGGCGCTGCAAAAAGTGCTATCTGATACCCCCTAGGAAAATTACTCAGGACACCATCAAAACTCGTCACATTTATACAAAACCTGGTTCTTTCAAATCTAGACATCTTTACCATTAAAATAAGGTATAGTTTTTCGGGTGAAATGGCAAAAACGAATAAGTTATAAGGGGTTAAAATCGCTAGTTCTATACGCGCGGTCGAAATATGGCCGCTACCTTAAAAGTTTCAATTGTATGTTAACTAAATAGATAATTAAGAACATAAAATCGGACCTGGTGGGAAAGAATGATTTAACAGGCAGACAAGAGGGCCTACTTTGTTTGTAATAAACTTAATGCTAAGGGATACGATTAATAGTAATTCGTTTTTACCTGACTGTTGAAATATTTAACGGGGTATAATTTTGTCTTCATTTTCAGTTTATTATAGCTTTCAGCATTTCTTTGTTGCAAATAAAATTCATTACCAGTCTGTAAAATGAATGAGTTGAGTTACTTTATGTGTTTGTGTTTTCACTCTGCAATCACGCCATTAAGGGTAACAATATGCATCTTAGGAGTTAATACGTAAACTATAATAATCTTTATACAATATGAATATCCTAATTTCAAGCTGAAATGCCAGACACACTGTATATGCAGGAGTGATTGTTATCATCGTATGGACGCATTGAAGGAATAATATACCAAGGGTGTTACAAATATATGGGTAAGACCAAAAAACTCGTTGTGAATGGGTGACGATGCCTCCCTTTATCGAGCTTCAGGAGTATTTAAGGAAAATTGTTATGACGACTTCAACTGATAACTATTCCAAGCTACCTTACTTTTGCCAGAAAACACATTTATATTCTGTTTTGGACAAAGTTGTACTGGTACGTCTAGGTAGGGAAGTTTGAGCAAAGATAAAGCTTTGGTTTAAACATATTTAATTTCAAAAGAAAATACAATTAGCCCACAGGCTCACCAGTCTATATAAGGGCCTGTTGTAAGATAAAGCTTTCACTACTGTAAACAGCATTCTTGTTACCGTAGGGGGGTGGCCTATATTTGAGTTTTATTTTGGGTTGATGTTTCTGACGCACATTTTTCTCAATGACTGTGTCTACATATATTTTGACGTTCAGGACGGTATCTCTACAGATAGTTGTCCCGGATATAACTGAACATAGGGGCTACATATGTAATTTTGTGTCCCTTTTGAACCGGTAAAACTGACTTTTAGCAATGAGACCTTATCTTCCATCTTTTACTCAGACCATAAATTTTGGCTGGTGGCCAAGGGTTTCCATCCTAAATCTGAAAGGCCCTGTGCACACTATGGCCACATTAAAACATATCCCGGTTTATCATCTGTGGTTTTTCAAAAGAGTGATGAGGGAAGAGTTTTTTCTTTACAATTTTGTTCCCTCCAAATGATTTTAAAAGAGTGGTGAGGGAAGGAATATTTTCCTCACCCATTCCTTCCCTCCAAATGATTTACTGTATTGAAGCTTTCCTCCAGTCCGCGTTCCCGTATAGCTTATTATTAATTGAGAATGTCACAACAATGCCTCAATATAGTTCTATTGATTGGAGCTACCTAGAGATTTAAAATAGGGTGTCTAAATGTTTTTGTTTAAAACTGCCTCATAAAAATATTAAAATTGAACTGAGGGCAGATGTACCTTGCGCAGTGATTTTTTAGCACCTTCAGGTGGATAATTAGCAAACAATGTAAAAAAAAAAAAAAAACTGGAAAAATTCCACTCGTTTTTGCCCGCCATAGCACTAGATCCCTGCAGGTAAACGCTACATGTTTTGCATCCTTGGAAAGCTCAAAATTTTTTGTTCATCAGTAAAATGCTTTCTCATTGGCAAAATGTGACTGCAGTGTGGTTAATTTATGCCAAACATTACTGTATTCATGGTTAGAATTGTTTTTCAGACGATTGTTTTCATTGGCTGATGTTGACATAGTCAGACCGTCATATTACCTAGTATAATTAACACTGAAGATTAGTAATGTGTACCAATAGGAGCACGGCAATTGATCAGACCATGCACTTTCTCCCAGTTCTCAACAACATGTCGTTGGTGAAAGCATGGATTCTGGGCACAACAAAAGCGCCAGATCTGGTTGCTTTGATCCTAGCAAAGTGAAAAACTTTGATATTTGCATAGGATAAGGACTCACATAGTTCTTCTGAAACTCTCTGTTACGATTGTAAGACATACAAAAGGATATTCACTGCACCTTTTGTACTGAAGAATAGAACGTACCTCATGCAATTGGACTCCATTGGTTTTGCCTTCATTAAAACTAACCGCTTATTGTAACTTACTTGTATAATAAGCAACATAATAAGATTTTGAAGCTGTGGAAATCAATCACACGTCGTAACAGTCATTTCAAACAAATTACTGCAAAATAAATATATGCAATTTTAGAGATGTGTCAAGGACCACATATAACGCCAGTGGCATTGGGGCAATTTGGGGCACTCCTAATGGTCAGCACTGCATAAAAATTTACTGTCGCTCAAAGGGTTAACTGTAATGAAAATTGACTTCTGACAGTTGACCTCTGCCTGGTCGGGGGGGGGGGGGAGGGGCAGCATGACTGTTTGTGTGCAATAAGTATGCAAAACTTGTCATTTCTCTGCAATCACAACGCAATTTTGTGTGTTTCACCCAGATCAAGAAGCAAAAGATCTGTTAACCAAACCTGTAGTTACTGGTAAATGTTAAATATAGGATGGCTTCCCCCCCCCCCTTTTGTGATGTCCACTTTGACGAAATGCCATCCAAATAACGCCTGGCTGCTTGGTGTTTTGCTGTCTAGCACTATGGCGCCAATAGCGCTGACCGCACAAGACATTAATTGAAGCCTTGGGAATGATTTTTGTGACCAATATTTACAAATATATTTTTTTTAATTGGTGAAACACGAAAAAAGGAAAGGCCCTCTATCTCTACCCTTGCATTCTTCAAAGTTGAAGATTGTGAATACTCCAAGCTCTGCTAATTTTCAAACATTGGGATGATTTTTAGCATTTTTTGGTACTTTTTGGTATATTATAGTCCCCAACATAACCCTAACCTAGACTTTCAACAGTTTGAAACATTAACTAAGCTTCTCATACTAAAATTTTTATTCTGCTTGAGTGTAACAACAATCCATACTGACCTAACTCCTGCGACAGGTAGCGCTGCTTCTGAACATTCAGAATAAATTATTGTTTGCGAAGATTGGTCTTCAAGTAGTCTTAACTTGTTTAACTTAAGAGACCTCAAGCCCGTGATGATGATGCTGATGATGATGATGATCCTCCTAATCAGGCCTGTTATAAATCTGTAGATTGTGACCATTT
Source organism: Hermodice carunculata (assembly GCA_964020975.1). Lineage (NCBI taxonomy): Eukaryota > Metazoa > Annelida > Polychaeta > Eunicida > Amphinomidae > Hermodice > Hermodice carunculata. The sequence goes on from CAXHWN010000555.1 coordinate 1,434,744, forward strand.
AGTTAATTTGGCAATTTGGACTGATGCTAAAATAGAGGTCTATAGGGGCTTAAGCCCTAGTATTTAGTTTGACCAGGAACTTGTCACACTGTTGAAAATATTTCAGTATAGAATACATAATTATAAACCAATGCTCCAGATTGATCCAAAAAATAATCATAAATATAAGAGAATCTAAAACATAGACCAGACCCATAACGACATTATCTACCATGGTACCGGAGCCCATGAAGATGCTGTTATTATTGCAATGCTTTGATTCATATATGTCAGTCTATTTGCCTAATTTTTATTTTACTAAAGGCAAAAGCATTTGCTCTTAAACTCGTACCAGGGATCAGCAGTGTTTTTAATATTGCATCGACCAACCCATCCAAAACTGTGCTTCGAGAAATGATATTTTTATGATATTTTGAAACAAAGTTCATGTTCTTGGAGACTGGGAAAGCAACATTTATCTTTCCCAAGAAACAAAACTTTGCACATAATTAATTTTGCAGAATCTGGAAATGATAAAATACTAACTCTATGGCGGTACAAAGGAATTCAAATATATAATTTCATTACGGTAATTCAGAACAGAGTATATTTGTACTTGGGATCTGCAAATTAATGGTTTTTGCACTGTGAGTTTCGATCTTTACCTGCAGCCCTCCCACACAGTGATGCTGCAGAGATGCAGAGAAGTATCGAGTGCATGCCATATTTATGAGTCCCATTACTCCTAGCTCGAAAAGGGTAACAATATTTTGAATGCCACCAAGCGATTTCTATTTATGCTTAACAAGTTAGAAAATTGTGTATATTATAATCAGTCACGGATGATCTGTTGTTTGGATTTGATAAACGATTGCAAAAGAACATACGAAGCAAAGGAACAATAAAGCAGTTTTTCAATGACCATGTGTCATTAGGTTTAAATTTACTTTAGATATCAATATTATAAAGTAGGTAGGCTTTGGGAATTTGAATACTGATGGTCTTTGGAAACAACCTCTTCGCAGTTTGCCAAATGACCTTGTTTTTATTTCTTTCAACCTATCATAATTCTTTTTAAAATATGGTATATCATGGGATATGATTCCTGAAGAACCAACATAATTTGCTGATAGCTTTCCGAACTATGAACATTGATACATTTTTGTGGAGTTGGGTCGCATTACCTGTAACATTAATCACAGTCTTAGGTAATATAAGATTAATTAATATTAAGGGGAAAGTAACATTTAACGAATTATTTCTAGCACCATTTCAATTACTGAATTGTCCTGCTTGTCAAATACAGTTGAGTCGTATTTGATTTTTGTTGTTGTTGTCCTCGTTGTGTGACGCAGGTTTCACCCCTGTCTGCTGCTTTTCCCCTTTTTTGTCTCGTTGTGGGTTTACTCTGTACTTGTCCGACCTCGTTGACTGTGACCCAGCTGTTTCCCGCGCGTTCTGGCGCATATATAAAGGCGAAGAATCTTGTTGCGGCCCCCTGCTTGTCACCCGGCGTCGCTGTTCACTGGGAGTGGAAGAGTTCTGGTTACGTTACCCGCTTGCGGGCGCCTTGGGACTATGTTCCCCATATATTGTACATAATTAACGGACACATGGGAGCTAATAGTAAGTGCTTGTCCATTTCCCGTCGATTTACTTCCAATTTGTGACGAGTATTCAACTCGTTACTTTTGCCCACGTGAATTTTGATGGAGTTATATCTGGGTTTTTTATTCATGCGGTTCTTTTTTGTAGCTGCACTTGTTACAGGCACGTAGGGTGCGTGCATTTGGCCAATGCACAGTTCACTTCTGTAACTAACATGGGGTGGTTGTAACGCAGACACTGCAATAGTGTTCCTGTAAGTATATTAAGAAGTTTAACTTGATATTGAAATGTAAATGTACATACTTAAATGAACTAACTAAATGTACGCATCGTTCAAAAAAGGCAACTCGTGAAAACGCGTTTTACTGGGTCATGCTTTTTGCCGTTAAAGTGCGCTTACATGTACGAGTTTGTGAAATATATTGAGGTTTTTCAAACTTCATGTATTGTTTGGTAAAACTTTGGTGAATTACATGTGCGCGTTGTATGTTTATAGTAAGACTTGCCAGGACGCGTATATGTCACGCTGTGTCAAGTAAGATGCAAGCGTATATGCCACGCTGTGTCAAGTAAAAGCATTATTGTTATTTTATGTGATGGTTTCAAATTAGAATTGGAGGGTTTTCTTTTGTAATACACGGTTGTGCCGTTCATTTGCACATAAGAATCAATATTGTTGGTTTTGGTACTTGTGCATAAAGGTGTTGAAGGTGGCAAAATGCCGGGTAGGTATTCCGTAATATTGTAAGCATAGTTATTTGCTTTTCACGTCGTAGTTGAAAATGATTGAGTATTTGTTATCATAAAGTACTTTGAAGTTTGACGGTAATTGGATCAACTTTGTGTGGTTTACAATTTTTGTTCACGGTAATATGTGACAAAAGGGCCGCGCTTAATGTATACAATTTGGACTTTTCGATTAAATGTAATCATATGAATTTATGTGTGATAAATGAATGTGCTTTGTATATGTAATATACTATGTTAAAGGTTCGATTTTGATTTGGAGATACTTAATGTTATGAATGTAATTGCAGTTAATGCGATGAGCGATGTACGCTGAGCAGTAAATGGATAAGACCTGGTGAGGTGTAAGCGACCAGCGTCATGTGAAGTGTACAAAAATCAACGTTATTAAAGGCAGCAGTTCTGTGTGTGCACTCGTAGTTGTTCCGAGTCATCAATTAGTCCCGTGTAGTTCATAGTGACAAAAATGAAGACATAAACAAAGGGACAGGCATACCGCTTCAGGGCATAAATGTCATCACGTTTGGTCAATAAATGGAGACATTAACGATCCAGGAGACCAGAGGCTCACAATTCTTATAGCATTCCACTTGTCAAATGCAGTCCGTCTGCATTCGAGTTTGTTTGCTATTAATTATCAATCAGATGTTTTTTGATATAATGGTTTGTTTATCATGATATTTCCTTGATATCGATGGTTGATTTTTACGTCGATGGTTGAATATTATGGTTGGAAATCTTGTAAAAAAGTAAAACGTTACTCGGTGATACTACATGTAACTTGGTATATTTATTATGGGATAATCCATACCGTGTAATTGAAATTTTTTGCCTGCCATTTCCAGGTACTTAGAAGTTCTCATTGTGCCTGGCGGGGATTTTTCTCTAATACACTGATTTTAGTCACATGGCGTTGCTTAGCCCCCATATATAATGGGGTGTAGGGTTGAAGTGTGCCATCTTGGCGGTCTTGGCATTCTTGGCATTCAATTGGAGTTGCATCACTGCTGGTGGTTTGAGGGAGTGGATTTGCACTCGCGCTGCTGTGGGCATGGGTCTCCGTAATGGCTTACATGTTGATGTACTAAAGGTTAAAAAATTGGAATGTGGCACTTTGTAGTGAGTATAAAATATATGCGTTGCCGTATTTTCAATTTTCTTCTCATATTTGTAGTTTTCGATATTCCGTTGGTGTTTGTCCAGTTGAAGTTCATTTTTACATCCTGTGGATATCAGCAGGTGTTTTGGCTTAATTAAGGATTATGATTGTAGACATAGGTGTTTTTTTTTTCAGGTTCAAATCAGAATGACCAGGTCACTGGCTATAATGATAAATTACACACCTTCATGCGTTGGGTCAATTCTGTATTCTAGATGCACAGTAGGGCTTAATCAAGATGTTACACCCTAGCAGAGGCACTCTTGAATTTTGCATCCAATATTTGTTTTCAGACCTGACTTTGGAAACAGAAATGTCGATGTGCCGGTAATAGCGATTATTGTTCATAGCAAGCCCCAGTGGCAATTTGTTACGAGTATATGTATTAAGATATACACGCATGTAGGACTAGCCTTGTCATCTACATAATAAATACATACAAATAAATCCTTGGTGTCATTATTGCACACAAAATGAAATATTCGTTATTTTCCTGGTGATGCATAAAAAATAAAATTCGGTCCTTTACGAGGAACATAGTCAAAGCAAACATACAAACACACATAAAAAAAAGAACACTTAAGACCCATACTGAAGTCAGCTGCCATGGTACCGAGAGCCACGACCGAGGTCTTTTTAAGTGCAGTACATCTGTAGTCTTATAAAAATATATCCGTCGCAAATGCATGATTCGGGGAATGGCTTCTTAACTTGTTTTGCTCTGGCGCACAATGGAAACATAATTTCCACACGATAAAGCCATTCCTTGCAACTTGAAAACTATATGCATTTTGGGAATTTGAACTAAAGTACTCTCTCCTGCGAACAGTGAAAATAGGCGTTCAAATCCTGTGACTTGTGATCTGTGCCCGTATGATAGGGAGATGAACCAAAGTGATACTTTCACGCTAAATTAATCACATGTTGATCCAATGTAAAAAAGGCTTCATGCACTAAGAAAGAAATCAAGCAACCCCTATTTAATGCTTGACCAGTCCAATGCTGGGCCTGTGTACATCCAATGTAATCAGCAAAAATGCACATTTCTGTTTCTATAAAAATGACATGAGTGAGCATTTTGGGATTTTATTTCATCATCAAGAAGGTGACTTAAACTTTTTTGATGAGGTATTAGCCTAGATGTTTGGATTTGAGCGTCTAGATATTTATCCTTGCGACACACGGTCACATGACCTGGCTGTTACCTTAATATATTTTATTTTGTCTGACATATTTTGGTAATTTTTTTTTCGTTATTATTATTATTATTATTATTATTATTATTATTATTATTGTGAGCATATGCCGAAGCACTTGATAATAAAATATTATTAGAGAAGATGTATCAACCAGCAGATTTTGCTGTTGTCTTTGCTTTTAAGGTCTAAAATACAGTTCACAGATATAATGGTTATAATGTTGTCCTAGGAAGTCAAATTTTCAACATGTCTTCACCTTCAGCCCTACACGGTGATTTTGGAGAGATGCAGGAACGTATTGAGTGCATGCCATATTTATGAGTCCCATTACTCCTAGCTTGAAACGGGTAACAATATTATAAGTGCCACCAAGCGATTTCTATTTATGCTTAACAAGGAAGACAATTTACATGAAATGCTATTGGTCTGATGGTATACCCTTTACTATATTTGTTTTGTGTATCAGTCATGGATGATCTGGTGTTTTGATTTGAAATACGATTGCAAAAGAACAGAGGAAACAAATGAACAATAAAGCAGTTTTTCAACGACCATGTGTCATTAGGTTTCAGTTTCTTTAGATATCAATACTATCAAATGGGTATGCTTTGGGAAAATGAACACTGATGGTCTTTGGAAACACCCTCTTTGCAGTTTGCCAAATGACCTTGTTTTTATTTCTTTTAAACATATTATAATTCTTTTTAAAATATGGTATCTCATGAGATGTTTTTCCTGAAGAACCAACATAATTTGCTGATAGCTCTCCGAACTATGGACATTGATGCATTGTTGTGGAGGTGGGTCGCATTACCTGTGACATTAATCACTGAAATAGGTAATATAAGATTAATTAATATTAAGGGGAAAGTAACATTATATGAATTGTTTCTAGCACCATTTTAATGAATAAATTGTACTGCTGATAGTGACAAAATGAAGACATAAACAAAGGGACAGGCATGCCGCTTCAGGGCATAAATGTCACCACGTTTGGTCAACAAATGGAGACATTAACGATGCAGGAGACCGGAGGCTCATAATTCTTATTGCATTCCACTTGTCCAATGCAGTCTGTCTGCATTCGAGTTTGTTTACTATTAATTATAAATTAGATGTTTCTTGATATGATGGTTTGTTTATTATAATATTTCCTTGACATCGATGGTTGATTTTTATGTTAATGGTTTAATATTATGGTTGGAAATCATGGTAATGACAAGTTAAACGGTACTCAGTTATACTACATGTAACTTGGTATATTTTTTTATGGTGCATCCAAACCGTGTAATAGAATTATTTTGCCTGCCATATCCAGGCACTTAAAAGTTCTAATTGTACCTGGCAGGGAAATTTCTGTAACACACTGATGTTAGTTACATAGCTTTGCTTAGCCCCCTATATAATAGGGTGTAGGGTTGAAATGTGCCCTCTCGGCACTTTTTAGATTCAATTGGAGTTGCATCACTGCTGGTTGTTAGACGGAGTGGATATGCACTCGCCCAGCTTTGGGCATGGGTGTGCGTAACGGCTAACATGTTGACGAACTAAGAGTTAAAGCATTTGAATGTGGTACTTTGTAGTGAGTATAAAATATGTGCTTTGCCATATTTTTAATTTTCTGGTAATATTAATAGTTTTCAATATTCTGCAGGTCTTTGTCCAGTTGAAGTTCATCTATATGTTCTGTGAATATCAGCATAGGCACACACATGGGGAACACGTAACATTACTGGAGCATGTCATTCTGGTACCACCTGTTGTCATGAGTCAGAGGTTAAAGACCCGAATATTTTCTGTAAGTAGAAAAAAACGTATGTTTTACCATTCACGAAAATAGGTGACATATGTGTTTTAAACGCCAGTTCACTGCAATATGTGGTTAATACATGCATTCAAAGTTTCATTGCGTACATAAGCATTTCTGGTGTAAAGATTATATATATTTATGGTATTTGCGTTTATATACGCTAATTAGTATTCTTCATACATGCCAAAATGGTGGTATCAGGTTCATCTACTTTTCTGCTATCCGATATCTTTTCCTACAGATGAGTATCTATATTGAAGATTGGTTACGATGCAAATTGTTGTGTGTAATAATATGCAATATTTTCGTGTAATTGTAATGGAAATAGAAGGTATACTTAAGATAGTTTTCAAATTTTGTAACCATGCAGCTGAATCTGCTGTAGCGTGATTCTATAGGTGGTCTTCTACCAGCATGATTATTGTTGTCATCCAGCAGGGTATCGAACCCGGGACCTCTCACACCCGAGCCAGCATTTTGCCATGACGCTAAAAGTCCAGACATTGAGCGCGAGGGCTCAACACTGCCTGGCCCTCACTACACTCCTTCCACTTTTCTCCCAAGGTCCAAGGAATGCCCAGTGATAGCACTGAACTGACCCCACAGGCTGCCTCCCTGACTATCAGCCACGATGAGCACAACCCCACCAGCCTTTGTCCCTCCGACTCCCAGCCAGCCGAGCCCAATGAGAAACCACCCTCAGCCACTGTGACCTGTTGGTGTATGTCCGTGTTCACCCTGACACCAATTTTGTAGTCCAGCCGGGTATCAAACCTGGGATCTCTCACACCCCAAGCCAGTGTATTGCCATTACACCAAAGGTCCGGACCTTGAATGCGAGTGCTCAACACTGCCTGGCCCTCACTACATCATCAAGGGAGAGGCATATGAGATGTGACCTTGTATTGCGATAATATGAAGGCACTCAGGGTGTGTCCATTTATTGAGATAACAAGGTAGAAAAAAAGAACATTTTGTGCATGTGTTGTGATAACAATGTAAAAAGGAAGAGCCTCGCTTCAGCGGTATTTTTAGAAAAATAAACCATAAATAAAATTAAAAAAAAAAAAAATAACAATTTTGTTTTCACCTGGTTATTACTTGGGATGGACACCAGCAGCAGGTCATGACCACAAGAAATTTCAGAGAAAATATGGTTTCATAAGGGTTAAGGAATTCATGTGATTGGTGTTTCGTCGTTTCATGGAGATATGTGTGTGGCTGGATCATCGTTCATGGGAATGTTTCATCGTTTCAAATAGGAGATGGACATACTGGATGTGTTGCTGTAAGTATATTGTTTTGTGTACTGTGACAGAGTTCAATGACATTCTGGTGCATGACACGTTTAAATTTGTTCTTGTGTGTGGAGTGAGCTGTGTGCGCATGTCTTCATTACATGAACTGGGTTCAACGATACATAATCTGTGCACAGACTTTCAAGTTGTAAGTTGCTGTGTCTCCACAATATCTGTATAAATGAATGTATTTTTCTTTCAGTGTTCCCGCATCACTGTGGCCTATATTCTGCTGCAGTGTTGAAGCTGTTACACATATATTCTGCGCCTAATTCACACATACAATCGTGTATCCCTTTTTTCTATTTGAGGTCAGAGGTGCTTTTCAAACATTAGAACGTATTAGCTGCTTGTCTGAAGTTGAAAGCCAAGTTGTCATCTTTGATACTGTATCACGATTAATGAACTGTGATCAAAATCGGTGGTATAAACTTGAGATGAAAAGCAAAACTGAAAAAGGCACATATTTGAAATTTAATGATCTTGCTTCTTTTGTTAAGACAATTAACGACGAGTTTTCTGACCCAATTATAGGCAAAAATGCTTGCATGCTCTGATATCATAGGAATGAACAAATCAGTTCACATGATATTCAGGTGTGTCCTACGGACAGTTTCCAGGACAAGGACAGTTCAGTAGAAAGTTTTTACTCTACCGAAAGTTACCTGGGTTTTGCATCTGATTTAAATACTTCACCTAGCGCACGTCAAGATAAACGATACATTGTGGATAAATGCTGGCCTAGACAATTTTAGTTCGTCAACCTTTGTTACAAAGAGTTTGGCTAACCGTTTAAAGTTGAAGGGTTCAGATGTGGATCACTTGCTTAAAATAATCCATGGTGTTACGCCTGATGTATCAAAACATGTAGAGTTTATTGTTACATCAGCGTAAGGCAAAGAAAATGTCCATATGTCTGGAGTAAAAGTAGTTGACAGTATTCCCGTGGCACAAGCATCCTACTCATTATCCTTATTTGCAAGATCTTGAGACCCCTCTGGATATTCATGGTCAAATCTTAGATTTGCTAATGGCCATGATAATACATAGTGTTTGATCCCATTGAAGGTCCGCCACAGAGATAAAAATTTGCCTGTAGATATGAAGTACAAGTTAGTCTGGTGCTTACAGGGCAGAGACCCTTGTACAAACATTAGTCACGTGGCTGTGTGTATTTTTTTTCCACATCAGTCATTGAAAGTCAGAGGAACCTGGATTCACGTTTTTCTGATTTCCCTATTGTCACAAATTTGTTGAGACAGACAGTTCAGTCAGTTAAGTGCCAATGTGTAACAACACTGCATCACATGATGAATTAGGTAACAATAATTTGTTGTATAATGATGTCCTGTCAGAGACAGATTCTGTAGTGTGTGACATTGATGTCCATTATAAACATTCACAGAATGTACCGATTTCTGATATCAATAAACTATGGGAAATTGAAAATGGTTTATTCAATGAATCTTCTCTTTCTGCTGATGACAAGAAGGTTCTTTAATTGTGGGATAGCAGATGTAAACTGGTAGACGGACACTACATGCTAGTCATCCCATGGAAAGATCCCAATGAGCCGCTTCCCAATAATATTTCCGTTGCAATACGACATTTAAATATTCTTGTGAAATGCCTGACGAAGGTCAATCTTCTCTCTAGATACGATCAAGAAATTAGAAAGTTAATTGATTAAAGATATGCTGAAATTATTCCCGCTCATGCTTTGTATGACTCGGATAGAATTTTTTACTTGCCTCACCATGCTGTAATTAATCCTAATAAGCCAGGTAAATTACGAGTGGTGTTGATTGCTCTGCAAATTATGCAGAAGGTTTATTAGATGAATGTTGTCTACAAGGCCCAGACTTGGCAAACAAACTTTTGTTTGTTCTGCTTAGGTTCAGGTTACATCAGTATGGGGTCCAAGGGGATATCAAAGAAATGTATAATCAAGTTCTGATTCCCGAATTTGACTGTGACGCTCTCCGTTTTCTCTGGTATCAAAATGGAGAATTGGTGCACATGCGCATGTGTATCTATGTATTTGGCGGCATATGGTGTTTGTCATCGTCCACTAATGCATTAGGGTGGATTATTTTAGATAATGCAAATGTTGACCCTTTCTTCAAAGAATTCATCTTGCAATCTTTGTATGTAGATGACCTGATGCAGTCTGTTTGCAGTCTTTTGCAAGTAGAAAAATTATATATTATCTTCCATCCATTCTCCCACTTGTTGGATTTGAAATTACCAAATTTGCCGTCAACCATGAACAGATAGTAGAACAAATTCCATTGGAAATATGGACAAAAGAGGTGTTTGAGTTTTCATCTGGATCGCAGGCTCGAGTATCAGGTGTGAAATGGCTAATTAAGGAAGATATGTTTTGTTTCAATCTCCAACCACATGATTTTTCAAATATCACATGCCGCATCATGTTTAGCTTTCTGGCAAGAATTTTTGATCCACTAGGTTTAGTGTCACCTGGGCTGATGGCAGGTTAACTGATTTTACAGGAGACAACCCATCTTCAATTAGATTGGGATACCCCTAAGCCAAAGGCTATTCATCAGAAATGGAACTCGTTGTACGTTTCTTTGACTTTAGGCCTAAAAGTCGCGATGTTTCCCAGGTTTGTTAAGTCAATGGACTATGATACCAGTTACCATGAACTTTAAACATTTTGCGATTCAAGTGAAGTTGCTTTTAGGGCTGTTGTTTTTTGTTAGGTGTGTCAGTTCCAAGGGTAAAATTTCATCACATCTTATGATGATCAAGTCACATATCACACCTATTAAAAATAGTCTCTCCATTCCACGACCACAATGGCAGGCAGCCAAATGTGCTGAAAATTTGCACTTGATTACAAACGAGAGCTTTGCATGGAACATGTTACTGCATATTTTTGTACTGATTCCATGATTATGCTGGGATATATTCAGAATGAAACTCGGTGTTTTCATATATTTGCAGAGAATCGGGTTAGTTATGTTAGGAAACACACCCATCCTTCGTCATGGCGTCACTTTGATAGTAGCTCTAACTCATCAGAATTGCGTACACGCCCTTTTTCTATTGATCACCAGGGTGCTTTCGATTTTTGGCGTCATGGCCCACAATGCCTGAATACTTATACTCAATTTTGGAACAGCGAGAGTAACTCATATTCAGTAGCTCAAAATGATCCAGAGCTTAATTCATTTAACACAGAGGTAGAGACATACAAGGTCCGCTCAGCTGATGTTCAAGGACAGAGTGGGTCAGTTTTTCCCTGTACAGTTATCCCTGAATCCTGGATTGAAAGGATTAGTAATCATCACTTTTCCTGGACTAAAATTTTGAGGTGTGTAGCATGGCTACGTTGATTTGCATTTTATAAGGCTCAACGTGAAGTCACACGAGGGTCACTTCCCTTATGTGAACTGAATGGCGCTCACAATGTTGTCATCAGGCATTAAAAAAAAATGTTTTGAAAACGAAGTTGCCAGTTTAAGATCAAACCAAATGCTATTTAGATAAAATAGCATCATGTCACTCAATCCATTTTTGGATAAAAATGGTGTTCTTCGGGAAGGAGGCAGAGCAGGTGAACATCCTATTTTAGTCTGCCATGCTTATGTCATCGCTGAGCGTATCGCATATTATTTTCATGAAAATGTGCATATAGGTTTAGAGTGGACTCTGAGTTACATTAGTGCGGAGTATTTGACCACTAAAACACGTTGTTGTGTTCAACGTATGCTTAAGAAATGCGCGACATGTAAAAAGTTGTATGGCAAACCAACTTCAAAAATTATGGCTGATTTACATCATGCAAGAATCAATCCTCATATGCCAGCTTTTACGCATGTAGGTCTAGATTGCTTTGGTCCCTATTTCATAAACTTTTATAGAGTCAAAGAACAGATATGGGTGCATTTTTACGTGGATGACTTCAAGGGCTATACATATAGACATTTAGCATTGTCTGGAAACAGACTTATTTTCAAATGCTCTGCCTAGGTTTATTGCATTGAGAGGTAAAATTGACACCATTTACTGCGACAACGCTGATAACTTTGTTAAAGGTGAACATGAGATACGTAAAGCATTCAACTTTCAAACAAAGAATACTTTGAAGCAATTTGCTACTTTGAAAGCTATTCAGTTTATTTTCACAGTTCCTAAGGCTCCACACTTGGGTGGTAATTGGGGGCGTTTAATTGGTGTGATAAAAGGAATCCTCAGAACTGTTCTTTCCCATGCTTCAAGACTTTCGCATGCAGTCTTACAGACCACATTTTGCGAGGTTGAGGACATTGTCAATAGCCATCCCCTAACTAGGATTAGTCAGGATCCCAATGATTTCGCGGCATGGAGTCCTAAGGCATTGCCTACATTACATAAATATCCTGATGCACCACCAGCTGGCTCCGCAGTCGTAGACTCTAATCGAAGCCTTTTCAGATATTCCCAACATTTGGCCAACATGTTTTGGTCAAAGTGGATGAAACTTTACTTGCCTTCTTTAGACACTAAGTCAAAGTGGCGAGTGCCTATTGACAATATTAAAGTAGGCGAGTTGGTTTTATTAGCTGAAAAGAGTATGCCTCGCAAATCGTGGCCGCGTGCCATTGTCAATGAAGTCTTTTTGGCAGAGATGGAAAGGTTTGCTCTTTTTTGGTAAAGACTAGGGTCAATAAACTTCGTCGATCAGTACTTCACCTCGTAGAAGCAGAGGTTTAAACATGGTTTATAGATAAAGGGATTTCAAACAGTAAATGAGTAAATATTTTCTATAAACTGTTTGACAGTTGTAGTATATTATAGTATATGTAGTGGTTATGCTCTAATATTGGTGACGTGACTGGTAATTTGTCTTGTTACGTACTACGAGACAAACGGTTTTATATGAATAATGTAGTCTTCATAATTAGACACCACACACATATGTAATGATAATTAGGTATAAAATTATATTCTAAATGTTGTCCAAAATGAAGATGGCATCGTGGTATACATGGTTTATGTATGACAATCTTTCGCTGTATTATTGAGAAAAATGATAAACGGTAATCTGGTCTTCATGTTTGAGGCTATTTATGCTTTAAGCTCGTTTTATATTATATTGACTGCTCCATATTAATAAAAAAAAAAGGGGGGGGGAGGTGTCAGGTGCAGTCTGTCTGCATTCGAGTTTGTTTGCTATTAATTATAAATTAGATGCTTTTTGATATGATAGTTTGATTATTATGATATTTCCTTGATACCAATGGTTGATATTTACGTCGATGGTTGAATATTACGGTTGGAAATCATGGTTATGACAAGTAAAACGGTACTCGGTAATACTACATGTAATCTATGTATATTTATTATGACGCATCCATACAGTGTAATAGAAATTTTTTGCCGGCCCTGTCCAAGTACTTAAAAGTACTCATTGAACCTGGCGGGGATTATTCTCTAATGATCTTAGTCACATGGCTTTGCTTGCCCCCCCCCCCCCCCATATAGCTGGGTGTAGCGTTGAAGTGTGCTCTCTCGGCGCTCTTGGCATTCTTGGCATTCAATTGGTCTTGCATCACTGCTGGTGGTTTGACGGAGTGGATTTGTACTTGCCCAGCTTTGGGCATGGGTCTCCGTAACGGCTAACATGTTGACGTTCTAAGGGTTAAAGCAGTGGAATGTGGCACTTTGTTGGGAATATAAAATATGTGCTTTGCCGTATTTTCAATTTTCTGGTCATATTTATAGTTTTCGATATTCTGTAGGTATTTGTCTAGCGGAAGTTCATTTATATGTCCTGTGAATATCAGCATAGGCACACACATGGATAACATGTAATATTACTGGAGCATGTCATTGTGGTACTGCCTGTTGTGATGGGTCAGAGGTTAAAGGCCCGAATATTATCTGTAAGTAGAAAAAACGTATGTTTTATCATTCAGGACAATACGTACCATATGTGCTTTAAACACGTGTGCACTGCAATATGTGGTTAATACATGCGTTCAAAGTTTTCATTAAGTGCATAAGCGTTTCTGGCGTAAATATTATATATATGTATGGTATTTGTGTTTGTATACGCTAATTAGTATTCTTCAGACGCGCCAACATGGTTGTATCAGGTTCATATACTTTTCTGTTATCAGATATCTTTTCCTACAGATGAGTATCGATATTGTAGATTGGTCACGACACGAATTGCTGTATGTAATAATATGCAATATTTTCGTGTAGTTGTAAAGGAAATTGAAGGTATACTTACAGTAGTTTTCAAATTTTGGAATCTTGGAGCTGGAATCGCGATTCTATAAGTGTTCTTCTACCAGCATTATTATAAAGGAAGAGACATATGGGGTGTGTCCGTGTATTGAGATAATGTGAGAGGCACACGGGTGTGTCCATTTATTGGGATAACAAGGGAAAAAAAGGAAGAAAATTTTTATGTGTATTGTGATAACAATGTAAAAAGGAACAGCCTCGCTTCAGTGGTATTTTCGGAAAAATAAACCACCATACCATTTTTTCCACCTGATTATTATTTGGGACGGGCACCGGCAGCAGATGGTGACCACACCACTCTCTATCTTGAGTCTACCCTAAAGCAATATAAAATAAAAGGTCAACGTTTACATAACTCAAATTGCGTAGAAACTAGTGGATACATGAAATGAACTGTATGTATGTGTGTATGTATACTTATCTTGGTCTTAAAATTATAAGTCAACCTCTGTAATAAATGATTATATCCATGGATTTAACAAAGTGTTTATTTGTTGCCCCACTTGTACATATGACTATTTGGCCATAGTTTAATGCTTTTTGGAAATGTGCATACATACTCCTGATAGGGAATCCAGAGTGGCTTTAATTTTTCCTTCGGGAATCAACATTTCCAGGATTACGCTTTCAGAAATCTATATGAGCTTGCTGATCCATATGCAGTTATAGACATAGACCCAGACCCGGACTCACAGACATACACACACACACACACACACAGACACACACACACACACACACACACACACACATATATATATATATATATATATATATATATATATATATATATATTTACTAATATGTCTTTATATATACACATATATACATTATATATATACATATATATATACATATATATATATATTTATATATAAAAATATGTATACATATATTAATTTGTACAAAATGGTGAATGTGTTGCCATTCAGTATTTCCTTGAAAACCTATCTTACTAATTTGTCATTATGTTGCAGCTATGTGTTGCTATATTCCTCATTTCCCAAGTCGTTGCTGTACCCTGGCAGAGATACCCTGTGCAGTATCTGTCTCTCCTGTGTCAGCCCCGTAATGTGCTTGACCTGGTGTATCCCTCCATTTCGAATTAATCTTATATATTAGTTACCGACATGAAAATTTGGTGACAAGTTTTCAGAGATGATTCCCAGAGTAGGTATAAGCCTTAACTCAGTGTGTCTCCTCCATGTGGAAATTAAAACATAATTGCAAATTTAATTGTTGCACTGTGTTTTATGGATGCATAGATCGCTGGTGGCAACTTTTTAGCCAACCCTCACAGATATACCAGGCGTCTTCAACAACTGGAATACTAGTTTTCCAAAACGTAAGCTTTGTACATTACATGTAATTCTTCCCGTTTTTATGTTGTAAGTTTGAAACTCATTGCGACCGAGCGAAAATTTGACTTCATAGGACAACTTTATAACCATTACATCTGTGAACTGTATTGTAGAACTTAAAAGCAAAGACAATAGCAAAATCGGCTGGTAGATACATCTTTAACGTTCAAAATAAAGATATTAGCTATATTGATAATTGGTGCATATATTGGTATTTTTTTCGGATCAAATGCTTCGGTATATGCTCAAATTAATAATAATAATAATAATAATAATAATAATAATAATAATAATAATAATAATAATAATAATAATAATAATAATAATCCGCTTGAAAAAAAAATCGCCCAAATATGTCAGACAAAAAAATATATATTAAGATGATAGCCAGGTCATGTGACCTTGGGTTACATAGATAAATTTCTAGACGCCCAAATCCAAACACCACATCAAAAAAGTTTGAGTCACCTTCTTGATGATGGAATAATGTTCCAAAATGCTCACTCATGTCATTTTTTATAGAAACTAAATGTGCATTTTTGCTCATTACATTGGACGCACACAGGCCCAGCATTGGACTGGTCAAGCATCAAATAGGGGTCGCTTGATTTCATTCTTAGTGCATAAAGCCTTTATATTGGATTAACATGTGATTAATTTAGCGTGAAAGTATCACTTTGGTTCATCTCCCTATCATACAGGTACAGATCACAAGTCACAGAAATAGAACGCCCATTTTCACTGTTCGCAGGATAGAGTACTTTAGTTCAAATTCCCAAAATGCATATAGCTTTCATGTTGCAAGGAGTGGCTTCATAGTGTGGAAATCGTGTTTCAATTGTGCCCTAGAGCAAAACAAGTTAAGAAGCCATTTCCGGAATTATGCATTTGCGAGGGATATATTTTTATGAGACTACAGATGTACTGCACTTAAAATGACCTCGGTCGTAGCTCTCGGTACCATGGCAGCTGACTTCAGTATGGGTCTAAAGGTTTTTATTTATGTGTGTTTTGCATGTATACTTTGACTCTGTTCCTCGTAAAAGACCGAATTTTATTTTTCATGCATCACCAGAAAAAGAACGAATATCTTTTTATTATGTGCAATAATGACACCAAGAATCTATTTGTATGTATTTATTATGTAGATAACAAGGCGTGTCCAACATATGTGTATATCTGAACACATATGCTCGTAACAAATTGCCACTGGGGCTTGCTGTGAACAATAATCACAAACATCGGCACATCGACATTTCTGTTTCCAAAGTCAGGTCCGAAAACAAATATTGGCTGCCAAAATCTAGAGTACTTCTGCTAGGGTGTTAACTCTTGATAAGGCCCTACTCTGGATCTATAATACAGACTTGACGCAACGCATGAAGGTGCGCAGTTAATCATTATAGCCAGTGACCCGGTTATTGTGTTTTGAACCTGAAAAAAACACCTATGTCTACAATCAACATTCGTAATAATGCCGAAACACTTCCAGCATTGCAAACTGCTACAGGAAAAAAAAAAATTTTTGTTTGTACGTGACAGATATAACATTTAACAAAATATACTTATTCCTTGTTTTTGTGCCGATATCAGCTTAATGTGTGACCTGCGCTTCATTCATGTTTATGTATATGTACACACACACACACACACGCACACACACACACACACACACACACACACACACACACACACATACGTGTAATAGGGTCCAACAGAGGACTCAGATTCGAAATGATACAATTGGGGACATCTTTAATAAAGCAGATAGAAACGCAAGATGTTCATATTTGAAACATTGTAACACCAGGAACATACCAAACATCGTAATTTGTTTGTAATGTGAGTTTTTTTGCTATTTTGGAAAACTGTACCTCTAGTACTTAATGAGGACATCTTCTATACACTTTGCCTGACAAAATCCAAGCAATCGAGGTCACAATAATTCTAAAAATAGACTTGAGTTCATAAGCTATACAATCTCTTGTACATTATTCAAACACACTGTAAGGACACTTCTAGGGAAAAAAAGATATTTCAAGGCTGACAATTACATGTTCGGCACAGATTGCATTCTTGGCGCATCTAGAACAACCGAGGACAAATAATTGGATCCACTGCATACAAAAGAGGACACACTGCGTTCAGTATAACTGTTGCTATCTAATATAAACGAGGACAATCCCCTTAGCAAGGGTAACCAGTGTTCTCAAGTAGACTATTGATAATAAAGTTACGCCATCCATTGTACTTTACCCAAAGCAGCTGAAAGATACTCTCAGAAAAGAAAGCAACATTTCAAGGCAGCAATGATTTTACTCCCAAAAATGTTGCCCCCCCCCCACCACTAAATAAAAATGAAGCTGTGTCCCTGTTATTGATTGCCAAAATGCAGCCCAGGACTTGAAAAAGGGCCTGGTCACCAGGTTATTTTCATTTTTTTTTCTTTACTGATGAGCAACATTTATGATATTTTGCCTTAGATAATATAATTCTCTGTCGCTTGGGGTGTACATGTAAGCATGTAGGGCAGCACACATAATAATTAAGAGTCAGCTACGGAAGAAATTTGATGCACTGAGGACATATTCAACAGGCATCTGGCGGCTTGTGTCCCAGCTTACAAGTCCAAGGCCTTTGGTCTGCTGAGCAAGCAACTTATAGAAATGAAAATGTGTCTTAAAGGGATTGGAATCTTGAATATATGATCAGACCTATTGGAATTTTTTAGATGTATATAAAGTAAGTCAACATATATAATTCATTGTCTTGAGTAAAAAGTAAAGAATCTCCATGCTCATAATTGCTAACAAGTCTTTGTTCTTTTTCTACATGATAAATGTAAGGAAATAATTCTATCCCATCCCACCCAAATCCATATATGCAACTGATCTCTTGGATGTGTGATAAAATTAACTTTAGACCTATTTTATGTATGGCCCATCACTCATAGTTTACTCGATATCATTGATAAAAACAAATTGAACAGCAACAAATATAAGCACTAATTCAATATGTTTATTTTTTTCAGGCGCAGAAGTAATTGTATTGTGAATCACATAACGATTTGAAATAAAGATATTATCTTTATCATTGTTGGTATATAAAATTAACAATTCTGAGTAGGTGAACAAAAATGTAAAGATATCAGATAACTGGGAGCAAATGCAATTCACCATATCTTTCCTTTAGTTCGCTTGTTGTAACACCTTCCAACACACATGTATGAAGTACCAGAATCAAATTAAATTTACATTGTTCAGTATTACATTTTCAACTAACACCTGATATTTGACATAATGCAAACTGTCACAAGAAACCCACCATAAGGATGTGATTATAGTGTGCAAGATTTAGCTTATAAAGCCTTACAAGTTTCTTGTAAGCTGTACCTTTATTGAAAATATGTAACTAAGCACACACTACACGTTGTGACATGCAAGGTCTTCGCATAGTCAGCTGAATTGCATTTTCTTTTGCTGTTGTTCATGGCCTTCTCATTCGATGAACGTGATATAAAATGGCGACAGGCAAACTTGCAACTTATAAAACATTTGCATGCTAAGTTAAAACTTACGAAGCTTATACACACCCAAAACACATCTAAAGTGCTTGCTTGATTCGAACTTGGATTTTTCATGTAATTTGATGACACTTGAAAGAGGCAAACATAAGTGTTCCCTTTTTTCAGTGGGTGGGACCATCCAATATGCATTTTCTATTCAAAGTTCAATTCCATTTCTCTCTCTCTTTTGTTTATAAAATATGCAAATATCCTTGTGAAACTTGTTAGTAAAATTACACCAATATACCGCGACTTATACACGAAACCTCTAAAAATTAATAGGATTTTGCTTTTAAATATCCAGAAATGCTTGCTTATTTATATTTATGAAAAAAACCCCACAGGGATCAGATGTAGAAATACGAGTGACATGTAAAACTAGTAACCACTCAAATCACTGCTAACATAATGTAGATCCTTAAACATAGCTGATAATCTCAAAATTAAAACAAGCAAAATGAACCACCTTTTGACATTTGTACGTAGATGCAGTGTTATCATTTAGCTTGCTTTTGTTTGTTGATATACCAATATGCATTTCACACAAGTTAGGTAACACACACAGAAATACTTGTAAAATTTGTGTTGTAAAACACAAAGATATAACTAGTGACTAATACCCTTAAAATGTATAAAGACATGCTGGTGTTAAACAATACCGATATACGCACCTGGGGGTAAGTAAAAACATAGGAAAACTAATATTTTCATATATTGCAGACGCGTCTCACGTCTGGGCGGCCACCTTAAGCATATAGAGGCTGTCAATAAACTCCATGGTGAGACCATTTTCCTGTGTCCACTTACTCTTTAGCAGGAATCTGACGACAGATTTTAGCAATTTGCATATGACAAATTTGACTGGACTAAACCTGGTCCATTGGAGACTGCCACAGTGCTCCAAGTATTTACCTTTAAGTCCTTGACTGGTCATAAAGCAAATATGCAACCTATCTAGCACTGGTGTCCTCGATTACCGGTAATCATAAACCAACTGCTTAGCTTCTCCTTTATACTGCTGTCCTCGATTGGTCATTTTTTCTAAACCACTCTTACACTAGTGGCCTCAATCGATGACTCTAGTGTAAGAGAGGTTTCAGAGTTCGACTTATGGCCAACCGAGGACAGCAGCATAAAGGAGAAGCTAAATTAATGTTAACCAATGGAGGACACATGATGAAACAGGTTAAGAGGTTGCTTTATGACCAATCGAGGTCACTAGTTTAGTGCTTTCTCTGTGCTGGTTTGGAAATGGTGATAATGTAGGTGTGTATAATTTAAAATTATGTAGACACCTGCCTTTTTGGATTCTAGAGACATTTAATACCCGCTATGGATGCATAAGAGCACGTCCAACTGGGGAAAGCAGTATAAAGGAGAAGCTAAAAAGTTTATAACCAATCGAGGACACCAGTTTCAGAGGTTAAGACTTTGTTTCATGACTAATCAAGGACGCCAGTGTAAGAGAGGTTTAGAGTTTGATCTATGGCCAACAGAGGAAGGCAGTGTAACGGATATAAGATAAGAAGTTTCTTTGTGACCAATTGAGGACTCCAGTGACCTCGAATGGTCATAAAGCTACTTTTGTACCTCTATCATGCTGGGGTCCTCAATTGCTCACAAACCAACTTTTTATTTTCCCCTCGATACATATAGGTTAAAAAGTTGCTTTTCGACCGATCGAGGTCAATTGGTTACAAACAAAGGTCTTTACTTCATCTCCTTTATACTGCTGTCCTCGATTGGCCATAAACCAAATTCTAAATATTGCTTACACTAGCGTCCTCGATTGGGCATAAAGCAACTTCCTCACCCCTGTCACACTGTAGTCCTCGATTGTCAATTAACCAACTTCTTAACATCTCCTTTATAAGCTACATCGTTTACAGTGAACATGTTCTTATGCATCCATACTTAGTATGTTATGTCTCTAAATAAAAAAATAGATGTAACATGGTTTTAAATTTTACAAACAGATATCCATAGGGTACTGAAAATGTTCAACGATATTCTCAGAACAATCACTTTTTCTTGTTCCGCATAGAATGAATTGTGTTCTTGCAAAAGTATTTGATGTTTCTCCATGTTCGCTTTTGTAGGAGTGTTCTTTTTCCAGGCACCTCTCAATTTCCCTCTTACCAGGCAAACGTCGCATGTGTATAAACCTTCCAAGATGTTTGAAAACGACATTCCTTTCACTCTTTGTCCATGGTTGTTTCTGAACTCTTCTATCTTTGGAACTTTTGGGTTTGCTTGTTTTACCCCTTGTACCTGCAGCAAAATTTCAATATATATATATATATATATATATATATATATATATATATATATATATATATATATATATATATATATATATATATATATATATATATATATATAAACATGATACCATGTACCATCGTTACTTATCACAAGAATATTTTGTTTCCTGCTACCTATATCTAAGGTAAATTGCGTCCCAAAGAGCTCCTTTCATGCAAACATATTTTAATCGATTTCAAATTGCTTGTCACATTTAGGCAATCCTTACCAAAATAGTTATGGGCAAATTAGAGAATGCAGTGTCCCAAAACATTACAAATTTCGGGATTTTTTATCGAGCATGACAAAGACATTAAATTGCATTTTCTTTGGTACTTGGCCCCTAATAGGCAATATGGATTGTTCAAGAAAATGGCTAAATGATATTTGATAGATCAATGGTCTGTCTACACATAGAGCGTTTTTTTTCTATGTGTATGTAAATCCCAGAGAGAGACACTAGAAAAGATAGATTCGCTTTCAAAAAAATGTCTGTGTGTTACAAACGTTTTTCTTTCACGAAAATGCTGGATTGATGAATGAATTGAAATGCACAGACTTTCTATCACGTTGATTGGATATGCCATTATGACGAACCTATACTTGTATATGGAATTTGAGATTTTGGACCTGTTTATTGCCGTGTGAAATTATTCAAGTTTTTTTTTGATTTATCAAAGTTGTACAATTTCTACTGTAATGACTTTTGTATTCCTTTGATTTGCCATTATGACAAACCTGCACATGAAATGTGAATACTTATTTTGGCTTCATTAAAAACAAACAGACTGACCTGATCCAGCCATGGCTTCATTAAAAACAAACAGACTGACCTGATCCAGCCACATGTGTTGATGAAGGTCTACTTTGGGGTCTACCTTTTTTTCTTTGACCCCCTTTTTTTAAAGATAAACTAGGGAATGATATAACTGAACATATAGGGCCGCACTCTTTGTGCTGTAACTTTCATGCGAAAGCTTATTATAACGACACTCAGGTATCCGACATATTCACTTAAGGACACATCTTTTTGGGGGACAAAAAGTATATTTTCAATATGATGTGATTCAGTAATTCTTTTGTCAGACATGTTTATCTATCTAACACATTTGCAGGGGACAGATGGTGTCATTTTAATGAGTTTTTACTGTATTGGTTTTCATGGTCGTTTTTTCCAAGGCGAATACAAATATAAGTGCATTATGTTGAAATTGACAGAAGTATTATTAGCGCATACAGCAAATGATAATGTCCTCCATAAGCTGATATGCAACAAAGAATTTTGTGCCTTTTTCTGAAAGCGCACGTACATGTGTACATACATATATACTGTACATACATACATACATACATACATACATACATACACACATACATACATACATCTTACATACATACATACGCACGCATATATATATATACACACATTTTTGCAGATTTTAATAATTTGGGAGAGGGAGACAAATTTTTGTGAAAAGTCGAGATTTTGAAACAATATATCTTGCGAGTTCGTTTTTGGCTGCTCGTAAAATTGATGGACCACGTTAATATTCATGCACCCCCTTTTTCATTTTTTGAAAAAAAGTGGTTCTTCGTGGCTTGATCCTCGATATGTTACATGAACTACATACTGTTTTGAAATGTACTGCATGTATGTATGGTGTTGTTTGTTTGCTACTGGTTTGTTTCATATTTTCGGGGGACAAAACGCCTCTGCTGTATGTATATGTGAGGTACAGCGAAATAAAGTTCATTCATGCATGCTCTATGTTCTCGATTGGCCGCGAATAGACTCATGAGTTTAAGAGCTACATGCATGTTTCTGTCAGAAGTAATGAATTAATAGTGATACTTTAACATATCTTTATTTTCCTCCGAATCTCATTAAAGCAGGCTGGCACGTCCCATATTTCACAAGTTTGCGTTTGTGGAATATAAAATCAGAGTCCCCGCTTGTCGGCATTCCCACACACACATCTCGTAACCCCTTCTTGCAGCAGGCATCAATGACTCGACTACACGCCTCCGAATTTCATTCAAGTAGGCTGGCAAGTTAGCTATTTCAATGGTCCTCGTTTGCGCAATTTAGAATCAGATTCCCCTTTGTCGGTTCACACACAAACTTATTACAGCTGGCATCAGTGACATGACTTTGACATACCTAACCTCAAAGCAAGCTTAAGCCAATATAATGAAAACTTTGTTCAGAATGATTGACCTGTAAATAGCTACTGCCAAAAGTAATTTGAATGAATTTGCATTCCTTAGTAGCAATTGACAAAATATTGCGATAACCGATGAAGATCCGAAACAAATGGTGGTTATAACGCAGATCAGCAAAAGTTAAACACATATTACTGTGAATCTGAAAATCGATTGAAAAGTCAATTTATTTTAAATCAAAACTTGATAAGTTAGAGGAAAAAATCTCAAAATTGTCAGAAAATCTCAAAAGTGTCGGTAAATTTTATTCACTTCAGCTGCTGAAACACCCAACATAACCAATTCTACCAGCGTTCCAGGTGTTAAAGAATTTAGGTTTCTGTAAACATATTTCTTTTAAGCCAACAACTGTTGTTCACCCTGGATAACAACCTGATAGAATTTTAAAGTTGATGAATGACCATAGTTATTGTCATCTAACATGACAATGGAATATAGATGCAAATACATCAACCCATGTTCAAGTTTGTGACGATTTAATTGTCTTCAGTGTTAAATGTGTATGCTTGTGAGTGATGAGATACTGACCTGTAACCAGATGGAAGAGATCAGCTATATGGGTCAGATCATACCCCGTTCCACACTTGCAGTACAACTAAAAACAGTTTAAACCCACCTGATATTAAACATTTTACACGGCTTTGCATGTGATGGATATACCCAAGGGACATCCTGAACTTATGCATGGTACCAAACGTCAGTCCATTGAAGTGACACTGGCAGGTATTCAAGTCTATAGAGACGAAAAGTCCAAGAACACTCCGACAAAATGGCCAAGTAATGATTCAACATTATCATCATTTTTGAATTAGTAATTAGGGTTATAAATTTGATGCCCCCCCATTCCAAATTAGTTCTTTAAAAACGATGACATTCCCCCAAAATTATTTTAAAAAAAATGCATAAAACAGACCAAAAATTGACCATCATTTTCCACATTCTGTGAAAGTGTACAGACCAATTTAACACCCCCCCCCCCTTGCATACTGTATGTACCAATTAAAGAATTATGAACATATTGAGCCATCCCTAAAAAATATATAAAAAATGGATTTCTATATATTTCACTTGCTATGCTAGACATTATGTCTCTATAAGATTATTTTAGTCATATCAGGATACATAATTCGTATGTCTTAACGCTTATATATATAAATAAAGAAATATATATATATATAAATATATACATATATATATATATATATATATATATATATATATATATATATATATATATATATATATATATATTTATATATATATGAGTGTGTTTGTATAGTTTGTGGAGTAGTGTCAACGCATCATATCTTTTTTTGCTACAATATTTGGCAGTATTTATATATATATATATATACAAGGAGAGACGCCTTTCCAATTGTACAGAGCATCAAGGCCTACCAACTTTGGAGACTAGCTAATTACACAGGTGACAGACAACATAATATAGTTTCAGACGATCAGGTAGTACAGAAACCCTACATGGAACCACTTTCCACTCGAGGATGTCCCGGGCGTCAACCCAGCATGATCTGTTTCACTTAAAATTGACATCAACAGGGTAAAAGTAGTCAGACTATAGCCTTAAGCACCTTGCAGTATTTGTTGATGAAAACATGCGCCATCTGTCTCAAATATCCTTGCTTGGAATGCAAGTGTACCCCAACAAAGCCAGTATGCTCGTCGATGTCTACACAGACTGCATGAAAGAGATATGCTAGTCGATGTCTACAGGGACTGCATGAAAGAGATGTGCTGGTTACTGCAACTGTATTTAGCACCACAGCCCCAAGATTAGTATAGACTGAAAATACGGGTATTTCCCTGAGAATGTCTGCTAGTATCCGTTCCAAGTAGAAAAAAATCTAAAAGTATAAGTGAGGTTTAAGTACATAGATTGGTCAGCAAATAATCAACTCGTTAAAAAGGACATCAATATTTTTTTTAGATTAGTGTTGAACACCCCACTCGTACACAGAGAGCGGCTTTTACTGCAAATGATAAAAAGAGTGGGCAACTGGAAGCATAGTTTTTAATCTGTTGCAAGAAAGTCTGACCATAAGCGGAACCAACCGGGAAAAAAATTAAAAAACAAAGGACAATCATACATCATCAATAATAGAAGGTCAGTGTCAAGAAGAGAAAAGAGGGTCTAAACCCAACGGTAATGACACTTTTACTGCAGGCTGTGGCTCACACTCTGCATAGCGTGACAACATTAATACTACATTTAAGAAAGGTGTACTGATACTAAGGGATAAATATCATCATATATTAAAACCAGGAACGCTTACTGCAGAGACACCAAAGCATGATCCTATGACCATCGAAGAACCGGTTCATATTGCACATAGCATGGACACCATGTTAGAAGCTTTACCTTAACATACACGTCAAAGAGCAAGAATGCTACTCTCCTACATTCAAAATAATGAGAGACTGACCTGTAACCAAAAGGGAGAGATCAGCTATATGGGTCAGATCATACCCCGTTCCACACTTGCAGTACAACTAAAAACAGTTTTACCCCACCTGATATTAAACATTTTACACGGCTTTGCATGCAATGGATATACCCAAGGGACATCCTGAACTTATGCATGGTACCAAACGTCAGTCCATTGAAGTGACACTGGCAGGTATTCAAGTCTACAGAGATCAAAAGTCCAAAAAACACTCCGACAAAACGGCCAAGTAATGATTCAACATTATCATCATTTTTGAATTAGTACTTAGGGTAATAAAATTCATGCCCCCCCTCCCTCCATTCCAAATTAGTTCTTTAAAAATGAACATATTCCCACAAAATTATAGCAAAATTGCATAAAACAGACCGAAAGTTGACCATCATTTTCCACATTCTGTGAAAGTGTACAGACCCATTTAACCCCCCCCCTTGCATACTGTATGTACCAATTAAAATAACATGAACATATCAAACCATCCCTAAATAATATATAAAAAGTGGATTTCTATATATTTCACTTGCTATGCCAGACATTATGTCTCTATAAGATTTTTTTTATTCATATCAGGATATATAGTTCGTATGTCTTAACGCTATATATATATATATATATATATATATATATATATATATATATATATATATATATATATATATATATATATATATATTTGAATTTGTGTCTTTTTGCCCAGAACCACTTCCTAGTAGTCAATATCCCATTCCACAGTTCGAACTCATTACTCTCCATAAGCTAACCTGTCCCTGTCTAACCTGCATACATATGGAATTACTATTGTCTATATTGCACACGTTCCTCTGTAAAATTTTGACATAGGCTGTATCAGCCCAAATAATTTAAAGAGTCTTCAGCGGGTAACTACTCAACAAGTTTCGGAGCCTTTTACCCGTACATGTCTCTCTGAGTAGCGGCTCCTTGTCTAAGCTCAATATTCAGCAAAGACAACCCACAAAATAAAGAATAAATAACAACGTGGTAAATGATGAATTAGCTAAATACGTGAAGTTTTGCTTATAAATGCAGAGCTTCATTATGAAAGAAGAACACCTATGAAAGAAGCCATAATTACTAAATTTGTATAATACAGGTTCCTATAAGAACAATTTGACTTACCCCTGAACCAATATGTACCCTTTCTGGCTGGACAGCTTTTCCTAGTTAAACCACCCACCAGTGTATAACTTAAGTGGAAACAAGCCTTATATTCAGTCCCAGTGATAGTAAAATAAACAGTTGCAACTAGACCACCTGTATAAACCAAGGGGAATCCCAAGAAGGACTGCAACAATGGACATCCTGCACCAGAAATGTAAAACAAACACTGTTATGACACCTACCCCTCAAATAATTAAGCTCTATTTAACTGCCAACTCTGAGTCAATGTATCAACTTAATGTGTCAGGTTTGTGACTTTTGAGAAAATATTGTCAATTTTGAG
The DNA here is from genome assembly GCA_964020975.1 of Hermodice carunculata. Classification (NCBI taxonomy): domain Eukaryota; kingdom Metazoa; phylum Annelida; class Polychaeta; order Eunicida; family Amphinomidae; genus Hermodice; species Hermodice carunculata. Next base: position 1,462,185 of record CAXHWN010000555.1, read on the forward strand.
TAAATGTGCATTTAGGCATGTCAGAAAAGAATGAAAGTCATTAGCATTTATGTCAAAAACATGTTATCAAAACAATTTTTCTTAACAGGATTTTGAGTACAATTAGGCAAGCTTGTAACTGTCATCAGTAGCTGCTTTCTACCTATCGCCCCTGGGGGTTTGACCTAACAGAAAACAAGCTAGCCTGAAATGTCTGAAAGGTGAACATTAAAACAGAATGATGCCAAAGATAAAGTTAAGTAGCAAAACAGACAAGTCTAAAAACTGTATATTATTGTAGCCAAACTTTCTAATAATCTTTGGATATTAACAGCTAAACTATGGGGCAAGTCAGAAAAGAATGAAAGTCATTTGTATTTAAGTCAAGAGAATGCAATGAAAATATAATATTTCTTAAACTGATATCAAGCACAATTAGGCAAGCTTGTAACTGTCATCAGTAGCTGCTTGCTACCTATAGCCCCTGGGGGTTTGACCTTACAGAAGACAGGCTAGCCTAAAATGTCTGAAAGGTGAATATTAAAACAGAATGATGCCAAAGATAAAATTAAGTAGCAAAACAGGCAAGTCTAAAATCTCTAAAATTATTGAAGCCAAACTTTCTAACCATCTCGGGATATTTACAGCAAAATTTGTAGAAATATTTGATCAAAAGTACAGCTTTGAATCCTCTTGACTCAAGTTTATGGTAAATAAATTTGGTTCTAGATGCAAAGTCCTGAAATTTAAAACAAATACGACCAAATTTCAAAATATGTGACAAAAACGTATTATATCCAAATGTTTCCGAAATATTACTGTCCGGGAAAGGATAATTAACCACTTCAAAGTTAAACTCATCTATTTTGTGATAGACTTTAATACAAAACCTGTCGTTAGTGACCTGAATATCCAAGTCCAAAAACACATCTCTGAAACCATCTGAATTCTTACCCTCCAAAGGGATATCTTTTGGGTAAATTTCTTTAGCAATTTCACTGAAATTTTGTACATTTACGCAAGCAATGTCATCAATATATCTTGCGTTGTTTGATAATTTTGTAGCCATTTGAAAGTCCTTTTTCATCAATTTATTCATATACTTAAATTCACGCCAGGTTAAATATAAATCTGCCAGTAAAGGGGAGCAGTTGCTACCCATTGGAATGCCTTTTATTTGTTGAAAAACAATGGTCCGCATTGAACAAAAGAATTATCCAAGAGAAATTTTATAGCATCTATCAAAGTTTCAACAGTGTAAGATTTAACGTTACTTTTTGAATATTTATTGTGTGACCAATATGCTTTCTTTGTATATGAATTAATATTTACGTATGGTTTACCATTATGTTTAAACATTTTGCTAATTATTTCTGAAAGTGAACTTTTGACTTCATGTATGGGTAGATTTGTGTACAGTGTAGAAAAATCAAAACATTTGATATTTGTTGCCTTTACATCTTTGATTTTAGATACAAACTCGGAAGAATTGTTAATACTCCAAAAACAATTTATTTCACAGTTTCTAGAAATTGCATTACAGTGTTTACGAAAATGATTCCTAATTGCAGTCAAACACAATGTTACTTCTTTTGATAATTGCTTTGTGGTACATTTTGAAGCACCAGCTATGAATCTAGATTTAAAAGGGTTTTTATGTAATTTGGGTATCCAGAACAAAAGTGGAATAGAGGAGTCCTCTTCAGAAATTTTGATATCAAAATTCCTTTTTATCTCATGTTTATGTGCATCTATCAAATTATCAATGGATTGTTTGTGTAATTTATAAACGTCATTTCCTCTTATGTCTGAAATATTGTTTATACCAAGTTCCTTTTTCAAAACATCCAGATAATAAATTTTTTGCAGATGATCCCAGAATTGTTACCTGCCTTATCTATGTTAGTGACTACAAATCTATCTTGTAGTTCTTTGACTGCTTTAGAAACTTTAGGCTGTTTTAGATTAACCGTATTGAAATTCTTAATGTGGGATTTGTAATGATAAATTCTATTTCTAAAGACTCTTTTCAAGTTTGATAACCATCCTTCAAATTTCTGAAATTCCATTTTTTCTTTCTTTGCCCATTTCATACAGTAGGAATCGAGTGCATCACATGTATCCTGAAAAATACTGTCAATATTCAACTTTGGACATATCCAAAATTTTGTACCTTTTTTCATTATTTCTTTTAAACCTGAATTTTGTATTATATCCAAGTTACCTGTAAATACATTTTTGTGGTGTGCATCAACAAACTTAGAATATTTACTATTAGACATACAGTCACAATTTTGATTTGCTGCGATATCCTGGAGAGTAATTGAAGCCAGAAATTTTTTGTAATCATGATACTGTGTCCAATATTGTTGCCATATTTATAGGAAATGATGGAGGGATCTTTTATTTTGCACTCCTTGGGAATCATGTTACGAACAAATTTCAATTTGAAAAGGGACTGAATGTTTAGTGAGTCAATGATTTTGTGTTTGAAAGGAATGCTGCAAAACATTTTATCTACTTTTTTTCTTATTAGAATCTGGTTTCCGAATAGTTGTTGTGTAAGCATACACAATTTCACAAAATTTTGCGGAAATGTGTGTTCTGAATCAGTAAGACCCAAATATTCATTAAGTCTTGTTATGTCTCGAAATGATAGTGCTTTAAGAGCTGTATGTAGTTGATCAATACCATTGGAGAAAGCCTGTAGTAAATTTTGGACAAGGTCTTTTGTATCCATGTTCCTACATTTCCTGTTTTTCGGTGATTTTCTTTGTCCAAGACTTCTTCTTCTTCTTTGAATACCAGCCGGATTATTATGAAAAGGTGTGTGACTTTTGTCAAGAGTTGTAAAGTCCAAATTCCTAACATCATCGAAGCCTAAAATTCTGTCATTGAGTCCATAAGGAAAAGCTGAATTAAGTGTTTTGATCCAAAAATCTTCCATTTGTAATAATTTCCTTGTGTTAACACAACTTTCTTGGTCTAACAAATTTGGCTCTATGTAATCAATATTTTGTATCCGGCAATCCAAATGTGAATGCTCTGCAGAATTGAAATGGTTACACAAAAAAGTGTTTAACTTGTGATATTTAATTGTAGTTTTATGACCACTGAATCTCTTTTTAACTGATTGAGTAGTTAGGCCCACATATTGTGCTTTACATTTGATGATATTGGTAGATTCACAAGATAATACCAAATTTTCCAATCAGGGCTTCCTTAATTTGATTTTTTTGTTAGTAACGTTACTGTGAAACTCTTTGTTCTTTGTGAAATTTGACTTGCAGCATAGACAGTTACAATTTCCATAAAAACATATTCCAAAATCAGCGCTCGAGGCTAACGCTGAACCGTTTTCACTGTTTATCTCACTGTTCATGATTGTATTAGATTTTAAACATAATTTTGAAAGCCCATCATGCCATTTATCTGTAGTCATGTCCCTAAACATTATCCTGGTTCGTCGTTGTTAAGTCCACCGAGTAACAAAGTTAACAATAACAATAACTTAAACAAGTCCAAATGGGTGCTAGACTAAAGACGTTACCTGGAATTCCAGGTGTAGCTGACATTGTTGACTCAACCACATAGTGTGACTTGTACAAATTTGGGATGAGCATTTTGGTGGCAGTGTTGGATGTTTTTGCAGGCAGTTTCTTGTACAGGGATTGAAAATAGATTTGGGGTGCCAGGGGATAATCGCTGTGAAGATCGTGCATATGTATATATATATATATATACTCAGATTTAACTTGTTTGACCATGTTGGGGCACAAGGGTGATCAGGTTAATCACAGGCTTATTCGGTTCCTTGTGCTCCATTGCGGATGGTTGTTCACGATGTTATAGCCAGTGAATGAGTGGGAGCTTTTCAGTTAGCCATATCCTGGAAACAATGGACCCATTTTGACCAATTCTTTTCTGCTTCATGATATGCAAGGTCATTATGTGATGCGTGTCAAGTGTAAAACAGCAGTAAACTCTCCGCTTGTAAACTAGATGGGTTGCAAGTCTTGATGGCACAGATAAAAATGAATCACAAAGGCTTGATTCTGTATCAAGTTGAAATAGTATGGGGTCGAAAAGATCACATTGATGTCTTTGTTAGCTTCCATGGGTATATATATCTCAATACCAGCCACCTCCCACCACTCACGTGTGATTCGCCTACCAGATTCAAAGATACCAGAAGCTGTTTCTGTGTATTCACAAATTTGTTGTCCAGGTAAATCTCAGTCAAGGTACACACCCAAGTTCCTTTCAAGCCGAACAGCATGGTCAGCTGTACAGTAAATCCTGCGGGACCATTATCCGGAAACAGAATTTTAGAATCTTCACTTATGCTAGTTCTAATTTCATCTTGATGGGAGCGATCACATTGATTACCTGGGACGCTTTTTAATGCCCTTTATGACCACTTTCTACGGTGAAAAACAAGGTAAGTGAACTCCCTGCCAGTGGAAAATGAGGCTGAAAATTAACTCTGGTCCATACACTCCCTGTATTTGTTGGGCGAGTACCGGTAAATTTTGTCTTGAACTCAAAATATGCATGGCAGACGCGGTGATCACATGGATGGTCATTAACTGCACAGGACAGCCAGCTTTTTTTAGTTGAATTGTTCACATTCTATGAATGGTTTTGAGTCACATTGCCTGTGCCAGGTAAAACTTCAGATTCCTGTAATGAACCACATAGTGTGACTTGTTGTACAAATTTGGGATGAGCATTTCGGTGGCAGTGTTGGATGTTGATTTTGCACGCAGCTTCTTGTACAGGGATTGGAAATAGATTTGGGGTGCCAGGGGATAATCGCTGTGAAGATCGTGCAGATGAACTGTGTCTTCCAAATCTACTTCCAGGATAAATCCATCTTGGGCCTCGGTGGCTATATGGATGACGATCCCTTGTTTGATGACCAAATGCATGTCTGGATCTTTGAACTGCTCTAATTGAACATTGGTCATTTTCAGCCAAGCATCCAAAGCGAGACCCAGTGCCATGTAGTAGTGGCATGGGTATAGGCTGTAGGAAGCTATACGCATGTCGCAAAAAATATTTGAAGAAGTCGTTGAACAGGTGCGTGTCTCTTTTAAGATACAAGTCGTGATAGTCTCTTATGGTGTGCATGTCAAAAGCTTGCCATATGGTCTCGGCTTGATGGTAATCTTGGTCCTCAATGGCTTCTTCATTTAGATAGTCGTCAAAAAGCCTCTTTCGGGGGTAACCAAATTTCGACAAATCTGTCCACTTATTTCTTATAACTGTGGGGATAGACGCCTGTCCTGATTGGCAACAGGATTCAGTGAGCAATAAAGTTTCTTTCAACAAATAAAAATGATTGTTTCCATCAACATCAAATTTTTAGTCAGGGTGACTAGTGATCTCAGAAAGAATCTGCAAGGAATCAAGAAACACAAGTTTGTCTGTAAAAATGAGGTGTATTTCTCCATGTTGTTAGGACTGCTCTGAGTTTAATGGGTTTTCCTGATTGACTTTCTGTAAGCTGTAGAATTCTGCTTTCACAATGGTTTTCAAAATGTGGTCAATGACATCGGGGCCACAGTAGGTGAATGCAGGCTTAAAATGGTCGGCATCTAAACTAACAACTGTGTAGCTGTAGCCACAGGGTTCATGGTATTGTCTTTTCTCCGTGCAGGATTTGGTAGGATCTTTTATACAGTTGCTGCTGGGTTGTGGCATGGCATCAAAGTCAGCATTATTTTGGATTATTCTGGATTATTTTTGCATGCCTTGAAAATACAGCCATTTTCTTTTTTCTTTGGGATACAGCGTACATTGTGGATTGCACTGGCCAGATTTCCCAGATACAAGCAGGTCACGAAATTTTTCACTAGCTTACTCCCATCTTCCAGCGTGTATTCCAGTATGCTTATCGTGGGTTTTTGAAAAGCTTCCTGCACTTCTTATTCTATATGGATGGCAGGCAGAGCTATCGTGCACTTAAAGGAGCGAAAGGACAGGGCATAGGGATCTTTCTCCTGGTCATCTGAATTGATTGAATATTTTCTGTACTGTATTTTCATGCACAGGAACCATTGGATGCCATGCTTCACATGTACTTGTGCTCCCATTCGCTCCGGGATACTAGTTCTAACATCTTTTAAGTTTTACATGGCTTCACCAGATCTATGCCTGGGTGTCTCGTCATTGTCTCCGTCCATTTGCATATTTTCATTCCGTGTAGTTGGCGTCTTGTCATTATGCGTCACCCTTGTAAGACACGTTGTACAATTGTATTTGTGTCTTTTTGCCCAGAACCACTTCCTAGTAGTCAATATCCTATTCCGCAGTTCGAACTCTTTACTCTCCATAAGCTAACCTGTCCCTGTCTAACCTGTATATATATATGGAATTACTATTGTCTATATTGCACACGTTCCATTGTAAAATTTTGACATAGGCTGTATCAGCCCAAATAAATTAAAGGGTCTTCAGCGGGTAACTACTCAACATGTTTCGGAGCCTTTTACCCGTACATGTCTCTCTGAGTAGCGGCTCCTTGCCTAAGCTAAATATTCAGCAAAGACAACCCACATAATCATGAATAAATATGAACGTGGCAATTGATGAATTAGCTAAATATGTGAAGTTTTGCTTGTAAATGCAGAGCAAGTTTTGCTTGTAAATTGCAATGTCTCCAATGACTATCTTTCCTCAAAAAGATTTTGAACGCAAGTTAAACATATAAAATGTTGGCTTACCTCATCGGGTGAACAGTGATGTACAGAAATTTGTTCCATTGTAGCCACGCTTGTAATCATAGAAGCTTGGTAGACATTTGTACCGCTACATGTGTCTTTGACCCGTGCATCTACCCCATACGTGCATGTTTTTCTGTGTTTTACCACATGCTCACAAGGAAAAGCTGGATTTCCGTGATGGCTGACTTTGTAAGGGAAGTTATTAGGTGTATGTGCAAACACTTTCCTACAAAATTCGCATTGTTTAGGTATGGATTGTTGAACCTTGCAGTTTGAATATAGGATAAAACGGGGCAGTTTTCTTTACTATACATCACGTTATGTAATCGTAGTACTAATGGAAGACGAGGCAGCTGATTTGGTGTATCACTGTAGAACAGAACAGACTTGTTTTTGTGAGCTCCGTTGTGTGAAAAGACATAGATGTTGTTGCTGTGAAAGTGTGAACTAAACTGCAAGGTGTGAAGACGAAAACTTGTCATTACATAGGGGAAATAGATTTGCATATGTTAACGTGGAAGCTGTAAAGCTAGTGTGCGGTGAGACTGGCAACTTTAGATCAATTCTAGCCATTTATTTTTTGTTCACAAGTACTAATAAAAAACTTGTGTATTTTCTGATTGCTATATATCCATAGATTAGTATCCATAGTTTTTTTTTCTGCAAGATTGATTTTTTTTTGGAGATTTTATAACATTCATTCTGACTTGGTAGTATTTTCACAATTTTCGCGCAGAAATCACACAAAATTGTTGTTGTTGTTGTTGTTTTAAAGTTGCAATCAGAAGAAATTGAAAAGATATATCAATGTACAGGATCAAATTCAATGGTGAGTCCTGAAATAGCATAAGTAAAAAGTTATAACATTTCTGTGTTGGTCCTAACAGGTTGTTTATTTCCTTTTCTCGAAAATTGCTCAATAAGTCACGGAAGGCTCAGTCAGAAAAGAAAAATCCTTGGGAACCCCTCCTGGATATGATATTTTTCTTTTGATGCGCATTGATTTTATTGTCATAGGAAAATTCGTTTGTTTGTGAGGCTAGATACAAATTGCATAGGTTGTGAAAAAAAAAGTTTTTACGTCAATAAAGAGTTTCAAAGTTGTCAGAACAATGATAGTGTTCAGCCTGTACTAGCCATCTCTTCTCTCCATGGCGGATGCTTTGCTGTTCCCTATGAGTGACCCTTTTCAGTGGCTTACCTGGTTTCCAGGGATCAGGGACTAATGACTGTGCAAACAATGGCACGGTTCATTATCATTCCCATGCAAACAAAGACCATGTGGTCAGAAATCCAAAAACTGTTCTGTGATAACAAGTTTTTTAGCTAAATTCTTTCACATATATATTTTGTTCACACATCTGATTTTTTGGGATCATGTAGTTTAAGTATCAAACTATCCAACAATATTAAAAAGTGATTAGTGGTTATCCAAGTGAGCTGGCGTCAGATCTTCCACCTTAATGTTTTTTCTGCGGTGAAAATGATTGAATTTTAATTCCGCCCGTGTTTGACCCTCTTAGAGGTAAGACGTGTTTTGGGGTGTGCTCCAAACTTGGGAGGTTTTGTCTGAATGGTCACCTCGTAAAGGTAAGACGGGTTTTCCCGAAGACAAAGTTGCTAGTTTGCCGAGACAAGTAGAAAAGCAGTGAATCAAAATTTATGTAAATTGTTATTAGAAGCATGGGGTTAAATGTTGGTCAGCCAAAACAGTTGCCATAACATGTTATACAGAGTTTTTATGGGTGGATCGGGAATTTCTCTATGGCGATCATACGAACCTTCATTCGAGCATAATATGTACAATGGACAGCTAATTGTGAACGAGTTGAAGACAGTATAAATCACGACACTGTCGTGTGTGATTTGGCAGACCCTCATCTCATTAGAGAGAAGTTTTTGCAAGACTTATATGTTTTAATTAGAATCGTCAGCCGAAAAATTTATTTGTATTGGGCGAAAATTCTTGTCGGGCCAGTGACATATTTGTGCTTCTCTGAGTTTGTCGATTTTGGGAGCTCCGACAGTTTGATTGTTTCTTGGTCCCAAGTCGTAGTGTGTATTTAAGGAAATGGTTTTGTGTCAAAACTGCATGTGTTTCCTCAGGTCATTAAAGAGATAAAGAAATGCTCCGACCGTGACCTGTCTCACTTCTCAGGGGTCACCTTCATACTTTCCCGTGACTTTATACCGCAAGTGGTTCGACAGTGTACCCTGAAGCAAGGGCGATATCGTTCCGTCTTTATTTCAAATGGGGGGGGGGGGGGGGGGGGGCAGGTGCAAGAACGCTGAAGTTGCGTTTCAACTCTCACTGAAAAACTGTTCATACTTCAAAAAATGTTTTGATGTTTTTTCGGAAGAAAAATCATACATGCACTATGTACCTGAAGAAGAAAGTCAAAGTGAGGTATACGTCTCGTGAATATGCTTTGCCCTGGTCACAATCAGTGAAGAGTAACGAGTAAAATGAGTTTAAGATTCGAGGAGGTGACACAAATAAGTCGATGCCGTTCTTTCACGGGCTGGACCATTGTGGCCAGACGTGGCACGTACCGTAATTCCCTTGTAGGAAGGAAACCATACGGGCTTTACGTCGGATATGACTTTTAGTAAACGTAAAGTAAACATAACTGAAAAATTATGTTACTTCAACAGTCCAGAGGTGAAAGTGAAAAGTACTAGTTTTTGTGTAAGATGGAATTATATATCCTTTTTTTAGTCTCAACAAAACATAATTCATACTCACCGCTATTTTAGCATTTCCTTTGTGAAAGGCAAAATCTTTCTTTCTTTCTTTCTTTCTTTCTTTCTTTCTTTCTTTCTTTTTTTCTTTCTTTCTTTCTTTCTTTCTTTCTTGCTTGCTTGCTTGCTTGCTTGCTTGCTTGCTTGCTTGCTTGCTTGCTTGCTTTCTTTCTTTCTTTCTTTCTTTCTTCCTTTTTTCTTTCTTTTTTCAGATACGTTTGTAGTATAATAATATTTTACGCTTTCTTCCATTTACCCTAGGGTTTATATGACTGCGTGTTACACTTTAGCACAAAACCTCTATTTTTGCCATTTCTGTGACCAGTATATTGCATTGAAGTATCCATCGCCACAAAACTGTGTCAGAACTAGTAATTTACATTTTACTTCTATCAGTTCCTAACTTCAATTTTAATATCCAACTTGCAATCTGTTAAAGAAGGAAAATTATAGTAAAAAAAACTGTGGCGTGACCTTGTTAATTAGTAGCAGCAGGCTTATTTTAATATTAGTGGGTTAGATTAATGAGCCGTGTGGCTCGACCAACGTAGGCCTATTTATACAAGTCTAAACGGGTTTGTTCACGGTTAGAGCCGTTGGGTGGACAGCATGACCGTTTAGAGAATTTGTTCATCTTCCATCGGAATCATAGAGCTTTGTGTTGAGATCATTGACTCATTATGGACTACTGAGCCAATGTATAGAAGAACTAGAAAAGAAGAGTAGATGTGGAAGACCAAAGCAAGCAAATCTTGACACATGTTGTGTTCCTCTATGCTCTTGCTACGGAGGCAATAGGCTAGGCCTAGGGAGTAGATCAGGGCATGACGATGCATGGGGTAAGATGGAGCATTTGGAAATCATGATGTGATGGTATGAAGTCAGAACCTTGCAGCAAAACTATGTTTTTCCACAACAATTAGGCATATATCAAATATGTACATATTTTCCACACCAGTTTTAGTAGCTGCTAAATAGATTTTGAATGCAATGACAATTGCCAAATTTCCTGACTTTTCTCAGGTAATTGCATCATGAAGTGCCCCAACAGCAGGTTGTTGCTTTGATGCTATTCAATCCCAACTAGCAAGTAATATTATCATAACATTTTGAAAATCTGTTGTGAATGTTGTGGTACAATGGTTCAAAATTGTATTTTTAAATTCATTATAGAATTTGTGTAAAACCTGCTATGTTTTTACAATATTTAAAAAAAAATAAAATAAAAAAATTGTTGGACATTATTTTCATGTAACAAACTTGATATGTATGTATAGAAGAAATGTACTAGAAATGTAAGTTAGTAACATCACAAAAAGATATCGTGACCATATGTCAATAATGTTATACACACTGTTCAAAAGTCCCTTCCATATTTGGAACACTACTGACCACAGGTGAGAGAAACCAGAATGAGGCAATGGTGGACACCGATTTAAGTCCAAATTCACTGACATGATAATTTTCCTTCCTTTGCTAGCTCATATCTGTTATTAAAAACACTTTTGAATATAACCATTGTGCTGTTCCGTTAGCGGTACTCTAGGACTACAACATAAGGGGAAAATCTTCAGTGTTTTGACTTTTCCTAATTGCTGCTGACATACATCTCACTGCAATTTTGATACCCTGTATAGTTGGACCCAAAGCCAGAATAACTGAGTTGACTCTCTATACATTCTAGGCATTTCTAGTAGTGGCAGTTTAACAAAATATGGGTTTTTAAAGATATATAACTAGCTGTCACAGGTATATTTATTCTGAAGCTCTATTAATCTGGTAATGGAGCAAACTGATCAGCACAGACCAAATCATCTAATCCGGACTAATATGCTCCAATGGAACATTAGTAGTTGTCCCAACAGGATAAAAAGTGGATGGTAAAAAAAAATGTCTAAAATAATAGTTTTGCAAACATTTCAATGATGTTATTTAGTGCGATCATTGATTTTTTTTTGTGTGTAATAAAGATTGTCTTTACACTATTTTTCACACAATTCCAAGATAATATTTAAAACCCACATCCTGAAAATTTTATTTTCATAGTTAATTAAACGTGTGGTACATCCGAGATTCGTTACTGTAAAAGTTGGTATGAAAGTTAGATATTGACATCACAAAAATGTGCCTTGACAATACATTGTATTTCTTTAATGCCATTAGCAGGGCTATCTCTTTTGTGTAAAATGATGATTTTTATCTGCGATGTTTTTGAAATAATGCTAAAGTAAAGTTCCACAATAAAATCCTTAATGTTGTGGAACATTACTTGCCTGCAAAAGGTTTCATGTAGAGCATTGCACAATTTTCCAATTGCGTTTTAATAATGAAAATGTTTAAACCAATATCCTTAAAAATTATCATTTTTTGTGAATATAATTGGTTAACAAGGGCGAAATATAGAATAAATATTCGTAACAGAATGTTGCAAAGTACACAGATTAAACGTTTTTCAATGTTGTATTTGAAGAACAGCATTGATTTGGTGTAAACTGTAAACTGTTTTTACAATATTTTCCAGACACATCCAAGAAAACATTAAAATCCATATCCTAAAAATGCTACTTTTATATATAATTATACGTCTGGAGCATACGTGAGCATATTAAGTGCGTACATAAAATGTACGGGCATATTGATACTGATATCACAAATAGATATTTTCAAAATATTTTAATGAATATTTTGACAGTATTTCTCAAACAATGCGGAAGTGATGTTAAATATTAATATATCCTTAATATGAAGGAGCACCATAGTTTCCTGAATACCATCATATAAAATAGGAGGCCTATTGAGCACATGGACATTGACGATGAATTAGTGCAATATGTAACGCATTTCACTAGTATATCAGGGACAGCTCATTAAGAACTAGGTAAGTTAGAACGCACCATAAATGCTGTATTTGTTAATTATTGCAACATGACAATACATATATACATATACGATGACTTTTATCAGCACTATTATAGGGACGCTTACAACATGATTTTAGTCCATGACGAGACTGGTCCGTCTTATTGCGAATGCTGGCACATACAGAATAATTATTTTCCATATTCCTATCAAAACAGGTTTAGAGCTGGGGGAGGAGGGCGTCGGGATATGTGATGTACGGAATTGGTATGATCCATATGACTGGAGGACCTTGGTTCAAACGTATTTTATTGAAGACACAAATAAAAAAGTCGTAAGGACAATGTTGAAGCTGACAGTAACCATATTTACTGCCCATGTAATTCGAACATAATGGTAAAAAATAAAAGTAAATAAATAATAAATTCATATATATATATATATATTTATATATATATATATATATATGTATGTGTGTGTGTGTGTGTGTGTGTGTGTGTGTGTGTGTGTGTGTGTGTGTGTGTTTGAATAAACCTGCCTGGCCAGGCGAGGGTTATGGCGCGTACGGTATATAATTTTTTTTTGAGAGGAAGGGATAATTAAGAGTGGTATCACCTCTCTCTCTCTCTCTCTCTCTCTCTCTCTCTCTCTCTCACACACACACACACACACACACACACACACACACCAAGGAATCCACAAGTGTGTGAAGACTGATTTGACTACCATAGGGCAGCCTAGGGCAGTTACTGTAAGAATGGGGCCACAGTGCACATTGCTGCATATTGACCTTACCGCTGAATCAGACCTTGGAGGAATCATCAATTAGTTTATTCCTCCAAGATCAGACTCATGAGAGTCATGTTCCAGAGACAAAGGAGCGTGCATTCATATTATTATAAACTAATAAACCTGCCAATGAATGAGAAGACTTAAAAAAACTCTATAGACCTGCCAGAACTGATTCATTGTACGTGTGTTCGATTTAGACTTATGAAACTTGTTGTCGTATTGTCAGGAGACAACTTGGCACAATTATTTCGTATGATGTTCGTAAACTAAGGTGTGTTAGTGTTTGCCATCAGAACTATGAATTCAGAATTGTGCTGATTATAGATTTTATTGATAGGCCTTGACCAAGACTCTGTGGCGGTATGTGGGCCTGACCATAATGTGGAACACCGGAAGTGTAAATTGTGCAGGCGGGCTTGCAACATATTTTCACTCAACTATTTACTGCATTGGTTACCATATATCAATGTTTCCAAGTCCTGTGCTTGAAAATTTTAAAAAGACATTTCATTCTTGTATCAATATGTCTGCATTTCTTGAGAGCAAAACAATGACCCAGTTTTCCTTACGGCAAGTCTATGAAAAGCTGCTGACATATATCAAAAGTTGGCCTGGAGGAATGTGGCAGGTAAGAGTGGAACTGTATCCAAAATGTGCTGCCCTTGCAAGGTACTGCATTTAAAATGTATTGTAGCCACTGGCACAAAGTCGAAGCCACGTGCTATTGCGGCCACGCTTACACATGTTCACCAACAGTAACAAAAAACGTCGATTTCGTTTGCTGGTCCCTCCCGGTAGGGAATGAAACCGACACTACGTTTCGAGTGTTGATAGGGTCGCACAGTCCGTGTTCATCCTGACGAAATTCTTCGCCAGACGACGTAAGTTCCTGATCGCCTACAGTTGTTATGATCATATGATAAACTGAAAGTTTATTTTCTGTTTGAGGTAAATCCTTGGTTAGCAGCGCTCCACAGGGCGCAGCGCTTGGAGGACCGTACTGTTAATACTGACGTCACTAAATATGGAAACATGGCGCCGCATTAAACTTGTAATTCCAGCCTTATTTTCCACCAATTTATCAGTCTTGAATGTTTTATTGATGACTGCACATGCGGAAGGTCATTGGAATATATTTACATGAAGCTTCACATGATGGGGGTGTCCTTCAGACAAAAATAATAATTTGTCATTAGTGGGCTGGATCGAGCAACGGGGTTGGATATACTGATTCCCTTGCTGAATCATGCAGTTGGCGGGACCGAGATTGAGTATATGGCCACAGAAAGTTTCGTCGTGCATAACACTTTTACAAATATTGCATGCACATGCCTTCTGTCTAGCAAAAGATAGTTGCGGAAAAAAGATGTATCCCTTGTGCTCCTTTCTAATTTAATCCCTTTTGCAAGCGCTGATGGTGCTTTTGCCATAAAATCTCCATGGTAATCATGGAATATCATACCTGGGAATTTGTAAGCCATGTCTACTATATCGGTCATATATAAGTTCATCTCTTTCGAGTGATGAGGGTACCCATCACTCATAACTGAAATGTAGATTAAAAATGCTTTTACAAAGTCTTGCAGGGTAAGAACTTTTGTGGTTTTAGAGTCACCAAGGGCTTCAGAGTCGTGACGTCAGCCCCTACAATAATTGTCCGCTGCATGATATCTCCGGAAAATCCCAGTATCAAGGGATATGCAAGATTAACGTCGATCTTTGACTGACAGAATCTGAGATCTTACATCGGCTGACGCAGTGTTAAGTTTGGGGAGGGAGCTAGCAGATATCCCTTTGGCCATGAGAAGCGAGTTTTTGGGCAAACGGGTCTCGCTTACTAATGAAGGTTGGGCTCTTTAAACGAATTCAAAGCCATTTGTACCTGAATTTTTCATGGGAGCCAGATGATTGGTTCTTTATCTGTTTTGCAGACTCCGTCATCTGAATCACTTCAGCCTTAAATTCTGTAAATTCGGAGCTTGGGTCTGCACTGGTTAATTGTACCAATGTTTCTGCTCCGGTTTTGTTCCTTTGTGGGTGTTGCCTGGTCAGTTTGATTTTAGCTTCTGGCAACTTTGCGCTGTAATCCCTAACACTAATATCGACATGCAAAGTCACAAGTTCGGAATATCTAAGTCGTAGAGTTTGAAGATGTTGTAGGGGTTCCTACAAAGGATTCCAGGAATCACATATGAACCATACTCCTGTGCATGCGAAGACCTCAGGATTTGGAAAACTGTATATGTTCCTGAAACATCATGATCACCGCTGAAGTAGTGTAGAAAAGACTTTGCAGCGGAGCAAGCTCTGGGGCAACCTTGTGTTCCTTAATAACTACAAGACACACACACACACACACACATGCACGCACGCACACACACACACACACACATATATATATATATATACACACACACACACACACACACACACACACACACACACACACACACATATATATATATATATATATATATATATATATATATATATATATATATATATGGTACTTTTCGCTCCAACAACTACACCCCATGACAGAAGAACGCAAAGTTGCCAACACATGTTGTCCTCTGAGTGATGAACTCAAGTGGAGCACTATATGTAGAAGTCGCTGGACCTTGGCTTGTTGTATATAGGCCAAATCCTGTTCTAATTTAACTATAGTCGTTGTGTCTAGAACCACTTCCTGGTCGACGTTACCCTATTCAGCAATCCAAACAATATTACACTCCAAAAGCTAACCTGTCCGTGTATAACCTATATAAATGTGAAAGTACTATTGAATATATTGCCCACTTTCCTTTGTAGAAATTTTACCTAGGCTACAACGCCCGAATATATTAAGGGGTCTTCAGTGGGTAACTACTCAGAACATGTTTTAGAGCCTGTTCCTCCCGTACATGTCTCTCTTAGTAGCGGTTCCTTGTCAAAGCTAATCATTCAGCAAAGACAACCCACATAATAATGGATAAATGTGAACGTGGCAAATGATGAATTAGATAACAAAGTGAAGTTCTGCTTATAACTCTTCTTGCAGAGCTTCAATATGAATAAAGAATACCTAGCATACCAAACATAATTACTAAATGTGTGTATAACAAGTTAAGATCAGAATAATTTGCCTTACGGCTGAACTAGAATGTACCATTTCTAGCCGGATAGCTCACCTTAGACAAACCACTTGCCAGTGTAGAAACAAACTGGAGCTAAATTTTCAGTCCCCTTGATTAGAAAATAAACAGTTACAACTACACACCTGTATAATCCTGGGAACGCCTACGAAATACTGTAACAATGGACATCCTATGCCAGAAATGTAAAACAAATCCATGATGAGATACTCCTGACTATGAAAGTTTAAAAAAAAAAATCAAGCTTTTTGTTGTTGTCAACTCTGATTTATTGTTTCAATAGAACGATTAAAGCTCGTGATACATGCTATGTACACTTTAGCTAAAGAGATCCGACTAAAATCTATTTCTTTCGGTTGTTTTCACCCTCTCTTCTCCTTGCAAGCCTTGGCTGCCGGGCTCAGACTTGACCTGGATTTCAAACAACACCCAGTCATTCCTAATTGCAATTATGCAATCAATGAGATAGCACTTTAGTCAATAGATTAGGAGCTCTTACTAGCTTCATCTACTAAATGTTCTTTTCAAATTTAAACAGCAATGTAGAAATCATGTGAATTTTCAGAAAATGCTATATTGAATTGACAAAATGATTATATAAATCGGGCGACAGAAAGTGAAGTTTTACATCCATTTTTTACCGTGAAGCAAAGGAAACTGAACACGGAGAGCTGTTCTATCAATCCGGAGAAAGTGACAAACTGGCTGAGAGTGTGTGCACAGTGATCAGCTTCTGGCCTCAAAGAGTGTTGGACGTGGGCAGGGAAAAGAGAAATGTGGGTAAAAATCTATTTTCTTGGTAGGTGTAGACATCATGACTAGCTACTGCCAATTTCTGGCCAAGTGTTAGGGACAGCCTAAGTTTGACTCCCGGACCTGCGGCCAATTTTTCAAAAGAATGAGTCAAGTTTGTGCCATTGAGTAAATAAATGCTGTCAATTGCTGGCCAAGAGCTCAGGATCGCCTATGAATTGACTCCCGGCATGGCGCGGGAGAGCCGAATTGAGTAATATTTTAAATTGAGTAAATGCACACTTACATGCTAGCCTACAATGTCGGAATGGTGAATATTAAAGAAAATGATGCCAAAGATACAACTGAGTCGCAAAATAGGCAAGTCTAAAACACTAATAAATTATTTCGGCGGCAAAAGCAGCATATGGGCGGCAGACAGCGGTGAAAAGTGGCAGAGAGCGGCAGCAAGCCGCATATAGCGGGGTTCGGTAGCAGACCGGTAGACCGCCGCTGTCTGCTGCCGAAATCCAATTAAGTCTTCTGGGGCTCACCGGTAGACAGCGGCAGTCAGCGGCAGACAGCAGCAGTCATTGGCAGACAGCGGCAGAGAGCCTTTTGCCGCTGTATGCCGCTGTCTGCCGCACACCACCGCTATCTGCCGCAGGCTGCCACTTTGTACTAACAACTGCATCGTACAAAATGTAAAATGTGAATCGAGGTGAATAGAAAGATACGGAAACTGCTCATTTATGGTACATAACACTTCAGTTAAGCTCCATTCACTTATATTGGTCACTTCATTCACATACATGTACACATAAGTTAGCTTTATTTTCTTTCACCCATGCCTGTCAGTTAAATTGCATTCAAATAAATCTTCCACTCAAACAGAATTTAGAGGCAAACAATTTTGTTTTCGCATATGTATGTATTAAGTTAAAGCTGTAAAGCTTTTATCATATACACATATATCACATCATAACTCAGCTCTGTCCACATGCATTCACTGAATTAAAGTAAAGTATACATAATCTGTCATCATAAGAAGAACAGACATTGGCTGCATCATGTACATGGATAGGAATATACATATTTAATGGAAATAAATGAAATTATTTGCTTTTGCTTTGTAATTCAAGGGTAAAACAAAAAACAAAATTTGTCAAAGTGATAAATATCAACAAAAGTTGGACATTTCTGATTCTGTCCATTATATGGATACTCTCTCTGTCTCTCTCTTTATATACATATATATATATATATATATATATATATATATATATGTATATATATATATGTATATGTATATATATATATATGTATATGTGTATATATATCCATATATATATATTCAATGAAACCTGAAGTGGGTAATCAAGATTTTTGTTTATCACAGAAGGCTTGTCTCAATGATTTTATCATCAACGCATCACAGTATGCTTGTTGAACCATGGTAAAGTCAATATTCTGTGTAACCACCTCGGTTGCTATGGCACTGCTGGCACCTTCTCCTCATGCTGTATACAAGCTTACAAAGGTAAGCCTGAGGCAAATCGTGCCATTCCTGCTGAACTAAATGGCGCAGGTCATCAATAGTTCAAGCAGTGTTCATCCGAGAGTATACCTTCCGCTTCAGCTGACTTCAGACATGCTCTGTCGGATTCAGATCCGGGCAACAGGCTAGCACCTCCATCCCCTCAACACCATCATTAGCAAGGAAGCCCCGGACATCACGGGACACATGTGGTCTGGCGTTGTCTTGCATTAGCACAAACTAGTCCCCGGTGGCACCAGCATACTGGATAACGTGAGGTTGTAGGATGTCAGTAATGTACCTCCTGGAATTCAGGGTTCCATCAATGAACACGAGCTCTGTCTTTCTGTCTGCTGATATGCCTCCCCACACCATGATGCTGCCTCTTCCGAATGGGACAGTGGGCTTGACGCAGCATTCAGCATGTCTTTCTCCTGTTCTTCTCCAAGCCCTCACTCGCCAGTCTTTATTGTGGACACAGAAGCCACATTCGTCTGTAAACAAGACATTAGCCCACTCTGCTCTGGATTTGCGAAGGTGACTTCTTGACCAATCCATCCTGGCTTCCCTGTGTCCAGGCAAGAGGCTGTGTTTCTGGACCATGCATCTGGATCTGAGACCTTGGCGATGTAGCCTATTACTTATGGTTTGATCAGATATTCTTCTTTGATGTGGATAAGCAGCATAGAGCATGTCTGGAATATCAGTGCTCCTAGTTGTTTGAGACCTAACAGCTGTTGTGACGATAAACTGGTCTTGGCGCCTAGTATTCACTTTTGATCTTGCCTGCCTTTGCAAGTTGGCTATATCATTAGTGGGTTGGAATTTCTGCCACAGGTCATTTATGGTGCGATGGTTTACACTAAGGGCCCTTGCCATAGAACGAGCTTTCTCCAGCCTCAATTCGGCCAACAGCTCTAGCCCGGTCTACAGTTGAGAGTATTGGCATGTTTCGTCCAGCAGGTTTGCAAGCTGATGGAGAACCCATACCTGATCTCAAGCTCTACCACAA
The DNA here is from genome assembly GCA_964020975.1 of Hermodice carunculata. NCBI lineage: Eukaryota > Metazoa > Annelida > Polychaeta > Eunicida > Amphinomidae > Hermodice > Hermodice carunculata. Next base: position 1,481,700 of record CAXHWN010000555.1, read on the forward strand.
TTTATACTCTTAACTTTCCCTGTTCTTGTCCAAATCATCCACTCGTGTCATTGTAAAGTGAAAAATACAATGTTAGGAAGAGCTTAAATGGGGACAGGAAAACAACACAGGTAATACACTACAAAACACTTCTTTGCAAAGTCATTTTTCAGCTTTGTTTTAGAGTAAGTGCATGTGTAGCCAAGCATGAATCTGAAATCAAGTGAATACTTATTGATTATGTGCTAGGGTACTTCCAATTCAAAAATACATTGTCTTTTTAAACATTTTATTTAAAGTGGGTGCTTTATTTTCAGTTAAAAGGATGGAGATTTATAAGTTTTGAGTATATATATATATATATATATATGACCCTCCACCACGAGACCAGGCATGAGAGTCAAATAGTACAGAAAAACATGGTCCATATTCATTAATTCCAAACCCAACAATGACAGCAAAGAGATTCCAGACTTGCCAAAGCATCAACATTTCTCTTCCAATACCAATGTGCAGAAACAAATTTCACTCCTGACTTGAGACAGGCAGTCACCCATAAAAGGCAACTGGTGGTTTTAAACCGGTCCTCTCAACCTTAGAAATATTCGTCAATAAATGCAGACCCTAGTTTTTTTCCGAAATGCATAGGCCTAACCACCCAAAACACAAATTTCATTACTTCTGCCAAAAATAAAAAGAGACCTGTTAGGCCTATCACCTGCTAGTTTTCCCGACTTGTTAGTCAACTAATTTTACAGCAAAAGAGTAAAGTAGGCCTACATCAGTTTTGTGATATTTATGAATCTGGAACACTATAAACACACTTTACCTCCACTATAACTATGAGTCAGAGAACAAAGCCCACAGCACAACATAGCCAATGAAGTAATTTTTAAAAAGTACAGAAAAACATGGTCCATATTCATTAATTCGACTAAACACACACACACACACACACACACACACATATATATATATGTATGTATGTGTGTGGGTGTGGGTGGTTGTGGGTGGGTGTGCATGTATATATAATACATTTTAAAGAATAATATGAAATACATTCTGTCTATCTATTTCTATCTCTGTTTGTCTGTCTGTGCGTCTCTATGAGAGCACATCAAAGCAGGTATCCCGCATTGCACATGCTGCACCTGCCCTGCAACATAGACATTAGAATTAGTTTCACCTGCTGAAAGGGAACACATATTGGATTTTATTTGTAAACCGTATGTAAACTTTGACCACGGACAATAATCTGCAGAGACCATGTACTGTACATAAATATCTGTGTGGAGAAAATAACGAGGGAAATGCTCTTCTAGAATTTTTACCCGAAATAAAACTCATATGTAGGTTATTCTACTTTGCTCATAAAGATAAAGAACAAAGTTTAAAATCTATACCGTTGCTTATACTTTGAATGGGCATTATGCTTTTTGAGAGAACTGTCATCCTTGGAAAATTACCCAGATGCATCAGTGGAACTGTGTTAAAAGAAAAAGAAAAGTAAAAATAAAACAAGGGGAAAAACAATCAATGCGTCACCCTGCAAGGTATAAGCTGGGTGAAAAGAGTTATCAGTGAAAATCCTCTTAATGATATTCTTAAAATACAAATGAATCTCCATATTAGGAGGGACTATCTTCTGATCCAAACGAGTTTTTAGTTTTACTACATGTTTTGGTATCATCATTGATACATTTTCCCTTCAACACGTCCTTATCATGATAACGATCACTGTTGCTGGCAGTCAGAGTCTGATACTTCCACGAGAATATCAATTCTTCACACTGTATTAAAATTCTTTTGATACTGTAATTATATTAACATCTAAGATGCGTATTATTACCGTTTATACCATGAATCAAGAGTGAGAGCACCAACACACATAGCAACTCATGACATACATTTTGAGGATTGAGAATTTATTTTCGTCATACCACATACATGCCCTAAATTTCATTGACACAAAATCAAGAAGGAAATAAGAAAGCTACTTTAAATTTTGCAAAAGTCAAATAAAAACAAATGACTTTGGATCATATCTCCTCAGCAATAATGTAATTTCTGACAGCATCGGCACTCTTGTCTGCTAGTCATATCCTTCTTTCCCGTAAAGTCCTTTTTGTGTCCTGGTTCCTTTTTTGTTTCTACAATTTAAATCCTTTAAGCTCACAAAGTAAATTAGGGCTGCTTGTTTCTGTTTTGTACTACATCCTTCATATTGCAGGATAGAACTCTCTTTATTGGCCCATCATTTCTTTAACTTTGGCTATTGCCTGCTTCACCATTTCCGTTATTTTTCCCATATCAATCTCCGCTGCACTAGGATTTCGAGCGGCCAGAAATCGACTACCACTTAATCCACGATTCAAATTCTGTGTCATCGCTAAAGTCATCAATCCCAACAGGACCAGGCACACAATCCACGGACGCATTGTTAGTTTTAACTGTAATAAAGATAATTCAATTGGACTAGATTCCTGTGCATGTATGCAGATACATTAATTGGAAACGTTTAGAAAATTATGTTATTCATTAAAGGCTTGCAGTTGGAAAATTATTTGTTGTTTTCATTTTCAATCACCTATGATTTAACGATGCCATGCATTGTGCATTTAAACAAGATGAACTCAGTGGAAGACAATTGAATAGGAAAAGAAGCAGAAAACAAATAAGATGGAGGCATTTGGCCTTCCCTTTGTGTGGGAAACAAAAAAAGATCTGGCATATATCTTCCTTATGAACAGGTAAAATTGATTCCTTTAGTTTTAAGATGACAATATCAAGAATTTAAATGTATTTTGCATGTTAAGAAACTAAGCCTCATTTTAATGCAGCATTTATAAAGGTAACCTTAATCTAATAAAGGTTTATATTTCAACGTTTTGACATACATATAAACCATCTGCACTGTTATTTTCATTTTAAAATGCCTACTATAGGGTCCTACCATTGTAACCACAAGATGCTTTTCCTACTGAATTAAGTGTATTCAATTCAAATTCTTGCTAATCTAGTAACGCAGACAGCAAACCCATAAAGCATGAAATTTGCACAATCTCTTATAGAAGAGCAAAGAACAAGTGTATAAGTATGTAAGTTAGCTTATTTTAACTTTTTTACGGACTTTATTACAATAGGATTGCTTTGCCTATGTCACGTTTGTATTAAAATGAACCTCTAATTTGATAGCTTCCTTTGCATACAGAATAACAAATCGAATGTATCAAAATATATACCCTGTATGCAGTGAATTGCTTCAAATATAAGTGTGTCTTCTGTGTTCTTTGAAAATTAAATATTTAAAATTATCCAACAGTTAAAACGGCCTGGTTTAGATCAAATATCATCAAATATCCGAATGACAAAATTTGACAAACAGAATCTAAGAACAGATGCACTTACCTTGGTATCTACAGCAAGGAACCTCTATCTGTTAAGACAGGTCGTAGGGTGGTTTCAGAACAACTGCGTTGTGACAAATGTCCTGTCAAGTCAACCTGCACATCTTTTATAGATCCACACCTGGGACATGTAATCATTCGAAACATTTAGACAGCCCATATATATCTAATGTGGTCTGCCATTGGAAACAATGATGAGGGTGTGCAGGTATTTCAGGTTATTGTTCATACAAACTTTCAGAAGCAATATATTCATGAATACCTGTACTTAGATTATACATAATGCATGGAATGCATGTCATATTTTCTGTGTGTACATCCATACAAATACCCATGTGGTGCCAGTATTGGTTTCTAGCATGCGGAAATGAGAGAAATGATTTTTTGTGTCTGTGTTGGGAGGACGAATGAGAGCACCCAAGACATACACTAGACCCATGCCAAAATCAATTGCCAGGATGGCAGAGTCCACGACGAAGCTCATTTTCATTGACATGCTTGTTACATTTAGAGCGGCTAATTTTGCCCAATCCTATTTCCATATCTGTGAATAATTAACACTGTTATTCTTAAACAACCATCAAACATCAGCAGCGTCAGTAAATGACGTCAATTTAACTCGCCAAAATTTTGATTCGCGCAATGGCCTTATTTCTTCGTGATAATTTCAAGCCAAGTCCAATTTCTTAGGACCTTGGACAGCAACAACTACCGTTCGCAAGAGATTAAACTTTGGACATATTTGCTCTTGCAGACTCTTGAAATATAACGGACAGTAACAGAAAAAAATATTGAGGGTATAGCTAACCTAGGTAATTCAACTATAAGTTTTCATTATGGTAATTGAGAATAGAGTATATTTATACTTGGAACAGGGAAATAAATAATTATTTTCCTGTGAATAAGCGTCTATTCCTGCAGCCTTCCCACTGCCAACAGTGACGGAGGAGAGATGCAGGAATGGATCAAGTGCATGCTTTATGTATGTGACCCATTACTCTGAGATGGAAAAAAGTAATGACATAATAAGTGTCATCAAGTAATTCATATTTTATTCTCAACAAGTAAAAAAGTATACACAGCACAGTATTTGGTTGCTGGTATACTATTCATTATGTCTGTCCTGTCTATATTACACCATTGTACCCTCTAATTGTTGTTTTGTGTGTGTGTGTGTGTGTGTGTGTGTGTGTGTGTGTGTGTGTGTGTGTTTTGAAAGGGGGGAGTGGAAGAATTCAGGAATCTGTTGAACAATAAAGCATTCTTTCCAACGACCATGTGCTCTTATGTTTTAATTGCTTTGAAAATTATTACATGTGACGGTCCATTATCAAATAGATTGGCTTCAGGGAAAATAACACTGATAACCTTCCCATAACAAACACTCTACATTGGTGATTGCCATTCGAGTTTGTTTTAATTCCTGCTTAATATGTCCTACATTTAAAAAAAAATCTGGTAGCTCGTGGGTTGTGTCTCTTTAGAACTATCCTTTGTTCAAATTAACTGCAAAAAGTTCGATTTATTGCCACTTCAGTTTTTCCTTGAGGTAGGTTGTATTACCTGTATCATTAGGCAAAGTCATAAGGCAAGGTTGGCATTGCTCCTTTAACGTATTTGTCGATATTCAAACTTCTCGGAACAAAGCAGTCAGAATATTGAATTTACCTGTTAATACACTCACTAAAATTTTGGTACATTAAATCAGTACTGTTCATCTAGGGAATAAATGCACTTTAGATTTCCCAAGATGTTCAACGATATGATAATCAGCAAACATGAAATCATGACATCCATATCCAACAGAGCTTTGCAGAATGTAGACTGAAAATTAGGTACAAATTTTGTTTCTATAATGAGAATGTATGTTGTCTTATACAAGTACGTAACTGTTGAGTGTTCGCATTGAAAGCAAATATATATTAAAGGAGGTTGCATACTTCTAATTGTCAGGAGCACCATTTGCATCATTAATCATAAACCTGAATATACACATTATAAATGAAAATAGAGACAAAGCAACAGGTTCATTGCATTGGAACCTAAATGCTCTTATGTTTGCACACAAAAAAGAGACATAAGCAGTCCCTCACACAACATGCTCATATTTTTGTAAGCTTCCATTGTCTATATTCAGTTGCCCTCAGGTAAGGCATCAATATATCACAACATCGTAAGATTCCACCTGTTTGCCCAAGACGATTGGTATTCATGCTGCCCAGGCCTATCACTTTCATGAGGATTATTACAAATGCTGATAAATTAAGCAATTGAAGCATAAGGGCACCTGGTCTTTGAAAACTTGCATTTAATGTTTTGCAGTTTCCTCTATTGTTTTGCAGTGGTACATCTAATTTAAAAAAGAGGGAGGGGGGATTACGTGTGAGAGGCAATAATGTAGACAGAACAGTTACAAAAATGCTATACCAGCAATACAATAGTGTGTCATGTAAATTTTGTCACTTGGTAAGCACCAAGTAAAGATTGCTTGACGACACTCCTAAAGATGTCTATCTTTTTCTAGCCAGGAATAAAACGTCTTTTAGATAAAGGCTGCACTTTATACTTTCCTGAATCTCTCTTCCATCGCTGTGTGGTAGAAACGGCTGCAGGTAAAGATCCCAATCGACAGTTAGAGATTCATTAATTTCCACTTTCAAGTTTTAGTGTGTACCTTGGTATATAGTGCAACAATCTGTAATATTTACGAAAGAGATAGGTCTGTGTGTGGTCACAGAACAACTGCTTATAACAATTGGACTGTCAGGTCATCCTATGCCACTTTTGAACCTATATGAATAAGTGCAACAAAATACCAATCATGCAGAACGACTTGGTAAATCCAAGGATGGGAAGGCACACCGAACTTACTATTTCAGTATAAGCAAAGAAACGTTTGATTGAATGTGCGTTAAGGTTTCAATTGTAAGCTTCTAAGAATAGCAGCGATACTACTAATCTATGATGAACAATTATGTTACACATGATGCCCCCCCCCTGCCCTGTAGCCAATAAAGTGCACTTTACATTATGGTTAATCTGTTATCATATGCGGTGATTTATATCTGTAAACAAGATTGAGCATTAGATAACAATACATAATTCCCCACCAAATAACAAGGTTAACCTTATAGGTGTAAAATTTATGTCCGATAACTACTGACAAAAACGTAGGTGTTATGGAAAAAGTTTATAGTCCACATAATTTAAATCTTTTTGCAGGGATGAAGGTCAAGGTCAAAGTAATGGTGACCCAATATTGGTGCATGCCAGACCCCCCCAACATTAAATATCTACCCACCAAATTTGATAGCTTTACATGTGATGGTACATGATATATGGCCTGGACAAGCTGAACCTTTAAATGGGTTAAACGGTAAGGTAAAATTGAAGAATGACCCCTCTGGATATGTGACATATTTCCATCTTATGAAATAGATGTTATGGTCTTTGAAATATAGCTCCAAAACTAACCTTTATGGGGGTCAAAGGTCAAGGTCTAGGTCACAGTAACCAAATTCTGGTGTGCAACACACCCCTATCCTCTAAAGTGTCCACATATCACATTTTGCAGCTGTAAGTGTGATGGACTGCAAAACATGGCTTGCTCAAGCTAATATTTTAATGGGATCGAAGATCAAGGCCAAAGGTCACAATGACCCACTTTGGGTACACAACACACCCATATCCTATGAAGTGTCCATATATCGGATTTGATAGCTGAAGGTGCTATAGGTATAGGAAATATAGCCCGAACAAGCTAAACCTTTATGGGAAGGGATCAAAGGTCAAAGTCACAGTGACTCAAATTATGGTATGGAATACACCCTACCCCACAAAAACATTCACCAACCACATGTAGTTGCCTTAAGGGGGATGGGATACGAAATATAGCCCTAACAAGCTTACTTTTTTAGGGGTCAAAGATAAAGACCAAGGTCAGAGTGACCCAGTTTGAAAGCGCAATACACCAAAACCTCATAAAAAATTACCAGCCAAACTTGGTAATTATACGTGTCATGTTATAAGAAATATTGCCAGTAAGAGTTAAATTTTGAGGATACGAAAAATTGAGGTCAAATGTCACAGTGACCTAATTTTGGTGCAGGTCATACCCTTATCTGTGAAGTGCCCATGCACAAAAGTGGCACTTATAGGTGTTATGGTACAGAGAATATATCCCAGAAGACACACGTTTAAGGGGTCATAGAACAAGGTGAAAGATCAAAGTGACCCAATTGTGGTGCACGATGCAACCCTATATTATGGAGCGTCCACACACCAAATTTGATGTCTGTAGGTGTTATGGTCATGGAAATATATCCCGGACAAGCTAAATCTTTATAAGGGGGCAAATGTCATGGTCACAGTGACCCACTGGCATTGGTACACCTGCCTCTGGCAAGGAAAATGCAATTTATTCTGGCATATCGGGACAAAAGTAGATGAACCGTAAAAACGGGATATTTATATGTAATGAGGCTGCATGTGGACCATGCTATGAGATTTTTTTAAACAACCATCAATAGCTCGTTATTTGTAAATTTCTATAATGTGTCTTGCTGCAAAAAGAGTAAAGAACACATAGAGCTTATGTAAATCACTCCCGATACACACAACAACAACATGTTACATTACAAGTGGTTACTGAATAGTATACGAAAATAGTTTAATTAATAGGGTAGGTGTGTCGCAAACCCAAAGTGGGTCACTGTGACCATGACATTTGACCCCTAATAAAGATTTAGCATGTCGAGGATATATTCCCCAAACCATAACACCTACAGACACCAAATTTTGTGTGTGGTCACTCCATAATATAGGGTTGCATCGTGCACCAAAATTGGGTCACTTTGATCATTGACCTTGTTCTTAAAATTGTGCTTATCCAGGCCATATTTCGTATATCATCACACCTACGATATTAAATTTGATATGTGGACACTTCATAGAAGAGTGGTGTGTTGCATACCAAAATTGGGCCACTGTTATCTAAACCTTTGACCCTAATAAAAAATGTCTTCCGGGATAGTTTCCCTGTACCATAACACCTTTAGGGGTCTGACCTGCACCAAAGTTAGGTCACTGTGACATTCGACCTTAATCTTTCGTATCCTCAAAATTTACCTTTTACTGGCAATCTTTCATATAACATGACATGTAAAATTACCAAGTTTGGTTGGTAATTTTTTATCAGGTTGTGAAGTATCGAGCTTTCAAACTGGGTCACTCTGACCTTGACCTTTTCCTTTGACCCCTAAAAAGTAAGCTTGTTAGGGCTTTATTTCGTATTCCACCCCCCTTAAAGCTACCACATGTGGTTGGTGATTATTTTATGGGGTAGGGTTGTATTCCATACCATACTTTGAGTCATTGTGACTTTGACCTTTGATCCCTTCTCATAAAGAGAATCATGATATCGCCCTGTCACAATAGGTAACATATGATTTATACACCTAAACTTCGTAAAATTGATTCTAACTTGATATTCCATTTGAATTAAGCATTTCTCGAAAACAAAATTTGGTTAAGATATTATCTAATTATAACAAGTATTGCTGTTATTAATATATTGACCCCACTGTTGTTTACCATTGTCGTCTGGTCTCAATGAGACTCCTCCAGAGAATCAATTTTTATTAATATTGTTTTGGTAATACCAGCAATGGCATATGCCACAGGAGTTAGGACTAGTTTTACCATTATCAATCAAGAAGCGTGAAAAAAGTTCCCTTTTCCTGCACGCCCTTCCATAGTCAATCCACTGTAAAGGCTTACTGAGATCGTTTACCAGTAACTCACGTGCACCAGTAATTAAGTAGTCAATTTGTAATAATAATGTTAAAGTTGTAATGGCCAAGTTCACCTAATACCAGACATGTTGGAGTTTTCATGTTAACACACAGTAGCTGCTTCAGAATGTTTTAAGTTAAATGTTTCCATGGTTTTCATATTCTCATACCCCCATACCTTGCACCCATACAATTATATGGGTACAATTGGTGTGTCATATAATTCAAGCTTTAAGTCAATGAGTAATTCCACACTAACTGTCATTTGTAATATTCCATGTCGGCCCCTCCTAGCTTGACGTATCTGTTTCTCTTATACCAAATTAACTGACCATTATAGTTAAAGGTACATAATAAGTAAGTGTAGTTGTTGTCTATATTCAGTATGGTCCCCTTATATTTAAAACAGGTTTATTGCGTACTAAGCCTTTGCACTATATAACAATCTTAGTCTTCTTTGCATCAACAGCTAATCCCCATATGTGACAGTAGTCGCTGAGAGCATCAAGGGCATTTTGGAACTCTTGTGGACTATCTGCCGTAAGTATAGTATCATCTGCATACAATAGAATGTTGAGTCCCAGATACATTGAAGTATCTTCATCCGACAGGTAACTATTAACATTAATGTTAACGTCATTGATCTGATCGGGGTTTTTTTGGGGGGGGGGTGGGTTTTTTTTTGGGGTTTTTGTTTTGTTTTGTTTTGTTTTGGTTTTTTCTTGCTCTGCAAGAGCCAGATTAACAGGCGCCAACACTATCACATTTTGTCTCCTAAATCTTCAGGATCCTTAGTATTCACAGCAACTATATGTACATAAAAATCATGAGCTTTTTGTCAATCCAAAGAGACTTATATGGCAATGGTTAATGTGAACAGCTACATCACATACATTTGGGCCGATAATGTCAATATATCGACCTGCAGGGGCCTAATGTCATGGCTTATACTACGATCCCTGCCTTGGTGGACAGACAGACACCTAAGTTGACTAAGTGCATCATTTATTTGCTTTGATTATAAATCCAATGCATAAACTCCCCTAGGCATGCCTCATGATGTAAAATGTTACACGTGATTTTCAGCATGTACTAGAGAGTCATACACTGAAACGTGGACACGTAGGCTATTTACAAGAAATTCCATATTCCCCAACAATTCCTCGACGAGTGTGCAAAACGTGGCACCCCATTGTTAATTAATCTCCAGAAACTTTGTTAAACAATACCTACCAAGGTGATATGGAGCTAGTAACTATCGACAACTCTACATGGTTATCGACAGTCAAAGAATATTTGGACACAATTGGGTGTGGTGACATTTTAAAAACATTGTGGCCCAAATTTTGTTGACTTTCCTTGCGGTGTCTGTTAGAAACTATTCAAAGAGAAGTTTACTGAGCAATGGAAATATGAGATTGAAATTAGCCTGTTATCAGACAAGAAATTAAGAACAAATGCTTAATTTGGATGCAATTTTGAAATTGAAAAAAAATCTTCATGTTATGAAAAATGTGCTGCAACAAGAAGTTTAATTTGACTAAGAATTGGCGCTCAAAGCTCTCCTATTGAAACTGGCAAACACAAAGGTAGAAACAAAATTATTCTACAGCAGCAAATTTGCAATGTATGTCCAGATATTAGTGACTAACTTCATTACATAATGACATGTTTAGAGTTCTCTCATCTGCGTCTAAAATGTTAAATTCTGTTGTTGTAGTATTTGTTAATTTTCATCATATGAATGAGTAAGAGATTTTTTTTTTCATTTTGGAGATCTTCTAAACTACCATCAATATCTCGTTATTTGTACAGTTTTATAATGTGTCTTGTTGCATAGGTTTAACAAGGTTTTATCTTGGGGCATGCTTAGTGCAGTTTATGTATATGAATTCAAAATAATGATTAATTTTTAGCCTCAGGCATCTGCTAAGCAAAGCAAGGATTGTGATTTAATGCATGACATCCGATGTCCCTGGGTCCATAAAGTGACATGATTAGAATGCGTTGTAACTGTACGTCTTAGCCATTGTTTTTTGAGTTAGTTTGGATGGAGAGAAGTGTATAGAAATTGCATGTTCATGCTGTTTCCCTGAATACAAAGTATCATCAATATATAGACTGAGAGGTAAAAATTTTGGCATTGGTACATCTGCCACTGGCAAAGAAAATGGAATTTATTCTGGCATATCGGGACAAAAGTAGATGAACAGTAAAAACGGGATATTTATATGTGTTTGTTGCATTAGAAAAAAGAGTAAAGAACACATAGTGCTTATGTAAATCCCTCCCAATACACACAACAACAACATGTTACATTACAAGTGGTTACCGAATAGTGTACGACATAGTTTAATTAATAGGGTAGGTGTGTCACAAACCCAAAATGGGTCACTGTGACCATGACATTTGCCCCCTTATAAAGATTTAGCTTGTCGGCGATATATTTCCATGACCATAGCACCTACAGACACCAAATTTGGTGTGTGGACGCTCCATAATATAGGGTTGCATCGTGCACCACAATTAGGTCACTTTGATCTTTCACCTTGTTCTATGACCCCTTAAACGTGTGCTTGTCCAGGCCATATTTCGTATATCATCACACCTACCCCACGATATTCAATTTGATATGTGGACACTTCAAAGAATAGTGGTGTGTTGCATACCAAAATGGGGTCATTGTTATCTAAACCCTTACCTTTGACCCGAATAAAATGTCTTCTGGGATATATTCTCTGTACCATAACACCTATAAGTGCCACTTTTGTGCATGGACACTTCACAGTTAGGGGTATGACCTGCACCAAAATTAGGTCACTGTGACATTTGACCTCAATTTTTCGTATCCTCAAAATTTAACTCTTACTGGCAATATTTCTTATAACATGACACGTATAATTACCAAGTTTGGCTGGTAATTCTTTATGAGGTTTTGGTGTATCGCGCTTTCAAACTGGGTCACTCTGACCTTGATCTTTATCTTTGACCCCTAAAAAAGTAAGCTTGTTAGGGCTATATTTCGTATCCCATCCCCCTTAAAGCAACCACATGTGGTTGGTGAATGTTTTTGTGGGGTAGGGGTGTATTCCATACCATAATTTGAGTCACTGTGACTTTGACCTTTGATCCCTTCCCATAAAGATTTAGCTTGTTCGGGCTATATTTCCTATACCTATAGCACCTTCAGCTATCAAATCCGATATATGGACACTTCATAGGATATGGGTGTGTTGTGTACCCAAAGTGGGTCATTGTGACCTTTGGCCTTGATCTTCGATCCCATTAAAATATTAGCTTGAGCAAGCCATGTTTTGCAGTCCATCACACTTACAGCTGCAAAATGTGATATGTGGACACTTTAGAGGATAGGGGTGTGTTGCACACCAGAATTTGGTTACTGTGACCTAGACCTTGACCTTTGACCCCCATAAAGGTTAGTTTTTGGAGCTATATTTCAAAGACCATAACATCTATTTCATAAGATGGAAATATGTCACATATCCAGAGGGGTCATTCTTCAATTTTACCTTACCGTTTAACCCATTTAAAGGTTCAGCTTGTCCAGGCCATATATCATGTACCATCACATGTAAAGCTATCAAATTTGGTGGGTAGATATTTAATGTTGGGGGGTCTGGCATGCACCAATATTGGGTCACCATTACTTTGACCTTGACCTTCATCCCTGCAAAAAGATTTAAATTATGTGGACTATAAACTTTTTCCATAACACCTACGTTTTTGTCAGTAGTTATCGGACATAAATTTTACACCTATAAGGGTAACCTTGTTATTTGGTGGGGAATTATGTATTGTTATCTAATGCTCAGTCTTGTTTACAGATATAAATCACCGCATATGATAACAGATTAACCATAATGTAAAGTGCACTTTATTGGCTACAGGGTGGGGGGGGGGGGTTATCATGTGTAACATAATTGTTCACCATAGATTATTATTATTATTATATTTATCATTATTATTATTATTATTAGTAGTAGTAGTAGTAGTAGTAGTAGTAGTACTAGTAGTAGTAGTGGTAGTAGTAGTAGTAGTAGTAGTAGTAGTAGTAGTAGTAGTAGTAGTAGTAGTAGTAGTAGTAGTAGTTGTAGTATCGTTGTTATTCTTAGAAGCTTACAATTGAAACCTTAACGCACATTCAATCAAACGTTTCTTTGCTTATACTGAAATAGTAAGTTCGGTGTGCCTTCCCATCCTTGGATTTACCAAGTCGTTCTGCATGATTGGTATTTTGTTGCACTTATTCATATAGGTTCAAAAGTGGCATAGGATGACCTGACAGTCCAATTGTTATAAGCAGTTGTTCTGTGACCACACACAGACCTATCTCTTTCGTAAATATTACAGATTGTTGCACTATATACCAAAGTAAACACTAAAACTTGAACGTGGAAATTAATGAATCTCTAACTGTCGATTGGGATCTTTACCTGCAGCCGTCTCTACCACACAGTGATGGAAGAGAAATTCAGGAAAGTATAAAGTGCAGCCTTTATCTAAAAGACGTATTATTCCTGGCTAGAAAAAGATAGACATCTTTAGGAGTGTCGTCAAGCAATCTTTACTTGGTGCTTACCGAGTGACAAAATTTATATGACACACTATTGTATTGCTGGTATAGCATTTTTGTAACTGTGCTGTCTACATTATTGCCTCTCATACGTAATCCCCCTCCCTCTTTTTTAAATTAGATGTACCACTGCAAAACAATAGAGGAAACTGCAAAACATTAAATGCAAGTTTTCAAAGACCATGTGCCCTTATGCTTCAATTGCTTAATTTATCAGCATTTGTAATAATCCTCATGAAAGAGATAGGCCTCGGCAACATAAATACCAATCGCCTTGGGCAAACAGGTGGAATCCTACGATGTTGTGATGTATTTATGCCTTACCTGAGGGCAAACTGAATATAGACAATGAAAGCTTACGAAAATATGAGCATGTGGTGTGAGGGAATGCTTATGTCTCTTTTTTGTGTGTGCAAACATAAGAGCATTTAGGTCCCAATGCAATGAACCTGTTGCTTTGTCTCTATTTTCATTTATAATGTGTATATTCAGGTTTATGATTAATGATATAAATGGTGCTCCTGACAATTAGAAGTATGTAACCTCCTTTATTTGCTTTCAATGCGAACACTCAACAATTACGTACTTGTATAAGACAACATACATTCTCATTATGGAAACAAAATTTGTACCTAATTTTCAGTCTACATTCTGCAAAGCTCTGTTGGATATGAATGTCATGATTTCATGTTTGCTGATTATCATATCGTTGAACATCTTGGGAAATCTAAAGTGCATTTATTCCCTAGATGAACAGTATTGATTTAATGTACCAAAATTTTAGTGAGTGTATTAACAGGTAAATTCAATATTCTGATTGCTTTGTTCCGAGAAGTTTGAATATCGACAAATACGTTAAAGGAGCAATGCCAACCTTGCCTTATGACTTTGCCTAATGATACAGGTAATACAACATACCTGAAGGAAAAACTGAAGTGGCAATAAATCGAACTTTTTGCAGTCAATTTGAACAAAGGATGGTTCTTAAGAGACACAACCCACGAGCTACTACATCTTTTTTTAAATGTAGGACATATTAAGAAGGGATTAAAACAAACTCGAATGGCAATCACCAATGTATATATTTCCCTGAAGCCAATCTATTTGATAATGGACCATCACATGTAATAATGTTCAAAGCAATTAAAACATAAGAGCACATGGTCGTTGGAAAGAATACTGTATTGTTCAACAGATTCCTGAATTCTTCCACTCCCCCCTTTCAAAACACACACACACACACACACACACACACACACACAAACACACACACACACACAAAACAACAATTAGAGGGTACAATGGTGTAATATAGACAGGACAGACATAATGAATAGTATACCAGCAACCAAATACTGTGCTGTGTATACTTTTTTACTTGTTGAGAATAAAATATGAATACTCGATGACACGTATTATGTCATTACTTTTTTCCATCTAAGAGTAATGGGTCACATATATAAAGCATGCACTTGATCCATTCCTGCATCTCTCCTCCATCACTGTTGGCAGTGGGAGGGCTGCAGGTATAGACGCTAATTCACAGGAAAAGAATTATTTATTTCCCTGTTCCACGTATAAATATACTCTATTCTCAATTACCATAATGAAAACTTATAGTTGAATTACCTAGGTAAACTATACCCTCAATATTTTTTTCTGTTACTGTCCGTTATATTTCAAGAGTCTGCAAGAGCAAATATGTCCAAAGTTTAATCTCTTGCGAACGGTAGTTGTTGCTGTCCAAGGTCCTAAGAAATTGGACTTGGCTTGAAATTATCACGAAGAAATAAGGCCATTTCGCGAATCAAAATTTTGGCGAGTTAAATTGACGTCATTTACTGACGCTGCTGATGTTTGATGGTTGTTTAAGAATAACAGTGTTAGTTATTCACAGATATGGAAATAGGATTGGGCAAAATTAGCCGCTCTAAATGTAACAAGCATGTCAATGAAAATGAGCTTCGTCGTGGACTCTGCCATCCTGGCAATTGATTTAGGCATGGGTCTAGTGTATGTCTTGGGTGCTCTCATACGTCCTCCCAACACAGACACAAAAAATCATTTCTCTCATTTCTGCATGCTAGAAACCAATATTGGCACCACATGGGTATTTGTATTGAGGTACTCTCAGAAAATATGACATGCATTCCATCATTATGTATAATCTAAGTACAAGTATTCATGAATATATTGCTTCTGAAAGTTTGTATGAACAATAACCTGAAATACCTGCACACCCTCATCATTGATTCCAATGGCAGACCACATGAGATATATATGAGCTGTCTAAATGTTTGGAATGATTACACGTCCCAGGTGTGGATCTATAAAAGATGTGCAGGTTGACTTGACAGGACAATTGTCACAACGCAGTTGTTCTGAAACCACCCTACGACCTGTCTTAACAGATAGAGGTTCCTTGCTGTAGATACCAAGGTAAGTGCACCTGTTCTTAGATTCTGTTTGTCAAATTTTGTCATTCGGATATTTGATGATATTTGATCTAAACCAGGACGTTTTAACTGTTGGATAATTTTTAAATATTTAATTTTCAAAGAACACAGAAGATACAGTTATATTTGAAGCAATTCACTGCATACAGGGTATATATTTTGATACATTCGATTTGTTATTCTGTATGCAAAGGAAGCTATCAAATTAGAGGTTCATTTTAATACAAACGTGACATAGGCAAAGAAATCCTATTGTAATAAAGTCTGTAAAAAGTTAAAATAAGCTAAATTACATACTTATACACTTGTTCTTTGCTCTTCTATAAGAGATTGTGCAAATTTCATGCTTTATGGGTTTGCTGTCTGCGTTACTAGATTAGCAAGAATTTGAATTGAATACACATAATTCAGTACGAAAAACCTCTTGTGGTTACAATGGTAGGACCCTATAGTAGGCATTTTAAAATGAAAATAACAGTGCAGATGGTTTATCTGTATGTCAAAACTTTGAAATATAAACCTTTATTAGATTAAAGTTACCTTTATAAATGCTGCATTAAAATGAGGCTTAGTTTCTTAACATGCAAAATACATTTAAATTCTTGATATTGTCATCTTAAAACTAAAGCAATCAATTTTACCTGTTCATAAGGAAGATATATGCCAGATCTTTTTTGTTTCCCACACAGAGGGAAGGCCCAATGCCTCCCTCTTATTTGTTTTCTGCTTCTTTTTCTATTCAATTGTCTTTCACTGAGTTCATCTTGTTTAAAAGCACAATGCATGGCATCGTTAAATCATAAGTAATTGAAATGAACACAACAAATAATTTTCCAACTGCAAGCCTTTAATGAATAACATAATTTTCTAAACGTTTCCAATTAATGTATCTGCATACATGCAATGGAATCTAGTCCTATTGAATTATCTTTATTACAGTTAAAACTAACAATGCGTCCGTGGATTGTGTGCCTGGTCCTGTTGGGATTGATGACTTTAGCGATGACACAGAATTTGAATCGTGGATTAAGTGGTAGTCGATTTCTGGCCGGTCGAAATCCTAGTGCAGCGGAAATTGATATGGGAAAAATAACGGAAATGGTGAAGCAGGCAATAGCCAAAGTTAAAGAAATGATGGGCCAATAAAGAGAGTTCTATCCTGCAATATGAAGGATGTAGTACAAAACAGAAACAAGCAGCCCTAATTTACTTTGTGAGCTTAAAGGATTTAAATTGTAGGAACAAAAAAATGAACAAGGACACAAAAAGGACTTTACGGGAAAGAAGGATATGATTAGCAGACAAAAGTGCCGATGCTGTCAGAAATTACATTATTGCTGAAGAGATATGATCCAAAGTCATTTGTTTTTACTTGACTTTTGCAAAATTTAAAGTAGCTTTCTTATTTCCGTCTTGATTTTGAGTCAATGAAATTTAGGGCATGTATGTGGTATGACGAAAATAAATTCTCAATCCTCAAAATGTATGTCATGAGTTGCTATGTGTGTTGGTGCTCTCACTCTTGATTCATGGTATAAACGGTAATAATACGCATCTTAGATGTTAATATAATTACAGTATCAAAAGAATTTTATTACAGTGTGAAGAATTGATATTCTCGTGGAAGTATCAGAATCTGACTGCCAGCAACAGTGATCGTTATCATGATAAGGCCGTGTTGAAGGGAAAATGTATCAATGATAATACCAAAACATGTAGTAAAACAGAAAACTCGTTTGGAGCAGAAGATAGTCCCTCCTAATATGGAGATTCATTTATATTTTAAGAATATCATTATGAGGATTTTCACTGATAACTCTTTTCACCCAGCTTATACCTTGCAGGGTGACGCATTGATTGTTTTTCCCCTTGTTTTATTTTTACTTTTCTTTTTTCTTTTAACACAGTTCCACTGATGCATCTGGGTAATTTTCCAAGGATGACAGTTCTCTCAAAAAGCATAATGCCCATTCAAAGTATAAGCAACGGTATAGGATTTTAAACTTTGTTCTTTATCTTTATGAGCAAAGTAGAATAACCTACATTTGAGTTTTATTTCGGGTAAAAATTCTAGAAGAGCATTTCCCTCGTTATTTTCTCCACACAGATATTTATGTACAGTACATGGTCTCTGCAGATTATTGTCCGTGGTCAAAGTTTACATACGGTTTATAAATAAAATTCAATATGTGTTCCCTTTCAGCAGGTGAAACTAATTCTAATGTCTATGTTGCAGGGGAGGTGCAGCATGTGCAATGTGGGATACCTCCTTTGATGTGCTCTCATAGAGACACACAGACAGACAAACAGACAAACAGAGATAGAAATAGATAGACAGAATGCATTTTTATATTATTCTTTAAAATGTATTATATATACATGCACACCCACCCACAACCATCCACACACACACACATACATATATGTATATATATATATATATATATATATATATATATATATATATATATATATATATATATATATATATATATATATATATATATATATATATAAACTACTCAAAACTTATAAATCTCCACTCTTTTAACTGAAAATAAAGCACCCACTTTAAATAAAATGTTTAAAAAGACAATGTATTTTTAAAGTACCCTAGCACATGACCATAAGTATTCACTTGATTTCAGATTCATGCTTGGCTACACATGCACTTATTCTAAAACAAAGCTGAAAAATGACTTTGCAAAGAAGTGTTTTTAAGTGTATTACGTGTGTTATTTCCCTGTCCCCATTTAAGCTCTTCCTAACATTGTATTTTTCACTTTACAATGACACGAGTGGATGATTTGGACAAGAACAGGGACAGTTAAGAGTATAAATTGTGGCAGAGCTTGAGATCAGTTATGGGTTCTCCATCATCTTGCAAACCTGCTGGACGAAACATGCCAATACTCTCAACTGTAGACCGGGCTAGAGCTGTTGGCCGAATTGAAGCTGGAGAAAGCTCGTTCTGTGGCAAGGGCCCTTGGTGTAAACAATCGCACCATAAATGACCTGTGGCAGAAATTCCAACCCACTAATGATATTGCCAACTTGTCAGGCGCCAAGACCAGTTTATCGTCACAACAGCTGTTAGGTCTCGAACAACTAGGAGCACTGATATTCCAGACATGCTCCATGCTGCTTATCCACATCAGAGAAGAATATCTGATCAAACCATAAGTAATAGGCTACATCGCCAAGGTCTCAGATCCAGATGCATGGTCCAGAAGCAGAGCCTCTTGCCTGAACACTGGGAAGCCAGGATGGATTGGTCAAGAAGTCACCTTCGCAAATCCAGAGCAGAGTGGGCTAATGTCTTGTTTACAGACGAATGTCGCTTCTGTGTCCACAATAAAGACTGGCGAGTGAGGGCTTGGAGAAGAACAGGAGAAAGACACGCTGAATGCTGCGTCAAGCCCACTGTCCCATTCGGAGGAGGCAGCATCATGGTGTGGGGAGGCATATCAGCAGACGGAAAGACAGAGCTCTTGTTCATTGATGGAACCCTGAATTCCAGGAGGTACATTACTGACATCCTACAACCTCACGTTATCCAGTATGCTGGTGCCATCGGGGACGAGTTCGTGCTAATGCAAGACAACGCCAGACCACATGTGTCCCGTGATGTCCAGGGCTTCCTTGCTAATAATGGTGTTGAGGGGATGGAGGTGCTAGCCTGTTGCCCGGATCTGAATCCGACAGCGCATGTCTGAAGTCAACTGAAGCAGCAGGTATACCCTCGGATGAACACTGCTTCAACTATTGATGATCTGCGCCATTTAGTTCAGCAGGAATGGCACAATTTGCCTAAGGCTTACCTTTGTAAGCTTGTATACAGCATGAGGAGAAGGTGCCAGCAGTGCCATAGCAACCGAGGTGGTTACACAGAATATTGACTTTACCATGGTTCAACAAGCATACTGTGATGCGTTGATGATAAAATCATTGAGACAAGCCTTCTGTGGTAAACAAAAATCTTGATTACCCACTTCAGGTTTCATTGAATCTAATGTTGCGAACTTCAAATTTTGACTTTTACTTAAAACCAGTCATGTGCAGTGAAGCATGGACTCCTTAAGATGGTCATTTTTCTGTTAACGCTGTACCAAGAGTATGATGATAAAATATATGATACTGAAATTCCAAAATATTTGTTCATTATTTAATTATATACAAGTAAATAACTGGAGAGTTATAAGTTTTGAATAGTTTATATATATATATATATATATATATATATATATATATATATATATATATATATATATATATATGTATATATATATATATATATATATATTAAAGCAGAGCAGTTACATTCTGCACAATGTCAGTAGCACCATTTAAAAGGCTTACTTATAAATCTGAATATAGGGAATGAAAAAGAAAATATAGATAAAACAATGGGTGCACTGTATTGGGACATAAATGCCATAAGTGCAATATGGACAATAGTGCTTCCATATGTGTATGGGCTAGACCGTGACAGATAAGCTCAAGTAGAATAATAAGTTTGGACTGTGTGATAGGTTAATGACTACTAGAAAATGGTTCTGGACAAACGGACAGAAAAACAATAACGTTTAGGCAACAAGTGGGGGCATACGTATTTCGTCACATAGCATGCTGATATTTCCTTAGCCTCACATTCTCTATCTTGAGCTTGCCCTCAGGCAAGACATAAAGATAACTCGAAATCACAAAATACTTCCAACTGTTCCCCCAAGTCTGTTGGCATTCATGTTGCCGAAGCCTATCTATATTGTAATGGGCTATTTCAAATATTGATATCAAAAGCCATTGAAACTAAAAAGCACATGGTTGTTCAACATTAATGGTCTCCTGTTTTCTATATTGGGTTGCAATGGCACGTCTAAAGAAAAAAGTATATCCATGATAGACTTTGATGTAGACAGAACAGATAAACTAAAAGGTACACCAGCAATCCAATAATATGTCATGTAAAAACAAAAACAAAAACAAAAAGTAGAACAAAACAATCCACGGAAACCAGCCCCCCCCCCCCCAAAAAAGGACTAAATAACAAAACACACACTTACACACACACACAGACAAAAAAAACCCCCAAAACATACAAACCAAAAAAAAAAAAAAAAAAAAGTAAAAAAGAAAAAGCAAAACAGATAATAAATAAGTTATACTGTAGACAGAGCAGATATAGTAAGATACACGAGCAACCCAATAGTGTGTCATGTAGCATTTCTTACTTGTGAAGACTCAAATAGGGATACCCTGATGACACTTCTAATGTTGTTACCCTTTTGTACGTAGGAGTTACGGGTCTCACAGATAAAGCATTCACTTCATACTTCCCTGCATCACTCCTCCATCACCGTGTGGGTCAGATGGCTGCAGGCAGAGATCCCAATTCACAGGAAAGGAATCACTTATTTCCCAGTTCCAAGTACAACAATACATTATTCCAAATTACTATATTGCACTATTTTAGTTCAGTTCCTTGGGATAGCTATACAGTTAGTATTCGTATATTCCAAGAGTTTGCCAGAGCAGGCTGATGTCATATTAATGATGTTGCTGATTCACTATGCTTGCTTAAGGACAATGAAATTACCTTTCACAGGTATCCAAATTGGATTTTGCAAAATTGACTGGTTTAAATGAAATAAAGCATTTGAATCAAAATGAGCTTCTTATTGGGCTCTGGTATCATAGCATTTTCTCATGGGTCGGGTGTATGTCTTAGGTGTTCTTATCAGTCTTTTCCCCTCCGTTCTTCCTGCACAAAAAACACCCCCCCCAAAAAAAAAGAAAAAAAAAACCCCTACTTCTTCCTGCACAAAAAATATCAAAATGAAAATAAAGAAAAAACAGAGCCAAAACACAAACACAAAAAAAATCCCTTTTTTCCAATATGCCAATAAGCAATACAGCAATACTGGCACCAGATAGATAGTGTATTGAGGCATTGTGTAGAAAACACTACGAATTTTATATGCCATATATTGCTTAAATATAATTACTGATAAATAAATTCCTACTGGGAGTTTGTATGGACAATAATATGAAATACCTATTTTTCCTCATGATTTTCCCAACGTCATACCACAATGAAAATGTGAGTTGTCTATATGTTTGGAATGATTGGATGTACTGGGTATAGATCCATAAAATTTCTGCAGGATGACTTGACAAGGCTACATTTGAGTCCAAAAATATGCCTCCCGCATATTTCAGAGTTATGTGTTATTGAGGACAGATACTTTTTATTAAGGTAATGTCCACTTCAGTGCTTACACAAATAGAAATTATTGTGCTATTTTGGTGCAAAAATCTGCCCATACATATACAATCTTCCTTCTCTGATGACACGGGCCAATGCTGTTTCATAGCTACAAATAATGTTCACAAATCTCAACAATATTAATTTTCACTATGTTTGTGAATACTGTTTTCTTTTTACCTTGAAAGTTGGTCAGTTTTGTTTTTTCCTTTTCATTGTACTGATAATGAAATGCCATTGTCTTTAAGCCACCCATCTTTGTATATATATGTATAAACTAATTTTCTAATTTGTTTTGTACACTGAGTTCTGTCCTTTTTGATGAAGTGAAAAATATCATTTAAGCAGTCCACAATAAATCTGCTTCCGTTTGGACAGTATCTCTATTATTACAATGCTCCACTGACAAATCATGTAAATATCTATGTTTCTGTGCAAGAATGGTACAAAACTGGTCGTTATGCAATGTGTTCGAACAATTTGGAGATTTACAATGTATAGGCACCGGGCATGTAGATTGCTGCCCAAATTTACCATTTATTGCTACAGTAAACACCAAAGAAACTTGCAGTAATCACCCACGTTATCAGCATCTAATGGTAAAATAGTACCGCTTTTAACCAAAGTAACATCATGTTCCAAAAAAATATGGTCTTTCCATATTTTAGTAGAATTTGCATGGTAAAAATATGTATACTCAATCTCTTGTGGAAACATAAAGTCTGCAAAACGGTTATCGCCAGCCAAAAATTCATTCATAATAAAACTATATTTATTATATCCCTTCAATTTAAACCATGAACCTTGTAACTTAGTCTTCCTTGGTAACTGCACATCAAAGTCACCGCAAATTTCAAACGGCAAGCCAAACGATATGTGTCAACCAGGTTTCGCATAGCATCAATTGTAGATATAAAAAGATGGGTCTGAGCATAATTACCTTGGTCGTAAAACCGCATATATACACAAGATATAACATTACACATTTAACCACCAGGATCACAAAGTCGCACTGATACTGTTCTATTGGAGTGGGTATCTGCTTCCACAACGCTGAACCTTTCGCATATTCTAACTATAACTGCCATCCCGCCATATGGCCGGCCAACATATTCTGCATCTACATCAGTCATTCCCGATTTTGAAAATACTTGAAAAGAATACTCATATAATGGAGGACATTAGCTTATTGCTTCCTGTGTGATACCACATTCGTGTGGACAGAGACACATCTCGGTGAGACATAAGAGTGAGACATAGTGGGGTAGAAACTACCTTTGGGTTGGGAGAATGCCTCGAGCTGGGTCCCAACCGCAGAGGGTATCAGACATGTGTATTATTATTATTATTATTATTATTATTATTATTATTATTATTATTATTATTATTATTATTATTATTATTATTATTATTATTATTATTATTATTATTATTATTATTATTATTATTATTTCCTAGCTTTACTTAGTAATTAAGATATCTGCATAGAACTGCTCATTTGTTTAGATTTCAGATATAATAAGTAAGGTTTTAGTTAAAATATGAAAGAAAAAGGTACATGAATACACGAATAGTTGCTCCAAAAGGTACAGTAACCCCCACTGACCAACCCAACCCCACCCCTGACCTGTAATGCATCTTAAACGATTCGAGAGTGAAAGTTAACATGCCTCATGACGGAAATTTCAGTTCAAGGTTTCCCACTGATGACCCGTTTATTAACTTCATTTGGCTCTTTAAACCTAGAATTGATTTGTTATTACTACAGAACTACCAATTAATAGTGATTGCATTGGTTGTGAAATAGAGCGAGTTTATAATAAATAGGCGTATTTTTATTACTGAAAGGGAACAACGTAGATCGGGCCAGTTTTCAGGTGTGACGCAATTAACAGCGTGACTCTTTTACGTCACGTCGTTACATTTGTTTTACTTGACGTTGAAGAGCTGGTTTGATCTATTTGATCTGATCAGTCTGTCAGGTTGGCCTAGTCGGGTCTGTTGTGAGACCAGGCGCTGTAGGTAAGTGTTGGGTGGTTTATTAATTTATTTTCAAATTTGGTAGGCCTAATCATGAGTTTTAGGTGTAGTTTCATTATATTTATGTCATGTGGGCTACGTTTTTAAGTAGGTCTATTATTAACAAAGTAACATCATACTGGCTTTATTCCTTAATACATCAGCTCGGGATGTTTGTATTGGAAATGCTAACATGGTGCCGCCAGTTAGCAGAATGACTTATCCAGGGATTAATGGCACCAAAACAAGTCTTGCGCTGGTTCCGCGCTGATGAACGTTTTTTTAAAGGCGAATAATACCTAAAACTTTTTTTTTAAATTTCAAATTTTATGAATATGATTTGTTCCTTTTATAAATTAATTTGCTATTATGATTTAAAACAATACAGTTTTTCAGTTGATGGTCCAGAATAGGACTTTGCTCTTAGAATATCGGACTTGATAGTGTTCAAACGATACAGGGGCTTACAGAATTAGATTTGTTAAGTTTATCTTTGTATTAAAAATAAAATATCACATTTTAATAAGCTCTTACAAACAGAGTCAGCAGACTCCTTAAAGCCTTTGCCATTATACGAATGTAGCTTTAACTAAAAAGTTTTTGCCAGTTTTACAAGTGTCAGTCTGTACTTGGGATGCTTTCTCAATGCCAGTTTTACAAGTGTCAGTCTGTATTTGGGATGGTTTTTGTGCCCATAATTTCTCTCCATGCTTATCAATTCCCTTTCCTTCACTGCATATGAGCCAAAACAAGTGAGCGGTTTTGGAGTAGAAGATTTTTTTAAGATTACAAGATTCAGGTCAAAAATAAAGATTGACATGTCTTGAAATGGTCAGCACTTTTCGACAAAAGTCACAGAAATATCCAATTATTCTAACTAACAGTATTTCATGCAATCGCCCAGGTTTATAATTTATCGTAGTCAATAAAATGTCGGGCTGTTAATGTTACTTTTGGTATCGAATACAGGGTTTTAAGTCCACTGATGACACTATTTACTAAGCTTATAAACTTCAAAAATGGAAAAGCTGTCTCTTGGGACAAGTCATAGGCACATCCACCAGGAGAATGCTTGGGTTAGGTCTACATGTTCACAAATAATCGGCAAAATTAAATAAGATAATTAAGCTAATAAGGAGAGCTAATTCTGCAGTGCCACTTGCCTGCTGTGAGACATCTGGTGCACAGCAGAACGCAGAGTTTAGTCAGATGCTGGTGAGTGTAGGCCTCACTTATATGTTAATCAATGGTACCTTGTTCCCACGAGGGTCCACTCTTACATAATCAAGACAGAGTGCTTCGTCCAATTTGGAACATGACATTACCAGCATGAATTATGGATATTTGCAGGTCCGCTTTTTCAAACGCTGCAGTTGGCGTGAACAGCAATCCATTGAGGCTGGTAAACCTGCTAAACTGGGCATGTTGTCTGGGATGACGCCACTGCTCATAAGTACCATAGTTGCCATTACCTGCAGGTGGAGACACCTGCTGGATAAACAACATGGACTCTCCATTTATATGCAAGTGGTTGTTATCAGGAAATAGTCTATCATGAAACAGTAGCTTCTTAACCAGTGCCGCTATCTATGAGAACATCCCTCATTGTGCTACAGTACTAATGCCAAATAGAATTGTTTGGGCTGGCAAAAGCTCTCAGATGACCTGAGATTATAATTTGAATGCTACTCTTTAAGCTAAAACCAAAACGTACAAAGGTTCGAGCTTTGCTGTTGCCTCGGCAAAATATTCAAGTGCAATACAAATTTGTAACGAAATACATTTTAAAAACTTGATTACTATGACTTGTTTTGGACTTGAATTCAGTTTAAAGCATCCAGCGTCCAGTTTTGTGTGAGCTGCTGCAGTGAATAATATGTAATGCCGCACCCAATTTTGAACCAGAATGGATAAACTTTACATTATCGCCATTAACACATAATGAAAAAGAGTCAACCCTTAACACCCCATAAAACCTATTAACTTTCAGTGTGGTCACTCAACAGGAAGAACCATTGCATTGAATTGGCTTGAGGTTGAATTGCGGTCTGCCTACACGGAAAGTGGTGTGGTAATCATTGGGCAACGATTGTTGCTCATTGTACAATGCTAGATTAATAGCGAGTGCAAGCGAGCTCTCATCGTTACGTACGTATATGATCTGTGTTCCTATCATGGTGGAAAGTAAACAGTGTTGATTCCAAATCACGGTGTACCTCTCGCGGCTGAACAGTGAACAAAATTTTCGCTGTGCAGAGCGGAATTGCGTATAACACATTTTTTCATGCATCCTGAAAAAAATCAACAGTTTTATTTAACCCAAATTTCAAACTTAGCGGGCATTATGTAAACTATGCCAGTAATACAGGTCTATTCAGAAAACGTTGTCGAGAAAGTGTGATAAATGATAACGATTCATGAACTTGCATTGTTCAAACCTCGCCTGGCAAACGCACTTCTGGAGCTGTGAATGGGTTTCCGTGGTAAAGAAAAAGTTTACATATGTCAGTGAACCTGAATAAACATCGCAAAGTGGGTAACATTTGTTGCGCATATTGCGTCTTACCTGAATTAATGTCTTCAGACAGTACAGTCTCCAGGTAGCCTCTAGAGGTCTTCGAGATTGCAACTCACATTATATCCCTAAGTGGCCCCAAAACAACATGTTGCCAGCTCAGAATTGGTGTTGGCGGTCACCGCCACACACGATATCAGAGTTGCTTATAAATAGGCCTACTGGATTCTCTTCACAAAAAAAAGCCAAAATTTAGTATACCGTAAGAGCAAACAGTAAACTCTGTACACTGTGTTTTCTTAATAAAATTACTTTTTAGGATATATTTCAGAGGAACCTAAGCCTTGGACGTGCCCCTGTCTGGAAGGCTGGAGGAACGACCACCTGGCCAGGCTGCTGTTTCACGGCAAATTCGGTACACAGATCGCAGATAATACACGGAAAAAAATAAATAAATAAAGGAGCGGCGTTGATTTACGGGGGTGTAGCAGTGCTATTAATAGTCTTTTTGCTGAGATTCGTTGATAAATAATAATACAAATTGGTGTATCTATTGAAAGGCGTCATTATTTGCAGGATGTCTCTGTGGTCTTCATTATGATTTCAAGGAAAAGGAAATCGATGCTTGAACTTGTACAGTTTTGACTTATCAAGTAAGGCCTACAAAGGACATAACGGTCATTGTATTCCAATCTAACGCTTTCAATAATTAATTGTGGTGGCGCTTTACACTTTTCGTGAAATATAAGAAGCGAGGTTTATACCTTCCATAATACGCCTGTACCTCATTTAAAATATTGCTGTGACCGACAAAGCCAAGGTCATATATGCGATTGTCGAAATCCGAGGCATATATATATATATATATATATATCGTCTGCTAATGGCGTTTTATATATATATATATATATATATATATATATATATATATATATATATATATATATATATATATATGTATATAAAACGCCATTAGTAGACGATATTAACACTGCAGTGATCATTTCCTGATCGTGTAAGTGCCTTCTTTCCCAGCTTGGAAGTTGTTGAGTCGTGCCTTCCTTCCCAGTGCAAACGTTGTCACAAGTCGTTACCAGAGTGGAAGGTTGAGGAGTGAAATGCCCATTCGAAGATGAAGTGTGCTTGTCTCAATTAATTGTTCTGGAGGAAGGGGTGATTGCTGAATACCTAACATTCTGTACATAATTTAAAACCACTTTTCAAAAACTAAAGATATCCAAATAGTACTCCCCTATTGATTTTTCACACACTGTGTTGGTTTAGAATTGAGAATCTTTTATTGCAGTATAGGCCTATACGAATTTGAAGTCAATAAGTTTGTTCTATGCACTCATTTCATGACTAATATTGAAAACAAAACATCACTACTGTCTCACACACTGTTTATTGCAAATATCCGAGAACTAAAACAGTCATATCCATTACTTCCACATTTATATTTGTATTTTCCACAACTGTATTAAATTTGCGAAGGACGTTTTCTTTCAATTTGTAAATATTCAAATAATTAAAGACCACAATTTAGTCCAAGACTGATTCAGAAATGTGTCAGTCCTGGTAAGAAAAAAATATGACCAGAAGCAATTTTTTTTCACGATCCATGTTGAAGGAAGATGCAGTTATTTGCCGTGTTGCAGGTGACGTATATTATTCTTGGGGACAGTTGGTACTTTCTTGTATCAAATGGAAGCACATCATTTACTAATTTGTTTCAAAAATAGTCGATTCGTGAGGAGCCACAGAGATACCTTCTGTGCATACGCGTTGACAATTTTGATCATCTCTTGCAACTCATGTGGCAAAATTACCAGTTGGGGATCAGATGTAAAAATGTATGTCATTGCAACATTATTATGTCCAATGTATATGTTTTGTCAATATGGTGGAACTTTTCAATGGACAAAATTTTGTCCACTGCAAAGCACTTCCTCTATCCCACCAGCATTATATATTTCCAATGCAAAGAATGGGGTACATTTTCATGCTGTGCTACCCACAGCTAGCAAGTGGGTAGGTGCCACTTTGCCACCTGAACTCTTGGGTGAGCAAGATTCAACTGAAAATGAAGATGAAACATCACTCAGTTATGATGATGATGATGATGATGATGATGATGATGATGATGATGTGACAATGACTGTCATGGTGATGACGATAATGATGATGGCCACAGTGATGATGACGAAAGTGTGATAAAGGTCATGACGACGATAATGACAACTGTCGTGGTGATGATGATGATGATGGTGATGATGATGATGATGATGATGATGATGATGATGATGATGGAAATGACAATGATAGTCACAGTGATAATTGTTACGATATAAATTGTGATTATTGTGATGATAACAGTGACAAAACAACAAAATTAAAACATCCGCATCATATCACTTTATATTAAAAAAGCACAGTACCTCAATCTACGAATCACTGGCAGGCAGCTGGAAAACACCAGAACACCCAACATGTTATCACTGTATGGCCAAAGTATTTCGTCACTTGTTTAAATTGATTACCCCGGCTTTATTCCCCATTACTTTTCCACGTTCATTGTAAAATGTAAACTACCAGTAACATGCTAAGTCAACATTATATGGTATATTGCATGGTGCACACGCACGCACACACACACACACACACACTCACACACACACACACACACACACATATATATATATATATATATATAGTATAAGAATCTTGTCGGATTCTGTATAAATTGCAGTTTTACTTCCCCATTTGGCACAAATTTTCACGGCTTCGGTCCGTCCCTGTGTTGGTATTGTTATAGTATATAATTATAAATGTATGTATATACCGACATATGTGTATGTATATATATATATATATATATATATATATATATATATATATATATATATATGTATATACGTGTGTGTGTATGTATGTAGGTATGTATGAATGTACATATATATATATATATATACACATATATATATATATATATATAATGTATTCAGCTAACAGTGCCACTATTTTCTGACCTTTATGAACTAAGAGTTATTATTAACAATAATATATGCAAACGTGTTGATTTACTACCCCAATTCAGAGCTAGAACAGATATTTTTGACCAATCCTTCTTTCCAGGAGCAACACGTTCATGGCATTTACTGCCACTTGATATTCGCAACTCCCCAACACCTTCGCAGCTTAAATGTAATCTTATTAGTAAACCTTGTACCTTATTAATCATCCGTCATTGGTAAATTTAGGCCAGAGATACTTTGTAATTATTCATGCTGGATTATGTATGGGCCGCAGTCTGCTGAACGAACATCTTTATAAAATGGTATCAAGGATTCTCCTTTGTGTTCATGTGGTCAGGGAGTAGAAGACATTCGGCACTTTATCTTCTCTTGTCCATTATTCGTTACCGTTCAAAATCTTCTATATATAATTACCAAAAACTTTGCGCCTTTCAATATACATAACGTCTTATATGGTTCCGAACATTGCAACGTAGAAAGTAATAAATTCATATTTCTTGCTGTCCAAAATTTATTGAAAAAGCTGTTAGATTTCACCTTCGGGACATATAACGTCTTCTGTCAAGTGGCTTACTTGTTCCTAGGTTAATATTTGCCCCTCTATCTGTCTTGTTCTGTCCTTTGTCTCATTCTTGGCTTGTGTGTCCTGGATTGATCAAAAATGTCATGGATTGTGATGTTTTCTCCGTCCTGTCCTTTGCCTGTTACATGTGAAATGTATTTGTGTCTTTTTGCCCAGAACCACTTCGTAGTAGTCAATACCCTATTCCGCAGTCCGAACTCTTTATTCTCCATAAGCTAACCTGTCCCTGTCTAACCTATATAAATATGGAATTACTATAGTCAATATTGCTCACGTGCCTCTGTAAAATTTTGACATAGGCTGTATCAGCCCAAATAAATTAAAGGGTCTTCAGCGGGTAACTACTCGACATGTTTCGGAGCCTTTTACCCGTACATGTCTCTCTGAGCAGCGGCTCCTTGTCTAAACTAAATATTCAGCAAAGACAACCCACATAATAAAGAATAAATATGAACGTGGCAAATGATGAATTAGCTAAATACGTGAAGTTTTGCTTATAAATGCAGAGCTTCGTTATGAGAGAAGAATACCTGTCAAGCAAACCTTACTTACTAAATTTCTATAGTACAGGTTCAGATAAGAACAATTTGACTTATCCCTGAACCAATGTGTACCCTTTCTAGCTGGACAGCTTATCCTAGTTAAACCACCCGCCAGTGTTTAACTGAAGTGGAAACAAGTTGGGGCCTTATATTCAGTCCCAGTGATAGTAAAATAAACAGTTGCAACTAGACCACCTGTACAAACCAAGGGCAATCCCAACAAAGGCTGCAACAATGGACATCCTGCACCAGCAATGTAAAAGAAACTTTGTGATGACACCTACCCCTCAAACAATTTAGCTCTATTCAACTGCAAACCCTGAGTCCATGTATCAACGTAATGTGTCAGGTTTGTGACATTTTGAGAAAATACTGTCAATTTTGAGTAAATGTGCATTTAGGCATGTCGGAAAAGAATGAAAGTCATTAGCATTTATGTCAAAAACATGTTATCAAAATAATTTTTCTTAACAGGATTTTGAGTACAATTAGGCAAGCTTGTAACTGTCGTCAGTAGCTGCTAGCTACCTATAGCCCCTGGGGGGTTTGACCTAACAGAAAACAAGCTAGCCTAAAATGTCTGAAAGGTGAACATTAAAACAGAATGATGCCAAAAGATAAAGTTAAGTAGCAAAACAGACAAGTCTAAAAACTGAAAATTATTGTAGCCAAACTTTCTAATAATCTTGGATATTAACAGCAAAATAATAGGGCAAGTCAGAAAAGAATGAAAGTCATTTGTATTTACATCAAGAGAATGCAATGAAAATATATTTCTTAACCAAATATCAAGCACAATTAGGCAAGCTTGTAACTGTCGTCAGTATCTCCTTGCTACCTATAGCCCCTGGGGGTTTGACCTTACAGAAAACAAGCTAGCCTAAAATGTCTGAAAGGTGAATATTAAAACAGAATGATGCCAAAAGATAAAATTAAGTAGCAAAACTGGCAAGTCTAAAATCTCTGAAATTATTGAAGCCAAACTTTCTAACCATCTCGGGATATTTACAGCAAAATTTGTAGAAATATTTGATCAAAAGTACATATTTGAATCCTCTTGGCTCAAGTTTATTGTAAATAAATTTGGTTCTAGATGCAAAGTCCTGAAATTTAGAACAAATACGACCAAATCTCAAAATCTGTCACAAAAAAGTATTATATCCAATAGTTCCCGAAATATTGCTCTCCGGGAAAGGATAATTAACCACTTCAAACATTGACTCATCTATTTTGTGAAAGACTTTAATACAAAACCTGTCATTAGTGACCTGAATGTCCAAGTCCAAAAACACATCTCTGAAACCATCTGAATTGTTACCCTCCAAAGGGATTTCGTTTGGGTAAATTTCTTTAGCAATTTCATTGAAATTTGTACATTTACGCAAGCAATGTCATCAATATATCTTGCGTTGTTTGATAATTTTGTAGCCATTTGAAAGTCCTTTTTAATCAATTTATTCATATACTTAAATTCAAGCCAGGTTAAATATATGAAGAATTTATATAGGGCTCCGCCGTGCTTTCTTACCGCTAATAAAATATGTAGAACCCCAGAGTTCTTTTGAGCATGTCATCTTACAGTTCAAACGAAGGACATGGGACTTTATATATATATATATATATATATATATATATATATATATATATATATATATATATACGTTCGTGACAAAAATATCAGTGTCCTTGTGTCCTGTCAAAATATTTTGCATGGAAAAAGTCTCTAAATAGACGATATGTGACAATAGATGTAATTGCCGAGCTCCAGATCCCCTAGCAATAACAAAAATATGTTTTCAAATAAACTTTGATGTCCATAACTTATTGCACACTGATTAGAATGTTAGCGGGTGCAAGCGAGCTCTCATGGTTACGTACGTGTCTGAACTGTGTTCTCATTATTGTAGAGAGTACATAGTGTTTATTACAAATCATGGTTTACCTCTCCCAAAACAAAGACCACCCGGGGTTGTCACCGTTGGGAGCGCCATTGCGTATGATGCAAATTTTTATATATCCCGGGAAATTTCTACATACACTCGTCGATCCACACTCACTCACTCAGTTTTACGCACGACTTCAAAACTGCTCACAAATAGTTCACTTGCATACAAGAAGCCAAATTTTAGTATACCCCAAGAGCAGACAGTGAACTCTGTATCCTGTGCTTTCTGAATAAAATTACTTTGTAAAGGTAGATTTCAGAGGAAGCTACGCCTTGGACGTGTCCCTGTCTGGAAGGCTGGAAGGGCCACCACCCAGACAGCTGCCTTATCCCAGAGAATGTCGTCACACAGACCGCACACAATAGTACAACACACACACACACACACACACACACACACACACAGGCTTGTAAAATGACGGGGGTGTGGCAGTGCTAATATGCATTAGGCATAGCTTAAGATGCAAGCGTCAGCATTACAAAGTATTGATAATAACGTCGGTGGAGCAGGCAGAAGCACCTGGTTAGGTCCCTCTGGCGGCCATTAACTAAACCAGTCTAGAAGGGCGAGGCCTGGTACCTTGAACACCTGAACAAAATTACCTGCGGTATGGCCTTTCTTTTTCTTAGTATCTGTTCCACAAATTAAGTATTGTTGCTAATATCTTTATACCTCCATTGAAGTAGTGCCATATCCTGTGGCAGAGACGTAGTGTGCACGGAGAGTGATAGTTGGATTCTTGCTCAACAACACCAAATATGAGCCAGGCTTTTGCAACATGGCGTTTGGGGCCCCTGGGGGATAAGTGTGACTGGAAGTTGCAATCTGGGACACTCCCAGAAGGGAACTGGTGCCTGCACAGTGTGCAATAGTAGCAGGCCCAAGATGAGAAGCAACATGCGCAACAAATACTACACACTTGGGGATGTTTATTTACGTCACCCTCACACCTGTCAAGTTTTTTCTTATCTGCGGAAACCCATTTCTAGCCTCAGAGGCGTGTTTGCTAGGTCCACATTCTATCGAGGTGTTAACTATGCAAGTTGGGGAATCGTTATCATTTATGACACTACATTGGCAACGTTTTCTGATCAGTTATGAATTTTTGACATAATTTCCATAAAAGCAGGTAAGTTTGAGACTTTGGTGTAAATAAAACTGAAAATTTTCCCGGGATGCATAAGAAAGGAATGGCTGCGCCTATATCCTTATTTGGGGTGATGAAAAAAATCAGCTTTCTTGGCTAGATACTGAGTACTCTTCTGATTGGATAATTTGCTGTTCTCTTATATCCTATATTCACATGTCTTTATGGTAAGAGCTCGCAAACGCTCACTGTTAATAGCCCATCTGTTTGCCCAGATTTGTTGAAAATAGGGCCTTATGCCAAAAACCGACTTAAAATACGTCATCATTTACAGGATGTGACTGTAGGATTTTCATTTTGATTTTTGGGAATAGGGAATCGATGCGTGAGCTTGTTAAGTTTTGATTTACCAAGTTAGACCTACAAATAACATTCAGATAATTAGATTCCCAGCTAATGCTTTTATAAGGCCTAATTAATTGTGCTCTCACTTTACATTGTTCGTGAAATATACGAAGAGAGTGTCAGAGATGGCAACCTTTGAGGAAGTGTTAAGAGTACAATTTGACGAGGGATCGGAGCGGCCCAGCCGGGGGAAGGGTGTGGGGACCCCCTCCCGTGGTAGAAGCTTCTGAGAATTAATGGTATAAAAGGTGCATTCTGGAGCATTCTAGCCATTATTTCTTGAGTTATAATAGGCCAATCAGAAGTCCATTTTTCTTTACAAAGTGTACAAGGCCACAATTAAAAAGATGATGTTTCTGTTTGTGGTACAACTGTTTTGAAATGAAGACTCCTGTTTATTGAAATATTTAACCAAACTTGTTTAATGATATTGGTGAATCAGCTTGGCAAAGCCTTTGTCAAATCTTAAAAATCATTTGAACATTTACAAGTTCAAGTTCAGAACCATTCAAGTTCAAAACCATTGAGATCAGTGGTAACAGTATGATGTAAATCCCTGAGATTAAAATTTTGCTGCAGTTGCGTGCTTAGCTTTTTGCAAAAGGTTGTTAGAGGGGACCTGTTGGTGACAAACAGTGCCTTCTGACAGCATCTATGTTTTGTGAGTAATCAATCCAT
The DNA here is from genome assembly GCA_964020975.1 of Hermodice carunculata. Classification (NCBI taxonomy): domain Eukaryota; kingdom Metazoa; phylum Annelida; class Polychaeta; order Eunicida; family Amphinomidae; genus Hermodice; species Hermodice carunculata. The sequence goes on from CAXHWN010000555.1 coordinate 1,517,003, forward strand.
TTAATGTTTTGGTACTCAAATTGGGACGGAATTCATTTTTTGTTCTTAGTCACAAGCAAAAAGACTCTTTCGGCATCAGCATTGCTGTGGAACATGACCAGAATTCCAAGCATAATGCCTGCAAGGTCCTTGAACGTCCTTTGTCCATTATTATCTGTGAAGTCACTCAATTCCTTCCATGCATGATTTGCTCTTTTGGTTACAAGTGTTTCTGGGAATTGTTTACATTGGTACTCCAAAAATTCTCTCTCTCTAATACATCACAGGATCCTGCATTTAAACAAGGAAACCTGTTGACAAAGTACTCAATTGAAGTAAACTTCTTCACGTACGGTTTCTGAATATCTGCCACTTCTGCATGCAACAACAACTCATCATGGAATGGGAATTTTTCCACCATACAATCAGCTGCAGTAGTGTAATGTGCCTTTACCTTAGCATAGAATTCACTAGTGTCTATCTCTCTCCCTTCCTCTTTGAGTGGGTCTCTGGTATCCTTACCAATGAATAAGTCCGTGTTAGGTTTATTTGCTTATCAGACTCGTAGTTCAAGTCAGTTATATTGTCAGAGTTGCCAATAATATCAGCTTTGACAAATTAAACCAAATATATTTCAATTGTTCTGTGAGCATGCTGTGCAGTTTATGCACTCTTGGCTCACATGACTGGTAATGAGGCATGCAAGAATAGGCAGTACAACTTTGATTCTTTGCTCCTCAAAAAGGAACATATCTTTTCCTTTTTGTAGTACGATATGGTAATTTTTCTGATACTGATTGTTCCTTCCTCAGGTGTGACTGTTTGAAAATGTAATTTGTAATATCAAACTCTTTTATTTGAGTTTGATTACATGTGGCATGTGTTGATGGCTTCTGGGTTGTTTCACTAGTCTTTTCTCTTTTTTCACCAGAACAGCTGCTTGGTGTTAGGTTATCCTCACGAGGTCTTTTCTTGCTGTTCTTTGTAAGACTTGATTTCTCAGAATTCACTTGTCTTACCCCAGACATTTCCAAGAAAACATTAAAATCCATATCCTAAAAATGCTATTTTTATATATAATTATACGTCTGGAGCATACGTGAGCATATTAAGTGCGTACATAAAATGTACGGGCATATTGATACTGATATCACAAATAGATATTTTCAAAATATTTTAATGAATATTTTGACAGTATTTCTCAAACAATGCGGAAGTGATGTTAAATATTAATATATCCTTAATATGAAGGAGCACCATAGTTTCCTGAATACCATCATATAAAATAGGAGGCCTATTGAGCACATGGACATTGACGATGAATTAGTGCAATATGTAACGCATTTCACTAGTATATCAGGGACAGCTCATTAAGAACTAGGTAAGTTAGAACGCACCATAAATGCTGTATTTGTTAATTATTGCAACATGACAATACATATATACATGTACGATGACTTTTATCAGCACTATTATAGGGACGCTTACAACATGATTTTAGTCCATGACGAGACTGGTCCGTCTTATTGCGAATGCTGGCACATACAGAATAATTATTTTCCATATTCCTATCAAAACAGGTTTAGAGCTGGGGGAGGAGGGCGTCGGGATATGTGATGTACGGAATTGGTATGATCCATATGACTGGAGGACCTTGGTTCAAACGTACTTTATTGAAGAAACAAATAAAAAAAGTCGTGAGGACAATGTTGAAGCTGACAGTAACCATATTTACTGCCCATGTAATTCGAACATAATGGTAAAAAATAAAAGTAAATAAATAATAAATTCATATATATATATATATATATATATATATATATATATATATATATATATATATATATATATATGTGTGTGTGTGTGTGTGTGTGTGTGTGTGTGTGTGTGTGTGTTTGAATAAACCTGCCTGGCCAGGCGAGGGTTATGGCGCGTACGGTATATAATTTTTTTTTGAGAGGAAGGGATAATTAAGAGTGGTATCACCTCTCTCTCTCTCTCTCTCTCACACACACACACACACACACACACCAAGGAATCCACAAGTGTGTGAAGACTGATTTGACTACCATAGGGCAGCCTAGGGCAGTTACTGTAAGAATGGGGCCACAGTGCACATTGCTGCATATTGACCTTACCGCTGAATCAGACCTTGGAGGAATCATCAATTAGTTTATTCCTCCAAGATCAGACTCATGAGAGTCATGTTCCAGAGACAAAGGAGTGTGCATTCATATTATTATAAACTAATAAACCTGCCAATGAATGAGAAGACTTAAAAAAACTCTATAGACCTGCCCGAACTGATACATTGTACGTGTGTTCGATTTAGACTTATGAAACTTGTTGTCGTATTGTCAGGAGACAACTTGGCACAATTATTTCGTATGATGTTCGTAAACTAAGGTGTGTTAGTGTTTGCCATCAGAACTATGAATTCAGAATTGTGCTGATTATAGATTTTATTGATAGGCCTTGACCAAGACTCTGTGGCGGTATGTGGGCCTGACCATAATGTGGAACACCGGAAGTGTAAATTGTGCAGGCGGGCTTGCAACATATTTTCACTCAACTATTTACTGCATTGGTTACCATATATCAATGTTTCCAAGTCCTGTGCTTGAAAATTTTAAAAAGACATTTCATTCTTGTATCAATATGTCTGCATTTCTTGAGAGCAAAACAATGACCCAGTTTTCCTTACGGCAAGTCTATGAAAAGCTGCTGACATATATCAAAAGTTGGCCTGGAGGAATGTGGCAGTGAAAGAGTGGAACTGTATCCAAAATGTGCTGCCCTTGCAAGGTACTGCATTTAAAATGTATTGTAGCCACTGGCACAAAGTCGAAGACACGTGCTATTGCGGCCACGCTTACACATGTTCACCAACAGTAACAAAAAACGTCGATTTCGTTTGCTGGTCCCTCCCGGTAGGGAATGAAACCGACACTACGTTTCGAGTGTTGATAGGGTCGCACAGTCCGTGTTCATCCTGACGAAATTCTTCGCCAGACGACGTACGTTCCTCATCGCCTACAGTTGTTACGATCATATGATAAACTGAAAGTTTATTTTCTGTTTGAGGTAAATCCTTGGTTAGCAGCGCTCCACAGCGCGCAGCGCTTGGAGGACCGTACTGTTAATACTGACGTCACTAAATATGGAAACATGGCGCCGCATTAAACTTGTAATTCCAGCCTTATTTTCCGCCAATTTATCAGTCTTGAATGTTTTATTGATGACTGCACACGCGGAAGGTCATTGGAATATATTTACATGAAGCTTCACATGATGGGGGTGTCCTTCAGACAAAAATAATAATTTGTCATTAGTGGGCTGGATCGAGCAACGGGGTTGGATATACTGATTCCCTTGCTGAATCATGCAGTTGGCGGGACCGAGATTGAGTATATGGCCACAGAAAGTTTCGTCGTGCATAACACTTTTACAAATATTGCATGCACATGCCTTCTGTCTAGCAAAAGATAGTTGCGAAAAAAAGATGTATCCCTTGTGCTCCTTTCTAATTTAATCCCTTTTGCAAGCGCCGATGGTGCTTTTGCCATAAAATCTCCATGGTAATCATAAAATATCGTACCTGGGAATTTGTAAGCCATGTCTACTATATCGGTCATATATAAGTTCATCTCTTTCGAGTGATGAGGGTACCCATCACTCATAACTGAAATGTAGATTAAAAATGCTTTTACAAAGTCTTGCAGGGTAAGAACTTTTGTGGTTTTAGAGTCACCAAGGGCTTCAGAGTCGTGACGTCAGCCCCTACAATAATTGTCCGCTGCATGATATCTCCGGAAAATCCCGGTATCAAGGGATATGCAAGATTAACGTCGATCTTTGACTGACAGAATCTGAGATCTTACATCGGCTGACGCAGTGTTAAGTTTGGGGAGGGAGCTAGCAGATATCCCTTTGGCCATGAGAAGCGAGTTTTTGGGCAAACGGGTCTCGCTTACTAATGAAGGTTGGGCTCTTTAAACGAATTCAAAGCCATTTGTACCTGAATTTTTCATGGGAGCCAGATGATTGGTTCTTTATCTGTTTTGCAGACTCCGTCATCTGAATCACTTCAGCCTTAAATTCTGTAAATTCGGATCTTGGGTCTGCACTGGTTAATTGTACCAATGTTTCTGCTCCGGTTTTGTTCCTTTGTGGGTGTTGCCTGGTCAGTTTGATTTTAGCTTCTGGCAACTTTGCGCTGTAATCCCTAACACTAACATCGACATGCAAAGTCACAAGTTCGGAATATCTAAGTCGTAGAGTTTGAAGATGTTGTAGGGGTTCCTACAAAGGATTCCAGGAATCACATATGAACAATACTCCTGTGCATGCGAAGACCTCAGGATTTGGAAAACTGTATATGTTCCTGAAACATCATGATCACCGCTGAAGTAGTGTAGAAAAGACTTTGCAGCGGAGCAAGCTCTGGGGCAACCTTGTGTTCCTTAATAACTACAAGACACACACACACATACACATGCACGCATGCACGCACACACACACACACACACATATATATATATATACACACACACACACACACACACACACACATATATATATATATATATATATATATATATATATATATATATATATATATATATATATATAACAGGTACTTTTCGCTCCAACAACTACACCCCATGACAGAAGAACGCAAAGTTGCCAACACATGTTGTCCTCTGAGTGATGAACTCAAGTGGAGCACTATATATAGAAGTCGCTGGACCTTGGCTTGTTGTATATAGGCCAAATCCTGTTCTAATTTAACTATAGTCGTTGTGTCTAGAACCACTTCCTGGTCGACGTTACCCTATTCAGCAATCCAAACAATATTACACTCCAAAAGCTAACCTGTCCGTGTATAACCTATATAAATGTGAAAGTACTATTGAATATATTGCCCACTTTCCTTTGTAGAAATTTTACCTAGGCTACAACGCCCGAATATATTAAGTGGTCTTCAGTGGGTAACTACTCATAACATGTTTTAGAGCCTGTTCCTCCCGTACATGTCTCTCTTAGTAGCGGTTCCTTGTCAAAGCTAATCATTCAGCAAAGACAACCCACATAATAATGGATAAATGTGAACATGGCAAATGATGAATTAGCTAACAAAGTGAAGTTCTGCTTATAACTCTTCTTGCAGAGCTTCAATATGAATAAAGAATACCTATCACACCAAACATAATTACTAAATGTGTGTATAACAAGTTAAGATCAGAATAATTTGCCTTACGGCTGAACTAGAATGTACCATTTCTAGCCGGATAGCTCACCTTAGACAAACCACTTGCCAGTGTAGAAACAAACTGGAGCTAAATTTTCAGTCCCCTTGATTAGAAAATAAACAGTTACAACTACACACCTGTATTATCCTGGGGAACGCCTACGAAATACTGTAACAATGGACATCCTATGCCAGAAATGTAAAACAAATCCATGATGAGATACTCCTGACTATGAAAGTTTAAAAAAAAAATCAAGCTTTTTGTTGTTGTCAACTCTGATTTATTGTTTCAATAGAACGATTAAAGCTCGTGATACATGCTATGTACACTTTAGCTAAAGAGATCCGACTAAAATCTATTTCGTTCGGTTGTTTTCACCCTCTCTTCTCCTTGCAAGCCTTGGCTGCCGGGCTCAGACTTGACCTGGATTTCAAACAACACCCAGTCATTCAACCTAATTGCAATTATGCAATCAATGAGATAGCACTTTAGTCAATAGATTAGGAGCTCTTACTAGCTTCATCTACTAAATGTTCTTTTCAAATTTAAACAGCAATGTAGAAATCATGTGAATTTTCAGAAAATGCTATATTGAATTCACAAAATGATTATATAAATCGGGCGACAGAAAGTGAAGTTTTACATCCATTTTTTACAGTGAAGCAAAGGAAACTGAACACGGAGAGCTGTTCTATCAATCCGGAGAAAGTGACAAACTGGCTGAGAGTGTGTGCACAGTGATCAGCTTCTGGCCTCAAAGAGTGTTGGACGTGGGCAGGGAAAAGAGAAATGTGGGTAAAAATCTATTTTCTTGGTAGGTGTAGACATCATGACTAGCTACTGCCAATTTCTGGCCAAGTGTTAGGGACAGCCTAAGTTTGACTCCCGGACCTGCGGCCAATTTTTCAAAAGAATGAGTCAAGTTTGTGCCATTGAGTAAATAAATGCTGTCAATTGCTGGCCAAGAGCTCAGGATCGCCTATGAATTGACTCCCGGCATGGCGCGGGAGAGCCGAATTGAGTAATATTTTAAATTGAGTAAATGCACACTTACATGCTAGCCTACAATGTCGGAATGGTGAATATTAAAGAAAATGATGCCAAAGATACAACTGAGTCGCAAAATAGGCAAGTCTAAAACACTAATAAATTATTTCGGCGGCAAAAGCAGCATATGGGCGGCAGACAGCGGTGAAAAGTGGCAGAGAGCGGCAGCAAGCCGCATATAGCGGGGTTCGGTAGCAGACCGGTAGACCGCCGCTGTCTGCTGCCGAAATCCAATTAAGTCTTCTGGGGCTCACCGGTAGACAGCGGCAGTCGGCGGCAGACAGCAGCAGTCATTGGCAGACAGCGGCAGAGAGCCTTTTGCCGCTGTATGCCGCTGTCTGCCGCACACCACCGCTATCTGCCGCAGGCTGCCACTTTGTACTAACAACTGCATCGTACAAAATGTAAAATGTGAATCGAGGTGAATAGAAAGATATGGAAACTGCTCATTTATGGTACATAACACTTCAGTTAAGCTCCATTCGTTTATATATTGGTCACTTCATTCACTTACATACATGTACACATAAGTTAGCTTTATTTTCTTTCACCCATGCCTGTCAGTTAAATTGCATTCAAATAAATCTTCCACTCAAACAGAATTTAGAGGCAAACAATTTTGTTTTCACATATGTATGTATTAAGTTAAAGCTGTATAGCTTTTATCATATACACATATATCACATCATAACTCAGCTCTGTCCACATGCATTCACTGAATTAAAGTAAAGTATACATAATCTGTCATCATAAGAAGAACAGACATTGGCTGCATCATGTACATGGATAGGAATATACATATTTAATGGAAATAAATGAAATTATTTGCTTTTGCTTTGTACTTCAAGGGTAAAACAAAAAACAAAATTTGTCAAAGTGATAAATATCAACAAAAGTTGGACTTTTCTGATTCTGTCCATTATATGGATACTCTCTCTGTCTCTCTCTTTATATATATATATATATATATATGTATGTGTATATATATATATATATATATGTATATGTATATATATATGTATATGTGTATATATATCCATATATATATATTTAATGAAACCTGAAGTGGGTAATCAAGATTTTTGTTTATCACAGAAGGCTTGTCTCAATGATTTGATCATCAACGCATCACAGTATGCTTGTTGAACCATGGTAAAGTCAATATTCTGTGTAACCACCTAGGTTGCTATGGCACTGCTGGCACCTTCTCCTCATGCTGTATACAAGCTTACAAAGGTAAGCCTGAGGCAAATTGTGCCATTCCTGCTGAACTAAATGGCGCAGATCATCAATAGTTCAAGCAGTGTTCATCCGAGAGTATACCTTCCGCTTCAGCTGACTTCAGACATGCTCTGTCGGATTCAGATCCGGGCAACAGGCTAGCACCTCCATCCCCTCAACACCATCATTAGCAAGGAAGCCCTGGACATCACGGGACACATGTGGTCTGGCGTTGTCTTGCATTAGCACGAACTAGTCCCCGGTGGCACCAGCATACTGGATAACGTGAGGTTGTAGGATGTCAGTAATGTACCTCCTGGAATTCAGGGTTCCATCAATGAACACGAGCTCTGTCTTTCTGTCTGCTGATATGCCTCCCCACACCATGATGCTGCCTCTTCCGAATGGGACAGTGGGCTTGACGCAGCATTCAGCATGTCTTTCTCCTGTTCTTCTCCAAGCCCTCACTCGCCAGTCTTTATTGTGGACACAGAAGCCACATTCGTCTGTAAACAAGACATTAGCCCACTCTGCTCTGGATTTGCGGAGGTGACTTCTTGACCAATCCATCCTGGCTTCCCTGTGTCCAGACAAGAGGCTGTGTTTCTGGACCATGCATCTGGATCTGAGACCTTGGCGATGTAGCCTATTACTTATGGTTTGATCAGATATTCTTCTTTGATGTGGATAAGCAGCATAGAGCATGTCTGGAATATCAGTGCTCCTAGTTGTTTGAGACCTAACAGCTGTTGTGACGATAAACTGGTCTTGGCGCCTGGTATTCACTTTTGATCTTGCCTGCCTTTGCAAGTTGACTATATCATTAGTGGGTTGGAATTTCTGCCACAGGTCATTTATGGTGCGATGGTTTACACGAAGGGCCCTTGCCATAGAACGAGCTTTCTCCAGCCTCAATTCGGCCAACAGCTCTAGCCTGGTCTACAGTTGAGAGTATTGGCATGTTTCGTCCAGCAGGTTTGCAAGCTGATGGAGAACCCATACCTGATCTCAAGCTCTACCACAATTTATACTCTTAACTGTCCCTGTTCTTGTCCAAATCATCCACTCGTGTCATTGTAAAGTGAAAAATACCATGTTAGGAAGAGCTTAAATGGGGACAGGGAAACAACACACGTAATACACTACAAAACACTTCTTTGCAAAGTCATTTTTCAGCTTTGTTTTAGAGTAAGTGCATGTGTAGCCAAGCATGAATCTGAAATCAAGTGAATACTTATTGATTATGTGCTAGGGTACTTCCAATTCAAAAATACATTGTCTTTTTAAACATTTTATTTAAAGTGGGTGCTTTATTTTCAGTTAAAAGGATGGAGATTTATAAGTTTTGAGTAGTTTATATATATATATATATATATATATATATATATATATATATATATATATATATGTATATATATATATATATATATATATATATATATATATATATATATATATATATATATATATATATATATATATATATATATGTATATATATATATGACCCTCCACCACGAAACCAGGCATGAGAGTCAAATAGTACAGAAAAACATGGTCCATATTCATTAATTCCAAACCCAACAATGACAGCAAAGAGATTCCAGACTTGCCAAAGCATCAACATTTCTCTTCCAATACCAATGTGCAGAAACAAATTTCACTCCTGATTTGAGACAGGCAGTCACCCATAAAAGGCAACTGGTGGTTTTAAACCGGTCCTCTCAACCTTAGAAATATTCGTCATTAAATGCAGACCCTAGTTTTTTTTCCGAAATGCATAGGCCTAACCACCCAAAACACAAATTTCATTACTTCTGCCAAAAATAAAAAGAGACCTGTTAGGCCTATCACCTGCTAGTTTTCCCGACTTGTTAGTCAACTAATTTTACAGCAAAAGAGTAAAGTAGGCCTAGATCAGTTTTGTGATATATTTATGAATCTGGGACACTATAAACACACTTTACCTCCACTATAACTATGAGTCGGAGAACAAAGCCCACAGCACAACATAGCCAATGAAGTAATTTTTAAATAGTACAGAAAAACATGGTCCATATTCATTAATTCGACAAAACACACACACACACACACACACACACACACACACACACACACACACACACACACATATATATATATATATATGTATGTATGTGTGTGGGTGTGGGTGCTTGTGGGTGGGTGTGCATGTATATATAATACATTTTAAAGAATAATATGAAATGCATTCTGTCTATCTATTTCTATCTCTGTTTGTCTGTCTGTGCGTCTCTATGAGAGCACATCAAAGCAGGTATCCCGCATTGCACACGCTGCACCTGCCCTGCAACATAGACATTAGAATTAATTTCACCGGCTGAAAGGGAACACATATTGGATTTTATTTGTAAACCGTATGTAAACTTTGACCACGGACAATAATCTGCAGAGACCATGTACTGTACATAAATATCTGTGTGGAGAAAATAACGAGGGAAATGCTCTTCTAGAATTTTTACCCGAAATAAAACTCATATGTAGGTTATTCTACTTTGCTCATAAAGATAAAGAACAAAGTTTAAAGTCTATACCGTTGCTTATACTTTGAATGGGCATTATGCTTTTTGAGAGAACTGTCATCCTTGGAAAATTACCCAGATGCATCAGTGGAACTGTGTTAAAAGAAAAAGAAAAGTAAAAATAAAACAAGGGGAAAAACAATCAATGCGTCACCCTGCAAGGTATAAGCTGGGTGAAAAGAGTTATCAGTGAAAATCCTCTTAATGATATTCTTAAAATACAAATGAATCTCCATATCAGGAGGGACTATCTTCTGATCCAAACGAGTTTTTAGTTTTACTACATGTTTTGGTATCATCATTGATACATTTTCCCTTCAACACGTCCTTATCATGATAACGATCACTGTTGCTGGCAGTCGGAGTCTGATACTTCCACGAGAATATCAATTCTTCACACTGTATTAAAATTCTTTTGATACTGTAATTATATTAACATCTAAGATGCGTATTATTACCGTTTATACCATGAATCAAGAGTGAGAGCACCAACACACATAGCAACTCATGACATACATTTTGAGGATTGAGAATTTATTTTCGTCATACCACATACATGCCCTAAATTTGATTGACGCAAAATCAAGAAGGAAATAAGAAAGCTACTTTAAATTTTGCAAAAGTCAAGTAAAAACAAATGACTTTGGATCATATCTCCTCAGCAATAATGTAATTTCTGACAGCATCGGCACTCTTGTCTGCTAGTCATATCCTTCTTTCCCGTAAAGTCCTTTTTGTGTCCTGGTTCCTTTTTTGTTTCTACAATTTAAATCCTTTAAGCTCACAAAGTAAATTAGGGCTGCTTGTTTCTGTTTTGTACTACATCCTTCATATTGCAGGATAGAACTCTCTTTATTGGCCCATCATTTCTTTAAATTTGGCTATTGCCTGCTCCACCATTTCCGTCATTTTTCCCATATCAATTTCCGCTGCACTAGGATTTCGAGCGGCCAGAAATCGACTACCACTTAATCCACGATTCAAATTCTGTGTCATCGCTAAAGTCATCAATCCCAACAGGACCAGGCACACAATCCACGGACGCATTGTTAGTTTTAACTGTAATAAAGATAATTCAATTGGACTAGATTCCATTGCATGTATGCAGATACATTAATTGGAAACGTTTAGAAAATTATGTTATTCATTAAAGGCTTGCAGTTGGAAAATTATTTGTTGTTTTCATTTTCAATCACCTATGATTTAACGATGCCATGCATTGTGCATTTAAACAAGATGAACTCAGTGAAAGACAATTGAATAGGAAAAGAAGCAGAAAACAAATAAGATGGAGGCATTGGGCCTTCCCTTTGTGTGGGAAACAAAAAAGATCTGGCATATATCTTCCTTATGAACAGGTAAAATTGATTCCTTTAGTTTTAAGATGACAATATCAAGAATTTAAATGTATTTTGCATGCTAAGAAACTTAGCCTCATTTTAATGCAGCATTTATAAAGGTAACTTTAATCTAATAAAGGTTTATATTTCAACGTTTTGACATACAGATAAACCATCTGCACTGTTATTTTCATTTTAAAATGCCTACTATAGGGTCCTACCATTGTAACCACAAGATGTTTTTCCTACTGAATTATGTGTATTCAATTCAAATTCTTGCTAATCTAGTATCACAGACAGCAAACCCATAAAGCATGAAATTTGCACAATCTCTTATAGAAGAGCAAAGAACAAGTGTATAAGTATGTAATTTAGCTTATTTTAACATTTTTACGGACTTTATTACAATAGGATTTCTTTGCCTATGTCACGTTTGTATTAAAATGAACCTCTAATTTGATAGCTTCCTTTGCATACAGAATAACAAATCAAATGTATCAAAATATATACCCTGTATGCAGTGAATTGCTTCAAATATAAGTGTGTCTTCTGTGTTCTTTGAAAATTAAATATTTAAAATTATCCAACAGTTAAAACGGCCTGGTTTAGATCAAATATCATCAAATATCCGAATGACAAAATTTGACAAACAGAATCTAAGAACAGGTGCACTTACCTTGGTATCTACAGCAAGGAACCTCTATCTGTTAAGACAGGTCGTAGGGTGGTTTCAGAACAACTGCGTTGTGACAATTGTCCTGTCAAGTCAACCTGCACATCTTTTATAGATCCACACCTGGGACATGTAATCATTCGAAACATTTAGACAGCCCATATATATCTAATGTGGTCTGCCATTGGAAACAATGATGAGGGTGTGCAGGTATTTCAGGTTATTGTTCATACAAACTTTCAGAAGCAATATATTCATGAATACTTGTACTTAGATTATACATAATGCATGGAATGCATGTCGTATTTTCTGTACGTACATCCATACAAATACCCATGTGGTGCCAGTATTGGTTTCCAGCATGCGGAAATGAGAGAAATGATTTTTTGTGTCTGTGTTGGGAGGACGAATGAGAGCACCCAAGACATACACTAGACCCATGCCAAAATCAATTGCCAGGATGGCAGAGTCCACGACGAAGGTCATTTTCATTGACATGCTTCTTACATTTAGAGCGGCTAATTTTGCCCAATCCTATTTCCATATCTGTGAATAATTAACACTGTTATTCTTAAACAACCATCAAACATCAGCAGCGTCAGTAAATGACGTCAATTTAACTCCCCGAAATTTTGATTCGCGCAATGGCCTTATTTCTTCGTGATAATTTCAAGCCAAGTCCAATTTCTTAGGACCTTGGACAGCAACAACTACCGTTCGCAAGAGATTAAACTTTGGACATATTTGCTCTTGCAGACTCTTGAAATATAACGGACAGTAACAGAAAAAAATATTGAGGGTATAGCTAACCTAGGTAATTCAACTATAAGTTTTCATTATGGTAATTGAGAATAGAGTATATTTATACTTGGAACAGGGAAATAAATAATTATTTTCCTGTGAATAAGCGTCTATTCCTGCAGCCTTCCCACTGCCAACAGTGACGGAGGAGAGATGCAGGAATGGATCAAGTGCATGCTTAATGTATGTGACCCATTTCTCTTAGATGGAAAAAAGTAATGACATAATAAGTGTCATCAAGTAATTCATATTTTATTCTCAACAAGTAAAAAAGTATACACAGCACACTATTTGGTTGCTGGTATACTATTCATTACGTCTGTCCTGTCTATATTACACCATTGTACCCTCTAATTGTTGTTTTGTGTGTGTGTGTGCGTGTGTGTGTGTGTGTGTGTGTTTTGAAAGGGGGGAGTGGAAGAATTCAGGAATCTGTTGAACAATAAAGCATTCTTTCCAACGACCATGTGCTCTTATGTTTTAATTGCTTTGAAAATTATTACATGTGATGGTCCATTATCAAATAGATTAGCTTCAGGGAAAATAACACTGATAACCTTCCCATAACAAACACTCTACATTGGTGATTGCCATTCGAGTTTGTTTTAATTCCTGCTTCGGGCTATATTTCCTATACCTATAGCACCTTCAGCTATCAAATCCGATATATGGACACTTCATAGGATATGGGTGTTGTGTACCCAAAGTGGGTCATTGTGACCTTTGACCTTGATCTTCGATCCCATTAAAATATTAGCTTGAGCAAGCCATGTTTTGCAGTCCATCACACTTACAGCTGCAAAATGTGATATGTGGACACTTTAGAGGATAGGGGTGTGTTGCACACCAGAATTTGGTTACTGTGACCTAGACCTTGACCTTTGACCCCCATAAAGGTTAGTTTTTGGAGCTATATTTCAAAGACCATAACATCTATTTCATAAGATGGAAATATGTCACATATCCAGAGGGGTCATTCTTCAATTTTACCTTACCGTTTAACCCATTAAAAGGTTCAGCTTGTCCAGGCCATATATCATGTATCATCACATGTAAAGCTATCAAATTTGGTGGGTAGATAATTTATGTTGGGGGGGTCTGGCATGCACCAATATTGGGTCACCATTACTTTGACCTTGACCTTCATCCCTGCAAAAAGATTTAAATTATGTGGACTATAAACTTTTTCCATAACACCTACGTTTTTGTCAGTGGTTATCGGACATAAATTTTACACCTATAAGGTTAACCTTGTTATTTGGTGGGGAATTATGTATTGTTATCTAATGCTCAATCTTGTTTACAGATATAAATCACCGCATATGATAACAGATTAACCATAATGTAAAGTGCACTTTATTGGCTACAGGGCAGGGGGGGGGGGCATCATGTGTAACATAATTGTTCATCATAGATTAGTAGTATCGCTGTTATTCTTAGAAGCTTACAATTGAAACCTTAACGCACATTCAATCAAACGTTTCTTTGCTTATACTGAAATAGTAAGTTCGGTGTGCCTTCCCATCCTTGGATTTACCAAGTCGTTCTGCATGATTGGTATTTTGTTGCACTTATTCATATAGGTTCAAAAGTGGCATAGGATGACCTGACAGTCCAATTGTTATAAGCAGTTGTTCTGTGACCACACACAGACCTATCTCTTTCGTAAATATTACAGATTGTTGCACTATATACCAAAGTAAACACTAAAACTTGAAAGTGGAAATTAATGATTCTCTAACTGTCGATTGGGATCTTTACCTGCAGCCGTCTCTACCACACAGTGATGGAAGAGAGATTCAGGAAAGTATAAAGTGCAGCCTTTATCTAAAAGACGTATTATTCCTGGCTAGAAAAAGATAGACATCTTTAGGAGTGTCGTCAAGCAACCTTTACTTGGTGCTTACCGAGTGACAAAATTTATATGACACACTATTGTATTGCTGGTATAGCATTTTTGTAACTGTTCTGTCTACATTATTGCCTCTCATACGTAATCCCCCTCCCTCTTTTTTAAATTAGATGTACCACTGCAAAACAATAGAGGAAACTGCAAAACATTAAATGCAAGTTTTCAAAGACCATGTGCCCTTATGCTTCAACTGCTTAATTTATCAGCATTTGTAATAATCCTCATGAAAGAGATAGGCCTCGGCAACATAAATACCAATCGTCTTGGGCAAACAGATGGAATCTTACGATGTTATGATGTATTTATGCCTTACCTGAAGGGCAGACTGAATATAGACAATGGAAGCTTACGAAAATATGAGCATGTGGTGTGAGGGAATGCTTATGTCTCTTTTTTGTGTGTGCAAACATAAGAGCATTTAGGTCCCAATGCAATGAACCTGTTGCTTTGTCTCTATTTTCATTTATAATGTGTATATTCAGGTTTATGATTAATGATATAAATGGTGCTCCTGACAATTAGAAGTATGTAACCTCCTTTAATGTATATTTGCTTTCAATGCGAACACTAAACAATTACGTACTTGTATAAGACAACATACATTCTCATTATGGAAACAAAATTTGTACCTAATTTTCAGTCTACATTCTGCAAAGCTCTGTTGGATATAAATGTCATGATTTCATGTTTGCTGATTATCATATCGTTGAACATCTTGGGAAATCTAAAGTGCATTTATTCCCTAGATGAACAGTATTGATTTAATGTACCAAAATTTTAGTGAGTGTATTAACAGGTAAATTCAATATTCTGATTGCTTTGTTCCGAGAAGTTTGAATATAGACAAATACGTTAAAGGAGCAATGCCAACCTTGCCTTATGACTTTGCCTAATGATACAGGTAATACAACATACCTCAAGGAAAAACTGAAGTGGCAATAAATCGAACTTTTTGCAGTCAATTTGAACAAAGGATGGTTCTTAAGAGACACAACCCACGAGCTACTACATTTTTTTTTAAATGTAGGACATATTAAGAAGGGATTAAAACAAACTCGAATGGCAATCACCAATGTATATATTTCCCTGAAGCCAATCTATTTGATAATGGACCATCACATGTAGTAATGTTCAAAGCAATTAAAACATAAGAGCACATGGTCGTTGGAAAGAATACTGTATTGTTCAACAGATTCCTGAATTCTTCCACTCCCCCCTTTCAAAACACACACACACACACACACACACACACAAAACAACAATTAGAGGGTACAATGGTGTAATATAGACAGGACAGACATAATGAATAGTATACCAGCAACCAAATAGTGTGCTGTGTATACTTTTTTACTTGTTGAGAATAAAATATGAATACTTGATGACACGTATTATGTCATTACTTTTTTCCATCTAAGAGTAATGGGTCACATATATAAAGCATGCACTTGATCCATTCCTGCATCTCTCCTCCATCACTGTTGGCAGTGGGAGGGCTGCAGGTATAGACGATAATTCACAGGAAAAGAATTATTTATTTCCCTGTTCCACGTATAAATATACTCTCTTCTCAATTACCATAATGAAAACTTATAGTTGGATTACCTAGGTAAGCTATACCCTCAATATTTTTTTCTGTTACTGTCCGTTATATTTCAAGAGTCTGCAAGAGCAAATATGACCAAAGTTTAATCTCTTGCGAACGGTAGTTGTTGCTGTCCAAGGTCCTAAGAAATTGGACTTGGCTTGAAATTTTCACGAAGAAATAAGGCCATTTCGCGAATCAAAATCTTGGGGAGTTAAATTGACGTCATTTACTGACGCTGCTGATGTTTGATGGTTGTTTAAGAATAACAGTGTTAGTTATTCACAGATATGGAAATAGGATTGGGCAAAATTAGCCGCTCTAAATGTAAGAAGCATGTCAATGAAAATGAGGTTCGTCGTGGACTCTGCCATCCTGGCAATTGATTTTGGCATGGGTCTAGTGTATGTCTTGGGTGCTCTCATACGTCCTCCCAACACAGACACAAAAAATCATTTCTCTCATTTCTGCATGCTAGAAACCAATATTGGCACCACATGGGTATTTGTATTGAGGTACTCTCAGAAAATATGACATGCATTCCATCATTATGTATAATCTAAGTACAATTATTCATGAATATATTGCTTCTGAAAGTTTGTATGAACAATAACCTGAAATACCTGCACACCCTCATCATTGATTCCAATGGCAGACCACATGAGATATATATGAGCTGTCTAAATGTTTGGAATGATTACACGTCCCAGGTGTGGATCTATAAAAGATGTGCAGGTTGACTTGACAGGACAATTGTCACAACGCAGTTGTTCTGAAACACCCTACGACCTGTCTTAACAGATAGAGGTTCCTTGCTGTAGATACCAAGGTAAGTGCACCTGTTCTTAGATTCTGTTTGTCAAATTTTGTCATTCGGATATTTGATGATATTTGATCTAAACCAGGACGTTTTAACTGTTGGATAATTTTTAAATATTTAATTTTCAAAGAACACAGTAGATACACTTATATTTGAAGCAATTCACTGCATACAGGGTATATATTTTGATACATTCGATTTGTTATTCTGTATGCAAAGGAAGCTATCAAATTAGAGGTTCATTTTAATACAAACGTGACATAGGCAAAGAAATTCTATTGTAATAAAGTCCGTAAAAAGTTAAAATAAGCTAAATTACATACTTATACACTTGTTCTTTGCTCTTCTATAAGAGATTGTGCAAATTTCATGCTTTATGGGTTTGCTGTCTGCGTTACTAGATTAGCAAGAATTTGAATTGAATACACATAATTCAGTAGGAAAAACATCTTGTGGTAACAATGGTAGGACCCTATAGTAGGCATTTTAAAATGAAAATAACAGTGCAGATGGTTTATCTGTATGTCAAAACTTTGAAATATAAACCTTTATTAGATTAAAGTTACCTTTATAAATGCTGCATTAAAATGAGGCTTAGTTTCTTAGCATGCAAAATACATTTAAACTCTTGATATTGTCATCTTAAAACTAAAGGAATCAATTTTACCTGTTCATAAGGAAGATATATGCCAGATCTTTTTTGTTTCCCACACAGAGGGAAGGCCCAATTCCTCCCTCTTATTTGTTTCTGCTTCTTTTCCTATTCAATTGTCTTTCACTGAGTTCATCTTGTTTAAAAGCACAATGCATGGCATCGTTATATCATAAGTAATTGAAAATGAACACAACAAATAATTTTCCAACTGCAAACCTTTAATGAATAACATAATTTTCTAAACGTTTCCAATTAATGTATCTGCATACATGCAATGGAATCTAGTCCAATTGAATTATCTTTATTACAGTTAAAACTAACAATGCGTCCGTGGATTGTGTGCCTGGTCCTGTTGGGATTGATGACTTTAGCGATGACACAGAATTTGAATCGTGGATTAAGTGGTAGTCGATTTCTGGCCGCTCGAAATCCTAGTGCAGCGGAAATTGATATGGGAAAAATAACGGAAATGGTGAAGCAGGCAATAGCCAAATTTAAAGAAATGATGGGCCAATAAAGAGAGTTCTATCCTGCAATATGAAGGATGTAGTACAAAACAGAAACAAGCAGCCCTAATTTACTTTGTGAGCTTAAAGGATTTAAATTGTAGGAACAAAAAAAATGAACAAGGACACAAAAAGGACTTTACGGGAAAGAAGGATATGATTAGCAGACAAGAGTGCCGATGCTGTCAGAAATTACATTATTGCTGAGGAGATATGATCCAAAGTCATTTGTTTTTACTTGACTTTTGCAAAATTTAAAGTAGCTTTCTTATTTCCGTCTTGATTTTGAGTCAATGAAATTTAGGGCATGTATGTGGTAAGACGAAAATAAATTCTCAATCCTCAAAATGTATGTCATGAGTTGCTATGTGTGTTGGTGCTCTCACTCTTGATTCATGGTATAAACGGTAATAATACGCATCTTAGATGTTAATATAATTACAGTATCAAAAGAATTTTAATACAGTGTGAAGAATTGATATTCTCGTGGAAGTATCACAATCTGACTGCCAGCAACAGTGATCGTTATCATTATAAGGACGTGTTGAAGGGAAAATGTATCAATGATAATACCAAAACATGTAATAAAACAGAAAACTCGTTTGGAGCAGAAGATGGTCCCTCCTAATATGGAGATTCATTTGTATTTTAAAGATATCATTATGAGGATTTTCACTGATAACTCTTTTCACCCAGCTTATACCTTGCAGGGTGACGCATTGATTGTTTTTCCCCTTGTTTTATTTTTAATTTTCTTTTTTCTTTTAACACAGTTCCACTGATGCATCTGGGTAATTTTCCCAGGATGACAGTTCTCTCAAAAAGCATAATGCCCATTCAAAGTATAAGCAACGGTATAGGATTTTTAAACTTTGTTCTTTATCTTTATGAGCAAAGTAGAATAACCTACATTTGAGTTTTATTTCGGGTAAAAATTTTAGAAGAGCATTTCCCTCGTTATTTTTTCCACACAGATATTCATGTACAGTACATGGTCTCTGCAGATTATTGTCTGTGGTAAAAGTTTACATACGGTTTATAAATAAAATTCAATATGTGTTCCCTTTAAGCAGGTGAAACTAATTCTAATGTCTATGTTGCAGGGCAGGTGCAGCATGTGCAATGTGGGATACCTGCTTTGATGTGCTCTCATAGAGACACACAGACAGACAAACAGACAAACAGAGATAGAAATAGATAGACAGAATGCATTTTTATATTATTCTTTAAAATGTATTATATATACATGCACACCCACCCACAACCATCCACACACACACATACATATATGTATATATATATATATATATATATATATATATATATATATATATATATATATATATATATATATATATATATATATATAAATATAAATATATATATATATGTTTTGTCAAATTTGACCCTCATGCCTGGTTTCGTGGTGGAGGGTCATATATATATATATATATATATATATAAACTACTCAAAACTTATAAATCTCCATCCTTTTCACTGAAAATAAAGCACCCACTTTAAATAAAATGTTTAAAAAGACAATGTATTTTTAAAGTACCCTAGCACATAACCATAAGTATTCACTTGATTTCAGATTCATGCTTGGCTACACATGCACTTATTCTAAAACAAAGCTGAAAAATGACTTTGCAAAGAAGTGTTTTTAAGTTCATTACGTGTGTTATTTCTCTGTCCCCATTTAAGCTCTTCCTAACATTGTATTTTTCACTTTACAATGACACGAGTGGATGATTTGGACAAGAACAGGGACAGTTTAGAGTATAAATTGTGGCAGAGCTTGAGATCAGTTATGGGTTTTCCATCAGCTTGCAAACCTGCTGGACGAAACATGCCAATACTCTCAACTGTAGACCGGGCTAGAGCTGTTGGCCGAATTGAGGCTGGAGAAAGCTTGTTCTGTGGCAAGGGCCCTTGGTGTAAACCATCGCACCATAAATGACCTGTGGCAGAAATTCCAACCCACTAATGATATAGCCAACTTGCAAAGGCAGGCAAGATCAAAAGTGAATACCAGGGGCCAAGACCAGTTTATCGTCACAACAGCTGGTAGGTCTCGAACAACTAGGAGCACTGATATTCCAGACATGCTCCATGCTGCTTATCCACATCAAAGAAGAATATCTGATCAAACCATAAGTAATAGGCTACATCGCCAAGGTCTCAGATCCAGATGCATGGTCCAGAAGCAGAGCCTCTTGCCTGAACACTGGGAAGCCAGGATGGATTGGTCAAGAAGTCACCTTCGCAAATCCAGAGCAGAGTGGGCTTATGTCTTGTTTACAGACGAATGTCGCTTCTGTGTCCACAATAAAGACTGGCGAGTGAGGGCTTGGAGAAGAACAGGAGAAAGACACGCTGAATGCTGCGTCAAGCCCACTGTCCCATTCGGAGGAGGCAGCATCATGGTGTGGGGAGGCATATCAGCAGACGGAAAGACAGAGCTCGTGTTCATTGATGGAACCCTGAATTCCAGGAGGTACATTACTGACATCCTACAACCTCACGTTATCCAGCATGCTGGTGCCATCGGGGACGAGTTCGTGCTAATGCAAGACAACGCCAGACCACATGTGTCCCGTGATGTCCAGGGCTTCCTTGCTAATGATGGTGTTGAGGGGATGGAGGTGCTAGCCTGTTGCCCGGATCTGAATCCGACAGAGCATGTCTGAAGTCAGCTGAAGCAGAAGGTATACCCTCGGATGAACACTGCTTCAACTATTGATGATCTGCGCCATTTAGTTCAGCAGGAATGGCACAATTTGCCTAAGGCTTACCTTTGTAAGCTTGTATACAGCATGAGGAGAAGGTGCCAGCAGTGCCATAGCAACCGAGGTGGTTACACAGAATATTGACTTTACCATGGTTCAACAAGCATACTGTGATGCGTTGATGATAAAATCATTGAGACAAGCCTTCTGTGATAAACAAAAATCTTGATTACCCACTTCAGGTTTCATTGAATCTAATGTTGCGAACTTCAAATTTTGACTTTCACTTAAAACCAGTCATGTGCAGTGAAGCATGGACTGCTTAAGATGGTCATTTTTCTGTTAACGCTGTACCAAGAGTATGAAGATAAAATATATGATACTGAAATTCCAAAATATTTGTTCATTATTTAATTATATACAAGTAAATAACTGGAGAGTTATAAGTTTTGAATAGTTTATATCTATATATATATATATTAAAGCAGAGCAGTTACATTCTGCACAATGTCAGTAGCACCATTTAAAAGGCTTAATTATAAATCTGAATATAGGGAATGAAAAAGAAAATATAGATAAAACAATGGGTGCACTGTATTGGGACATAAATGCCATAAGTGCAATATGGACAATAGTGCTTCCATATGTGTATGGGCTAGACCGTGACAGATAAGCTCAAGTAGAATAATAAGTTTGGACTGTGTGATAGGTTAATGACTACTAGAAATGGTTCTGGACAAACGGACAGAAAAACAATAACGTTTAGGCAACAAGTGGGGGCATACGTATTTCGTCACATAGCATGCTGATATTTCCTTAGCCTCCCATTCTCTATCTTGAGCTTGCCCTCAGGCAAGACATAAAGATAACTCGAAATCACAAAATACTTCCAACTGTTCCCCCAAGTCTGTTGGTATTCATGTTGCCGAAGCCTATCTATTTTGTAATGGGCTATTTCAAATATTGATATCAAAAGCCATTGAAACTAAAAAGCACATGGTTGTTCAACATTAATGGTCTCCTGTTTTCTATATTGGGTTGCAATGGCACATCTAAAGAAAAAAGTATATCCATGATAGACTATGATGTAGACAGAACAGATAAACTAAAAGGTACACCAGCAATCCAATAATATGTCATGTAAAAACAAAAACAAAAACAAAAAGTAGAACAAAACAATCCACGGAAACCAGCCCCCCCCCCAAAAAAAAGGACTAAATAACAAAACACACACTTACACACACAAAAAAAAAAAAACCAAAAAAAAAAAAAAAACCAAAAAAAAAAAAAAAAAGTAAAAAAGAAAAAGCAAAACAGATAATAAATAAGTTATACTGTAGACAGAGCAGATATAGTAAGATACACGAGCAACCCAATAGTGTGTCATGTAGCATTTCTTACTTGTGAAGACTCAAATAGGGATACCCTGATGACACTTCTAATGTTGTTACCCTTTTGTACGTAGGAGTTACGGGTCTCACAGATAAAGCATGCACTTCATACTTCCCTGCATCACTCCTCCATCACCGTGTGGGTCAGATGGCTGCAGGCAGAGATCCCAATTCACAGGAGAGGAATCACTTATTTCCCAGTTCCAAGTACAACAATACATTATTCCAAATTACTATATTGCACTATTTTAGTTCAGTTCCTTGGGATAGCTATACAGTTAGTATTCGTATATTCCAAGAGTCTGCCAGAGCAGACTGATGTCATATTAATGATGTTGCTGATTCACTATGCTTGCTTAAGGACAATGAAATTACCTTTCACAGGTATCCAAATTGGATTTTGCAAAATTGACTGGTTTAAATGAAATAAAGCATTTGAATCAAAATGAGCTTCTTATTGGGCTCTGGTATCATAGCATTTTCTCGTGGGTCGGGTGTATGTCTTAGGTGTTCTTATCAGTCTTTTCCCCTCCGTTCTTCCTGCACAAAAAACACCCCCCCCCAAAAAAAAGAAAAAAAACCCCTACTTCTTCCTGCACAAAAAATATCAAAATGAAAATAAAGAAGAAACGAAGCCAAAACACAAACACAAAAAAATCCCTTTTTTCCAATATGCCAATAAGCAATACAACAATACTGGCACCAGATAGATAGTGTATTGACGCATTGTGTAGAAAACACTACGAATTTTATATGCCATATATTGCTTAAATATAATTACTGATAAATAAATTTCTACTGGGAGTTTGTATGGACAGTAATATGAAATACCTATTTTTCCTCATGATTTTCCCAACGTCATACCACAATGAAAATGTGAGTTGTCTATATGTTTGGAATGATTAGATGTACTGGGTATAGATCCATAAAATTTCTGCAGGATGACTTGACAAGGCTACATTTGAGTCCAAAAATATGCCTCCCGCATATTTCAGAGTTATGTGTTATTGAGGACAGATACTTTTTATTAAGGTAATGTCCACTTCAGTGCTTACACAAATAGAAATTATTGTGCTATTTTGGTGCAAAAATCTGCCCATACATATACAATCTTCCTTCTCTGATGACACGGGCCAATGCTGTTTCATAGCTACAAATAATGTTCACAAATCTCAACAATATTAATTTTCACTATGTTTGTGAATACTGTTTTCTTTTTACCTTGAAAGTTGGTCAATTTTGTTTTTTCCTTTTCATTGTACTGATAATGAAATGCCATTGTCTTTAAGCCACCCATCTTTGTATATATATGTATAAACTAATTTTCTAATTTGTTTTGTACACTGAGTTCTGTCCTTTTTGATGAAGTGAAAAATATCATTTAAGCAGTCCACAATAAATCTGCTTCCGTTTGGACAGTATCTCTATTATTACAATGCTCCACTGACAAATCATGTAAATATCTATGTTTCTGTGCAAGAATGGTACAAAACTGGTCGTTATGCAATGTGTTCGAACAATTTGGAGATTTACAATGTATAGGCACCGGGCATGTAGATTGCTGCCCAAATTTACCATTTATTGCTACAGTAAACACCAAAGAAACTTGCAGTAATCACCCACGTTATCAGCATCTAATGGTAAAATAGTACCGCTTTTAACCAAGGTAACATCATGTTCCAAAAAAATATGGTCTTTCCATATATTAGTAGAATTTGCATGGTAAAAATATGTATACTCAATCTCTTGTGGAAACATAAAGTCTGCAAAACGGTTATCGCCAGCCAAAAATTCATTCATAATAAAACTATATTTATTATATCCCTTCAATTTAAACCATGAACCTTGTAACTTAGTCTTCTTGGTAACTGCACATTAAAGTCACCGCAAATTTCAAACGGCAAGCCAAACGATATGTGTCAACCAGGTTTCGCATAGCATCAATTGTAGATATAAAAAGATGGGTCTGAGCATAATTACCTTGGTCGTAAAACCGCATATATACACAAGATATAACATTACACATTTAACCACCAGGATCACAAAGTCGCACTGATACTGTTCTATTGGAGTGGGTATCTGCTTCCACAACGCTGAACCTTTCGCATATTCTAACTATAACTGCCACCCCGCCATATGGCCGGCCAACATATTCTGCATCTACATCAGTCATTCCCGATTTTGAAAATACTTTAAAAGAATACTCATATAATGGAGGACATTAGCCTATTGCTTCCTGTGTGATACCACATTCGTGTGGACAGAGACACATCTCGGTGAGACATAAGAGTGAGACATAGTGGGGTAGAAACTACCTTTGGGTTGGGAGAATGCCTCGAGCTGGGTCCCAACCGCAGAGGGTATCAGACATGTGTATTATTATTATTATTATTATTATTATTATTATTATTATTATTATTATTATTATTATTATTATTATTATTATTATTATTATTATTATTATTATTATTATTTCCTAGCTTTACTTAGTAATTAAGATATCTGCATAGAACTGCTCATTTGTTTAGATTTCAGATATAATAAGTAAGGTTTTAGTTAAAATATGAAAGAAAAAGGTACATGAATACACGAATAGTTGCTCCAAAAGGTACAGTAAACCCCACTGACCAACCCAACCCCACCCCTGACCTGTAATGCATCTTAAACGATTCGAGAGTGAAAGTTAACATGCCTCATGACGGAAATTTCAGTTCAAGGTTTCCCACTGATGACCCGTTTATTAAATTCATTTGGCTCTTTAAACCTAGAATTGATTTGTTATTACTACAGAACTACCAATTAATAGTGATTGCATTGGTTGTGAAATAGAGCGAGTTTATAATAAATAGGCGTATTTTTATTACTGAAAGGGAACAACGTAGATCGGGCCAGTTTTCAGGTGTGACGCAATTAACAGCGTGACTCTTTTACGTCACGTCGTTACATTTGTTTTACTTGACGTTGAAGAGCTGGTTTGATCTATTTGATCTGATCAGTCTGTCAGGTTGGCCTAGTCGGGTCTGTTGTAAGACCAGGCGCTGTAGGTAAGTGTCGGGTGGTTTATTAATTTATTTTCAAATTTGGTAGGCCTAATCATGAGTTTTAGGTGTAGTTTCATTATATTTATGTCATGTGGGCTACGTTTTTAAGTAGGTCTATTATTAACAAAGGAACATCATACTGGCTTTATTCCTTAAAACATCAGCTCGGGATGTTTGTATTGGAAATGCTAACATGGTGCCGCCAGTTAGCAGAATGACTTATCCAGGGATTAATGGCACCAAAACAAGTCTTGCGCTGGTTCCGCGCTGATGAACGTTTTTTTAAAGGCTAATAATACCTAAAACTTTTTTCTAAATTTCAAATTTTATGAATATGATTTGTTCCTTTTATAAATTAATTTGCTATTATGATTTAAAACAATATAGTTTTTCAGTTGATGGTCCAGAATAGGACTTTGCTCTTAGAATATCGGACTTGATAGTGTTCAAACGATACAGGGGCTTACAGAATTAGGTTTGTTAAGTTTATCTGTGTATTAAAAATAAAATATCACATTTTAATAAGCTCTTACAAACAGAGTCAGCAGACTCCTTAAAGCCTTTGCCATTATACGAATGTAGCTTTAACTAAAAAGTTTTTGCCAGTTTTACAAGTGTCAGTCTGTACTTGGGATGCTTTCTCAATGCCAGTTTTACAAGTGTCAGTCTGTATTTGGGATGGTTTTTGTGCCCATAATTTCTCTCCATGTTTATCAATTCCCTTTCCTTCACTGCATATGAGCCAAAACAAGTGAGCGGTTTTGGAGTAGAAGATTTTTTTAAGATTACAAGATTCAGGTCAAAAATAAAGATTGATATGTCTTGAAATGGTCAGCACTTTTCGACAAAAGTCACAGAAATATCCAATTATTCTAACTAACAGTATTTCATGCAATCGCCCAGGTTTATAATTTATCGTAGTCAATAAAATGTCGGGCTGTTAATGTTACTTTTGGTATCGAATACAGGGTTTTAAGTCCACTGATGACACTATTTACTAAGCTTATAAACTTCATAAATGGAAAAGCTGTCTCTTGGGACAAGTCATAGGCACATCCACCAGGAGAATGCTTGGGTTAGGTCTACATGTTCACAAATAATCGGCAAAATTAATTAAGATAATTAAGCTAATAAGGAGAGCTAATTCTGCAGTGCCACTTGCCTGCTGTGAGACATCTGGTGCACAGCAGAACGCAGAGTTTAGTCAGATGCTGGTGAGTGTAGGCCCCACTTATATGTTAATCAATGGTACCTTGTTCCCACAGGGGTCCACTCTTACATAATCAAGACAGAGTGCTTCGTCCAATTTGGAACATGACATTACCAGCATGAATTATGGATATTTGCAGGTCCACTTTTTCAAACGCTGCAGTTGGCGTGAACAGCAATCCATTGAGGCTGGTAAACCTGCTAAACTGGGCATGTTGTCTGGGATGACGCCACTGTTCATAAGTACCATAGTTGCCATTACCTGCAGGTGGAGACACCTGCTGGATAAACAACATGGACTCTCCATTTATATGCAAGTGGTTGTTATCAGGAAATAGTCTATCATGAAACAATAGCTTCTTAACCAGTGCCGCTATCCATGAGAACATCCCTCATTGTGCTACAGTACTAATGCCAAATAGAATTGTTTGGGCTGGCAAAAGCTCTCAGATGACCTGAGATTATAATTTGGATGCTACTCTTTAAGCTAAAACCAAAACGTACAAAGGTTCGAGCTTTGCTGTTGCCTCGGCAAAATATTCAAGTGCAATACAAATTTGTAACGAAATACATTTTAAAAACTTGATTACTATGACTTGTTTTGGACTTGAATTCAGTTTAAAGCATCCAGCGTCCAGTTTTGTGTGAGCTGCTGCAGTGAATAATATGTAATGCCGCACCCAATTTTGAACCAGAATGGATAAACTTTACATTATCGCCATTAACACATAATGAAAAAGAGTCAACCCTTAACACCCCATAAAACCTATTAACTTTCAGTGTGGTCACTCAACAGGAAGAACCATTGCATTGAATTGGCTTGAGGTTGAATTGCGGTCTGCCTACACGGAAAGTGGTGTGGTAATCATTGGGCAACGATTGTTGCTCATTGTACAATGCTAGATTAATAGCGAGTGCAAGCGAGCTCTCATCGTTACGTACGTATATGATCTGTGTTCCTATCATGGTGGAAAGTAAACAGTGTTGATTCCAAATCACGGTGTACCTCTCGCGGCTGAACAGTGAACAAAATTTTCGCTGTGCAGAGCGGAATTGCGTATAACACATTTTTTCATTCATCCTGAAAAAAATCAACAGTTTTATTTAACCCAAATTTCAAACTTAGCGGGCATTATGTAAACTATGCCAGTAATACAGGTCTATTCAGAAAACGTTGTCGAGAAAGTGTGATAAATGATAACGATTCATGAACTTGCATTGTTCAAACCTCGCCTGGCAAACGCACTTCTGGAGCTGTGAATGGGTTTCCGTGGTAAAGAAAAAGTTTACATATGTCAGTGAACCTGAATAAACATCGCAAAGTGGGTAACATTTGTTGCGCATATTGCGTCTTACCTGAATTAATGTCTTCAGACAGTACAGTCTCCAGGTAGCCTCTAGAGGTCTTCGAGATTGCAACTCACATTATATCCCTAAGTGGCCCCAAAACGACATGTTGCCAGCTCAGAATTGGTGTTGGCGGTCACCGCCACACACGATTCCAGAGTTGCTTATAAATAGGCCTACTGGATTCTCTTCACAAAAAAAAGCCAAAATTTAGTATACCGTAAGAGCAAACAGTAAACTCTGTACACTGTGTTTTCTTAATAAAATTACTTTTTAGGATATATTTCAGAGGAACCTAAGCCTTGGACGTGCCCCTGTCTGGAAGGCTGGAGGAACGACCACCTGGCCAGGCTGCTGTTTCACGGCAAATTCGGTACACAGATCGCAGATAATACACGGAAAAAAATAAATAAATAAAGGAGCGGCGTTGATTTACGGGGGTGTAGCAGTGCTATTAATAGTCTTTTTGCTGAGATTCGTTGATAAATAATAATACAAATTGGTGTATCTATTGAAAGGCGTCATTGTTTGCAGGATGTCTCTGTGGTCTTCATTATGATTTCAAGGAAAAGGAAATCGATGCTTGAACTTGTACAGTTTTGACTTATCAAGTAAGGCCTACAAAGGACATAACGGTCATTGTATTCCAATCTAACGCTTTCAATAATTAATTGTGGTGGCGCTTTACACTTTTCGTGAAATATAAGAAGCGAGGTTTATACCTTCCATAATACGCCTGTACCTCATTTAAAATATTGGTGTGACCGACAAAGCCAAGGTCATATATGCGATTGTCGAAATCCGAGGCTAGAGGCTTCCCATCAGGATAAACGCATTTCACCAGATGAAATAAATGCACTACAAGAAGTCATAAAATCATAGGCATATATATATATATATATATATATATATATATATATATATATATATATATATATATATATATATAAAACGCCATTAGCAGACGATATTAACACTGCAGTGATCATTTCCTGATCGTGTAAGTGCCTTCTTTCCCAGCTTGGAAGTTGTTGAGTCGTGCCTTCCTTCCCAGCGCAAACGTTATCACAAGTCGTTGCCAGAGTGGAAGGTTGAGGAGTGAAATGCCCATTCGAAGATGAAGTGTGCTTGTCTCAATTAATTGTTCTGGAGGAAGGGGTGATTGCTGAATACCTAACATTCTGTACATAATTTAAAACCACTTTTCAAAAACTAAAGATATCCAAATAGTACTCCCCTATTGATCTTTCACACACTGTGTTGGTTTAGAATTGAGAATCTTTTATTGCAGTATAGGCCTATACGAATTTGAAGTCAATAAGTTTGTTCTATGCACTCATTTCATGACTAATATTGAAAACAAAACATCACTACTGTCTCACACACTGTTTATTGCAAATATCCGAGAACTAAAACAGTCATATCCATTACTTCCACATTTATATTTGTATTTTCCACAACTGTATTAAATTTGCGAAGGACGTTTTCTTTCAATTTGTAAATATTCAAATAATTAAAGACCACAATTTAGTCCAAGACTGATTCAGAAATGTGTCAGTCCTGGTAAGAAAAAAATATGACCAGAAGCAATTTTTTTTTTCACGATCCATGTTGAAGGAAGATGCAGTTATTTGCCGTGTTGCAGGTGACGTATATTATTCTTGGGGACAGTTGGTACTTTCTTGTATCAAATGGAAGCACTTCATTTACTAATTTGTTTCAAAAATAGTCGATTCGTGAGGAGCCACAGAGATACCTTCTGTGCATACGCGTTGACAATTTTGATCATCTCTTGCAACTCATGTGGCAAAATTACCAGTTGGGGATCAGATGTAAAAATGTATGTCATTGCAACATTATTATGTCCAATGTATATGTTTTGTCAATATGGTGGAACTTTTCAATGGACAAAATTTTGTCCACTGCAAAGCACTTCCTCTATCCCACCAGCATTATATATTTCCAATGCAAAGAATGGGGTACATTTTCATGCTGTGCTACCCACAGCTAGCAAGTGGGTAGGTGCCACTTTGCCACCTGAACTCTTGGGTGAGCAAGATTCAACTGAAAATGAAGATGAAACATCACTCAGTTATGATGATGATGATGATGATGATGATGATGATGATGATGATGATGATGATGATGATGTGACAATGACTGTCATGGTGATGACGATAATGATGATGGCCACAGTGATGATGACGAAAGTGTGATAAAGGTCATGACGACGATAATGACAACTGTCGTGGTGATGATGATGATGATGATGATGATGATGATGATGATGATGATGGAAATGACAATGATAGTCACAGTGATAATTGTTACGATATAAATTGTGATTATTGTGATGATAACAGTGACAAAACAACAAAATTAAAACATCCGCATCATATCACTTTATATTAAAAAAGCACAGTACCTCAATCTACGAATCACTGGCAGGCAGCTGGAAAACACCAGAACACCCAACATGTTATCACTGTATGGCCAAAGTATTTCGTCACTTGTTTAAATTGATTACCCCGGCTTTATTCCCCATTACTTTTCCACGTTCATTGTAAAATGGAAACTACCAGTAACATGCTAAGTCAACATTATATGGTATATTGCATGGTGCACACGCACACACACACACACACACACACACACACACATATATATATATATATATATATATATATATATATATATATATATATATATATATATATATATATATATAGAGTATAAGAATCTTGTCGGATTCTGTATAAATTGCATTTTTACTTCCCCATTTGGCACAAATTTTCACGGCTTCGGTCCGTCCCTGTGTTGGTATTGTTATAGTATATAATTATAAATGTATGTATATACCGACATATGTGTATGTATATATATATATATATATATATATATATATATATATATATATATATATATCTATATATATATATATATGTGTGTGTGTATGTATGTAGGTATGTATGAATGTACATATATATATATATATATACACATATATATATATATAATGTATTCAGCTAACAGTGCCACTATTTTCTGACCTTTATGAACTAAGAGTTATTATTAACAATAATATATGCAAACGTGTTGATTTACTACCCCAATTCAGAGCTAGAACAGATATTTTTGACCAATCCTTCTTTCCAGGAGCAACACGTTCATGGCATTTACTGCCACTTGATATTCGCAACTCCCCAACACCTTCGCAGCTTAAATGTAATCTTATTAGTAAACCTTGCACCTTATTAAACATCCGTCATTGGTAAATTTAGGCCAGAGATACTTTGTAATTATTCATGCTGGATTATGTATGGGCCGCAGTCTGCTCAACGAACATCTTTATAAAATGGTATCAAGGATTCTCCTTTGTGTTCATGTGGTCAGGGAGTAGAAGACATTCGGCACTTTATCTTCTCTTGTCCATTATTCGTTACCGTTCAAAATCTTCTATATACAATTACCAAAAACCTTGCGCCTTTCAATATACATAACGTCTTATATGGTTCCGAACATTGCAACGTAGAAAGTAATAAATTCATATTTCTTGCTGTCCAAAATTTTATTGAAAAAGCTGGTAGATTTCACCTTCGGGACATATAACGTCTTCTGTCAAGTGGCTTACTTGTTCCTAGGTTAATATTTGCCCCTCTATCTGTCTTGTTCTGTCCTTTGTCTCATTCTTGGCTTGTGTGTCCTGGCTTGATCAAAAATGTCATGGATTGTGATGTTTTCTCCGTCCTTTCCTTTGCCTGTTACATGTGAATTGTATTTGTGTCTTTTTGCCCAGAACCACTTCGTAGTAGTCAATACCCTATTCCGCAGTCCGAACTCTTTATTCTCCATAAGCTAACCTGTCCCTGTCTAACCTATATAAATATGGAATTACTATAGTCAATATTGCTCACGTGCCTCTGTAAAATTTTGACATAGGCTGTATCAGCCCAAATAAATTAAAGGGTCTTCAGCGGGTAACTACTCGACATGTTTCGGAGCCTTTTACCCGTACATGTCTCTCTGAGCAGCGGCTCCTTGTCTAAACTAAATACTCAGCAAAGACAACCCACATAATAAAGAATAAATATGAACGTGGCAAATGATGAATTAGCTAAATACGTGAAGTTTTGCTTATAGATGCAGAGCTTCATTATGAGAGAAGAATACCTGTCAAACAAACCTTACTTACTAAATTTCTATAGTACAGGTTCAGATAAGAACAATTTGACTTATCCCTGAACCAATATGTACCCTTTCTAGCTGGACAGCTTATCCTAGTTAAACCACCCGCCAGTGTATAACTGAAGTGGAAACAAGTTGGGGCCTTATATTCAGTCCCAGTGATAGTAAAATAAACAGTTGCAACTAGACCACCTGTACAAACCAAGGGAAATCCCAACAAAGGCTGCAACAATGGACATCCTGCACCAGCAATGTAAAAGAAACTTTGTGATGACACCTACCCCTCAAACAATTTAGCTCTATTCAACTGCAAACCCTGAGTCCATGTATCAACGTAATGTGTCAGGTTTGTGACATTTTGAGAAAATACTGTCAATTTTGAGTAAATGTGCATTTAGGCATGTCGGAAAAGAATGAAAGTCATTAGCATTTATGTCAAAAACATGTTATCAAAATAATTTTTCTTAACAGGATTTTGAGTACAATTAGGCAAGCTTGTAACTGTCGTCAGTAGCTGCTAGCTACCTATAGCCCCTGGGGGGTTTGACCTAACAGAAAACAAGCTAGCCTAAAATGTCTGAAAGGTGAACATTAAAACAGAATGATGCCAAAAGATAAAGTTAAGTAGCAAAACAGACAAGTCTAAAAACTGAAAATTATTGTAGCCAAACTTTCTAATAATCTTGGATATTAACAGCAAAATAATAGGGCAAGTCAGAAAAGAATGAAAGTCATTTGTATTTACATCAAGAGAATGCAATGAAAATATATTTCTTAACCAAATATCAAGCACAATTAGGCAAGCTTGTAACTGTCGTCAGTCTCCTTGCTACCTATAGCCCCTGGGGGTTTGACCTTACAGAAAACAAGCTAGCCTAAAATGTCTGAAAGGTGAATATTAAAACAGAATGATGCCAAAAGATAAAATTAAGTAGCAAAACAGGCAAGTCTAAAATCTCTGAAATTATTGAAGCCAAACTTTCTAACCATCTCGGGATATTTACAGCAAAATTTGTAGAAATATTTGATGAAAAGTACATATTTGAATCCTCTTGGCTCATGTTTATTGTAAATAAATTTGGTTCTAGATGCAAAGTCCTGAAATTTAGAACAAATACGACCAAATCTCAAAATCTGTCACAAAAAAGTATTATATCCAATAGTTCACGAAATATTGCTCTCCGGGAAAGGATAATTAACCACTTCAAACATTGACTCATCTATTTTGTAAAAGATTTTAATACAAAACCTGTCATTAGTGACCCGAATGTCCAAGTCCAAAAACCACATCTCTGAAACCATCTGAATTGTTACCCTCCAAAGGGATATCGTTTGGGTAAATTTCTTTAGCAATTTCATTGAAATTTGTACATTTACGCAAGCAATGTCATCAATATATCTTGCGTTGTTTGATAATTTTGTAGCCATTTGAAAGTCCTTTTTAATCAATTTATTCATATACTTAAATTCAAGCCAGGTTAAATATATGAAGAATTTATATAGGGCTCCGCCGTGCTTTCTTACCGCTAATAAAATATGTTGAACCCCAGAGTTCTTTTGAGCATGTCATCTTACGGTTCAAACGAAGGACATGAGACTTTATATATATATATATATATGTATATATATATATATATATATGTATGTATATATATATATATATATATATATATATATATATATATATATATATATATATATATATATATATATATATATATATATATGTATATATACATATATATATATATATATATATATATATATATATATATATATATATATATATATATATACGTTCGTGACAAAAATATCAGTGTCCTTGTGTCCTGTCAAAATATTTTGCATGGAAAAAGTCTCTAAATAGACGATATGTGACAATAGATGTAATTGCCGAGCTCCAGATCCCCTAGCAATAACAAAAATATGTTTTCAAATAAACTTTGATGTCCATAACTTATTGCACTGATTAGAATGTTAGCGGGTGCAAGCGAGCTCTCATGGTTACGTACGTGTCTGAACTGTGTTCTCATTATTGTAGAGAGTACATAGTGTTTATTACAAATCATGGTTTACCTCTCCCAAAATAAAGACCACCCGGGGTTTTCACCGTTGGGAGCGCCATTGCGTATGATGCAAATTTTTATATATCCCGGGAAATTTCTACATACACTCGTCGATCCACACTCACTCACTCACTTTTACGCACGACTTCAAAACTGCTCACAAATAGTTCACTTGCATACACGAAGCCAAATTTTAGTATACCCCAAGAGCAGACAGTGAACTCTGTATCCTGTGCTTTCTGAATAAAATTACTTTGTAAAGGTAGATTTCAGAGGAAGCTACGCCTTGGACGTGTCCCTGTCTGGAAGGCTGGAAGGGCCACCACCCAGACAGCTGCCTTATCCCAGAGAATGTCGTCACACAGACCGCACACAATAGTACAACACACACACACACACACACACACACACAGGCTTGTAAAATGACGGGGGTGTGGCAGTGCTAATATGCATTAGGCATAGCTTAAGATGCAAGCGTCAGCATTACAAAGTATTGATAATAACGTCGGTGGAGCAGGCAGTAGCACCTGGTTAGGTCCCTCTGGCGGCCATTAGCTAAACCAGTCTAGAAGGGCGAGGCCTGGTACCTTGAACACCTGAACAAAATTACCTGCGGTATGGCCTTTCTTTTTTCTTAGTATCTGTTCCACAAATTAAGTATTGTTGCTAATATCTTTCTACCTCCATTGAAGTAGTGCCATATCCTGTGGCAGAGACGTAGTGTGCGCGGAGAGTGATAGTTGGATTCTTGCTCAACAACACCAAATATGAGCCAGGCTTTTGCAACATGGCGTTTGGGGCCCCTGGGGGATAAGTGTGACTGGAAGTTGCAATCTGGGACACTCCCAGAAGGGAACTGGTGCCTGCACAGGGTGCAATAGTAGCAGGCCCAAGATAAGAAGCAACATGCGCAACAAATACTACACACTTGGGGATGTTTATTTACGTCACCCTCACACCTGTCAAGTTTTTTCTTATCTGCGGAAACCCATTTCTAGCCTCAGAGGCGTGTTTGCTAGGTCCACATTCTATCGAGGTGTTAACTATGCAAGTTGGGGAATCGTTATCATTTATGACACTACATTGGCAACGTTTTCTGATTAGTTATGAATTTTTGACATAATTTCCATAAAAGCAGGTAAGTTTGAGACTTTGGTGTAAATGAAACTGAAAATTTTCCCGGGATGCATAAGAAAGGAATGGCTGCGCCCATATCCTTATTTGGGGTGATGAAAAAAATCAGCTTTCTTGGCTAGATACTGAGTACTCTTCTGATTGGATAATTTGCTGTTCTCTTATATCCTATATTCACATGTCTTTATGGTAAGAGCTCGCTAACGCTCACTGTTAATAGCCCATCTGTTTGCCCAGATTTGTTGAAAATAGGGCCTTATGCCAAAAACCGACTTAAAATACGTCATCATTTACAGGATGTGACTGTAGGATTTTCATTTTGATTTTTGGGAATAGGGAATCGATGCGTGAGCTTGTTAAGTTTTGATTTACCAAGTTAGACCTACAAATAACATTCAGATAATTAGATTCCCAGCTAATGCTTTTATAAGGCCTAATTAATTGTGCTCTCACTTTACATTGTTCGTGAAATATACGAAGAGAGTGTCAGAGATGGCAACCTTCGAGGAAGTGTTAAGAGTACAATTTGACGAGGGATCGGAGCGGCCCAGCCGGGGGAAGGGTGTGGGGACCCCCTCCCGTGGTAGAAGCTTCTGAGAATTAATGGTATAAAAGGTGCATTCTGGAGCATTCTAGCCATTATTTCTTGAGTTATAATAGGCCAATCAGAAGTCCATTTTTCTTTACAAAGTGTACAAGGCCACCATTAAAAAGATGATGTTTGTGTTTGTGGTACAACTGTTTTGAAATGAAAACTCCTGTTTATTGAAATATTTAACCAAACTTGTTTAATGATATTGGTGAATCAGCTTGGCAAAGCCTTTCTCAAATCTTAAAAATCATTTGAACATTTACAAGTTCAAGTTCAGAACCATTCAAGTTCAAAACCATTGAGATCAGTGGTGACAGTATGATGTAAATCCCTGAGATTAAAATTTTGCTGCAGTTGCGTGCTTAGCTTTTTGCAAAAGGTTGTTAGAGGGGACCTGTTGGTGACAAACAGTGCCTTCTGACAGCATCTATGTTTTGTGAGTAATCAATCCATTTAATGTTTTGGTACTCAAATTGGGACGGAATTCATTTTTTGTTCTTAGTCACAAGCAAAAAGACTCTTTCGGCATCAGCATTGCTGTGGAACATGACCAGAATTCCAAGCATAATGTCTGCAAGGTCCTTGAACGTCCTTTGTCCATTACTATCTGTGAAGTCACTCAATTCCTTCCATGCATGATTTGCTCTTTTGGTTACAAGTGTTTCTGGGAATTGTTCACATTGGTACTCCAAAAATTCTCTCTCTAATACATCACAGGATCCTGCATTTAAACAAGGAAACCTGTTGACAAAGTACTCAATTGAAGTAAACTTCTTCACGTACGGTTTCTGAATATCTGCCACTTCTGCATGCAACAATAACTCATCATGGAATGGGAATTTTTCCACCATACAATCAGCTGCAGTAGT
This sequence comes from Hermodice carunculata, assembly GCA_964020975.1. Lineage (NCBI taxonomy): Eukaryota > Metazoa > Annelida > Polychaeta > Eunicida > Amphinomidae > Hermodice > Hermodice carunculata. The sequence continues at coordinate 1,553,915 of CAXHWN010000555.1, forward strand.
GTAATGTGCCTTTACCTTAGCATAGAATTCACTAGTGTCTATCTCTCTCCCTTCCTCTTTGAGTGGGTCTCTGGTATCCTTACCAATGAATAAGTCCGTGTTAGGTTTATTTGCTTATCAGACTTGTAGTCCAAGTCAGTTATATTGTCAGAGTTGCCAATAATATCAGCTTTGACAAATTAAACAAAATATCTTTCAATTGTTCTGTGAGCATGCTGTGCAGTTTATGCACTCTTGGCTCACATGACTGGTAATGAGGCATGCAAGAATAGGCAGTACAACTTTGATTCTTTGCTCCTCAAAAAGGAACATATCTTTTCCTTTTTGTAGTACGATATGGTAATTTTTCTGATACTGATTGTTCCTTCCTCAGGTGTGACTGTTTGAAAATGTAATTTGTAATATCAAACTCTTTTATTTGAGTTTGATTACATGTGGCATGTGTTGATGGCTTCTGGGTTGTTTCACTAGTCTTTTCTCTTTTTTCACCAGAACAGCTGCTTGGTGTTAGGTTATCCTCACGAGGTCTTTTCTTGCTGTTCTTTGTAAGACTTGATTTCTCAGAATTCACTTGTCTTACCCCAGTTGATTTGCCATTGTTATCACTGCTGCTTTTATTATGTTTTGAATTGCTTGACTTGTTGTTCTGAGGAGATTCCTTTTTGTACATGTGCATCTCTAACTTTGATATTTTCACTTGACCCTGCTGGTCTGCTTTTACTTCCACTGCTGATCTTAACATGCTTTGATATGCTTGATTTGTTATTTTGAAGAGAGTCTTTTTGTACATGTGCACCCTTAACTTTGGTATTTGTATTTCCATCATGTTTCTCGGATGCCCTGGTCTTGTTGATTTACTTTTGTTTTCACTAGCACCTGCTTTACATTCTTCCTTGAAAAACTCTTCCAGAGCAGTCCACTGCTTTTTCAAACGTTCAAGACACATACCCAGTGAAAGACCTCTTGTATGTACATGCTTCAAAATTTTGCGTGGTTCAGTGCAAGTCACCTCTCGGAACATACGCAGATTTTTCTGACGTTTGTGACTCTTATCCAAGTAATAGTATATGTCCACCAAACAGTCTCCTACAGGTACTGGTAATTTATTCGCAGCCTTGCTTGCCCCTGAATGCATTAAATGACATGGACATCCCATGACGTAGATGCCAGGCTCTTTCCTCGTGAGGAAATCTGCAATAAAAAATAATGAGTAATTACTGTTAATGACTCATGAAAAAAAAAATACAAAAATAAAATAAAAAAAACAATAGATTAAAAAATCTTATGTTTTAATAACAAATATTGTGTCATTATCTTATCTTAATATATTTAATCCATGTGTATATAATTTTTTATAAACAATACACAAATATGGACCTGTGTCTGGGACAAAACTATTGAACTGAATTGAAAAATAAACACTTAGGCCCCCTATTAGAACAAATATTTTAGCAAAAATCATAAGCTCAAGGAATGATCATACTTGTATTTACAGTAATACACTTTTTAGCTTCAAAGTAATTAAAGTGTATACTCCTGTTGTCTTCTATAGCCTAAATGCCTGCCTTCATGACAAAACACTTATATTATCGCCCACAATAATTGCTTCTTCGACTTCAGTGAATGTGGGGAAAAACAGAAAGAAACCTACCTGCAACAGCCTTATTGAGGTCTTGGCATTATCTGTGCTGAAACAAACACAGCTACTCCACGGTATTTCTCGAGTTCCCAACTCTTCATCCATCAGGTCAAATATATTTATTCCCATTGAATCCTTTGATGATTCAACTAGGTATAGCAAGACACACTTGACTTCTGTAAGGTTATCAAAATATCTTACAACGAGAGGGTATAGTTTTTTTATCGGCGTAGTCATTGCTTGCATCTGTAGCAAGACTATATGGTCAATTCCTCATGTGTTTTGCAATTATATCGTCATCAAATTTACCAAGAGTTTCAACGATGGCTGTTGTCTTTCTGCATGTACTACCATACGATTTTGCTATATTAGAGGCCGTGAACATTTTTCTAAAGAGCGGTCCGGCATTCTCTGACACTGATATAGGTAAAGTATGTTCCACCAAAAATCCTGTAAATAGCACTTCGGCCCTGATGACAGCATTTGCTGAATTTGTGTTAAACATTGTGCCGATATCCTTGTGTTTTCTTGCGACGTCAGCTATATCTTTATGTGGCAATCGTCTTTCCCACCATGTGCAATTGAGAAGTCCGTACGGCATGTCTGGCAAAAGATATGATGCTCACTAATACTAATCTGGACCAACATCGGCCACGTTGATGTGTGTTCCGGTATATATTTCTGTGAATATACATTCTTTGGCATTACTTTCTTCTGCACTGAACTCGTGGGAGACTTCGGGGAAGCCCTACACGGAAATATGATGGGGATCAGGATATTGTGTACAGAGTCTTGCGCGATGTTTATTGCCTTTAGATATTTTTTACAAACACAAATTTTCCCAAGCATTCATGATTGTCAAACTGCAAAAATAAAAGTATAATAATCCACAGGTTTCACTTTCGATCACTCGAAATGTTGCCCTGCGCTTGCCTGCACAGGCCTTCCTACCCTTGCTCCACGTGGACCTGGCCCTTCGCATGGAGGGAAGTGTTTCATTAACATAAGAAAACTAGGTCATCACGTCATGGGGCAAACATTTATGTTTGCAGGCCCCATGCATTCAACGGTGACGCGATTTTCGCTTTTCAACAGATGAAATAAATACATTTCAAGAAGTCATGGAATTATATATATATATATATATATATATATATATATATATATATATATATATATATATATATATATATATATATATATATATATATATATATATATGAAGAAATTTCGATTATTCTTTTCTTAAAGTTTTCGCTGTTCACAGAGAAAAGATTAACGCACTTTAAGTTCATATGTATTGAATATTGACAAACACGCATCATCAAAATCCTCTTAGGGATTTTCTAGACCTATCATGTGCAGCTCTCTCTACATCAGGTCACAGCTCAGCTCCAGCAGACCATATTACACAGCAGTCACTTCCTGAGCGTGTATGCGTGAGTGCCTTCCTTCCCAGCCTCAAAGTTGTCTCAAGTCGTTACCAGAGTGGAAGTATGCGGAGTTAAATTCACATTCAAAGATGACAATTTGTGCTTGTCTCAATTTCCTGTTGTGTGTGTGTGTGGGGGGGGGGGGGGGGGCAGTTGATGAAAACCTAACATTCTGTAATTAGTTTTTTCTAACTTTTGCCGAAGTAAAATTATTTATAGTCATAGTACTTTCCTTAGTGTCTCGCATACTTTTTTTCACCCATATCCAAGAATTAAAACAGCCATAAGCATTACTTCATTATTCATATTTTGTATTTTCTACAACTATATTAATTTTGCGAAGTTGTACAGTGTCACTCTTTAAAAAAATATATGAGTGCCAGTCACTTCTACAACAGTGCCGACTGTTGGTGGTCCCAGTTGTAATAACCTAATTTGTCTTGCTTGATACATCTCTTAAATTGCACATATGTATTCTGCAGTAATTTGCTTGAAATGATCGTAACCACATGTGATTGATTTCCACGATGTGAAATCCTATCTTTGTGCTTATTTTACAAGCTATTTACAAATTAATGCTTAGTTGTATTCAAGGCAAAACAAGTGTGTTTGGGGAAAAAATTAAGACAGCGATGTTTGGCCTAGATTAACCGCCTTGCAGTCATATTCAGCCAACATTGAATTGGGTGATATATATATATATATATATATATATATATATATATATATATATATATATATATTTATAAGATTTGTGACAAGGGAACGATCATGGTTCGAACTTGCAACCTTCGGCACCAATCACCGAGCAGAGAATGGGAAACGCACCTACGAATTGTACCAAATCCCGGTTCTTAAAAAGAATATTTCCTTGGAGGCAAGAAAGCGGGAATACCAAAGTCGGCACGGCTCAGTATATTTATTCTAGTATAAGTGACGTACGGCATTCAGAGTTGCGGCAGGTGATCGGCGACAGCACAAATGTTGTCAATCAACATCAAAGGAGCACCGAAAACATATATGTTTTATGACCACCGGCCTCAAACCAGTAACCTTCGTATACACACATATATATATATATATATATATATATATATATATATATATATATATATATATATATATATATATATATATATATATATATATATATATATATATATATATACATATATATATACATACATACATACATACATACATACATACATACATACATAACTTTTTGAGAACATAGACACGGCCATTTTGGTACCCAGTTACATATTGGGACTAGGAGTTGGTCAAATAAAGAAAAAAAAAGCATGCCACATTTTTTTTCCTTTCCATCACCATGCAATTCAGTTCAGATTTCTTTTTATTCGGAAAAATATCTGCATCTTAGGTTCGGACTACAATTTCTGCTTTAAATACGACATTTCAATCATTTTTGCACTCGTTTTCTTGCTGCGTTATATAAACGACGGTTATTTTAGGACATGAAAGTTCAATAGAGAAAACACTGTGAATACAGTGTAGGTTTTCCCCGAATTTTGTTTAGAGGGTGTGATTAATCTAAAGAATACTCTCAGAAAATTTCGAAAAAATAATATTGGGAAATAAGAAAGTTGACAATATATATACGATCGACACTGCCCTACTGTTACTGACGAATGATACATGTCCTGTGGGAATAAATATATAGATATAGCTTCGCGGCGGTGTGACTTCACACACCATATGTTCAGCCATCATCTTCAACTGAGCTTCTACAAAGGGTCCCAGATGGTGCAACCAGAATATAACTCAACATAGGAGACAAATGAAGTGAAGAATGGCAAATCCAGGTATATTGCTTATTTATGTAAAATAGCATAATAAATGAGTTTTTTTTAATGCATATACTACCCTCTTCGGGCTATTACACACACAGTGCTAGCGGCCAGCCAGCTACGTCGATAAACATATGAAAGTAAGGCTGCTTAACCCGCCCTTCTCCTTTGCTAGTGTGCAGGTAAAACTACCAGTCATATCCCAGTTTCAGGCTTTCGGTTTACCTGGTTAACTTCAGGTTTAAGCACGAATATATGGATTTTCCATAATTTTGAATAGCCATATTAGTTTTTTCCTGCAATATACAGCCAGGCCCTGAGCCAACATTTCCTAAATTTTTGTTTTTGTTGTAATAAGTGAATAGAATACAGTTGTATTTGCATGATAGTAAACTACTAAGAGACCCCAGAACAAGTGTGCACCCTACATTATATAATAATATAAGATGCACCATTGAGTTATAATAAGGTCTTCACCTGTCCTCGTTCGAGACTGCAGTTACAGTAAAAGCCTTGATCAGCACAATATCTCCAAAGATATTGAGAAGTGTGCTCCTTACTTTAGGCGATTGATGTGACAGTATTTTGTCTTCAAAGAAATTGATCATCAGCATTTTGGCTTTACGTCTTGACAAAAATGGTTGTTTATCCACTATAGGCAAGGGTAAAAAAGGGATATCCCTGCTCAACTTGTCATGTTGTCCATAATGTGAGGCATTCCATTGCGGTTTTTCCAAAGTGACTAGGACAGTAGATTCAGCTGTCTGTATCTTCAGTAAAAGTCTTCCAGTTATCAACACACAATCGTGCACTTGGTTTATGTCATCGACCTTAATGGTAACTAACAATATTGGCACAAGTATAAGGCAAATTCCATAGGCTGGTCTATATGTTCTTGGCTCAGCTCTGGACATTGTTTCTTGGATGGTTCTACTCTGTTGGAAATAGGACATCTCAGATGCTCAAGTTGTCTTCCTATATCTGGTATTGTATGGATGGACAAACTCTGTGACTGGTTAAACTGGTCTTGGAGGGTTAGCTGTTACTTCAGTCTCAAATTGACTTGGCTCTGGTTCAAGTTCAAGTTCAACCCCTAACCCCAGTTGCAGTTCCTTATATATCTGGTCAACTTGACTGATCTAAAGCTTCCTCCACTGCTGGTGATGATTTAAAGGCAGTGGGTAACTTTCAGTCAGTCCAACCAGTCAAATGGTCAGTTATATTCAAACGATATTTATTTTCTTTGTAATTCAATCCACAGGGTCCAATTAAGTCCATACTCACAATTTGCATAGGGTAAAGTGGAATGGGCATTTCCCCCATTTTGGTTTTGTCTGGTTTTGTATCGTGCCAAACATGTAGGGCACCTACGTAGTGTATCCATTATGTAGTTTCTCAGTCGAGCCTATAAATCTGCGCCTCTGACATGGCACAGTGTTTTATGCACTGCCATGTGTCTTACATTTTTATGACACTTGTCAAACCCTTTGTCTCTTAATTTAGATGGCAAAATTAGTCTTGGATAAGTTGCTTCATTTGCTGTAGGTTGTATGATGGAATTTAACAAGCCCCGATAAATATATAGTCTGAATATTCATTTTGAGCCAATGTAAATAAATCTTTAAAAAATCCATCTCCTGTGCTTGCTTCACTTTATCCCGAAATGCATCCAGGTCAATCCATTCTTCTGTGTAAAAAACGATGAATTCCGGTTTTGCCCGCAATCTTAACATCAAATCAGCCCTGATATTCCTATTTATGTATTATATTTTAGCTCCAAACTCAGCTAATAAGACTGTGCAAGAGAGTCTAAGAGGCTCCAGTATCAACAAGTGCATTGTATTTTAATCCGATCAATATCAATGGCAACATGAAGCATTGATCCTTGGAACTTCTTGCAGCATTTAGTTTTAATGAGCTGACCCATTGGGGTGGTTTTGGGTGCAGTCTCCACTTTCTTCTTGTAACAATCTTCTAATTTGTGACCTAGTATTGAGCAGCAATAGCATTTAATTTTACCACTCTGGTTACTACCTTTCCTTTCTCTTGGTATGACACTCTGGTTTGTCTCCAACTTGGCAATACGGCTGGTGAGTCTATATTGTACCTTGGCGCAGGTCTCCATAACCTTAGACATTTTATCCAGGTCAGCTGACTTCAGTTCACCAACTTCCATTGTGTCCTCTTCTCTAGGTTTGCTTGCTGGTGCTTCTTGCCTTTCTACAAAAGCAATCACTTTATTAAGAGTGACAGGCACAAACTCCACTGTTAGCTTTTTTGCTAACTCAGTGCTGTACAGTCCTCGGGTATAAGCCTTTACAATAGTTCTTTCATTATTTGGAGCTTCATAAAACCTTCTGTTAAAAATTCCGGCGTTTCCATGAGATGACAGTGCCATCTTTTCCTGTTCACTTTTGAGTCTTTCATCTTCACTGGCAGAAAGAAATACTCTTTTTTTGCTCCCTTAGCTGTGATCATGGTGTCTGTAGTGTGTTTGGCTGTGCTGCCAAATATCTCTCCATATTACATTTTAAAGGTCCAGTCACTGTCCTTGTAGCAAGTTGTATTGTAACTCCCACTTCATTGGCTCTTGAAACTGATATTTTCATTTCAATTTCTTTGATCCATTTTCTGACTTCTGATACATTGACATCACACAGTCTTATTGATTTTGCAAGAGTCTTGAGACAGTCCTTGCTTTTGGCATAACATTGGCCCATTCCTTCATACGAGGAGGTAAACTTTCGAGCAATGACCTCAGTAAAGGTTTCACACTGGCTTATATCCATTTTTCAGTCTGTGTATATAGCTGTGTACTGCAGTGGTTGGTTTGGTAATACAATCCTTCGCATTCTATACAGCTTGGCAAGGACACTTTGGTCTTTGTTTTGTGGGTCAATTATCTGTCTGGAATACACCTTGTGCAAAATAAGTCTTACAGTTATTTCCCACCCTCTAGCTTGGGTTCTTGCTCAGTTGCAGCATTCTTTCCCTCTTCTGCCTTGCTCCTGTGCTTCCCATCATTGTCTCTAAATGTGCAGTTTATGATGTACAATTAACTTGGTTATTCCAATTTTATCAACTTTGTTAGGTATGTGTACAGACTCACTTACTTGAAGTTGACTTCTTCACTTTTTCTCAGGCTCTGAGAAACAATAATATGGTTTGGTGTCTGTGAAGTTTTATTCTGTGAATCACTGTTTGTGGTTATATAATGAATCCTAGTCACTTTCTGCATCAGTGACATCCTCTATATATCCAGGCACCAGTATAAGTCGATACTGCATATCCCGCAGTTGCGCTTCAGGCATCAATCTTATCACAAGTAACTAGTTGATTCACGGCACTCACAGTCCATGTGCTGTCAATTTGCAGACTGTTGATATATACATCCATTTTAAGTATTCCAAGTAGGTTTCTTTTGGATGATGTGAATCTTACAGACAGCAAAATTGAATCTACAGAGCAATTTACAATTGGCTAATCTGCACCAGTCAGTCAAGATTCTGGGGCCTGTTTTGGTAATTGACACTTTTAGCCCAGATTAGGGAGCCACAATTTGATATCAGGCCATAGGCAGCATACTTGTCTGCCTGTGTGTGCATAGGATGCCGTGTGTGATTGTTTATTCCATGTTTTCACAAGACAGACACATGGGCAAGGTGTAGCTGAGGAAATTGGAACATGAGATAATTCATGAACATAGTACAACATAATAGATTCAACTTAAAGACACAGGAAGCTCTCATTTTAATTACAGTGAGGTCACCAGGTCAGGAACCATGCAAGCACACTGCCACATTCCACAGCCAGAAAAGTTTATGGTAGAATGTAGGTTTGTAGTAGTGTCACGCCAGGTACAGAAATGGGACACACCAAGTGTTCCTTTCCCTCATATTTTGCTCCTGCAGAGTCCAATAGTTATAATTTGATTATTTGATCTGTCCACAAAATAGCTGTCGACTGGCCAATGATAGTAAAAAAGTAAAATGTTTACACAAAGCAAAGCCAGTTTACTTTCATCATTGCATAATAAGATACACAGATACAGACTACAACAAATTGTGTGGCATGAGTGAATGACACTAGTTTCTCATACCAAACAAGTAATTGATTCAGTGCATTTTGGAAAAGAAGGGGCTTAGATTTTATTTTGAGTTCTATTCTCGTACATATATTCTTTAATTTTTTTTTTTTAATTAAGCAGTAAAAAGTGTATGTTTCTTTCTAAAATGTAATAAAGAGATGCTTATTACAAACTATTAAAAATATTTGTAAATGTCAATGTTCATTAGGGCCCCCTTTTTAACGCAGTGATTTGCCCCACTAGCATTCTGAAATAACTGCAAAAGGGTATTTCCTGTCAGAGGATAGGATTGGCAAGCGTCCTGTCAAGAGGTTATACATTTTATGGACATGAAAGGTAGTTTTCATTGTCTTGAGATTCTACCTAATTGAAACTGGTAAACCAACGTACATGTGCCGGACTAGCCGGAAGCTAACTTAAGTTAAAATAGCCAAACAGCAGGCAGAGGGGTGGTCATGTAACCCATCTCAGTGACTGCTCCTCCACAGTAAACATTTTGTACAAACAATAACAAAAGAAAAAAGGCCTTTAGCTTTGATGTACAAGCAAATTGTATTTTCAGCATTTATTTTATCAAAAGTTTGTGATCTTCAGCACCATATAGAATGATAATGATGTGGAACGCACTCTTGGACCAAGTGGAAAGGAAATTCATAGTGACCATTGTCCAACAGAAGGATCGTGTTTTATTCAAGGGTAGTGTACCCAGGAAACACATGTTTTTCCTATTAAATGACTAATTTACACCAAATAGCCTCAATGGACATTCCTGTGGTGTTAGAATCTCCCAGGTTCAGTCTGGTCCTTGTCAATCAACATAGTAACTTTCTAAAGGTCTACGACATGACAGCTTTTCAGCCAATCCTAGGCCTTTATGGTTGAAGTAAGGATATGTGTATATATGTATATGTATATATATATATATATATTATATATATATATATATCTGTATGTATGTATATATATATATATGTATATATATATGTATATATATATATATATATATATATATATATATATATATATATATATATATTTATATATATATATATATCCTAGGCCTTTATGGTTGAAGTAAGGATATGTGTATATATATATATATATATATATATATATATATATATATATATATATATATATATATATATATATATATATATATATATATATATATATATATATATATATATATATGTGTATATATATATATATATATATATAGGAAGAGAAGGGTCAGACTTGTCAAATAGTACACTAGCAAGCTTTGTATGCTTAATGCTCCCGCCCATGAAGAAAATCAAAGTCCAAACTGACTGCCAGAAAGAGGGTATGACATGGATTTGGGGCATCAGCAGACATCTATATACAAAGATACTCTAGCAATGAGTGGCTGTATATGCAGTCATGTTCCCTGGCTGTGGCATAAACTAGGTACCACAGAGAACCTGCCTGTGGGACCTGAAAAGTCCGAGAAAGCGACCTGAATAGCCCATTTCCATGCCTCATTTTAACAAACTTATCCCTGACACTCTACAATAAAATTTACATCACAATAAAGGCCTAAATCTCTTCTGTATTGCTGTGGTGTTGTTATTTTCATCGATATGGATGTTATTTAGTGAGCGCGATGTAAAAAAGTGACATTTTCAGTGCTTTAACACCTTTTTCGCGTGTGTGGGCAATGACCAAATTCGACCCTAGTCTTTGTTTATGCCAGCTTCATTTTCCGATTGAGTGAACAAATTCAAAACTGCCACAGATAGAAAGACCATATTCTAAGCTTCATTTTCGTATAAAAAACTTACGCGTACCTCCACAAAAAAGTTTTAAAAAATTAAATTAAAAACTTCAAAATGAAAT